>CM035410.1:57234985-57317485 GCA_020310875.1 Ceratopteris richardii | reverse complement strand
GGCTCAAACTTAAGTTCGAGCTTCTAAGTTTTGAGTCATTGTGTCCCTTAATACCAAATTCAAACTTCAGTTCAAGCCTTTGAATCATATCAACTATCAATCTTGATATGAGGCTGGAACTTAAGTTCGAGCCTCTTAGTTCCACCATATCAAGTTTGGGATTCTTGGGTCACATGATTGAACAACATCTTATGTGCAAAAGAACAAACAGGCTCGAACTTAAGTTCGAGCCTCAGGATCAATTCAATTATGGGGTCCTGAACCTTAGTTCGAGCCTCTGAGCTTTTCCAACCATATCAAATTTAGGATTGTTGGATCACATGATATGAGCCTCTCAGCTTTTCCACCCATATTAAACTTAGGATTGTTGTGTCTTATGTGCAAAAGAACAAAAAGGCTCAAACTTAAGTTCGAGCCTTAGAATCAATTCAATTTTAGAAGCCTCGAGCCTGTTAGCTTCTCAAACCATATCAAGTTTCAGATTGTTGGATCACATGGTATTAAGTTCGAGCCTCTCATCTTTTCCAACCATATCAAGCTTAGGATTGTTGGGTTATATGATATGAGCCTCTCAGCTTTTACAGTCATATCAAGTTTAGGATTGTTGTGTCTTATGTGCAAAAGAACAAGGAGGCTCAAACTTAAGTTCGAGCCTCAAAATCAATTGAATTTTGGGATTAAGTTCGAGTCTCTTAGCTTTTCAGTCCATATCAAGCTCAGGATTGTTGGTTCCAATTCGGGCCTTTGTCACTTTTCTTAGTTCCACCATATCAAGTTTGGGATTGTTGGCTCACATGATATGAGGCTCGAACTTAAGTTCGAGCCTTTGAATATTTCATCATTAGGTTCAAACTTAAGTTTGAGCTTTTGAATCATATCAAGTCTCAGTCTGTTGAGCCATAGGATGCAACACTTGAACTTAAGATCAAGTCTCTTATCTTTTTCAGCAAAACGAATAGTATTTTTAACTCAAATATAATTTCAAATTTAAACACAAGGGGCACGAACTTAAGAGGCTCAAACTTCGTAAATTTGATTTTAATCTATAATCTAAAATATAACAATTAGAGAGAATAGTATTGATAATAAATTTGATGACTATGAATGAGAAATTTCACGTTATTATATTGATATTGTTTGTTATTATGTTGATATATTGACCCTTGTTTGCATCAATGGTGTGATATTAGTAATCAAGATACAGATATCAGGAATCAAGATACAAATAATACAAATGTGTTCGAGAATGTTGATGCAGAGATTGATGTACAACCTAGTGGAGAAGAATCAGAAAGTAATCAGGATGATACAGAAACCCACGAACATATTGTTACAATGGATGAAGATATTGCAGGTACTTCAAATGTATGAGAAGGAAAAGCAGAATATTGATTCCATGTAATGTAATAAATACCATAATTTTCAAAGTATTTTTTTCTTTATATGCTAGTGATGATTGCATTTCTTGAACAATAGAATCTTATTTTCAATATATTAGCTTGTTGAATAAAGTGATGTGAATCTATTATATTTAAATCTTTTTATTTATTGTTAATATCATATGTCTGTGAGTTAAAATTAGAGATCTCTTGTCTATTCGAGTAATTTAAAAATTATTGTCGATGATGCATAAATTCATCTATTATAATTTTTAAATTGATATGCATGATTTATGACTCTTTTGTTTGAAAAAATCTGAAACATATTGTCTTTAAAATTATGATGCATTTGATTAAATACAATTTCAAAATGTACGGTTAAGATGCAAATATTGAATTGTGCGGTTTTTAAGATCGAAAGCTTATTGTTTGAAGTAGATGCATAGAGAAATTAATTATAAGTGTTTAGAAAGAGAAATTAATAGATAGATAGAGAAATTAATAGATAGATTTTTATCATAAAGAGAAATTAATTGAGAAAATAAGTATTGATATGTCTGCATATTGTATTGATGATTCATATATATCTTTTATATTTCTTTTTATTATAGATGTTAACAAAAATAAACATTTCATAAGTGATGATGGTATTGGAAAGCTTATTGGCCATTTCGAGGATGAAACGAGTACTCTACATGAGAAAAGCTCTTTTCAAACATCAGATAAGCTATCTAATGTTATGGAGAAACAACATGCTAGGCCTTTTTGGATTTTACCAGGTATATTGTGTAATATTATAATTATTTGATTCATATTATAACTCATTTATTGATTAAGTTATCTTCAAGCATTCTTTTTAGTTATTGTGTATTTATTATCCTCATTGTTTGTTATATGCAGAGAATATCTATCATCCACTTCATATAAGGAACAATTTTCTCCTTCTCGATCTAAATGCCCTTTTGTTCAACCAAGATATAAGATGGAACAGATCAGAGAAAGATTATATCAAAAATCATTCAAATATTGATGACAAAAGAATATTTATAAGTTGATGTTTTGAATTTTTAGATTCTATTCTTCAACACTTTCATGTTGGTGTTTGGTCATCCACATTTAAAAATAATATTTTGAACAATGTGAGATTCATTGAGAAACATACAAAAAAAGATATTCTTTTTTTATGGTGTAAAGTCAAGAAGATTATTATATGGATCACATTGAAGAAATATATAAACCAGATCAACTTATCATTAATGATAGTTTCTTCAAAGGTTCTATCCCAATAGAAAATTGCATCGACATTACCGCTTATCAAGCAAGACATGATCATTCAGTACGGAGTGATCTTCTATCCTATGTTTTGAGCTTCATCCAAAGAGATGATATTTTGCTCAATCGAGTCAGACAACCACATATCATCAAAGAACATCTTATATTTCCTATGTTTCAACTTGCAATGGAGAATTCATCATCTATGTTAGACCATGATATCTTGAGTGAATCAAATAATCATTCAAATAACTTGAGAGTATCTTCTTTTCATGACTCTGAGGTACATAATAATAGTGAGAAAAAAGCTAGATGTTCCATTGAATTGCAACGAAATTGAAAAGGAACATACAACAATAGCATCAACAAAGCTAGAGGTTCCATTGAATTGCAAGGAAATCGAAAAGGGAGATCTAGCAACAATAGCTTCAACATTTGGTGTTCCACTTTTAAATAAAGAGCAGCTAAAATTGTTACAAATGTGCTACAAAAATAAAAGCATGAGAGAAAATCATGCAATAGTGTATGCTACAAGGTTGGGCTATCAACAAAGTCATTTCATAAGTGGAGTTGCAGCAAAAGCATACATAAAAAGGTTACAAAAGGCATACCTTAATTTAATAGGTAAAGAAATTCTTCATACAATATTTATTTTTTCTTATATCTACAATCAAATATTTATAAAATTTTTCTTTTGCAGGATGAAGAAAAACGTTGACGGCAAGGTGGATTATTAAATTTACCTCAAGATCTTTTGATTGGTTTGAAGATAACCCATTTTTTTAATGTTAGTTTCCTTGTTTCATAAAAGATTGTTTTTCTTCATAAATATATATGTATGTATGTACATGTATATATGTGTGTGTGTCACACACACACACACACACACATATATATATATATATATATATATATATATATATATATATATATATATATATATATATATATATATATATATATATATATATATATGTGTGTGTGTGTGTGTGTGTGTGTGTGTGTGTATGTGAAGTTTTTTCTAGGCTTAGTCTACTTTTGATTATATTGATTGTAAGAAAAACTATAAAAGGAAATTGGAATCCCCATGAATATAAAATCATGCATTTAAATCAATTTTCTTATATTTTCTTATGTATTATCAATTTTAATTCACTATAAGTTTTGAATATTGAGAGAAATGATAATGGCTTAATTAAACATATCTTTAATTACTGTAATTTTGAAGTAATATAGAATGTAAAACAATTTAATCGATTTTTATATAAATCTAATTAACTTCAATTTTTTTTTTTGCAGAACAAAATGCTGATTTGCATATAAACTACAAAGAAAACACAAGGTTGGCATTGATGTCTTGCTGGTCTTCACACATATATGAATCTTCATCAAGAAAGCAAGGATTTTCTTCATTCCCAAGAGATGAAAGAAGGGTATTGATACTGGAAATGAATGGCATTTTGCTCAAGACAATTGATAAGGAAAGGGATGATCTATTACTTGAATCTTTGCAAAACCATATGAATTTTATTAAAGAGAACACAAGAATTGCGCATTACGTTCGCAAGGATGCATTATATTTCTTGGATTTTTGTATGGATCTTTTTGAAGTGTGGATTTGGACCACAGAAAGAGTGTTGATAGCTCAAAGAACACTTGCACTATGTTTTCCAAAACACCATCAAAGATTTCATATTATAGCAGGTCAGGGTGCATGCCAAAAAACTGATATCCATATCGGATATAAGTTTGTGCATCATAAAAACTTGGACACAATTTGGAAAATTTTTCTAGATTTGGATGGAAATAATACCATTATTTTTTATGATACATTATATCATGTGGTTTGGAATATGAAAGGCACTTATGTAATTCTACGGAATCTATGGAGGCAATCATCGGAGGAGTTGGAAAACTTTTTATCCAAGACAATGATTCCCTGGCTTTATGGATGGATTTGCTCAAAGAACAAACATTCTTATACATGCAATACAATTGTAAATTAGAGACCTTGTGATAGAGAAACATATTATGTACTTGAACAATATATTAAGAAATGATATCAATGATTTTAAAATATTTGAACATCATGTATTTTATTGGTGTTTTAAAACACCACATATATTTGGGACTGTTCAACCAAGTGAAAAATTATTGGTAGCGTAAATTGCATATATTTGAGTTATTATTGAATTCGATTGTTTTTCAAAGCTCTAAATTAGTATGATAAATTTATTCTAAAATTATATGAAACAATCTTTTCATGTTTTTAAACAACATAGTATTGACATAACTTTGAGTATCATTCACCTAAATGAACAATTATTAGTATGTCAAATTGCATATTATTAAGTATTGTTAAATTAGATCTAAATTCATGTGGTTGCTTATTTTTTAAATGGTGGTTCAACCGAGGCCTACTCCTCCGGGCTTTAACTTTGAAATTGCAACTGTATAAGGAAGGGCATAGTATCCGTGGGACCCACCTTATCCCACAAGAATAGGGGTTTACATAGCTCGGTTAAATTGCGATCACAACTATCGTGAAGAAGGACAAACGGTGGCACATCAGCAACAAGATACAACTTTCCATGTCAAACATGTCCCTTACATGTGCTGATGGGGGTTGAACCCCTATCCCTGCCTCAAGAGGCGAGAGGCCTAACCACCCAAACAAATGACCTGGGACCAAATTGAATATATTTATTGTTTATATTAAGTTGTAAGCTCTAAATTCATATTAGGATAGATTTATTATACAGTTAAATTTAAATCAATCTATTGATTTTTATAACATCATATTTTAGGATATTTATTTTATCAGCATTTATTGATATATCAAATAATGTATAATTGACCTATTCTTTTTGAATTGGATAATAACAGACTTCATATTTAAAAAAAATTCAAGGCTGAATGCTTTTCTTTGTTTATTCATATTCTCCTTGGTGTTTTTTTAAATAAGCTCATCAACTAATATTATTTTTTGTCTATTGAAAACTTAAAACATTTTAACAAAAAGAAGATGTATTCATGACTTGATCTTTTTAAGAAGAATATAACATAGAAATCATAAGTTAAAACCATCACTTGTATTATAAATGGGACTTGAATAATTCCCAAATTTCATGAATAGGCCTTTTTTTGAGTATTTAAAAGTGCAGCATTCATACATGTGCCCAAGGAACATAGACATAAATTAAAATCTAAGTCAATGAAACATCTATTTAATGGTTATAGTGAACAATCTAAGCCTTATAGGTTGTACAATCTTGAGAACCACTCCATCATCATTTCAAAACCTATTATATTAGATGAATCTTCAAAGTACTCAACCATACAATAGAGCTTAAGATTGACTCCATCCATCTACACTTTAGAGTGCGACACAATTATTTCTAAGAAAAACTCAGAAGCAAGTGATTCTCACTAACCTAGAAGACTTCAAAGGATCATAAAGATGCAGCAACATGAACAAAGTCACTATGTAAATTATGCACTTATGCACCACATTCAACCAATTCTCGAGCCTTCCAACTTCAAAGAAGCTCAAGGTGAGCGATACTGGGAAGAATCTATCCAAATAGAGATAAAAGAAAATGAAAGGAAAAACACGTGAAAACTTGTTCTAAGGCCTTCAAATCATTAAGTTATTGGAGTTAAGTGGATATGAAAATTCAATTACAAATCAAAGAGTATTTTGGAAAAGTATAAAGAAAGACATGTAGTGAAGGGTTATAAGCAAAAGCATTATATTAATTATGAGCAAACCTTTGCCCCTACTTCAAGGTTGACAACTATAAGAGTAATTCAAGAATTAATTGTATGCTTCAAATGGCCCATGTACCAACTTGAGATCAACATTTCTTTCCTAAATGGCGATCTCCTAGAAGAAGTATACATCATACAACTTGGCCCACCACGACACTTTTTTCCCTCTTTAGGAGGGTCCCCACACTTGTATATATGCCTATAACCCTAACATTGTCACTTATTATTGCACATCCTATTGGTAATACATTCAGTATTCTGTGTTGTGCTCCAAGCTTCGCGTGCTTGCATAGAACTCAAACTCCAACAAAGAGTTCCTAGCTAGATAGATTTTGGAAAAGAAGAAAATCCCACTTGGGGATGAGTAAGTTCCATCAATAAAACATTTTCTTCTTTTTCAATCTTAAGATGGAAAATGAGGCAAAACTTTGAGATTGATGCATTAACTAAGAAGCATGACGCACAATAGGGAATACTCCACATATTACACCTACACACACTTTTGAGGACATAGATGTTTGAGAGGGAAATTTGTTAGATATACTACAAAACCTTTCCATTCTCATCATGGATATCCATCATCATTCTATTCAAATACCGTATATCAAGAACTCTACAAAAACCAAGATCTATGAAGATTCAAGTTCAATAAGACCTCACAATCACATAACCGTTCCTCATCAAACTCGTTTTCTGAGGAGGTGGTGATGTTATGGACAAAGGAAACAATTTGAAACCTTAGATTCCATGAAAATATCCATTGCATCCGAAACTAATGCAATGTGCCAAAACCATAAGAGAGACTATGTATTTGCATCCGAAATGTGCCAAAACCATAAGAGACTATGTATTTGCATGATTATGATAGGTAGACGTATCGTTTTGAATTGATGGCATCATCCATGACATCATCAATTCAGAACCACCATTGATGTACCAATCTTGAAAACCTATATAAGCAGGGGTTGGCCACATATATACTCATTCTCGCTCATGCCAATCTTGGGAGATCAAGGAGTCATGATCACCAAGCAAGTACTTTCCAAGCTCTAGTTCTAGTTCTTTTCTTGTTCCTTGTTCTAGTTCGGATCTCTAGTTCTTGGCTTTTAGTCTTGTACTTTTGTAATTTTTTAGTAGGAGACCATGTCAAGTTATTCATTTAATCTATTCATCTCCCTCAAGGATTTTTGTGTGATATAGATATCTTTGTTTATACCTACGATCGCACGTTGTGGGATCTCATGTATCATCTCTAATCAAGTTATCCATACCTATCAGTCGTGGGTTGTGGGACTTCTTCTATGACTTACATATTCTTGTATTATTTTTACTACATTGATGATCTTGTATTAAAACATATTATTCCAAAATCTTGACTAGTTTAGTGAGAGAGCACAACCTAGTGCTTCCATGATATTTTTTTAAGACTAACTTCATTAAGACCAAGCACCACGGATTCCCTATGCAACAAGATTTAATCTACCATAAAGACTTCATCTGACATGTCCAAGAGATGAAAAGATTGCTCCAAAAAGGTAATTGATCAGTTTCAAGCTTTGAAATTGATGTCAAGATATTAATTTGTGGATCTACATATAAAGAAGACTACATGCTTAATCAGCTCCAAAGTCACCTCAAACCTGAAGTAAAGTATCTCTTGTTATTTGTGCCTCATAAAGATATGTTGGAGGATGTTATCAAGCAATAATTTCAATGTGAGTATCACTTTTTGAAAGAGAAGCTAAGTCCAAGAGAAAGAAACATTGATTAATCAAGACTCTCCTCATCAAGAATATAAATAAAAAATCCTCGAAGATGGGAAAATCATTACGAATGATATGAACCATATACATTGTGAAGATTACAAAAATCGCAAGCAAAAGAAGATTTTCATGTTCAATCAAGGACGTATGCTTACTAAGGTTTATCCATCTAAGAACTTGGAAACACTACAATGTACCAATAGAAGTTTGATGGATATATCTTCTAAAGAACCCAAGTAATTGGATGATATCAAGTCAAGAGACTTACTTCAATCAAAAGAAAGCTATAGACCTTTTTAGAGTAATAACGCTTGGAACAAAATTTGACTAACTATGTCATGATGACCAAAATGTTGTTTATCTTAAAAAAATATCCCTAGGTAGGATTCAATATTGGAAGATTTTTCTAGGATAAGGTATCAAGAGTTCAATGGATCTAGAGATACTCTATGATTCAAATATTTTAAGCTAATAGTAGTTTGAATCCTAAGTTCAAAGGTCAAAGTAGAAATTTTCCATGCTTTGATATTAAAATAATAAAAGGAAAAATTCAAAACTTGAAGCATGTAATTGTGTTGCACATATTCTCAAGTTATTTGAAAAAATACATGGTGGTCATTGATCGCTTTGTAGTACAAAAGTTTGAACTTAAGGAAGATTACGTATAGAGGAAGATACTCCACCATGGTGTAAGTGTGTGCTTTGGTGTCTGAAACATCAAGTTTTACATTAGCATTGAAGTAGGTATGGTTGTATGAGACACCCTACTTAAGGGTGATGGATGTCCAAGCTCATGTTCAATTTGAAGCTTAAATTTAAGTTCAAGTTCTTCATCTAGTTTCCTTATTTAGGACAATTATATGATTTTGTTTAAAGTTTTTTTTGGTCAATTTACAAAAGGGAACACTTCTTCCCTAGAGTTTTTCAAGACCCTAAAGCTTGGATTAGATAAAATAGTCCTATAGTTGGGAATCATGTCAATGGATTTTGGCAAGATGTGGACCATAGTGGAGACATCTGACTCATATGTCTCCGGACTCATATGTCTTCGGCACCCATGGTAAAACTTCATTTCTCCAAACCAAATTCAAATGAATTTGAAGAGATTCTTCAGAGCCTTGAAGTATTTAAATTATCTATTCTTTCTTTAGATCCATGTACAAGGTTTGCATAGAAATGGGACAGGATAACATTTGCATATGATATTTAGCCAAGGATTAGAGCACATGGATTCCTCTCTTTTCAAATTTAGTGGGGTATAGGATCTTCTTCACATAAAAGAGGCAAATCCACGAGATAAATACAATGATCCACAGTTGCATCATGGGTGCTCAAGGGAATGCTATATATAGCAATACTTTGAAGCATATTTTTAAGGATATCTTTTTCTAAGGGAGGTAAATGTTATAAAATAGGTTGATTAAGATTCAAGTTATGTTCAATTTGATATCTTCTAGAGTATTATACAACTAATTCAACTACCCTAGTTGTTTAGGCTCTCCAATTTTCTTTATTGGAGTTCACATATGTTGGAATAGTCTATGACAAGAGTAAGTATTGGCTTGAGTCCCACAAAGTCATAGAAGAAGCTTTAAAATGAAGAGAATGTAAAGTTCACTTGTGAACTACCTCTTGTAACTTTTTGAAGTTTTACTTGATGTAAAAGTGAAAGAATCTTAAGTGGTTGAGTACACTTGATCAAAAGAGGAAAGAGAAGCCACAAATTCGTGATTCATGTTAGTTGGAGAATCAAATCAATCACTAATAGCTTGAAGAGTGATTGAGGGAAGTTAGGCTCCAAAGATCAACTATAAATACATGGCAGGTTTAGTCGTGGTCAAGAGAAGACCTCCAAGAGCTGATCTTTATACCATATCAAGGTGTGGTTTTAAGGCACACATATGTATCAGTAAGTCCACTGTATTGTACAATCAATATACTTTCATTTTCATGATCATTTGAGTTCATAGCTTCATGTTCTTGTGAAGTGTACTGTTCATTGCCATATCTCTCAGTTTTCTCAGTCAGATTGCAGAGATGCTTTCTCTGAGCTTGGTGAATCATTTTTCATGATTTAACTTGGTAAACTTATCTCTTTAACTCTACTGTATGCTCACCAATTTTCATTACAATTGGATGTTTCAATCTTCAGCTATGATCATTTGAAGTCAACTATGTCACTTGGTTTTGTTCTTCTTTGGCAGCACTCTCTGAGAATAGTCATTTTGGCAGAGTTGTTTCTCAGTGTGTACACCATTTTCTTTGATTTAATGCGTGTTAGATTGAGACTGTCTAGTATATGCTTACAAAATTTCATAATCATTTGATTCGTAAAGCGTGAGATATGTGCATTTTACTGATCACGGGTCTGAGTACTGTTGGAGCCTAGGAAAATAGGGGTCATCCTATGACTTGCTAAGTTTGTTTCTCTTTGTGTAGTTCATCTTTTTTTATCAAATCACTCATGATTGTTAGCTTACTAAGTTTATAAGAGTTCCCCAAAAGGAATTAAGTTAATTGCTGCTGTGGCCAGATAATTGTTCAAAACTTTGGACAGGTGTATGAGCATAAATAGGAAGTTTTTGGCTCTTGAATCTACTCCAACTTATCTGTTTTGATTCAACTTTTGAGAGTGATCTTCCAAGGTAGGTAGGGTGTCTAATACATCCTAAAAGGGCCCACCACATATCTCTAGAGTCCATTTGGCTGATGTAGTGCAAAGTTTTTGCAGCACCACTTTATCTTCATCAACTACAAATCCATCTCTTCATAGTGGTATGAGAGCAAGGTTGGACAACATGGCAGATGGATTTCCTTCATCAAATGACAAATTGGATAGAGGTAACTACTCATCCTAGTCGTTAAGGATGGCAGCTTATCTTCAAAGAAGGAATTTATATGGTTATATATATATCTCGAGATGAAGTTATGCCAAGTTTCAGGAACAAAAGTCAACCAACACAAGAAGAGTAAGAAAGATTGAACAGATGGTGCTCCAAGGATGCACTTGCAAGGTCTTATCTCCTCAACTCTATCTCTGATTTTTTGTTGCCTCACATTAGAATTTCGAAAGCATCTCAGGAAGTGTGCAATGCACTTGAAGCCTTATTCTCTTTGTAGAGGAGGTACTCGGGTGCCTACATTTAGCAGGAGCAGATAATAAGCACTTCCAGTACTCGCCTACTCAAGGGAGGTTCTCCTTAGGGAAGTATACCCTTTCACATTTCTGTGAGCATGCAAATCGCAATAACTGCACACAATTGGAAATAACGAGAGAGAATTTTAACAACAAATGACAATAGTGGAAGACCAAAACACTCCTTAGTTCGAACTGGGAAGCCCACGCTTTGTATCTTCACCACAGAGTGACTTGCTATAATAGGCTTGTACCCACAGAGTGCAAAGAGAGGGCCAAAAGAGATGCCGGAAATGAGCACTGTACGTCTATCCCCAGTGAGTACTACTCCATTGCTTTTATAGGCTCCAATGGGCCAAGAGGGCGCTGCCGATTTTCCACACGTCCACTGCTTATGTGCCGATTGATTGCCCCAAAAGTGGAGGGGTAGATCAAATATGCCACCTGTCGAATTGGATCCTCAAAAATAGGAAGTCGTCATGGCAACAGTCATTTATCCTCTTACACTTTTACCACTTGCATTTTTACTATCACTTTTGAATGTAAGCTGAGATCCTCATTATGTGCTGCCTGTGATATTGGAATGACCCTCAGAAGCACATCCTTCACATAATTCACATAATTCTTGTAGTAGTTTTTGACCCTTACATATTGAGTGGTGGGAGATGGTTGGTGGTGTAGGAGGTGTGGGTGGAGTGGTGGGAGGTTGTTGGTGGTGTGGGAGGTGTGGGTGGAGTGGTGGGAGGTTGTGGGTGGTGCGGGAGGTGTGGGTGGAGTGGTAGGAGGTTGTGGGGGGTGTGGGAGGTGTGGGAGGTGTGGGTGGAGTGGTGGGAGGTTGTGGGGGGTGTGGGGGGGAAATATGAGGGGATGTAGAAAGCGGAGGTGGAGGGAATGGAGGAGGAGGGGATGGTGGAGGAGGAGATGGAGGAGGAGGAGGGGATGGAGGAAGCGGAGGAGATAGAGGGAGAGGAGAGCACGGTAGTACTTTGAGTAGATATATGCAATATTTGTTTCTCCCTTAACCAAAACTTTTGCACTTCCAAAGTCGTAGAGCTTTAACTGATGCATGTGTGGATTAACCAAAAGGTTTTGTGGTTTGATGTCACGATGGCACACTCCCATTGCACCATGAATGTAAGCCAGTGCTCTAAAAATCTGACATGTATATAGTTTGACAAATAAAAGGGGCATTCTTTGATTCATCCTATTATAATGTTTAGCAATGCGGTAGACTGTCTCAAGGACATACTTCAAGACCAAGTTAAGAAACACCTCATCTTCCTCCATAGATGAATAAAAGCAATGCTTCAATGGAACAACCTTAGGATGATCAAGAAGCTACATGATTTGCAATTCTTTGTTCTTGTACGATTTATCTTGGAGCACGGGGCTGCAGAGGCATGGGGAAGAGAGGGAGCTGCGGGGGTGGTGGAGCGAGAGAGGAGGGGAGAGCGGGGGCAGTGGGGGCTACGGGGGTGGTGGAGGGAGAGAGGAGGGAAGAGCGGGGGTGGTGGGGGCTGCAGGGGTGGTGGGGGGAGAGAGGAGGGGAGGGCGGGGGTGGTGGTGGTGGGGACTACCGGGGTGATGGGGGAGAGAGTAGGGGAGGGCGGAGGTGGTGGGGGCTGTAGGGGTGGTGGGGGGAGAGAGGAGGGGAGGGTGGGGATGGTGGGGGGAGAGAGGAGGGGAGAGTCGGGGTGGTGAGGGCTGCGGGGGTGGTGGGGGGAGAAAGAAGGAGAGAGCGGGGTGGTGGGGGCTGCGCGGGTGGTGAGGGGAGAAGGAGGGGAGGGTAGGGGTGGTGGGGGGAGAGAGGAGGGGAGAGCGGGGGTGGTGAGGGCTGCACGGGTGGTGGGGGAAGAGAGGAGGGGAGAGCCGGGGTGGTGGGGGCTGCGGGGGTGGTGGAGGGAGAGAGGAGGGGAGGGTGGGGGTGGTGGGGGCAGCGGGGGTGGTGGGGGGAGAGAGGAGGGGAGGGGGGGCTGCGGGGTTGGTGGGGGGAGAGAGCAGGGGAGAGCGGGGTGGTGGGGGGAGAGAGGAGGGGAGGGCAGGGGTGGTGAGGGCTACCCGGGTGGTGGGGGGAGAGAGGAGGGGAGGGGGAGGGTGGTCGAGGGAGAGAGGAGTGGAGGGCAGGGGTGGTGGGGCTAGGGGGTGGTCGATGGAGAGAGGAGGGGAGGGCGGGTGTGGTGGGGGGAGAGGGGAGGGGAGAGCGGGGCTGATGAGGACTACGGGGGTGGTGGGGGGAGAGAGGAGGGGAGAGCATGGGTGGTGGGGGCTGGGGGGGGGTGGTGGAGGGAGAGAGGAGGGGAGAGCGGGGGTGGTGGGGGCTGCAAGGGTGGTTGGGGCTGCGGAGGTGGTGGGGGGAACGAGGAGGGGAGGGCGGGGGTGGTGGGGGCTACGTGGTGGTGGGGGGAGAGAGAGAGAGAGAGAGAGAGAGAGAGAGAGAGAGAGAGAGAGAGAGAGAGAGAGAGAGAGAGAGAGAGAGAGAGAGAGAGAGAGGGTGTAGGGGCTACCGAGGAGGGAGAGAGAGAGAGAGAGAGAGAGAGAGAGAGAGAGAGAGAGAGAGAGAGAGAGAGAGAGAGAGAGAGAGAGAGAGAGAGAGAGAGAGAGAGAGAGAGACAGAGAGAGAGAGAGAGAGAGAGAGAGAGAGAGAGAGAGAGAGAGAGAGGATGGTGTAGGGGCTACTGGGGAGAGAGAGAGAGAGAGAGAGAGAGAGAGAGAGAGAGAGAGAGAGAGAGAGAGAGAGAGAGAGAGAGAGAGAGAGAGAGAGAGAGAGAGGAGGGTGTAGGGGCTACTAGGGAGAGAGAGAGAGAGAGAGAGAGAGAGAGAGAGAGAGAGAGAGAGAGAGAGAGAGAGAGAGAGAGAGAGAGAGAGAGAGAGAGAGAGAGAGAGAGAGAGAGAGAGAGAGAGAGGAGGGTGTAGGGGCTACTGGGGAGAGAGAGAGAGAGAGAGAGAGAGAGAGAGAGAGAGAGGGACAGAGAGAGAGGGAGAGGGAGAGAGAGAGAGAGAGTGTAGCTCGATGATGAGTAGCACCTCCTTTAATGTCAATCCGGGAAGACGTGAGGATGGTATGAAGACCTCGAGCAAGTGGCGGCACAAGTGAGTGAGTGAGAAGCACACAAGCATGCACACACATACACACACACGCGCACACACGGCAAGACAAAGAGAGAGAATCAATGGAGTTCTTTAGATTACTTCAAAATGCTCTTACAAGTTCGTTTCAATTACAATCTAACCCCAAAAATGAGCTCTCTAGCTCCTTTTATAGTTTTTGACTAGCTTTTGGCCCTGTCCAGACCTAGTGTCCGGCCTAGTTAAAAATTAGGTTCCAGGGCTTATTTGGGGGTTCAAACGAGATCTAAAAATTATGAAAATTGGTACGCAACTACTTCTAAGGCTCCTCAAGCTCAAGGACTCCTTGGCTTGCACAAAATGGAGCTACAAAAATGTGAAATGAAATTTACAATGATTATTAGTGATAAAAATCACTGTTGTTGTAGGGATTTCTTCTAGTGATCTGCCATACATATCTTCAAGCTCCCTACTTGCTCTTCTTCCCTGCATGTCCATCTCTCTGATTTGCATTAATGTCTTGAAAAAATATTGGCCTACTTGCCAGATCTTCTTTGACTGCCCTGTTTGCTTGTGCTGTCCCTTCGCTCTGACTCCCTTCTTTGACTTTCACGTCTTGTAGATCCTGATGTACCAAGGCTACTGCCAACACCCCCCCCACTCTCGCGTCTGTCGCCCCTGACAGACCCTTGTCTAGCTGCTTTTTGTACATAGTATTGTACCACATCGGCGGCGAGGTGGTGTTCTTCTAACCTGAGTCCCCTTGCTAGATCTGTCAGCAATGCATCCCAATTGACTGGCCCTGGGACATCTGGATGTGGCACCCGTAACTGCTCTGAGTGAATGGTTCGCTCCACAGCAAATAAATGGAGGAGATGTGAGGGTCTGGGTACAAATATTTCGGAGTGGTATTCCCAGAACCCTGTTATGAACATCTCTTCGAATGTTTGTTTAAAGCAGGCCGGGAGGTATTTTATTCTGGCGTGCCAAGCGTATATCACCTCTATGGAAGGAGTGGTGCTCATGTCATACACTAAATCTTGGTTTCCTGTAAGGAATCCGACGCCTGAGAAGTGTGGGTCCTTGATATTCTTGAATGTCCTGAATGTAATAAGCATTAACTCAAAAATTTTCATGCACATCTGGGTCATTACATCAGGGGTATTCTTTAATCGGAGGCTCCAGTGCCTTATAGTGGAGATCATGTAATTGACGGTGGGGGGCCCTTGAGGGGGTGCTAGATAGACGTAGTTTAACCATTTGGCGCATCCCTTGATATTCTTGACTGCAATGGTAAACTCTGGCCATGTACGTCTGCGGAGTACAGGAACATAACAAGGGTTATATTTAATAAAAAGAGGCATATTCGTCCAGGTGCGAACCATCTCCGGATAGGTTTCGAGGAGTCGGATCCTCCAAGTGGGTTGATGAATGGAGCCTTTTTTAGCACTCTCTGGGATGTCATCTGGCCCAAATTGTGTGGCAAACGTTGGAGGTTTGCCACATTTA
This sequence comes from Ceratopteris richardii, assembly GCA_020310875.1. Lineage (NCBI taxonomy): Eukaryota > Viridiplantae > Streptophyta > Polypodiopsida > Polypodiales > Pteridaceae > Ceratopteris > Ceratopteris richardii. Next base: position 57,301,589 of record CM035410.1, on the reverse strand, counting down.
TGTTGGATTTCTGCATTGTAGTCCGCCAGGAGTATACAATAGGGCACATATTGATCATCATTGGTTCCGATCCATCTATGGTGGGACATGCTGCGGAAGTATTCTGATTTAATAATAGTGTCCTCTATCTTTGCCATGGATTGGATCTGAACTGCTACTCGATCTTCATGAGTTGATGCCGTTTTCTCTAGTGTTTGGAGCCACTCAGGTACTTCGATTTCTAGCGTATCCATTCCTTCTGCCGTTTGTTCACCACCTGGCATTGGCATAGGAACGTAAGGTTCCTCATACGTCTCATCTACCTCGATGGGTACCAAATCCTCGGGTTCTGGTTCGACAACTGGAGAGGGTTGCCTTTCATGTGTGAGTAATCTTGCTTGTAATTCGGCCACCTGCTCTTTCAATGCCTTGACTTCCTCTGAAGTCGTGGTCGTTTCCGTGACTTTGGGTGCTGTCTGTTGCTCTTGGAGTTGATTGCGCAGCGCATCACGTTCCCTTTCCAAGTCATCATGAGCTTCTAATAGATCTGCATAGCTGTCCAAGATGGTCTTCATTGTCGCTGAGGGCACCGCTTTAAACTGCTCTGGATCAATTTCGTGTGGAGCGCCTTCCATTGCTGCTTCTAGATTAGCTTCATTTTGCTGCTGCAGCCTCTTGTTTTCTTCTAGGGCGGCCGCCATGTGTTTTCTAAGAAGTGCCAGGTTACGCCGGACTTTGAGATTATCGGCTTGATATACCTCGAGCAGAGCTTCTAGTTGTTTGGCACCTGATTCTGTCGATGGTTGGGGTGCTGCCAGTAATGTCTGGTGAGCCTGCTCAAGTGTCGCGTAGCGTTGATTCAGTTCTGCATTTTCCGTTTGTAGAATGTGAAATTGTGTTTGTAAGTTCTGGTGGTGCGTTTCCAGTTGCTGATACCGGTTGTCCAGAGCTTTGTACTCATGTTGGAGCTGGTATACACATTGGTTTAATGCAAAAAATATGTTATTTACATTAAATAATGTTGGGAAAGGTGAAGATGCAGGGGGAATGGGGGCGGGAATGGGAGAGGTGAATGCTGTGGATGTAAGTGGAGATGTGGGTGGAGGGGGTATGGGTGATGAAGGTGGCATGGGGGGAGGGAGCGGTGCTGTGGCAGGTGATGTTTCCATCGTGTCAACTGTTTGAGTGACTGTGTAGATGGGAATCGTTGGTGGAGTGGATGTGACATCGGTGAACAGGGTGGTGAAGGTGGGCATGGTGACTCCCCCGAATTGGATTCCCGGGGAGAGTGGGATGCCCATGACAACGGTAGTGGTAGTGGATGTGGTAGTGTTAGTGTCCTGCGGTGGAGTGAATTGTGTAGTGTGAGGTGGGGATGGTGGTGATAACGGTGCTTCGTGATATTCTTCTGCTTGCGCTGACTCGCCAGGTGCTGATGTATTGATGTGAATTTGCTTTCCGGACCTCCTGGGACGAGTAGGAACTCTTTTTTCAAACCTGTGGATGTAGGCCATTGCCTCATGGATGGCCTCGTCCAGTCCTACAGCGTCGGCATGAAGGTTCATGGACTCAATGAATAAATCATCCACACCTTCCTCCGCTAGCAAGTCGTTCATGAGTCTTTTGCCCTGTTCGAGAGACATCTTATGCTGGTCCTGAACCAGTCGCATGGTTCGATATAGTCTCTTGATCTGTGCCGAATATGCTGGGGCGCTTGCTAACTCGGAGAGTTCGTCATATTCTTGCTGTTGTTCTTCGTCGGCTTCTTCTTCGTCTCCTCCTGCCTCTTGTTCGTCTACATCGACTTCTACCACTCGGGGTTGGGTGGGGGCCGATGTTGTTTTGGGTCGTGGTTCCTGATCTCGCGCTGCTTCCGCTTCGAGGTTAGAGTCATAGATTAATCGGGCAATTTCTTCATCCGTGAGGTCCTCAAGAGTAAATCCCTGCGGGAATTCCAAATCGGATGGAATGGGTGGAAACACCAGATTAGGCCCCTCCGTGCTTGGTCTTGGTAACCGGATTGTGAATGGCCTAACTCGTCGTGTCTGGGGAGGAGTGATTTCTGGTGTAGCGGTAGCTCCCCTTGGTTGAGCACAGGGTAGTTGGACTCCCCCTCTCATCTTCTTGGATGGGGGACCTGCTGTTGATAGTCTTCTTTGGAATTCTTGGACTCGGGACCATACGAGTGCTCGCTGAACAGGCACATCATAAGCCAAGCATCTATAGATTATTCTGGTCAAAGCACAACACCCGTGGAGCACATTCTTCTGTTTCTTGTTCCACCTTTGATGTGCTAGGTGGATCTGGTCTATGATCCAGTGTGGAACATTGATGGGCAGGCTTTCGGTTTCTGCTAGATATAAACTGAACCATATTTTTTTCGGGGGCATTGTGAATCGTTCCTGGGCGGGAAACGCAAAGTGTTGCATGATGGTTCGCAGGTGAAGCGCAATGGTAGGTGTCATAGCTACCATATCCTTCAACTTATTCAGATCCTTGTGCTTCATTCGACCTGGGACCATGGTTTCCTTTTCTGTTGGGATGTGCATGCCGTACATACCCAACGCTTCTCTTACCAGATTGAGGGACAACTTGAATCTTTTGAGCTCATTACCCGGCAGCAGGGATGGCAACACAAAGGTGCTGTCGCCGCCCTTGGCTCTGCTTGGCGTGATGGTACTGATCAGATAAGAGCATCGTAAAAAATCCGGCTTTGGTAAGTGAGTCCTGAAATAACTTTCCACCCCTGCTTTGATCCAAACTGATCTCATGACCTCGGCATTTTGGTAGCTTTCAAATTCGCGTGTGAAAAAGTGGTATCTACCCCATTTGCCATTGAACTCCAATTCTGCCTCCCAGAAGTAGGTTCCATCGCCCAGTGGTCCAGCAACATCACTGAACCAATGCGCATGCTTACCTACTTGAGAAGTGTGGCCTTGAGGCGGATCCTGGATGGGGAGCACATGCACATCTTGAAGCTCTTGCGGTCTTGCAGTGAGGCGTGGCTCAAGGAGAAGTGTTTCTATGTCCACGATCTGGGGACCAGATCCGGCTTGAGAGCTGGTACCTACTTCTGCCATGGCCTGTTTGCTGATTGGCTCTGTGAGAATATAGAACCAAGTGTTAACATCGTACTGGACCAAATAAATCCGTTGTTGTCCCCGTTACAACATTAACATGAGATGGATGATGAGTTAGTGGTTAGCAAGTGCATGAAGACAGTGTGTGTAGTTAGTGCTTGGGTTAGCAAGTGGGTACGGATTTACACATTGGGGTCGGGGGGTTTATTACAGGCCCTAGGCTGCCAAATGCAGTGAGTGGGCTTTGCCTTCGGTTTCGGAGAGTCTTTACAGAGCCTTCTCGGTGTCGTGGTTTGCAGATGAGGCCTTTTTGGGACCCATTTACAATTGATTACATGTACACTCTTGGGTTTTGGTGTGTACATGAGTGTCGAGAACAAGTGAAATCCGGCAGCATGCATAAGTGCGTTATGCCGTTTAGGTTGTGGCCTCAGCGTAGCTACTTGTGCCATCAAGCAAGCCTTAGGCACCCAAATTTGTCTTGATTGTGGGCTTGCCTTCATCGACTTCTTGGGCACCCAAATAGATTTTACTTTGGCAGAAGAATTTCTGGAAGACTTCCTATTAGCGTTGCGTTGTTGGTCACTACTAAGAGGCTTTGCCCGTGTAGTTGACGGTGGTGCGCCCGGTCGTTCGCCTTTCCGCACCCACACCTGGTTTATTTTCTGGGGCATTCTGCTGCGCAGGTATTTTTGATCTCGGACGTAGGTAGTACTCTGCTGCTTCTGCTTGTGATCCGCCTTTGGTTGCTGCCTCCTTCTGGCCTTTGGAAAAGAAGGGAGTTCCGTTGCACCCCTGACTCCTTTTTTGCCAATATCATTCCTCTGCAACACAAGGTTTTGAACAAGAACAGCATGGTCATCTTCATGTGTACCCCTGGAAGGACCAGGAGTCTGTGCCTTTTCTAGTTCCTTGAGTGCTCCATTGTCTAATTCTACTGTAACTCGACTATGATTGACCCAAACCTGGAGAAGTCCACTTCTTAGGTTTAAGTTAATTGCTTGGTCATAGATCCAATCTTGACCCAAGACTAGAGGTTCAGTGAGATCTTCATCTTGACACACCAGTACTTTAACTGTCATTGCCTCATCATGAATGTAAAGGGGAAGTTCCGCCTCGCCTATGCAAGGGGTTTCCACGCCTCCCAATCCTATAAGATATGCCTCCACAGGATTGACAGTTAACTGTAACTCTTGACAGTAAGACATTCTAACAGCACTAGTGGCTGCACCTGAGTCAATCAAGGCTCTTACAGTCCTTGCACTCTTTCCTTGCCCTATGTCTATGGTTATGAAAGGACGTCTATCAACTATCCTATGCGAGCTTGTTCCCGCGACTTCACACATGGCTATAGGAAGTCCTTGGTCTACATAGTCATTCGCTCCAGGCTGATCTCTACCTTGCCTTCGTAATCTCATCCTTCTGATGCGTTCTAAAGCCTCTGCTTGAGCTTCTTCTCTAATTCTCTTTTCTTCCTCTTTGCGTTTCTTAGCAGTGTTGAGTCGGCTGAGCATTTCCTCCGTGAGGGGTTCCTGGTACAACTTGACTCTGCATCCGCTAATATAGTTAGGGAGAACATCACCCTCTAATGTGGCCAATTGTACTGCGCCACTTGTGGAGATCCTATTGATGATCATAGGTCCGTAGCCTCGCTTTTCTAGCTTCCTTGCGTGTTGTTTCAGTGTATAGACTAAGACTAGATCTCCCGCTTTCAAACCTTTATCCTTCACATGGGCATCGAAGTAGGCCTTCTGTCTTTTCTTGGCTGCATATATCCCTGCAGCGGCTCTCAGTCTTGTCTCTCCTAATCGTTCAAGGTCAAAGATCCTAGAGGAGAGCTCATGACCTGTCCATTCGTGCTCTTGTGCTACTCTCAATGTAGGGATCAGGAAGTCCAAGGGTAACACAGCGTTTTGGCCAAATACCATCTGAAAGGGGGTGGCTTGGAGTACTGTTTTGTAGGCAACTCGGTATGCCCAAACAGCATGGTGTAGCTGTTTGTCCCAGTCAGAGCGTTTAGTGTTCACTAATTTTGTGAGCACATTGCACAAAATCTTATTAGTGCTCTCAGCTTGACCATTAGCTTGAGGGTGATAAGGGGCAGACTTCTTGTGTATTACCAAGAATTCCTGGAGTAGATTTTCAATAACTTCATTCAAGAAATGAGTGCCTCTATCACTTACAAGCTCTATGGGTAGTCCATATCTCGTGAATACATTCTCAAACAAGAATTTGGCAGTTGTCTGAGCATCGTTCTTGGTTGTAGCTTTTACCTCTACCCACTTGGTGAGATAATCTGTTGCCACAATGATGTATTCCGCATGAGAACCCTTAGCTGGGGGATTAATAGGTCCTACGAAGTCTATTCCCCACTTAGAGAATGCACGTCCACCCATCATAGGTTTCAGTGGCATCTCATCTTTGCGTATAGGATACTGAGTCCTTTGACAGACATCACACCGTTTCACATAGGTATGTGCATCCATGTGAAGGGTAGGCCACCAAAAGCCCGCAAACAATATTGCCTTGATCACCCGATCTGGTCCAAAGTGTCCTCCTGCTACACCTTGGTGAGCAGTTTCCAAGATCTTCAGATATTCACTTTCGTGGACACATAGTCTCAGGTAACCATCTTTACCGCGCTTATATAGATTATCACCTATGAGTGAATAATCCAGGGCTTCTTGTTCTAAACTCCTTTTCCTAGCTAGAGTCATGTCTGGGGGGAATGTGTTTGTCCGCAAGAATGATACTAGAGGTTCACTCCAATCTGGCACAATGGATACTTGATAGAGAGTGGCATGTTCCACAGGTGGTTTAGTGCAACAGATTGGGCATTCTTTGCACAACTTTTGGACATCCGCTTCCATAGTTGGCCAGTGCACTCCGAATCTCTTTAGAGTTTGCAACGTTCGTTGCTTCGAATGGTGTTGCTCTAACGCACCTACATGTGCTAATTGCAACCATTTAGCGTACTCATCCTCTTCTACGCAACAAGCCAAGATCCCTTGATCTGTGTGCTTGTACATGCTGCCTGCCATGATATGGTACTTTTGGGCTTTTACGATCTCTCTATTCCGTGTGTTCACCACTGGATGATTAGGCCCGTATGTCAATACTGGTACTATTGGCTTGGCCCACTGCGGCACCACTTCCAAATTAAACAAGTAAGCATCAGGAAGGTCATCTGACACTCCTTGTGGGGCTTCTCCCGATGTGAGCCTAGAGAGATGATCTGCTCTCAAGTGGGTTCTACCTTTTCTTACCACCACCTCGAAGTCGTATTCCATTAGCAAGAGAAACCATCTCACTAATCTTCCTGTATTGCATGGCTTGTTTACTAGGTACAACAATGCCTGATGGTCCGTAAAAAATTTAAACTTATTTGCAAGCAAATAGTGCCTAAATTTCTTGACTGCATATACCATGCCTAATCCTTCGCGCTCTGTTGTGGTGTAATTCCGTTCAGCCGCATTCAATTGTCTGCTGGCGTAGGCAATTGGAAGATCCATGTTACCTTCACCAGTAGGTTGTGCAAGTACACATCCAATAGCGTAATTGGATGCATCAACATGAACATGGAATGGCTTATTCCAATCTGGTGTGGTCAAGATTGGTGCTGAACATAATCTTCGTTTAAGTTCTTGGAAGGAATTCTCACATTCATCCGTCCACTCAAAGTTTGTCAATAGTCCGTACATGGGCTTTGCAATGACAGCATACATGTGTATAAATCGTCGATAATAACCGCAATGCCCCATGAAAGCTTGTACTTCCTTGACATTCTTTGGCCTAGGTAGCTCTGCTATGGCCCTCACTTTTTCTTCGTCGGTAGATATGCCATTCTTTGACACTATGTGTCCTAGAATCTTGCCTTGCCTGACCATAAAAACGCACTTTTCTGGGTTCAGGCAGACTTGGTACTCTCTACATTTGTCAAAGATTTGCCTGAGTTCTGGAATATGAGTTTGTCTAACATTGGAATGAGCACAAAGGTCATCAACATATACTTCTAAACTCTTCCTCAGGAACTCCTTAAACACATGGCACATCAGCCTCTGGAAAGTAGCTGGTGCATTGGTAAGCCCAAATGGCATTACTCTAAAAGCAAAAATGCCCCATTCTGTGGCAAAGGTTGTCTTATGCTGATCCTCTGGAGCTATGGCTACTTGATTGTAACCCGAAAATCCATCAAGGAAGCTGTACACTTCCTTGCCTGCCACTCTTTCTAAGAGATGCTCTGTGATGGGAAGCGGATAGTTATCTCGAATCGTGGCAGCATTAACCTTTTTCAAGTTAATGCACACACGCAGCTTGCCATTCTTCTTGGGCACCACTACGATGGGGGATACCCATTCGGTGTGCTCAATTTCGTAGATAAATCCAGCTTCAACCAATCTATCTATCTCCTCCTTGATCTTAGCAGCATAGTTATCGTTATATGTATAAGGCTTTTGCTTAGAGGGTTTAGCATCTGAGGTCATGGGAATGGTGTGTGAGCATATATCAGGGTCAACACCTTTCAAATCCTTGTAACTCCAAGCGAATACATCTCTGTATTCTCTTAGCAAGGCTATCAATTCGTACTCTTCTTCTTCTGTCAGGTCATGGCCTATATACGTGCATCTCTCCTCTCCTTTTTCTATGGCCACTACTATTTTCTTGGTGGTTTCTTTGTTATCATAGGCCTCTCCTGATTGTGCCTCTCTTTTAGGCATTCTTATCATGACTCTCCGGTCATCTATCTCATACTTCTTAAAATTTTCTGGGACCTCAAACAAAGATTCTTCCTCCTCTGGTAAAACTTCCTTCTTTCTTCGTTTCTTTCCTTCTTCCTTCGAGGTCATATGTGTTGCTAATCTTACATCATTTGTAACCTCTCCATGCTTCTGAGGTTGAAATTCTACTTCATGGAAATATTCTTCATCTGAGGCAAATGGTGGGTCCATAATGATTGACTCTAGATCGGAGTCACTTGCATCCTCAAATGCATCAGGGCTATGTTCGCATTCTTCTAGAACTGCCTCTCCCATGATTGGCTCTATGGAGAAGATTGAGATATCATAGCCATCCTCATCACAGTGAGGTGTCCATTGTTCTTCATTGATGGCTACGTCCATTGTTGCTAAAATTTCTGCCCAACCGTGAGGTTCAAATTCTTCGTCTGGAAAAACTACAGGTGCATAGGCTGGGTCTTGGATTGATCTATGGGTTTCTTTCGCACCTACCTCTCTGGCTTTTTCTCTCTTCTCTTCCTCCACTGCTACTTTGCACATCCATAAGTGAGTATCTTCATGCATCCATGAGGATCCAGACCCTATGGAATGCACCGATTCTGTATCATCTTTGGCTCTATGGATGGGATTCCACTGGATAGGAGGGACATCTCTATGAGAATAGTCCTTGAGATTGACTTTGGTGGTAACGCCCAAGTGTTGCAAATACAAGGAGTTGGTCCCCCAATCCTGTACCACTTGCAACTGTCGCATAAATGGTCTTCCTAAAATCATCTCATAAGCATGATTTTTGCTGAAGTCACATATAGCAAAGCTATGCTCAAACTCGACACCACAAGTGGTGAGAGTTATTCCTTCTAGCAATCCTAGGGGTCTCTCTATGTGGCCATCGGCCATCTGCAATTTCATTCTCGTCGGCCTGAGTGCTGGCTTGCCCCAACGCTTCCATAAGGAGGTGGTGGCAATTGCAACTCCTGCACCTGAGTCTAAAATTGCCTTGGTGGTGTACTCTTGGTAGGTGATGGGAAGATAGGTGTTCCCTTCTTCGCCTTCACACATATCCCCTATCTTATCCAAGGGAATTTCTGGTACTGTCCTATGGGATCCTACCTGGGAACGAGGTTTTGCTATCTCTGGCACTTGTTTGGCTACATGTTTCCATAATTCAGGTCTAACCTTGAGTAGCTCTTCTAACTTGAGATTACACTGCACATTAGTGTTCTTCACTACCTCTGTGTTCCTAGGAATGACTGAGTCGTCGTTCCTTACAATGACTGTGGGTGCTCTCATACATGTGGACTTTGCTTCACATGGGCCTGTGAAGTGGGGTAGCTCTTGTAGGGAATTCGACTCAAAGTCTAATCTCTCGTGAGACTGAACGCTCTCATGCTCCCCGTAAATAGATGGGATGTCTTGTGGGAATTGGTCGTGTGCCTCGTCCACAAGTTCAAAAGGAGGGGCGACCTCGCTTTCGTTATCCCATTTGTCTTCTTGAATCTCTCGTAGGAAGTCTGGTGCAAACCGATTCATCGAAGAAGAAGTATCTGGCTCCGTAGAATTAGGTACATATGCTATCTGGGAAGGTGGGCTTATTCTATCGTTGGCTCTTTCCTCGGTGTCACAGATAGCTGAGGCACAAGCTTCTTGGGGAGGATTACTTATGCTATTACTTTTCCGAACAGGCTCATAAGCTTTCTGGGAAGGGATGTGGGTTACCTGTGGGGGTACATAAGCTTTCGAGGGAGGCTCCTGTGACCTTTGGGGAGGAAGATAGGCTCCTTGAAAAGGCATGTGGGCTTCCTGAAGAGGCTGGCTTTTCCGTTCTCTTACCCTTTCCTTTCTTTGAGGGGTAGGCTCCTTTTCTGGCTGTGCAACTAGCCTCTCTAATCTTTCTAAGGAGGGGAAGTCGTCTGGTTTAGTGGAATTGGCTGCATAAACTTCCGATGGGGAATGGCTCAGGTTTTTGCTTGCTTTTCCTTTCTCCTGATTTTTTTCTTCCTTGTCAGATCTTGCAATTATCCTCTCTAACTTTTCTAGGAATCCATCCAAGTGTAATTGCGTCTTGGCTGAGCCCGAGTAATTGAAAAGGCGACTGGCTTCAAACATAGTCTGAGCCAATGCGACCATTTTCGCGCACAGTTTGGTTCTTTCTATCTCTAGGTCAGCTCTAGGATAGCACTTGTCATGATCCGTGACGTTTGGCCCTTCTTGGATTCTGGCCTGATATGCTTTAAGCATCATGTTTAGGTCTTCAGGAGTGGGATCTGCTAGGACTGATCCTACTCTAGGGGGTGGTGGGATTTGATGAGGCGGTGGGGAAGGTGGTGAGTCGGATGGAGATGGGAGTGGTGGAGGCGGGGTGATGTGAGAGGGAGTTTGAGCTGTGAGTTCAGTTATCCTCACTTTGGTTTCTCTTATGCTTTCCTCAAGCTCACTCATCTTTTTAGCCCATTGTCTTTTCATTCTTTCCCGACTATCTTTCCATGCTCTAGTCCTCTTCTTTGTTATGCTCTCGGTTTCACTAGCCACTGAGTTCTTATCCTGGTTTGTCTCTTGATTTTGCTGCAATGCCTGAGCTCTAGTGACTACCTGCACTGGTGCAGTGGAAGTGACGCTTCCTGAGGGATCTACAACCAAACCAATCACATTGATAGGAGTGATTTTTGGCATATTATTGGGGTTCTTAGGGCAATCTCGTAAGAGATGTTCTTTTCCACAATCTTGGCAGAAACCTTGGATAGTCACTGACTGGGGTTGCGTAGGTGGAGGCAAGGGACAATCACGAATGAGATGATCTCCTTGGCATCTGTAGCACGGTCCTCTTGGGAATGGAGGTCTTACTTGCCTAGGTTGAGGCCTGGGGTTGGGGTTTGCATACATGACGTTCGTGTAATCTGACTCCCAACTAGGTTCACTTGGTTCTTCACTATAGTAAGACTCACCATGTTCTGGAGACTGCATGTAGTAAGCCTGGGGACTATCGACATGTGTAGAATCAAAGCTATGGTCACTTGGGTCATTTTCCGAGATCAATGGGGTTACTGGTACTATGGCCCTATTCAGGTTTTCTTCTGCAACAGCATACTTGACTGGAATCACGTTAGTGGGGTTTGGGGGCTGTTGAGCTAGTACCGGTTGGGGTCTCTGTTGGGCCTGATATTGTGGTTGGTAGGTTTGTTGGGGTCTAGCATATTGTGGTGGTGGATTTTGGTTTTGGTATCTGCCTTGTTGGTAGGGTTGCGGGTAGGGTTGCCTAACAGTCTGCTTGTTGTATGGGCAATCTTGCGCGGTGTGGTTGGTGTATCTCCGTTCTATGGTGCAGTACTGGCTACTAGGGCTTACTTGGGGTTGAGCCATAATGGGACAGACGTTCGCCATATGGTCACCACCGCATGTATAGCACCTTTTTACAGGAGCAAACCTTGGAATTTGTTTGCTAGTCACACCTAATTTCTGAGCTACCTTCTCAGCAAGCTCCTCGATTGATGTAGATTGCATAGAAGAGTGGCTAGATGCGCTATCTGAATCTTTATAGATTTTGGAAAGCTCTAGCTCTTCCCCTAGGTTATCTTGAATGTCAATGCACATGCGTACACACTCTTCTATAGTCCTAGGGTCCTTCAGATACACATAGGATCTCAATTTTGTACTCAGCAATCCATCAAGGAATAGGGCTACTTGTTTAGCAGATGTGGGGAGCTCCGAAATAGGACATCTTTCCAGGTATTGCCTAAATCTTCTTCCTGCAAGTCTCACGGTCTCTTGAGGGGTTTGCTTGAAGCTGTGGATCAATGAGGAAGTGTTGTGTCTTATGCCACTCTTAGAGAACTCTACAATGAAAGCCTCTAGGAGTTGGTCTATGCTCCTGAACTGACGCTCATCCAATGGTTGAAACCATGTAAGTGCTGTGTTCCTAAGGGTTAGACCGAAGGCATTGTACTGCGTGAACAGATCTTCCACTTGTTCAGCTCTCAAGACTTGCTTGAACTCTGCCACATGATCATAGGGATCTCCTGTGCCGTCAAAATAATTCTTCATGGACTTAACTAGCTGGGTGGGTCTCAAAGTTCTTGCGTGCTCTCTAGGCCTCGGCAGAGGGAATCCATCTACATTTCTTTGGTTCCTGTGGGCTCTATGCATCTCAGGTTCTACCCTATTCGTCTCTGTTCTCGTTCTTTCTCTGCCCACTGGGTTGGCAAAACTTACTTCTGGTCTATCTCTACTTCTGTCTCTTTGCGTACCATGAGCTTGGGAAGTTCCAGCCCCGGGGTGACCATAGGATACATTTGATCTTGGTTGGGGGAAAATAAATTCACCCTTCCAAGTGTAAGCATGCCTATCATTTTCTGTCACCACAAAGATCCGTTCTGAAGCATGATCTAGGTAGGTCACTCTGCCTGGGCTATCCGGATCCTTAAACTCATAGATCATGATTGTTCCTATATCAATTGGGTGATCCGGTTTATACCTCCAAAAGGCTTCGTCCGTTTCTCGATTGAGAAGCAAATCTATGCACTTGTTATCTTGGGGAACCCACTCAGGCGTGATAATCCTAGTGAGAACTGATTTACCTCGAGGGGTTCTAGGTTCCGCACCCATGTTCCCTTGTTCCAGGTCACCTAAGTCTGCTTCTGAGATTACATTCCCGAAGTCATCTGTCCTATCAGGGTGACTAGTGACTACATATATAGTTCCTTCCTTGTCCAGGTATGCACCATTTTCAAACTTGACAGCTGGGTGTTCTAGTCCGATGGATTGATCAGGGTTTTTAATCTGGACCACAGATCTTCCTAAGCCGTCCTCATAGATGCTAGCACCTAATCGGTTGGTCCTAATGTACTCCAGCTGCGTTTTGTAAGGGCCTTCTACCCTGTACAAATAAGGCACTCCTGAACTTCCCGTAGGTCTGTCCATGCCTTGAGACATTTCTGACTCACTGGTATCCGAGCTAGGGTAATGAGAGTGGTGACTCAACTGCTGGGCCCAAGACCTTGCAGTGCGATTGACACTAGCCTCTGAAGACCTAAGGCTTTGTCTCTCCCTTGCTAGATGTCGTCCTGATCGAAGGTTCATATGCCTAATTGATTATCCCAAATTTTCCAGAGTACAACCTCGTTGCCGATCAATTGGTACCAGTCACTTGATTCTCTTTAGTTAATTATTGTGTTTATGGTCTTGTCTGATTATCACGTCGTCAGGAACACTTGAATGTTCTTCGTATTTTAGGTTGATCGTTCCACGTTAGATTCTTTTCCTTAAGGTTATCGACAGTACAGAGATTATGTTTTTACTTGAACTTGAGTTTTTTAGGTAGTCTTCAACTTGATAACTGCCTATCGTCAACCTGACTTACTCCTACCTCTACTCGTTCTTAGCTTGAGCTAGGAAATGACAGAGGGAGTTGAGAATATTCCAACCTTACTTGTTGATCCCTTGCTTTATGGTGCTCAAGAACTCGGTTCTCAAGCTTGCCAAGAAACCTTGCTTTTGTACGCTCTCAGTTGCTCTCAATGGACCTATAAAGGACCCACGGTTAGCTCAATGCTTATATTCAAAGAACAAAACCAACCACTTCCATTTATGTGACACAAACACACATTTGCATTGTGACTTTTAGGAAAATACTTCTACAGACTCCTGACTTTGATCCCCCTGGGTAGGGTCAACTTCAATTTACCCTCTCTGAAAACCAATGCATTATCTTTATAAAAAACAGTTGAGGGCGTGTAGTATATGCCACGAGCTTTCCAACAAGCCCAAGAGCTCAAAAATTGGATTTCGTATGAAAAAGTTAGGACTGTTCAGGGTTTAGGGAGTTAAATCAGGATTCAATACAAGCTAACAGTCAAACAGGAATACTCGAGTAGCTTGTGGCACGGCCTAACAATGCAATACTACACCCTAGAGTTTGTCCCACACTTAATCACAATTTAGACCAATCACCTTGCCTTAAAAATTTGACCTAACTTGCCCTTCTAACGCGTTCGCAAAGTCTGTCGGTCGCGATTGACAGGTCAGTCACGATCGACGTGTCGATCGCGATTGACAGGTCCGTCGTGGCTGTCAGTCGCGATTGACTGGTCAGTCGCGATTGACAGGGGTTACGAAAAGTCAATCAGTCGTGGTCAAAGCGTCGTTGACTCTGTCGGTCGCGATTGATGAGTCGATCGCGATTGACAGGTCGGTCGCGAGGGTCTGTCGATCGTGGTCAAACCGTCGTTGACCGTATCGGTCGCGATTGATGAGTCGATCGCGATTGATGACTCGATCGCGATTGACACGTGTCACGCGTATGGTCAGTCGGTCGTGGTCAATCGGTCGTTGACCCTGTCGGTCGCGATTGACAGAGCCGTCGTAGGCTGTCGGTCGCGATTGACGTGTCGATCGCGATTGACAGATCTGTCCGTCGTGGTTTGTCGATCGCGATTGACGTGTCGATCGCGATTGACAGAAATCTGTGGAATTTCAAAAAACTAAACACATTTTTGGGAAGCCCTTGGCCTGTAGGTCATGGATATGCACTTTGTTTAGCAATTAGAGCAATTTTTCTGTCGGTCGCGATTGACAGAGCTCGGCGACACACAGACAGTTACACAGATGTCCGTACCTGCGCAGGGTGCTGGGGATGATGATGCGTCCTGTACCTGCAGAAAGCTCACAAAACATGCAAAAAACAGCAGATGCAAATTCGCTCTCTCGCTCTCTCTCACAAGTGAAATGAGGGAAATGAGGTGGAGATGGGAATATAGTCAAAAAACTGAAATTTTCGCGATGATGGAGATGGACGTGGGAGATGGTGATGATGATGATGGTGATGAAGATGGTGAAGAAAGTAAAAGAAAATCGATGAGAGTGAAGAAAATACCTACAACTCCAACGCGTCAACTCTACGTCTTACCATCACACGCTCGTCCTCAAAGCTCGATCCCCGGCAACGGCGCCAAAATTTGGTGTAGCTCGATGATGAGTAGCACCTCCTTTAATGTCAATCCGGGAAGACGTGAGGATGGTATGAAGACCTCGAGCAAGTGGCGGCACAAGTGAGTGAGTGAGAAGCACACAAGCATGCACACACATACACACACACGCGCACACACGGCAAGACAAAGAGAGAGAATCAATGGAGTTCTTTAGATTACTTCAAAATGCTCTTACAAGTTCGTTTCAATTACAATCTAACCCCAAAAATGAGCTCTCTAGCTCCTTTTATAGTTTTTGACTAGCTTTTGGCCCTGTCCAGACCTAGTGTCCGGCCTAGTTAAAAATTAGGTTCCAGGGCTTATTTGGGGGTTCAAACGAGATCTAAAAATTATGAAAATTGGTACGCAACTACTTCTAAGGCTCCTCAAGCTCAAGGACTCCTTGGCTTGCACAAAATGGAGCTACAAAAATGTGAAATGAAATTTACAATGATTATTAGTGATAAAAATCACTGTTGTTGTAGGGATTTCTTCTAGTGATCTGCCATACATATCTTCAAGCTCCCTACTTGCTCTTCTTCCCTGCATGTCCATCTCTCTGATTTGCATTAATGTCTTGAAAAAATATTGGCCTACTTGCCAGATCTTCTTTGACTGCCCTGTTTGCTTGTGCTGTCCCTTCGCTCTGACTCCCTTCTTTGACTTTCACGTCTTGTAGATCCTGATGTACCAAGGCTACTGCCAACAGAGAGAGAGAGAGAGAGAGAGAGAGAGAGAGAGAGAGAGAGAGGGGAGGCGCGCAGGGGCTACCGAGGAGGGCAGGAGAGAGAGAGAGAGAGAGAGAGAGAGAGAGAGAGAGAGAGAGAGAGAGAGAGAGAGAGAGAGAGAGAGAGAGAGAGAGAGAGAGAGAGAGAGAGGGAGAGAGAGGCACGCAAGGGCTACCGGGAGGGAGGGAGGGAGAGAGAGAGAGAGAGAGAGAGAGAGAGAGAGAGAGAGAGAGAGAGAGAGAGAGAGAGAGAGAGAGAGAGAGAGAGAGAGAGAGAGAGAGAGAGAGACACAGAGAGAGAGAGAGAGAGACGCGTAGGGGCTGTCGGAGAGAGAGAGAGAGAGAGAGAGACAGAGAGAGAGAGAGAGAGAGAGAGAGAGAGAGAGAGAGAGAGAGAGAGAGAGAGAGAGAGAGAGAGAGAGAGAGAGAGAGAGAGAGAGAGAGAGAGAGAGAGAGAGAGAGAGAGAGAGAGCGAACGAGAGAGAGAGAGAGAGAGAGAGAGAGAGAGAGAGAGAGAGAGAGAGAGAGGGAGAGAGGCACGCAAGGGCTACTGGGAGGGAGGGAGGGAGAGAGAGAGAGAGAGAGAGAGAGAGAGAGAGAGAGAGAGAGAGAGAGAGAGAGAGAGAGAGAGAGAGAGGGAGAGAGAGAGAGAGAGAGAGAGAGAGAGAGAGACAGAGAGAGAGAGAGAGAGAGAGAGAGAGAGAGAGAGAGAGAGAGAGAGAGAGAGAGAGAGACAGAGAGAGAGATAGAGAGAGAGAGACAAAGAGAGAGAGAGAGAGAGAGAGAGAGAGAGAGAGAGAGAGAGAGAGAGAGAGAGAGAGAGAGAGAGAGAGAGAGACGCGTAGGGGCTGGCGAGGAGAGAGAGAGAGAGAGAGAGAGAGAGAGAGAGAGAGAGAGAGAGAGAGAGAGAGAGAGAGAGAGAGAGAGAGAGAGAGAGAGAGAGGGAGAGAGAGAGAGGCACGCAAGGGCTACTGGGAGGGAGGGGGAGAGAGAGAGAGAGAGAGAGAGAGAGAGAGAGAGAGAGAGAGAGAGAGAGGAGAGAGAGAGAGAGAGAGAGAGAGAGAGAGAGAGAGAGAGAGAGAGAGAGAGAGAGAGAGAGAGAGAGAGAGAGAGAGAGAGAGAGAGAGAGAGAGGGAGGGAGAGAGAGAGAGAGAGAGAGAGAGAGAGAGAGAGAGAGAGAGAGAGAGAGAGAGAGAGAGAGAGAGAGAGAGAGAGAAAGAGAGAGAGAGAGATAGATAGAGAGAGAGACGCATAGGGGGAGGGAGGGAGGGAGGGAGGGAGGGAGGGAGGGAGGGAGGGAGGGAGGGAGGGAGGGAGGGAGGGAGAGAGAGAGAGAGAGAGAGAGAGAGAGAGAGAGAGAGAGAGAGAGAGAGAGAGAGAGAGAGAGAGAGAGAGAGAGAGAGACGCGGGGTTGGGTGCTGGGGGGAGATGCCGCGATAAAGATCCCCACATCACGTCTTTGCACCGTCCCGGTGCAACTTTTCCTTTTTATTCCCTTATTGAATAGACCAACATAAACTACAACCTGAATGAAATGTGGTATGTACAGTGAATGAAGTTCTCCCATCTTGATTTAATTCATGTAATTCTTCACCTAGGAGATATTGACTAGGAGTATCCTCTTACCCTGCAAATCGTCAAGATGTACAGCTCCATGTGGTAATACCTTTATCACTCTGTATGGTCCTATCCATTGGGGTGCCAATTTGGTTGAAACTCTTGGAATTTGATGCACCAAAACCAAGGATCCTTCCTCTAAGATACCTATCATGTAATCTTTTGCGCTCTTCTTGTGTTACCTAAAGTTTTTGCATTGCTCCTTTTCTGTATTCTTCTAATGCCACCAGTCTCCTAATGGGAGGTTCAATTCCAATGGTTCTGGCTCCAATTTCTCTTTTGATAATAAATTCGAATAGTGTCAATGCATCTTTTCCATATACTAAGCGAAATGGACTCTCGCTAGTGGTTCCCTTTCTTGTCGTTCAGAAAGCCCAAATTGCACCAATCAAAGCTTGTGGCCAAAAACTTTGATGATCAAAAGATAATTTGTGCAGCAACCCAATCAAAATCTTATTGGAGCTTTCTGCTTGGCCATTCACCCTTGGATAGTAGGCACAAGACTTTTTATGAAAAACCTTGTACCTGTCAAATATAAATTAGAGCAATTCATTTACAAAATGCATGCCTGTATCACTAGTGATTTCGAGTGGGCAACCAAATCTTGAGAAGATACGTTGATACAAAAACTTAGCTACCATTAAAGCCGTGAAATCCATAGTAGCTTTAGCCTCTATCCATTTAGTTGCATAACATGTGGCCATCAAAATATACCTCTTACCCCCATGTTGACGAGTTGGACTGATTGGTCCTATGAATCAAGACCCCATTGTTCAAATGGAAGCCATCCTGTAGATATGACTAATGGTTGGAAATTCAATCTGGTTGGCATAGGAGCACATCTCTGGCAAATGTGGCATTCTTTAGCAAACTTGATCGCATCCCGGTAGATATGAGGCCACCATAATCCTTTGTGGATAATTCTATGAGCCAATTCTTCCCCTTTTAGATGCCCTTAATTGTGTGTTGCCTCAAGCAAAAGGGTTACCTCCTCTGGATAAACACACTTTCTCAAGATATCATCTTGACAATATCTATATAAATTCCCATTTATGAGTGAGTACGCCTTGGTTTTAAGGAGTAATCTTCTCTTTTCTATAGGTGTCAAATGCTCTGGGAGTTTTCTAGTAGTAAGAAAATTGAGAATTCCATCGTGCCAATTAGTCTGAGTTGCTACTAGGAAGAGATTGCTATCCACCAATTCATCATTAATACCTATTGCCTTCTCGCTCATTGCAGTCCTGGATACTTGATCTGCCATGTAATGCTCTCTTCCTGGCTTAATATGAATATCAAAGTTAAATTCTTGAAATAGGAGTAACCATCTCCAAACCCCTCCAACCACCCTAGGCTTGTTTATCAAGTACTTCAAAGGCTGATGGTCAGATATGACTATAAAATGTACACCGAGAAGGTAATGTCAAAACTTCTCAAGAGCAAATACAATAGTCAAGCCTTCCCTTTCCGTCGTACTGTAGTTCCTTTCTGCCTTGGTAAGTAGTCTACTAGCATAGGAGATAGGTCTATCAACCTTGTGTGATGATGGTTGAGCTAGAACCACACCAACAGCATGAAGACTGACATCTGTATGCACATGAAACTCCAATGACAAGTTCAGAACATTTAAAAGTGGAGCAGTACATAACCTCAATTTTAGTTCACAAAATTCTTTCTCAACTTCAGCACTCCATGAGAAAGGGACCTTTTTACTACTAAGCCTTGATAAGGGCTTAGCCATTTTTAAATACATTCGTATAAATCTTCTATGGTATCCTGCATGGCCCAAAAAACTTTGTACTTCCTTTGGGCTTTGTGGAATAGGCATGGAAAGAATAGCAGTAACCTTTGCAGGATCCACTGTTATCCCTTCAGCAGATACAATGTGACCAAGAAGAGTGCCCTTAGTGACCAAAAAGTGAAATTTAGTAGGATTTAACTTCAAACCTATTCTGAGACATTGCTCAAAGATTTCCTTTAGATTTTCCAAATGGTCATGGAAATCTTCAACTGCTGCTCTTCTATCTGTGCCTGAAAATACTCAAAAGTCATCCACAAAAATGCGTAGAAAGGTTGTCAACCATTTTCCCAATATTAGATACATTGTTCCATTAAATGAAGCTGGTGCATTCTTCAAACCAAAAGCCATGCGGGTATAGACATAAGTGCCCCATGGAGTAATGAAGGTTGTTTTGTCCCTATCATCAGGATGGATCACTATTTGATTGTAGCCACTAAAAACATCCAAGAAGCTATACAAAGTGTGACCGAATACTTCCTCAAGTACTTGCTCTGTGAAGGGCTGAGGAAATCCATCTTGAACAGTCACTTTATTCAAGGCACAAAAATCAATGCAGACTCTTATTTTTCTGCTATTTTTCTTGGGTACAATACCAGGAAACTTGCACTCCCTAACTTGTCAAAACAACACATGATTTATAAGTGTAGTGCATGTCAATTTGGAAAGTCTCACAGGTTACCATTCCTAAAGAAAGGATATATGCATGGAGATCTCTTGGAGTTGGTTCATACAGATGTGTGGGGACCTAGCAAGGATGCTCCAATATTGGGATCAAGGTATTATATCTCCTTCATTGATGATTGCAGTAGGTTGACTATATTATACTTTATGAAACACAAAGATGAAGTCTTTTCATGCTACAAAAGATATTTTGGCTCTTGTGGAGAATCAAACAGGTAAAACACTAAAAGAACTAAGGTTAGATGGAGGGGGAGAATGCTTCTCCCATGAATTTGACTCCTTTCTTCAAGAAAGAGGAAGCAAAAGAGGGATCACTACAAGGTACATTCCTGAGCAAAATGGAGTGGCAGAAAGAAGGAATAGGACAATTGTTGAAGCTGCAAGGTCTATGCTAAATGAAAATTACTTACCTAATTACTTATGGGCTGAGGTTGTATCCACAACCACTTATTTGATTAACAGGTTACCTTCAAAATCACTTGATGTCATGACACCATATGAGGCTTGAAATGGAAGAAGACCAAACTTGGATCATTGTAAGATTTTTGGATGTGTTGCTTTTGCTCATGTTCCTTCACAGGTTAGAGGCAAGATGGATCCGAAAGCAGAAAGGTGTGTCTTCATTGGATATGACAATAATCCAAAGGGCTACAGATTATACAACCAAACAACCAAAGGATTCTTGGTGAGTAGAGATGTAGTATTTGATGAGAATAATTCTTGGTATGAAGATTCATGTAGAAAGGCCAACCTACCTTATGATCTTGAAGAAGAATTTCCAAACCTTGTTAAGGATAGTTCTTCTAAAGTTGAAGAGCACGGTACCTCAGAGGTTGATGAAGCAACTTAGTATGGAAAAATCAAAATGTGGAAGTCTAAAGGTAAAGAAAAAATACAGGAACTTTGCCAAGAGGCAGAATCATCACATCATGGCCTAAGAAGGTCCATGAGGGAGAAAAGAAAGCCAGAAAGGTATGAGTTTGATACTTCCCTAGTCACTAAACATTCAATCTATCTAGCATAGGACATAAATCAAGAGGAACCTTCAACATTTGAGGAAGCAAAGAAGAAATCAGAATGGAGGCATGCAATGGAAGAAGAAATTGAAGCTCTTGAGGAGAATAACACTTGGGAGTTGGTTCCCAAGTCTCCATCAACGAAACTTATAGGCTCAAGGTGGATCTACAAATTGAAGAAGAACTTAGATGGCTCCATAAACAGGTATAAGTCAAGGCTTGTGGAAAAAGGCTTTGCACAAATTTAGGGGATTGATTATGAGGAGACCTTCTCTCCTGTGGCAAAGATGCCTACTATTAGGGTTTTTCTTAGTATTGCCTCTTCTAAGAATTTGAAGACACTTCAATTGGATGTAAAAAAATGCATTTCTTAATGGATGGATAACAAAAGAGGTATATATGGCACAACCACTTGGTTTTGAGAATCACATATATCCTTATTATGTGTGTAAACTTAATAAAGCTTTATATGGACTCAAACAAGCCCCAAGGGCTTGGAATCACAGGCTTGTGTCATTCTTGTAGGACAGAGGATTTCAACCTAGCAAGGTAGATCCATCACTATTCATAAAAAGGAGTAATTTTGGAGTCATCTATTTGTGTGTGTATGTAGATGATATTATACTTACAGGAGATGATACAGATGGCATGAAGAGAATCAAAGAACAGATGAGAGCAGAGTTCAAGATAAGTGATTTGGGTTCACTTACCTACTTCCTAGGACTGGAAGTTGTCAACAAAAATCATGGTTTGTTTCTTACTCAAAGAAAGTACATTAAAGCCATGTTGGCAAAATTCAAGATGCAAGATTGTTGGATTGCAGGTACTCCAATGGAGGTTAAACATAAATTGAGCTCACATGAAGGTGAACTCATAGAAGATGTGATAGGCTATCAAAGCCTTTTGGGTAGTTTGAACTATGCCACATTGACAAGGGTTGATATATGTTATAGTGTGAGTGTGCTAAGTCAATTTATGCACACACCCAAGAAACCTCACATGGAGGCTGCCAAGAGGATACTCAAATATCTCAAACGGACCATGAATGACAGGTTATATTTATCTTATGTAGAGTTTGAAATTGTTCTCTGATGTAGATTGGGTTGGCTCGAAGGAAGAAAGAAGGAGCACCTCAGGTTATCTTACCTTGTACGTTCAAAACTTGTTTCATGGTCATCCAAGAAGCAACCCACAGTTGCTCTCTCTTCTACTGAAGCTGAATACAGAGGTCTTGCCATAGCTACTCAAGAAGCTATGTGGATGAAGGTACTATTCACAGATCTTGGATTGGAATTTGGCACTCCAACTATTTTTTGTGACAATATGAGCTCTATTCACTTAGTTGCTAATCCAATTTTTTGTGCAAGGACTAAACATGTTGAATTTCATTATCACTATGTAAGAGAGAAGATTGTGAGCAAGGAGATTCAAATATCATATGTGTCCACTCATCAACAATGTGCAGATATTCTAACCAAAGCATTGGATGGTACAAAGCTTTGCAAATTCAAGGCGATGATAGGTTTGCAGGTAATCTTGGAGAATTGAAGACCTCAAGCATACTTGGCTTGAGGGGGAGCTCTTGGAGCAAGTCTATGGCAAGCCTAATTATTGGCTTGAGTCCCACAAAGTCATAGAAGAAGCTTTAAAATGAACACAATGTAAAGTTCACTTGTGAACTACCTCTTGTAACTTTTTGAAGTTTTACTTGATGTAAAAGTGAAAGAATCTTAAGTGGTTAGTCCACTTGATCAAAAAGGGAAAGAGAAGCCACGAATTTGTGATTGGTGGTAGTTGGAGAATCAAATCAATCACTAATAGATTGAAGAGTTATTGAGGGAAGTTAGGCTCCCAAGATCAACTATAAATACATGGCAGGTTTAGTCATGGTTAAGAGAAGACCTCCAAGAGCTAAGCTTTAAGCCATATCAAGGTGTGGTTTCAAGGCACACATATGTATCAGTAAGTCCATTGTATTTTACAATCAATATACTCTCATTTTCATGATCATTTGAGTTCATATCTTTATGTTCTTGTTAAGTGTATTGTTCACTCCCATATCTCTCAATTTTCAGAGTCAGATTGCCGGGATGATTTCTCTCACTTTGTTGAATCATTTTCTGTGATTTAGCTTGCTGACTTAGCTCTCTAAGTCTACTATATGCTCACCAATTTTCATTACAATTGAATGTTTCAATCTTCAGCTATGATCATTTGAAGTCAACTATGTCACTTGGTTTTCTTCTTCTGTGGCAACGCTCTCTCAACTCAGCCATTTTGTCAAAGCTGTTTCTCAGTGTTTAATACACCATTTTCTTTGATTTAATACTTGTTAGCTTTCAAATACTGTCTAGTATATGCCTACAATATTTCATAATCATTTAATTCTTAAAGCTTGAGATATGTGCATTTTACTAATCCCAGGTTTGAGTACTGTTACAGCGCGAGAAAATCGGGGTCATCCTATGACTTGCTAAGTTTGTTTCTCTTAGTGTAGTTCATCTTTTTTGATCAAATCACTCATGATTGTTAGAGTCCTAAGTGTATAAGAGTTCCCCAAAAGGAGTTAAGTTAATTGCTACTGTGCCCAGAGAATTGTTCAAAACTTTGGAGAGGTGTATGAACATAAATAGTAAGATTTTGGCTCTTGAATCTACTCCAACTTATCTATTTCGATTCAACTTTTTGAGAGTGATCTTCCAAGGTACATAAGATGTACAATACGTCTTTTGGAAAGCTAAAAGGGCCCACTACGTATCTCTAGAGTCCATTTGGCTTGTGTAGTGCAAAGTTTTTGCAGCACTACTTCATCTTCATCAATTACAAATCCATCTCTTCACAATATATACATGTGCAACCTCCACCCCAACTTTTGCACCTTCTAGTGGAGTCTAGTTGTGTTACATGTACTCAGCACTTAAGATAAATTGAGTACAGTGGGACCTAATACAAGTTGTGAGTACATGTTATAAAGCTACAATCTAGTGGAAGGTGCAAAAGTTAGGGTGAAGGTTCCACATACATATGAGGAATCCAATCAACAATAGAGATCATCATTAGTCAAAGGTGTTAAAAGTCAAGCTTCAAGCTAAAAATTCGTGGGGAATCTTTTATGGACATGTGGAGCAATCAAAGGAAGCCAAAAGCCACGAGATTCCATCAAGAAAAGTCACTCAACCACTCCCCAAGTCATCTCAACTAATTCCTCCAAGTTAGGAGGCTGATTTGGAAAGGTAGTTCCTAGATTTTAGGGGCACACCTCTCACTATAAAAGGAGCATGTATCCCGACTTCTTTTGGGCCATCTTCTTGGAGTTTTAGCTCATGTAAAGTGAGCACTAAGTGCTGGAGTTGTGATAAGCAAGCCCCTTGCTTAAGCAACCCCCTTGCTTGCTTGTTTGTTTTCTTTTAGTAGGCATATCTATGTGTGTGCGCAGGCAGTGTTGCAACTCTCTACCCCTGAGTTGTTAGCATTGGTTCTCCCTCATATGGTATCCATTTGATGTAATTCTTGTCTCATTGGATAGCTATAAGAGTCTATTTTATGCTTACCAATTCTCTGGAGCATTCTCTGAGTAAGCTGGGAGAAACATTCATTTTAGTGAAGTTGTGTGATTGATATCTCTCCCTTTGTGTAGGCTCTGTTGGAAATATTTTGCTCTCTGTTGTAAGGGCTGGTTCTCCTTCTCTATGTATCCATTTCCTATGATTTTGGTGTCATTGGGTAGCTATTAGAGTGCTCTAAAGTTGACTTAAGTTTGAGATTCATTCTCTGTATAATCTCTGAGAAAAGTTTGCTGGAGTGAAGTGAGGTCTCTGCTTGACTAGCAGTTGTGAGCATTCAACTAGCTCATGTTGTAGACATTGTTTCTCTTTGTGTAAGCATCCATTTCAAGTGAAATTTGTTTTGTTGGAAAGCCCTTGGTGTCTACTACAGGTCTACAAAAGCTCACTGGAGTTCTCTGCATAAGCTCTGAGTAAGAGCATTTTTGGTGTGTAGAGGTCAAAGAAGGATACCTGTGGAGGTCATTCGCGCTTCATCGTTGCTTAGGGGTTGAGATACTTCCCCCATCAATGGTATCAGAGCATTTGGGCATCTTGGAGGTATCACATACAAGCAAGAAGACCTCTTGGAGTTGGTGGTTGAAGAGTTGCATCAACAAAAGCTTCTTGGAGGTAGCTCACATCAAGGGGGAGCTATTCTACTCAAATTTGCAAGAGCACAAGGTGTCCATCTAAGGAAAGCTTTGGATTGAGGTAACCTCAGAGCCTCATTTTCATTTTACACACATTGGAGCATTAGCCAAGGGCTAGGTCAAGTATCAAAGACTAGATATGGGAGACTTCAACACTCAAATTGAAAAGCTAGACAAAGGTAACTATCAACCATGGAGATTTAGGGTCTCCAACTATCTTATGGGCAAGGGCCTTTGGGGGTTGATTAGTGGAAGTGAACCAAGACCTAGGTTGGATGAGAATCCAACCAATGACCAGAGAAGGGCCTTTAGGGAATGGAATGAAAGAGACAAGAGGGTTATCTTTATTCTTTCCCAACACATTAGCAATAGCATGATCGGCCATATCCAAGACCTGGATTCAAGCATGAAGGTATGGGAGACACTTGAAAGGCTTTATTCAACAAGCACCAAAGCAAGGAAGATCCAACTCAAGAATGAGCTCAACAACCTTAGGAAGAGCTCAGGGAGTAGCATAAATGACTACATACTTAAGGTCAAGGAGTTATCAGATGCATTGGGATCCATTGGAAGCCACGTAGATGATGACGATCTTGTGGCTTATACTCTCAATGGTTTGAGAGATGATGAGAAGTGGAAACCCTTTACCACTTCAGTTTATGTAAGGGATAATCTTCCCAATTTTGAGCAATTGGTTGCTCTCATGGTCACCGAAGAAATGAACATAGGTGGAAGTTCAACTAAAAGCAAAGATGCACAAGTTTTCTATGCAGGTAATCAAAGGGGCAAAGGAAGACAAGGACAAGGAAGGGGCAAAGGAAGGTTTGGAGGAAGGCAAGGCCACTCAAGAAATCAAGGACATGACCAAGGCACCTCATCACAAAGAGGGAGAGGAAGATCAAGAGGAAGAGGAGGACGACATCAACAAAACAGGAATCAAGATGGCGAAGGATGTTACATATGTGGCAAGTTTGGCCACTATGCTAGAGATTGCTACCAAGGAGGAAACCAAAGGAACTATAATCAAGGTTCTTCATACAAAGGCCAAGGTAATTATGCTTCTACAAGTTCAGAAAATGACAATATCTTGATGATGCACATGAATGGGAATTCAAGCAAAGTAGATAACACTTGGTATATTGATAGTGGATGTAGCAACCATATGAGTTGCAATGCTTCTTGGTTTACTAATCTACATGTTCCCAAAGGTAAAGGACATGTAGAAACAGGTGATGATACAGCCCATGAGATCTCCCATGTTGGAGATGTAGCTTTGGATGACAAGGAGGAAGGAAGATGTCTCAAGGATGTCTTGCATGTACCTACCATCACAAAGAACTTGGTGTCCGTTGGGCAAATGGTTGAAAGAGGCTATCAAGTAAGGTTCAACAAAGGTGGATGTTTTGTGGAGAACCCTAAGCAAGGTTACAAGGTCATAGCAAGAGGAAAGAAGCAAGGGAGACTCTTCACTTTGGAGGTAAATTCTCATTCTACTCAACATGTCTACTTCACATATGGAAACAAGAGGATTTCGGAGTTGGACTTGTGGCACAAGAGGATAGGTCACATCAACATACAAAGAATGAAGGAAATGCAATTCAAGAGGCTGGTTGAAGGTCTTCCCAACTTCCAAGGACAAGGTATGAAGCATTTATGTGAATCTTGTCAACTAGGGAAGCAAGCGAGACTTCCATTCAAGAAGAGTGGCTACATAAGCCAACATCCATTGGAGTTGATACATAGAGATGTGTGGGGGCCAACGAAAGAGCAATCCATTGGAGGTAACAAGTACCTTGTCACTTTTATAGATGATTGCACAAGGATGGTTTGGGTTTATTTCATCAAAAACAAATCAGATGTGTTTACATGTTTCAAAGCATTCAAGGCAATGGTAGAGAAGGAAACAGGTACATATATCAAGAAGCTAAGGTCCGATGGAGGGGGAGAATATTTCTCAAATGAGTTTTCTGATTTTTTAATGGATCAAGGCATCAAGAGGCAAGTAACATGCAGGTACACACCCCAACAAAATGGAGTAGCAGAGAGAAAGAATAGATACATTGCCGAGATCGCTAGAGCAATGCTTAATGAGATGAATGTACCTAACATGTTTTGGAGTGATGCAGCAAATACCGCCGTGTATCTAATGAATAGGGCTCCTACCTCAGGGATCCATGGCTTGACACCATATCAAGCCTATTATGGTAAGAAACCTGATCTTTCCCACTTGAAGATATTTGGATGTACTTGTTATGTACATGTGCCAAGTGAATTGAGGCACAAGCTACAACCAAAGGCAGAAAAGTGTGTGTTTCTAGGATATTCAAATGATCATAAAGGTTACAGGTGCTTCAACCCAAATACAAAGGACTTGAGGATATCAAGGGATGTAGCATTTGATGAGCTACTCCCTTGGTATAAGAAGTATGATTGTATGCAGGACTATGAAGAAGAAAAGCATGGACATGATGAAGAACAAATCGACCTAGAGCTAAGCGGCCCAAGGTGTTCCATCAATGAAGATAGTTCAAGCATGAACTCACCATGGAGGGGGAGATCTTCATCAAGCTATGAAGCACAATCAATCAACAAAGGCAAAGCAACATTGGTGGAGTTGGATGAAGAAGGTAATGAAGTTGAAGATGATGAAGGACACATGATGGAGAAAGAAGCCACGTCAAAGAAAGAGATCAAGTTCCCAAGGCAAAGGAGGTTTATTCCTCCAAAAGGTGAAGAAAGGAAGTCTTCTAGAGTTAAGTATCCAACTCAAAGGTTTACTTATGATTCATACATGGCAACACATTATGCATATATGAACAAAGTAGTAGAAGATCATGAGCCCGATTGCTATGAAGATGCAAGCAGGTACACCGAATGGAAAGAGGCAATGCAAGAAGAGATCGACGCACTTGAGGAAAATCAAACATGGACTCTAGTGCCCAAGAAGGAGAACATGAAGGTAATAGGTAATAAGTGGGTGTATAAAGTAAAGAGGAATTCAGATGGATCTATTTCTAGGTTCAAAGCAAGATTGGTGGCTAAGGGTTTTGCACAAACCTATGGAGTGGACTTTGAAGAGACATTCAGCCCCGTGGCAAAGATGAGCACCATTAGGACACTCATTGCAATGGCTGCTAGCAAAGGATGGAAGCTCTTCCAATTGGATATCAAGAATGCCTTTCTCAATGGAGACTTGGAAGAAGAGGTATACATGGAGCAACCACTAGGTTTTGTTCATAAAGAGTTTCCACATCATGTTTGTAGGTTGAAGAAGGCACTTTATGGCCTAAAGCAAGCTCCAAGGGCTTGGAACCAAAGATTGGTGGACTATTTGATCAAATGTGGTTACAATCAATGCAAGGCGGATCCATCTCTCTTCATCAAACAAAGAGGAGAACTTGTGGTCTACATGTGTGTGTATGTAGATGATCTTATCATTACAGGTAATGATACAAAGGGCATTGAGGAGATCAAGGCAAAGCTTGGAAAGGAGTTTAGGATCTCTGATCTTGGAGATCTTAGGTATTTTCTTGGCATTGAAGTTGTATACAAAGAAGAAGGTATTATGCTCATACAAAGGAAGTATATTCTAGACCTACTTGAGAGGTTTGGGATGCTACATTGCAAGCCTATTTCAAATCCCATGGAAGTTAATGTAAAGCTAAGCTCCATTGATGGAGAGCCATTAGAGGATGTAACTTTGTATCGATCTATTGTAGGCTCTTTCAATTATGCCACAATAACCAGGCCTGACATAGCATATGGAGTTGGAGTGTTATCACAATTTATGCATAGTCCAAGGACTACACACTTGCAAGCTGCAAGAAGAATGTTGCGATATCTCAAAGCCACTATAAATGAAGGATTGTTCTACTCATTTGATGATGATATGCAGGTCAAAGCTTATTCCGATGCCGATTGGGCCGGTTCGAAGGAAGATAGAAGGAGTACAAGTGGTTACCTAGTCATGCTAGGTAGCAAGATCATCTCATGGATTTCAAAGAAGCAACCCACGGTGGCATTATCTTCCACCGAGGCTGAGTATAGAGCTTTGGCTCAAGACACATGTGAGCTAATGTGGATTAAGAAGTTATTTATGGAGCTTAATTTGCAGGTTGACACATATCCAATTTTTTGTGACAACATGAGTAGCATTCATCTAGCATCGAACCCTGTCTATCATGCTAGAACCAAGCATATTGAAGTGCACTATCACTTCATAAGGGAAAAGGTGATATCCAAGGAAGTTTCAGTACATCATATTGGTACTAAGGACCAAGTTGCGGACATGTTTACAAAGGCTTTGGATGGGATGAAGATTTCAAAATTCAAGCAATGCATCAACATGAAGGAGCTTGGATGAGGATGAAGAATTGAAGCTTGAGGGGGAGTGTTAAAAGTCAAGCTTCAAGCTAAAAATTCGTGGGGAATCTTTTATGGACATGTGGAGCAATCAAAGGAAGCCAAAAGCCACGAGATTCCATCAAGAAAAGTCACTCAACCACTCCCCAAGTCATCTCAACTAATTCCTCCAAGTTAGGAGGCTGATTTGGAAAGGTAGTTCCTAGATTTTAGGGGCACACCTCTCACTATAAAAGGAGCATGTATCCCGACTTCTTTTGGGCCATCTTCTTGGCGTTTTAGCTCATGTAAAGTGAGCACTAAGTGCTGGAGTTGTGATAAGCAAGCCCCTTGCTTAAGCAACCCCCTTGCTTGCTTGTTTGTTTTCTTTTAGTAGGCATATCTATGTGTGTGCGCAGGCAGTGTTGCAACTCTCTACCCCTGAGTTGTTAGCATTGGTTCTCCCTCATATGGTATCCATTTGATGTAATTCTTGTCTCATTGGATAGCTATAAGAGTCTATTTTATGCTTACCAATTCTCTGGAGCATTCTCTGAGTAAGCTGGGAGAAACATTCATTTTAGTGAAGTTGTGTGATTGATATCTCTCCCTTTGTGTAGGCTCTGTTGGAAATATTTTGCTCTCTGTTGTAAGGGCTGGTTCTCCTTCTCTATGTATCCATTTGCTATGATTTGGATCTATATAATAAAAGGTTTTATGGAGAGTCAAAGGTCATTCGTATCATGTGTAGGCTAGACTTTCTTGGAGCAAGGACCTAGAAAATTTAAAATTCAATGAGAAAGAGAGCAAAAATAGTGATTGTCTGAGTACAAAATCTACTACCTAAAAAACACAAAAATTGAAAATTAGTGAAGTACATAGAGTTTCAAATGAAACGAGGACTTTGTTGGGTGCAACTTTGTTCATGGAGAAGAGTTTTGCAATGTTTAGCATGGAATCAAGTACAAAGGTTCTAGTGAGTTAAGTGATTTCCACATATACTCAAACTTACATTAAAATGATCTCATTTGAATCACACTCTTCAAATTGGATCCTTCATTGAAGAGCTCATTTCATGAGATACATGATCAAATGGTGATTTATGAACTATAATTATCAGATTTTTTGTATGCTTTGGCTTGCAAAGTCAAATTACTATGACATTCTATTGTGACTGTTTGACTCAACATTGATTCCTGTTTTACAATAGTATGTGAAAGTGTATGTATGTGTAAATGTATGTGTGTGTATGATTGAGAATTAAAATCTATTGTGATTCTTTGACTCAACAATGATTTTTATTTCACAATAGTATATGTAATTGTATATGGGTCTTGGATTGAGAATTAAAGTCTATCATAATTTTTTGACTCAACGTTGATTCTATACCTTATTTGATGTTGATTTATGTTCTCTTTTGTAGATATAGTCTTCATAAACAAATTTGCAAGCACTATGGGAAAGGGAAAAGAATGGTCATATGTGATTGTTCAAGAGGGTAAAATAGTTTCCACAATACAATGAAAATGGTGTGCACATCATTATGTACGAAACACAAGTTGAACAAAAGAGCATTTTTTAGTACAGGTAATAATGTGGCAGGATGCTCTAATCTAGATAGTGATATATGGGAACAGTTTGTAAGTTATGGAAATAAATGTAAATCTCAAGGTATCACATCAAAAAGATTTAAAAGCATGTGTAATTCAAAGAACTTTTGAAGTAGCCCAAGTGTAGAGCAAGAACGGTAGACGCATCGATGATAGTAGAGGATTGTCACAATATTTCTACTCAAGTCTCTCAAACTATTTTTGAGAATAACCAAGATACATGTACTCCATTTTTTCCAACTGTGTCAAAAAGAGTGGACTTGATGAATGTAGTAAAAATGCTCGATCTAATACTATTTCACCATGCTTTCTCCGTACTAGATCACAAAATACTATACGTGTAGCTTTTGAAAAGCAAGATTATCTCGAGCTTCATTTTAAATGGACTCAATCATTCTCAGCATGTGGGATTCCTTTCAATGTGATTTGTAATCCCATTTCCAAAGATGCTTTGATTTCACATGCACGAAAAGGATTCACCATGCTATATTATAATAAAATGCAAACAAAGTATCTAGATAAAGTGAAAAATAGTATTGAAGTTATTTTAAAGTGAATAGTACTTGATTATGTACCCATGTATGGATGTACAATAGCATTAGATGGATGGAAAAGTTATCAAAGGAAACCATTGATTAATTTCATGGTTATATGTCCAAAAGGAAGCATGTTTTTAGAAGCTATTGATACTTCTCATAAAGAGAAAAGTTAAAGTTTTCTTTTAAAGGAATATGAACATGCTATATCATGTGTGGGTGGTTCAAAGAATGCCAATACGATAGTGATGGATAATGCCTCTATTGTTTTTTGAAGTGTTGGAGTTACAATTCAAAACAAGTATGAAGGCATTACTTGGCTTCCATTTGAAACTCATACATTAAATTTAATATGGAAAGATATAGGTAGATTATCTTGTATAAAAAAAGCTTATTAGATCCAAACCATCTGGTCAAATTTATCAGAGAGCATCAATTTTCATATTCGCTCTTTCGCTTGAAATCTCCCAATAAAATGATTTGCAACTACCTATATTTTTCTCAATGGATTATTGGAAGTTAGGCGAGATCTTGTAGATTGGGTTGCATTTATTCGACCGAATAATAAAAAAATATTGAATATGTTCGTTTTATTCGTGTTTTTCTAAATAAACTGAGAAAAATGGACGGATACGTTTTCGATCGAAACATTTTCGATCAAAACTGCTTTCGATCCAAAGCGCTTTCGATCAACAAGTTCTTTCTAACCAGATGGATTACGACCATATTGAAAACTATATGTATTCATTTGAACTATCTGGATTAAATGAAGTGTCTTGATTTGAGTTAAGTGAATTATGTGGAGTAAATGAAGTGCTATCATTTGAGGGGGTTGTGGATTCATTTAACATATGTGAATTAAATCTTGTAGATTCATTTGAATTATGTGGAATACGTGAAGTGTTTACATTTGAGTTAAGTGGATGAAATGAAGTGTAATCATTTGTATTAAGTGGAGTAAATGTTGTGGTATCATCTGAGTTATGTGGATTAAATTTTATGGATTCATTTAACAAATGTGAATTAAATCTTGTGGATTCATTTGAATTATGTGGAATAAATGAAGTGTTTACATTTGAGTTAAGTGGATGAAATGAAGTGTAATAATTTGTATTAAGCGGAGTAAATGTTGTGGTATCATCTGAGTTATGTGGATTAAATCTTGTGGATTCATTTAACATATGTGAATTAAATCTTGTGGATTCATTTGAGTTATATGGAATAAATGAAGTGTTTACATTTGAGTTAAGTGGATGAAATGAAGTGTAATCATTTGTATTAAGTGGAGTAAATGGTGTGGTATCACTGTCTGAGTTATGTGGATTAAATGTTGTGGATTCATTTAAAATATGTGAATTAAATCTTGTGGATTCATTTGAATTATGTGGAATAAATGAAGTGTTTACAGTTGATTTAAGTGGATGAAATGAAGTTTAATCATTGGTATTAAGTGGAGTAAATGTTGTGGTATAATCTGAGTTATGTGGATTATATGTTGTGGATTCATTTAACATATGCGAATTAAATATTGTGGATTCATTTGAATTCTATGGATTCATTTGAATTCTCTTAAGATAAAATTTGTGTTTCTATTTTGCAGAAGTAAAACATGGCAAGAATGCCAGATGTGAATAACGATCTTGATCATACTCCATCTCAAAGGATTTTATCTAAGCAAACTGCTCAATTTGCACAATCAAGATTCGCATTTTTATTCCATCATGATTTAGAGCCAGAGGGATTAGAAGGAGAAGCACTATAAATGAAAGAAGTAAAAAAGCTATGTCCAAATTATTTTATTCGTGATGTTCTCTTTTTGGTTACAGGAAGGGAAAAAGAAACAGCACTCTTAAAGCTTTCAGACTTACAATATAAAGGATTAGCAAAAATACTACTTGGACACTTTGTGCAAGTTGAGAGATCATTACCAAATAACAAATAGCATTATATATTTCATTCAAAAGGTTTTTGTACAAGATATTCTTCATCGACGTGTAGATTAGGATGATCGTCCAAAGAATGCAGGTCTCGGTTTGGGGTCATCCTCAAAATCGAGCCGAATTTCATAATCAAGGAAACACAAGCCTCTTCCTTGAAAGCGGCCCTACATTTTGCTACCTGAAGAACATAATGTTATCCTTCATTTTTCATCATAAGGGGCAGAATTATACAATGAAGGATTAACAATTCGTACATTACGAAGAACAATAGATGATCAACAAAAGAGGATCATTGATAATCTACAAAATCAAGTGAAAATTTTACAATTTTTTTTGGATGCTTATGAGAGCAAATATGGAAGACTCTAAGAGGCATCATCATCTTTTGATCGGTTTATTGTCGATGAGTTATTGAATCAAGCTTTTTTTGTAATCAAAGACATGACTTGTATTCGATTTTGCAATTGAATATAATCATAGTATTCATAGTACATCATTTTCTTCATTTTGAATATCATCATCTATGATAGGTACCATGTCATATATTTCTTCCATGTCTGAACCATCATTATGATCTACATTTAAATCATGATCACTCCATGAATCATTTGTTTAACTTTCATAGGTTTGAAATTCTCCAAAAGTTTGTTGTGCTGTTGTTGAAGATATGTTGATTAGAGCATGTAACAAATGCATATTACAAAACACATATACCAAATCATTAGCACCTGATACACTTAAGCGATTTCTTTGTTTTGAATGAAGAAAATCATAGGCACTCCAATTACGTTCACAACTACCACTTGAAGTTGCTATTGAAAGCACTCTCATAGCTATATGCTGCAACTCCACTGCTCCACCTCCATACTCTTTCCACCAAATAGGAGGTGCATGCTTTTGAATCGCTTCAATATGCCATAGATCTCCAAAAGATCCTTCTCGATTTACACACGCTACTCTTTGGTGGAATGCATCTCGACCATTTGTACCTGGAAGTAATAATTGACATGTGGTTTTGACGTTTGCCATGGCTTCTTTTTTTGACGCTTGAACATTGAGTTGAAATGTTGGATCCCAAACGAATGTTGTTCCATGCAAATGAGTATGCATTTGCATCCATCTCTTCTCTGGTAATGATACAATCTGTGTTTTCTCTCATAATGAAAATTGGTTAAAGTCTTTTACTTTTTTGAATAGCTTCTGACATAATCCAATAAAATTTTCCCATCACAAATTTTGTTAGTATCAACCATTCGTAAAAGTGCTACAAAAGTTTTGGTGATACCAATAATTTTTTCAAGATTAGGCCAAAAATTTTATGATTTTGTTAGAAACACACATTTGGATGTTGCAACTCGATAAGAAGAATACTTCTCTAGCCATGCCTCCCATCTTCGATCAGCAATCATTTCTATAAGAGCTGGATTAACTTCTAATAATCCACTGAGTACAATCTAAGCAATTGCAAATCGTGTGGCATAAAAAATCTGAAGTACTTTATTGGGAGATTTTGATCGAAAGAGCGAATATGAAAATTGATGCTCTCTAATAAATTTGACAACATGATTTGCATCTAATAAGCTTTGTTTAATGAAAGATAATCTACCTATATCTTTCAATAATAAATTTAATGTATGAGCCACACATGGAACCCAAGTAATGTCTTCATACTTGTTTTTAATTCTCATTCCAGCACTTCGAAAATTATAGGCATTATCTGTCAATATCGTAGTCAGATTCTTCGGACCACCCACACATGATATAGCATGTTCATATACCTTTACAAGAAAAGCCGAACTTTTCTCTTTAAGAGAAGTATCAACAGCTTCTAAAGACATGCTTCCTTTTGGAGATATAACTACATATTTTTTTCACTTAATCTACATATTTTGTTCAGTACATTTTTTTATAATCTAGCATGGTGAAACCTTTTCGTGGAGTTGATATCAAAGCATCTTTGAAAATGGGATTACGAATAACATTGAGAGAAATCCCTTATGCTAAGAATGCTTGAGTCCATTTAAGATGAAGCTCGAGACAATCTTGCTTTTCAAAAGCTACATGTATAGTATTTTGTGATTTATTGCGGACAAAGCATGGTGACAAAGTATTAGATCCACCATTTTTACTACATTCACCAACTCCACTCTTTTTTGATGTAGTTGGAGAAAATGGAGTACATGTATCTTGGTTATTCTCAAAAATAGTTTGGGAGACTTGAGTAGAAATATCCTAATCATCCTCTAATATCATTGAAGCATCTACTCGTGCTTGCTCTACACTTGGGCTACATCAAAAGTGCTGTGAACTACTCATGCTTTTGAATCTTTTTGATGTGGCTCTTGATGAACAATCACATATGACCATTCTTTTCCCTTTCTCATAGTGCTTGCAAATTTCTTTATGAAGACTATACCTATAAAAAAAATATAAGTCAATATCAAACAAGATATTTCGATCAATATTGAGTCAAACAATTACAATAGACTTTAATTCTCAATCATACACCCATATACAAATTATAATTACACCTAATATTGTGAAGTAAAAATAATTGTTGATTTAAACAATCACAATAGATTTTAATTTTCATTCATACACACATATACATTTACACATACGTATACTTACACATACTATTGTGAAATTCGAATCAATATGAAGTCAAACAATCACAATATATTTTAAATTCCTGATCATATGCACATACACTTACATAGACTATTATGAAGTGAGAATCAATATTGAGTCACACAATCACAATAGATTTTTCATTCACAATTATACACTCATATGCATACACATACTCATACACATACATACATATACTATTATGAAGTGATTTTCAATGTTGAATCAAACATAATTTACCTATATCATTCAATAATAATTTTAATGCACCACAATAGATTTTAAATTCCTAATCATATGCACATACACTTGCATATACTACTGTGAAATAAGAATCAATGTTGTATCAAACAATCACAATAGATTTTAAATTCCTAATCATATGCACAAATATTTACACAAACTATTAGGAAGTAAGAATCATTAGAGTCAAACAATCACAATAGATTTTTCATTCACAATTATACACTCATATGCATACACATACTCATACACACATATACATATACTATTATGAAGTAAAAAATATTATTGAGTCAAACCTACATCTTTCAATAATAAATTTATTGTATCATAATAGATTTTAAATTCTTAATCATATGCACATACACTTACACATATCCTGATGAAGTAAGAATCAATGTTGTATCACACAATCACAATAGATTTTAAATTCCTTATCATATGCACATACACTTATACATACTATTGTGAAGTAAGAATGAGTATTGAGTCAAACAATCACAATAGTTTAAATTATTTAATTTTTATAGCAAAAAATTATACCTTGTTCTCTCTACGACACTTTAAGTTCGTAAAGAACAAAGTAGATTTTATAAAAAACGAGTAAGAATCAATCATAATAGATTTTTAATTCACATACATATACTATTGTGAAGTAAGAATCAATGAATCAAATAATCACAATAGTTTCAATTATTTAATATGGAAAAAATTTATACCTTGTTCTCTCTACGACACTTAAAGTTCATAAAGAACAAAGTAGCTTTTATGAAAAAATGAGTCTAGTTCAACTATTTTATAAAATATTGTTCGATCGAATATTTTTTGAGCGAAAATTTTTTTGATTGAAAACTCTTTCAATCAAAAAATTATCAGTAAAAAAATGTTTTCGATAAAAAAGGGTCGAAATTCCGTGCAAAAACTATTTGGGCATGATTGAATAAGCTGACATGTCACCGAATAATTCGATCAAATAATAAGAGCTTGCTGTAAAATTCCATAATTATTCAAGAATAAACAAATTGTCAAATAATAAATAATGCAACCTAGCTTGTAGAAATGATTGCTGATCGAAGATGGGAGGCATGGTTGGAGAAATATCCTTCTTATCAAGTCGCAGCATCAAAGTGTACATCTCTAATACAATCACAAAAGTTTTGGTATAATCTTGAAAAAATGGTTGGTATCACTAAACATGTGAAACTTTTATGAATGGTTGATACTAATAAATTTATGATTGGAAACGTTTATTGGATTATGTCGGGAGCTATTCAAAAAGTAAAAGACTTTAATCCATTTTCATTACGAGAAAAAACACAGATTGTAAAATTAGTAGAAAAGTGATGGGCACAAATGCATACTCATTTGCATGAAACAACATTCGTTTTGGATCCAACATTTCAACTCAATGGTAAAGTGTCAAACAAAGAAGTCATGGCAAACTTCAAAACCACATGTGAATTATTACTTCTAGGTACTGATGGTCAAGATGCATTCCACCAAAGAGTAGCTTATGTTAATTGAGGAGGATCTTTTAGAGATCTATAGCACATTGAAGCAATTCAAGACCATCCACCTCCTATTTGGTGGAAAGATTATGGAGGTGAAGCAGTGGAGTTGCAATATATAGATATGCGAGTGCTTTCAGTAGCAGCTTCAACTGGTAGTTGTGAACCTAATCAGAGTGCCTATGATTTTCTTCATTCAAAATGAAGAAATTTCTTCAGTGCATCACATGCTAATGAATTGGTATAAGTGTTTTGTAATATGCATTTATTACATGCTCCAACCAAGATAGCTTCTATAGTAGCACAACAAAATTTTGGAGAATTTCAAACTCATGAAAGTTTAACAAAAGATTCATGGAGTAATCATGATTTAGATGTAGATGACAATGATGGTTCAAATATGGAAGAAATAAATGACATGGTACCTGTCATAGATAATGATATTCAAAATGAACAAAATGATGTACTCTAAATGCTTTGATTAGATTCAATTGCAAAATCGACGGCTTTACAATAGTCATGCCTTTGATTACAAAAAAGCCTTATCTATTCAGTGTTTTCTTGATTTAATAATTCATGGACAGTAAACCGATCAAAAGATGATGATGCCTCTAGGAGTCTTCCATATTTTCTCTCATATGCATTCACAAAAATTTGTAAATTTTTCACTTGAATTTCTAGATCATCAATCCTCTTTCATTGATCATCCATTGTTCTTTGTAATGCAGGAACTGTTAATCCTTCATTGTACAATTGTGCTCCTTGTGAGGACAAATCATATATAAGGTTACGTTTTTCAGGTAGCAAAATTTAGGGCCACTTTCGGGGAAGAGGGCATTCATTTCCTTGATTACAAAATTCTCCTCGATTTTGAGGATGACCCAAAATGATCCCTGCATTCTTCGGATGACCATCCCAATCTACACGTCAATGAAGAATATCTTGTAGAAAGACTTTTTGAATGAAATATAGCGCTATTTGATTATTATTTGGTAATGATCTCTCAAATTGCACAAAGTGTCGAAGTAGACTGTCTTCTAATCCTTTATGTTGTAAGCCAGAAAGCTTTAAGGGTGTTGTTACTTTTGCCCTTCCTGTAACCCAAAAGAGAACATCATGAACAAAATGATTTGGACATAGCTTTTTTACTGAACATAATCCATTGAGATTGAGCATGATCAAGGTCATTATTCACATCTGGCATTCTTGCCATGTTTTACTTTCACATTTTCTAAACAAAAACACTAATTTTACCTCAAAAGAATCCATAACATTTAATCCAAGAAAATCAAACGAATCCACTTCATTTAATCCACATAGTTAAGATGATACCACTTCATTTAATCCATATAGTTTGAATGAATCTATACATTTAATCCATATAACTCAAATGATACCACTTCATTTAATACATATATTTCAAATGATAACACTTAATTTAATCCACATAATTCAAATAGATCCACAGCATTTAGTTCACATATTATAAATGAATCCTTTTCATTTAATCCGCTTAACTAGAATGATACCACTTCATTTGCTCCATATAATTCAAATGAATCCACAACATTTAATCCACATAACTCAAATGATACCACTTCATTTAATCCACATAATTCAAATAAATCCACATCATTTAATCCACATATTACAAATAAATACAATTCATTTAATCCACTTAACTCAAATGATACAACTTTATTTAATCCACGTAATTCAAATGAATTCGCAACATTTAATCCACATAACGCAAATCCATAACATTTACTCCACTTCATGCAGACGAATGTATATCATTTAATGAAGATAGTTCAAATGAATAGAGATCATTTTCAATATGGTCTTAATCCATCCATCATGGATATCTTTAAACCATGCAGAGTTAGATGTGAGAATACTCTAAGTAGTTCATGTGCGTGTACTCTTTTTTATATATCTTTGTCAGAAGCTAATTTTAAAGCATATTTGAACTAGAAATGGTAAGATTAGAGCTCTATAGAGTGGCAATCAAGCACGTGCGGAATGAAATTTTTGATCGAATGTAAAATGATATATTTCTTTTGCTAAGAATCGCTTTTCGATTGAATGTGTTTTCGATCGAAATCTATTCAAACGAAAGCTTTTCGATCGAAAGCCTTTTGATCGAAAGTTTGTCCATGTCTATTTTTTTTTGTGTTTATTTGGATAACCACAAATAAAACAAACATATTTAGTATTTTTTTTATTATTCGGTCAAATAAATGTAACCTAGATCAATCCTGCAATTTAGAGTACTTATAAATTCAATTGATTATCATATGACAAGCATGCTTTTTATTAGTTTACATTGTAGAAGACAATAGTCATATGTTGTACGAATAAGATCTTCGAAATCTTCAAAATGATTTTGTGAGCTATAGATCTCACAATAGGCTTCGCTAACCTGATCAATCTTGATCGAAAGCATCATTCTGTATCACCAGTCAATAGAAAACACATGAAAGCTCATTTAAGCAATCGGTTTGTCAGTCTAGTCTCTAATATGGTTCTCCATAACGTGTACGCAATCGCATAAGTATGCAGACAATACTCAACATAATGATAGGTCAATGTCTGTGCTTTCACGTATGTAAAATCTTGGTGAAGCTTCTGATGACTATCTCGTAGAGAATCTGCATTTGTATAGTAAAAGACTCGGGTAAACGTCTGATCACAACTAGAATGCCTCTCTCTCCTCATTTTCTCTTTGCAGAAAGGAAACAAGCTTCTATGGAGTTTCTCCGAAGTTTTATATACAACACAATAAAGCGTATCAACGAACAGTAATTGATCATTACCTCACTTCGCCAATAATGAAGGAACTCCTGCTGCCGCTATTCTTAAGAAGCGTTTGTACAGTTCAAGGATACTCCTTTTATCTCTTGCACAACTTATTCTGAACTTTTATCGTTAACTACACATATCCTTGACTTTCTACTTTATAGGCAATAAGCTCATGCGGGTATGGAGAAAAGAAAATAAAACTATGCGCAGCTATCAATAGAATACCTCATAGACAGACATTTTTTGCAAATCTTTGCAAACGGGAGTTACGCTGAATGGAAAAGTGTGTCTCCATAGAAAAACGAAAAATGGGAGAAGAAAATGAGTACAAATGCATGGAAAGCACGGTAAGGCATGCTAACAGGGATATCTGGCTGAAGGCATAGGCATCCACGGAGGTCCAAACTTCCCTAGAGACTCCACAATATCAAATCCAATGAGTTCTTGAGAACCATCTAAGCTGTGTTTCTTCGTTTCAAAAGAGGTACGATCCGGAAGTGCAACAGACATGGTATTTCTCTCAAGCATAGTTATATGAGTAATGTAAGGGAACCATATGATGCCTGTGCCTAGCTGCTCGACATGATGACAACGCTGTGAATTATCAAAGCACATCTTCGTAATTTTATACACAAAATCAACTTCTCTAATTAAATAAACAAATATATATGCATGCAGACGTGGGTGTGAACTCTGAAAATCTGTAGAGAGCTAAAAAATTATGGAACAAAGGGTTTCGTGAGTGCAAAGACCTTTCGAATCAAGATAGAAGATGTTGGATCAGCTTTAATAACATTAATCCGGATAGGGGATTGATTATAAAGACTAATGCCTACTAAGAGTGAGAATGCTGGTTTGGGACTCATCAAAGTCTAGGCTTTTTCAACAAAATGAACCCCTTAAATACAAGGTATAAAATGGCACAATGGTAATAGTTTGGATAAGATGTCTTGATTTGAGAAAAATCTCGATCTTTACTCCATGTTTAATAGGAAATGTAGTAAAAAATGGTTGAATATCAGAGGGGAATTCAAGTTCCACGACCTATGGCATCTAGTCATTGAGAAGAAAAAAAAAATGTTCTTATATGGCAAATTCTCCATCATGAAATTTTGACAAATGTGAAAGGAAACAAGATTTTTGGCGCCTCTCTCTAGTGTAAATGATGCTTGAATGATGGATAAGATCTGGAACAACTTTTTTCTCGTGTCCCAAGAGCCATGTGGTATGGCGAGATATGAGGAGAGTTCTAACTTTATGGTCTCAAGTTAACTGGAAACAAGTCCTAATTGGTGAAGTGATTGGCTACTTTACGGCAATATGTAACACCCAACAAGTCCTAATTGGTGAAGTGATTGGCTACTTTACGGCAATATGCAACACTCTCTGAGGAGAAGCCCTATGAAAAATCTTGAAGAAAAGATGTGCTGCCAACTTCGGGAGAAACCCTAAAGACTGGTCAATGGACAAAATACTGAAACTGTTAGGAAGAAGAATTAGTAACTACAAGAAGTCCCGGTCATTCAGACCTCACAAGATTTGGGTCTCAGAGAGCAATAAGATCCATAGTAGATGGGCTCTCCACAATGAGGTAGATTTATTATTAATATGATCATGAAGTGGTGGTGGTGGTGCAGATGTTTTTTTTTATTCAATGTATCATGCGATAAACATGAGGACCGCTCTCTGGCCATCAATATTATATTGCCTTGTGGGATATGGGAGATCCCAAGGGCACCATGCTCCCTTCTCTTACAATTCTTCTTTCATTATTTATTCACGCAAGGGAGACTAGGTTGTTGCCGAACTTCCTCTTTTTTTTTTTAACCAAAAAAAAAAGAAATCGGCGGGGTTGGTTTATTAATTTAGACTTTTTGTGCTTACCTTTTCTCTAAATCACTTGGAGCTTCGTACTTTCTGTTCCATGCAAAATTAAGTTCCCATGCCACTCTCATCCATGCTCACACCTACCGGGTATGTGGAAGCTCGGTGTCTTTGTCCGTCACAAATGGGCATTCATTATCTTACGAGATTGGTAACTATAAAACCCCTGGCATCAACTACTCCAATCTTCTGTGCCTGTAAAGGATTAAAGAAAAGTGTTGGTGATGCGTTACGTCTCAGTTTACTTTATCCAATCCACGAATGGTCTCTTGAAAGAAGCGCATGGATATACGAGAGAATATTCACATGCTCACGTGCTCCAAGTGTAAATTTCTTTTGTGCTCAATCTATATACAGAGAACCCGACATTCCGCATATGTCGAACCCCTGCACATGCAGTGGAGAACAATCCAAACGCCTTATAAGTTATGTATTGAGAATAGTGCCAACGCGTTTTATTTATTTACGGAAAAGAAACCAGTTCCATGAATAAATACTGCCCACGTCCCATCCAACAAACGAATGGCAGATAACATGAAACGAGCAACTGTCTTGTCCTTAAAATCGGAACAGATTCTTTTTGTTTGTGGTGGCAATTACACCCGGGTCCACCATAGCTGCTCTTATTCCAACTCCCATGTCAACATTCCTGATTGACAAATTCCACCATAAAAGAGAAAAACTTTTAGCTACATACATTGGAAGTGACAATCCATAACCAGTAGCGTTCGCAACACTTTCATCAATACGATCGAGGGTGGAGTGGAATTAAAGCTGTATACCATCAAGGCGAAAGAGATGGGAATAAACTAGAGTTAAAGATCGTTCGGCAACAACGTGTAGGCGACAAAGGCTACTGGCAACTTTATGATTTGCCTGTTTTGGACTGCAATCACAATTTCTTTGACAAAAACAGTTTCCCCAGTAATCTAGCAGTCCTTAGTGTTTCTTTTGTAGAAAAATGTCAAAGAGACCTATATCTTCGTATCAAGGAAACGAGAGACAAACTATCTTCTTAGCTGTCTGAGTGACCTCGCTCTAGAGCTCGGTCAGGCTTTTGAATCATCCCTTTTTTTTTCTTTGGTAAAATCAGATGATGTATATAGTTTCGTTTTATTTCAGCATTCAAGTATTGGCTGGCTTTGATCAGCTTCCATGGCATTTTTTAGCTGAAATCCGCGTAGGCAACATAGGAGAACAATGATATGCACACCAACCTTTGGATAGATTCGCCTCAACAACATGCATATGCTAAGAATGGTGTCTTAGCACACGATTCCTACAATTTCGTTTGATTGGCTAGGAATGTATGCACATTCATACCTCTTTTTTCTTTCCAAAAAAGGTAGTTCGGGAATAGCCTACTCTCTCTATATTTAATTAATAGAAACAACAACTATACAACTGAATGGGCTTAGAACCCTTGGGACCCCCCAACTTTCACAAAGCAAGGGTTGCTTAGCACTTGCTCGAAATTGTTACAACAAAGATTGATAACCCTTCTCATCGTTCTCATGGGGGGCCCACTTTCTTTTAATCTTGTTGCTCTCAAGGAAAAACACTTTGTGATGCCTAAAGGGGGGCGGGGGGGGGGGGGTCTTACAATTGCAAATTCTTTTTTCCTAAAAGGCAAAAAGAGTTATTGATCGACCATTCTTTACTCACATTTCCAAAGTTGGAGGAACACCTCTCTTTCCATATCTTCCGGAGGGTCTCTCCTCTTATAGCATTCCATAGTGCTCTGGAACAACTGATCGCTTCACCTAAAGCAGTTGCTTCGAGTTGATTTGTCCCTACAACAACATGATTTTCCCAAGGGCATGCAAGAACAGCATGGACTTGGGACATACTTAACATGATGATCCCTCAAACTCTAGTTCTGAGCATAACAA
Source organism: Ceratopteris richardii (assembly GCA_020310875.1). NCBI lineage: Eukaryota > Viridiplantae > Streptophyta > Polypodiopsida > Polypodiales > Pteridaceae > Ceratopteris > Ceratopteris richardii. The sequence goes on along the minus strand of CM035410.1, from coordinate 57,257,414 downwards.
TTGGATTCCATGTCAAAGCATTACATAATCATAGATTCTATGTTCTTGAAGTAAATAATGGAAATCAAAGAAAGGGTTTTCTTAATCATATAATGCCGATAAGTGGAGCCTAAGTAGAATAAAATAGCAGTTATTGTGCTCTGTTTGGGTATCCATTGATCTGGTGAGACTCTTGTACATCAAAGAATCGTATCTACTCGTCTTGAAGTTTTAAGAGGCAATGCGCCAGCTCTCAGTAGAATTACAATTTTATCATCACTCTTGGAGCTCAGAATACTGTTCAAACTGTGCTCAGTAAGTGATAATGAATAAATGTAGACTCTTTGGTCATCGTTGACTGCTAGATTCAATGTTACTAATCGTCAAAGAGCACTGACTCTTGAACCCAGTATTATTTCAATTGAGTAATGCCTCATCGGAACTCAAATTACCTTGTTTGCAGTTGTCCCAGGACGAAAAAGAAGAGTAAAAAACATCGTTATAGATAAAAGAAATATAAATCTTGTATCGATAGAGATTTAAGGCATGGGATGCAACACAGTTTAGGACTATTTTCATCTTCCAATACTGGCATTCGTGTTCCAACTTTTTTTTTCCCTATATCCAGCCGGTCGACATATGGCTCCATTCTGTATTTCAGATCAGTAATAGATTGAAAAGCATACTTTCGCTGTTAATGAGAAGAAAACTGTATAAGAAAAACGAAAGAAAGAGGATTCAAAATAAGTCTAAACGGTATGTTATGCGATGTAAAATAAGATGATCCATTTACTTCTGAAACAAAAATTAAAGGATTCAATGGCAAAAAAAAGAAGGAAGAAGATATAAAACCTCATAGGAGTTCGTTTGTATCAATGGATTGAAAAGTGATTCGCCTTTGACACCATTGATCGCCTAGATTGCTACTTAATACATAATAATGTCCATAGGTCCCTTAACAAGGAAGATGTATTCATTAAACAATAGATGTTTACAACTAGTTTTCAATCACAGAACCTTGAGAAATATCATTAGAGGAACTCAATGCCTCATGAATAGATGTTCTTGTGTGAAATGAAAGATTAAAGCGTTAACATATGAACTACGTCTGCCCCTATCCCCCACAATGAAGAGAGCCCGATTGTGCACTCTACACCATTAGTGTGAAGCTCAACATACATGCTGAATAAACGTCATGATGTATCATTCACGGCTAATATGAGGCTTCGTTAGAGATCGTTTATTGTCAAGTTGGGTTTTAATGCGAGTGGTATGTATTGAAAGTAGGATATGGTGTTGCGTTTGGATGGATCATTATTTACTTTCTTTTTTGAATCGTGAATTCAGCTGGTGCTTCACAGATGTGCATATCACCTACGTGGACAATAAGAAACAACTAAAGAATACCCATGTCTAATAGGCTACAAAACGTCAAACCTCTCCACTGCTGCATCTATAGATGCCTTCTGCACTATCGCAACCATCGCGTTCGGCATTAAACCTCTTCTTTCAAAGTGCACAGATGGATAATGCCATCATCGATGTATCTGTTATTAGTAGGGAATCAATGAATTTTTTTTACATATATTCTTTTCCATGTAGTTTTAGTAATCTCTTTTTTGTACCTGCGTTCTTACTCTTAGTGGCTCTTCATCACTTATTTGTGAGGTGACTCTGTTATACTTTCCTTTGATATTCACATGTCACGTAACCTATGTGTAGGAAATTCAGATATTCACATGAATGCTCAAAATCAAAAAATCATGTCAAGTACAGTAGATGTGTCAATGGAAAAGTCCGAGAAAGTTTTCTAATAGCCTAATGAAATCATTGGTCATAAACAACAAAAAACGCAGTTCTTCTAGTAAAGCATATAAAGCTGCCAAGATTCAAGAGAACAGGTAACAAAACTAAAATACACATATACATATGTAACGAAAAGCAGAATTTTCCTTTATTATCAATTTGTTGCATGAATATAGAAGAGAGAGGAATTCTTTTTACAAACGAGCACAATAGATTGCCTTTTGATTCGGAGTGCCTTCTACAATCAATCCTTTGCCGTCCGCTATAATTTTATAGAATTTCTTTCCATATGTCTTATATATGAAACATCAACTTATGAAGATCAACATATTGGTATATAGATCAATATGATCAGGTATATAAGCAACCAAATAACTCAAATAAAATCAATTATTTTGACTTTGTACACCAAAACCAACAACTAGTTCTAATTATGGTTCAAACAAACTTATGGGAATCCATAGAATTGTGCAAATGTGCCAACAATCAAACAATTTATGAAGACAACAACCAAGGTATACACATAAAATCAACTGATATGACTCTAATCACCAAAAATAGACAACTAAAGCCTACATATATGACTCAAAAGAATTTATGGACATCATTCAAGGTGTACACATTCAAGTTACCAAGTAGAAAATGTGTGACATAACAAACCTAAGCTTACATGTATGAGGCTAAATAATTTATTGAAATCCACCAAAATTTTAACGTCTTTGGACACAACCAAGAATCTTTTGTTGTGTGGGCATCAACCAAATTCTATAGATACAATCATGAAAAATTTGTGGACACATACTCGAAATTCTTTGATATAATCTTTGATATCATAAAATGATAAGGATCATTTGAAAACATTTCATCATTTCCATCATGGATGTCATCTTCTTTTTATCATATGAAATATATATGCCAATTATTTTCATTCTTATCACAATCACCATTGCGGGATCACATATTATTTGATGAGATTAAGAATGAAACATGGCATGAAAGCATTTTTTGGAAGGTTTAATACTTAGAATAGCATTTAAATAATTATTATTTTCCATCATAATTTTTTATTCCACCTTTGGATCCATGTTCTTTTTGTGAACATAGAAATATATGCTTTGCCAATTCAGCATGAAAGTGAGCACCAAATGCAATGGCTACTAGTTCAAAGCGGAGGCCTTCTAACTTTGAATAAAAATATCCATTCAATAAGTATGAAGGTTATCCATTGATAACTTGCCAACTCTCTGCAATCTCACTTACACACAAGTTATAATGAGCCATTCTTTAAAAGGTGCGATAAATGACAGTGCTCTAGAGAAGACAAGTTTTGAGTCCATGTTTATCACTTATGTAAGTGTTCAACCTTCTCGAGAGATCCCTAGAAACTTGCTTTACACTACCAAAGTCCATGAATAGCTTTCCATTTCCTAAAACATATCCAATTTGTCAAAGTGTTTGAATTGTGTTATTTTTTCAGTTATGCTAAAAGTTGAGTTTTCAAAAATCCCCATTTTCTTCTTCATTTAATAATCCATGCGAAGTTGTAAAATGTCAAAGATTATATTTTTCTCTAAAAGTACATGATGTGGGCTATCAAATCCAAGTGAGTATGCCATCAAAGCCTCAAGGGTGTCATCAAGAAAAATCAATTAATTCGGTGTAAAAGCAGGACACTTAAGTGTCCCAAGACACTCAAGTGTCCTAGTACAGAACTAGTGTTAAGAGGCAAGTGGATTATAACCATCCATGTGTTGGCCATCTAACTGCATGTATGCCAAGTGTCCCTGTTAACTCAAGTCCATGCTTCTAGAAGGCTCTTGATATCTTTGGGAAAAATACTCTTTGCATGTACCCCATAGGGATTGAACCCAAGATCTGCTCCTTCACACCATTGATACTCAACTACTAAGCTAAGTGGATCACTTGTTTACAAGAGCACATGAATTGTTACATAAGTCTACTCTGGAGATCTTTGGTCATAAAGACAAGTGACCAAACGGTCTCCGATTCCAGATCTATCTAAACGAGCTGGACCCTCAGATCATATACTTACTTTATTATAGTATGCTCCTACGAATTTGTAAATCTTCTTCTTTTTTTTTTTCCTACCATTCAATCCTTAAATTTTTTTCTAGAAGTAAATGTATCATCTTATTTTTACGTAACCTTTACTGGATGTGATAGAAAATAACTAATATGGAATGAAACAAAATCCTTAACATGCTATGTTTGTTTAGATTTATTTTCAATCCTCTTTCTTTCCTTTTTCTTTTCCATTTTGCTTCTCATTAAGAGCGAGAGTATGCTTTTCAATTCTACTACGGGTCTGAATTACGGACTTGAGCCATATATCGACCGGATGCATATAAAAAAATAGTAGTTTGTACACGAATGCCGGTATTTGAAAATGAAAAAAGTCTAGAATGTGTTGCATCCCATCCTTTATGTCTCTATCGATACGAAATTTATATTTTTTTATCTATAACGACGTTTCTCACTCTTTTTGTTTTTGGTCCTACGACAACCCCAAACTAGGAACCTATCGCCAGCAAGGAAATTGGAGTTCCGATGAGGCATTACTAAATTCAAAAAATACGGGGTTCCAGAGTCAGTGCCTTTTGACGATTAGTAACATTGAATTTTGCAGTCAATGATGACCAAAGAGCCTACATTTATTCATTATCACTTATTGAGCACAGCTTGAACAGTATTATGAGCTTCAAGGCTGATGATTAAATGTAATTCTTCCGAGAGCTCACGCATGGCCTCTTAAAACTTCAAGACGAGTAGATATGATTCTTTCATATACAAGAGTCTCACCAGTTCAATGGATACCCAAAGAGAACACAATAACTGTTATTTTAATATACTCAGACTCCACTTACCAGCTTTATATGATTATGATAACCCTTTGTTTGATTTTCATTAATTTACTTCAAGAGCATAGAATCTATGATTATGTAATGCGTTGACAGGAAATCCAATTCTTATGCTGAGAAATAGAGTTGCGGGGATCATCATGAATACAACTTTTCTTCGGTGCGATAGAAGAGGTACGAGCGTGCATATACATTCCTAGATAATTAAACCAAATTGTAGCATTCGTGTGCTAAGAAACCCATTCTTAGCACATCCATGTTGAGGTGACAGAATCTATCCGAAGGTTGGTATGCATATCATTTTTCTCCTATGTTGCCTACGCAGATTTCCCCCAGACAATGTGATCAAAACCAGCTTACACTGGAATGCTGAAATGAGATGAAACTATATACATCATCCGATTTTACCAAGAAGTAAAAGGATGAATCAAAGGCCTGACCGAGCTCTAGAGCGAGGTGACTCAGACAGCTAAGAAGATAGTTTGTCTCTCGTTTCCTTGATACAAAGATATAGGTCTCTTTAACATTTTTCTACAAATGAAACACTAAAGACTGTTAGATTACTGGGGAAACTGTTTTTCGTGAAAACAATCGTGATTGCAGTCCAAAACACGCAGACCATGATTAATACCGTTTGCTTTTGTATAATTCTTGAACCTGTCTGAGGGCCCTAGTACATATTCGAACAAACATAAATGAATGAAATATGGTGTCCTAATTAAGTGCGCGTTAAACATCTTCAACTCTAGTTTATTCCCATATCTTTCGCATTGATGTTACACAACTATAATTCCACTCCACTCTCGATCGTATTGATCAAAGTGTGGAACGCTACTGGTTATGGATTGTCACTTCCTGTGCAGCTAAAAGTTTTTTCTCTTTGATGATTGAACTTGTCAATGAGGAATGTTGACATGGAATAAGTGCAGTTATTATGGACCTGGCTGTAATTGCCACCACAAAGAAAAAAAAAACTGTTCCGATTTCAAGGACAAGACGTTTCGTCGTTTCATGTTATCCGACGTCATCCGTTTGTTGGACGGGACGTGGGCACTATTTATTCATGGAATTAGTTTCTTTTCCGTATATAAATAGAACGCGTTGGGATTATTCTCCATAGATAACCGATAAGGCGTTGGAAATGCACGCGCAGGTGTTCGGTATATGCGGAATGTCTGTATATAGATTGAGCACAAAAGAAATATACACTTGGAGCACGTGAGCATGTGAATATTCTCTCGTATATCCATGCGCTTTCTTTCAAGAGACCATTCGTGGATCGGTTAAAGAAAATTGAGACGTAACCACCAACACTCTTCTTTAATACTTTACAGGCACAGAGGATTGGAGTAGTTGATGCCAGGGGTTTTATAGTTACCAATCTGAAAAGATAACGCAGGCCCATTTGTGACGGACAAAGGCACCAAGCTTTCATGGATGAGAGTTGCATGGGAACTTAATCTTGCATGGAACAGAAAGTACGAAAGCTCCAAGTGATTTAGAGAAAAGGTAAGCACAAAGAGTCTAAAACATTAAAACAACCCGGGATACTTCTAGTCTCCCTCGTGTGAATAAATTATGAGACAGGAATTAGAAGAGAAGGGGACATAGTGCCCTTGGATCTTGCATAGCCCACAAGGCATGGTGATATTGATGGCCACAGGGTGGTCGTGATGTTTATCTCATGATAAATTGAATAACAACAAGCCACTGCACCACCACCAATACTTCCAGATCATATTAATTATAAACTTGTCTCCTCATGGGGATCTTATTGTTCTCCAAGACCCGAATCCTCTGAAGTTTGAACGACGGGGACTTCTTGTAGTTACTAATTCTTCTTCCTAACAGGTTCAGTGTTTTGTCGACTGACTAGTCTTTAGGGTCTCTCACGAAGTTACGAGCGCATCTTTCCGTCAAGATTATCCATAGGGCTTCTTGGCTGATAGCGTTCCATAGTGCCATAAAATATTCGAACGTTTCATCAATTAGAACTTGTTTCCAGTTAACTTGCGACCACAAAATGAGAACTCTCCTCATATCTTGCCATAGCACACGGCTGTTAGAACACAAGAAAAAAACGTGTCCCAGATCTTCTCTGTCATTCAAGCATCAATTATACTAGAAAGGCCCCACAAATCTTGTTTCCTTTCACATTTGTTGAAACTTCATGATGCAGAATTCGCCATTTAAGAACATATTCTTTGTTTTGTCAGTGGATGCCAATGTCGTGGAACTTGAATTTTCCTCAGATATTCAAGCATTTCTTACTCCATTTCCTATTAAACATGGAGTAATGATCAGATTCTTCTCAAAGCAAGGGATATCCAAGATGTTACCATTGTGCCATTTTATACCTTTTATTTGAGGGGGTCATGTTCTTGAATAAGTCTAGACTTTGATGAGTCCCAAACAAGCATTTTGTCTTTTAGTAGGCATCAGTCTTCATAATCCACCCCCCATCCAGATTAATGTTATTAAAGCTGATCCAACGTCTTCTGTCTGGATTCGAAAGGTCTTTCCACTCACGAAACCCTTTGTTCCATAATTTTTTATCTCTTTGGAGATTTTCAGAGTTCACTTCCTACATCTCCATGCATATATGTTTGCTTATCTTATCAGATAAGTTGATTTTCTGTATAAAAATACGAAGGTGTGCTTGACAATTTACAGCGTAGTGATCATGCCGAGCAGCTAGGCACAGGCATCATATGCTTCCCTTACATTACTCATATATCTATTCTTGAGACAAATACCATGTCTGTTGCACTTCTGGATCGTGCCTCTTTTGATATGAAAAACATAGCGTAGATGGTTCTCAAGAACTCATTGGATTTGATATTCTGGAGTCTCTAGGGAAGTTTGGACGTCCGTGGATGCCAATGCCGTCAGCCAGATATCCCTTTTAGAATGCCTAACCGTGCTATCCATGCGTTTGTATTCATTTTCTTCTTCTATTTTCTTTCTTTTGATGGACACACTTTTCCATGGATCGTAACTCCCGTTTGCATAGATTTCCAAAAAAAAGTCTGTCCACGAGGTATTCTACTGGCATTATACTGGTAATCAGACGTTTACTTGAGTCTTTTAGTAAAACAAATCGAGATTCTCTGCGAGATAGTCATGAGAAGCTTCACCAAGATATTACATACGTGAAAGTTCAGATATTGACCTATGATTATGTTGAGTATTGTCTGCACACTTATGCAATTGCGTATACGTTATGAAGAACCATATCAGAGACTAAACTGACAAGCCGATTGATGAAATAAGCTTTCATGTGTTCTCTATTGATTGGTGATACAAAATGATGCTCTACATCAGCTTACAGTTAATAAATGGTAAATTATCAAGATTGAACAGGTTAGCAAAGCGCATTGTGAAATCTATTGCTCACAACATCATTTTGAAGATTTCGAAGATCTTATTTGTATCACATATGAAGATTGTTTTGTACAATGTAAACTAATAAAAAGCATGCTTGGATAGATCTCATATGATATCAATTGAATTTATAGGTACTTTAAATTACAGGCTTGATTTGTCTAATCTATTGCATAGCCCAATAAGGACTAGATCTATTTCTTGAATACAAAGATGTATATGTTGATCAAACTTTCCACAATGACACATTGATTTGAGTTCACAAGCCAAAGCATACAGAAATCTGATAATTATAGTTCATAAATCACAATTTGATCATGTATCTCATGAAATGAGAAGGTCAATGAAGGATCCAATTTTGAGAGGGTGATTCAAATGAGATCATTTTATAGAAAGTCTGAGCATATAGGGAAATCACTTAACGGACTAGAACCTTTGTACTTGATACCATGCTTAACATTGGAAAACTCTCCTCCATGAACAAAGTTACACCCAAGAAAGTCCTCGTTTCATTGAAACTCTATTTATTTCACTAATCTTCATTTTTTTTGTTTATTAGGTAATAGATTCTTTACAAACTCTTTCTCCTTGGATTTTAAAATTTCTAGGCCCTAACTACAAGAAAATCTAGGCTACACATGAGACGAATGACCCATGACTCTCCATTTAACCTTTTATTATGTGGATCCTTTGACCAACTTTTATTATATAGATCCTTGGATTCCTCATATGTATGTGCAACCTCCACCCTAACTTTTGTATTAGGTTCAATTGTACTAAATGTATCTTACCTGGTTAGTACATGAACACAATTAGACTCCACATGAATGTGCCAAAGTTGGGATGGAGATTGCACATGTATATATGGACTCCAATTAAGAAAACTGGATGCTTCTAAAAAGTTCTTCAGCACTTAACTTTAAATTCCTCTTCCCATGCTTCCCATTAGGGTTAAAGCAAGACCTGCCACTTGTCATCGTGGAGCCTAAACCACTAGGCTAAGTGAATTAGTTGTCTAGTACTATAGAAGATACCAAATTTAACATAATTTGAATTCTAATGAGGCCACTTTATAACATTTACCTCCCTTAGAAGAAAGATATCCTTAAAAATATGCTTCAAAGTATAACCATATATAGCATTCCCTTCAGCACCCAGATCCAAGTGTGGAGCATTGTTTTTCTATCTATCTATCTACCTATCTATCTATCTATCTATCTATCCATCTATCTATCTATCTATCTATCTATCTATCTATCTATCTATCTATCTATCTATCTATCTATCTATCTATCTATCTATCTATCTATCTATCTATCTATCTATCTATCTATCTATCTATCTATCTATCTATCTATCTATCTATCTATCTATCTATCTATGTATCTATCTATCTATCTATCTATCTATCTATCTATCTATCTATCTATCTATCTATCTATCTATCTATCTATCTATCTATCTATCTATCTATCTATCTATCTATCTATGTATCTATCTATGTATCTATCTATGTATCTATCTATCTATCTATCTATCTATCTATCTATCTATCTATCTGTCTACCTATCAATTTGTCTATCTATCTATCTATCTATCTATCTATCTATCTATCTATCTATCTATCTATCTATCTATCTATCTATCTATCTATCTATCTGTCTACCTATCAATTTGTCTATTTATCTATCTATCTATCTATCAATCTTTCTATCTATCTATCTATCTATCTATCTATCTATCTATCTATCTATCTATCTATCTATCTATCTATCTATCTATCTATCTATCTATCTATCTATCTATCTATCTATCTATCTATCTATCTATCTATCTATCTATCTATCTGTCTGTCTATCTATCTATCTATCTATCTATAACACTGAGTCACAAAAAAGGAGAACATCAACATGTTCTCCATTTGTTTTCACCTAAAGACCATGATATCAAGCAATAAAGTGTCCAGTTTACAACATCTAGTAAGAATCACTTGTTCTTGCTTGTAAACATTGAGTAGAAGCTTGATTCTATAACCCAAGTAGTCAGAGATAGATATGTTAAAATGCTTGGTGCCATGAAAAGTAACTGTTCATCATGATCAAGAACCCCACATCATGACCTTCGATATAAGAGATCAGATTTAAAGGTACAAGTAATAATTGGCAAAACCCCTTCATTACATCTAAAACCTTAACAAGCACAGATTATAGGTGATTAAAATGTACTCGAAATTTGCACTACATGTGTTGCAAAAGTCCAATCTTTTAACAAGGCAGTTCAGATCATCGCTTTGTACAATTAACAGCCTCATTGAATGTTGGTCCATATTCATAGCATATTAAATGAATATCACAACGGCATTCCCAAGAGAAGACCATAATCAACCAGATTATATTAAACAACATCCACACATTCATGAGAGAAATGCCCAAGATAAGTATAAATTTGCACAAAATGGAAGCAGAACTTGGCATTATATTTCTATTAAATTGATGTTTACATTTCTTGTATGTTTTACAATAGAAGGTGATCATAGCTTACCTCAGATTCATGCGTAATGGGATCCTATGGAACCCTAGAACTCATCTCCTACTTCTCTTGCTCCAAGATTCGCTCTTCAAGGTCAGCCATGTCTCCCAATTCATCTACAAGTGGGGGAACATGCTTCCTTGAAGATGGTTGGAATCTCTCTATGTCTGCAATGTGCTTCCTTCCAACCTCTTGGTCCTCAACTGGGCATTCATTCAACCCATTGATTCTCATTCTAATGAAGCTCACTTGAGCATGATCCTTTTCCACAACTAAGCAGTGCTTGAACATCTTTAAGGAGCAAACTAGAGTCGTTCGTGAAATAGAAGAAAACCACTTAGAGGGAGATCAATGTCATGGTTAATGAGAAATGTTACAACTGAAATTACATTTGCAAGAAAAAAGGTCTAGGAGCCAGTCATCATCATTGGAGAATAGTTGAATCAATCTCATTATAAGCTTTTGTGGCTTTTGATATGGGTTAACCAATGTCCTATCCCTAGCTACATGAGGAAGTTTCTTGGTAATTGCTCGGAACATGAGCACATTGGAGATCCCGTTCTCATTGCAATGGTCCCTAACTCTTCTTTTGCTCACTTCATCATAATAGCCAATTGTAATGCATTCAGTGGACCTCACAAATCTATACAAAGGAGTATGATTCACGTTTTTCTTCACCCTGCCAACGACAACTATAAGTGAGAGAGAGCATCATTTAAGCCATGGAGATAGAAAGAAGATCAGTTACCATGTGAGGCACTCCACAGCATGACATCTCAACTTCAAAGGAGTTGAAATAGAGAAAGACTGGTCTCTGCTATGGAAAATTACTATCTTCCAAAGAGGAGACATAGTCAAATCTGCAAAATGAGTGACCATTTTCCGAATTTGAGGGTGCTTGAAAGGCTCGTCATCTTTAACTGATCCCAACATTCTAAATCCATAGGGTCTATTTGCTATAAGAAGGGATAAATGCTTTCTAGTCACAACAATACAAATATTATTTACATCACTACAGAATACATTGTAATATATAGGTCTAAGTGGGTCTAGGTGATTGGAGAAACACTTCAGATCAGGTTCATCATCAAAATCTATCTCCTTGGCTTTCACTCTATATATCTCATGCCTTGCCCTTTGACTATGAGCCAAGAATGCAGGGGGACAATCATCTAATGCCTCTATAGACTTACTTTTCTTTGGTTTGTGAAGAGCAAGTGGAAAGGAAATTAAACGAGCTCTTTGATAAACAAGTGGAAATGTGAGAAATCGATGTCTGGCATCGATTTCTTGTTTGGGTCGATGTCAGGCATCGATCTCTCCCATAAGTCGATGCGTGGCATCCACTTATGCCACTAAGTCAATGCCAAGCATCAAGTTTCAGCAGTAAATCAATGCCACGCATCGACTTTCAGTAGTAAGTTGATACCAGGGATCGAACGATGGCAAAACTTGATCCTAGGCATCGAGTTAGTACTAAAAGTCGATGGGTAGCATCAACTTATTGGCATAGGTTGATTGCAGGCATCAACCCAGACAGAAAACCAGGCATCCTCTCTCATAATAGAACCTACCCAATCACGGAACATGATAATATACTTTGATAAAGCTTTTTATGTTGAGGTGGTTGGATACTTTGATTGGATCTCTATCCAAGAAAAGCAACCCAGCCTCTTCATCATCACCTCGTGAATCTTCATGTATACTTTATGACTACAATCATAAACATGAAAAGGAGAGTAGGTTAGATTGGAAATATGGGAGTAGGGAAAAAGGATCTCATAATAAAATACATAGTTATTAAGCTCAGTCACCATCTCCTCTAGGCTTACCTCCTTGGAGATTACCCTTGACAAAGTTCATATAATCAAAGTATCATCCTTGATTCCCTAAAGGGCTCTCAATGGTGTCAGCTTCATGTCCTCAGGAGCCTCTTCAATGGAAAGGTCAACTTTCCTTCCCTTTCCCCTCAAATCAACCTAAGGGTCTAGCCTCGACTTATGTTGCTTCTGGCCCTTGACCTCCTTGTTCTCCCACATTGTGAATATCTTATCCTCCAGATCCCATATCTCACCTATTCTGAATGCAAGCTGAAACCATGGATCATACTTTCTCAAAGCACGTGACTTCCTATTTTCATATAGTGCAATGCCAACCTCAATAAGGCATTGCTTTCACAGATTCGGATGCATTTTTCTAGCCTTCTTCATGAGGCAATCTTTGTATTCATGGTGGAAGAATGGAATTCTCTCTATGGAGGACATCTTTTGCCTATAGTCATTATAATTGTTGTGATCCCAAGCAAGAAGCTTGGCTTCCTCAATTGTAAGCCCATCATAGATTTTGCACTCTACACTAGCTGTGGTGAGGTGCTCCTTCACTAGCTGTTTGTGGGCCTCTATAGAGTGTGAATTGCCAATAACATAATATGTGTAATCTTCGAATAGGCCCTTGTTGAAATCTTCCACAAAGTTGCACTCATTCGGATCCACCATGACGAGGAATGCCACAATAGTAGCATGAGGATTTATCTTCATTTTCTTCTTAAGATTCTGCACATGCAAATTATGTGGCTCCCTTATCTCAAGGGGCCTCCTCCATGTTACTGGATCAATTCGTGGCCTATGGATGATATTGATTGGTAGGTGGAACAACTGCCCCTTCTTCACAAGCTTTCTCTGAGCTATCTCCTCCCTCATCTTGTTCTGCTTAGTACTCAGAATTCGTGATGGACGATCACCACCTGGTGCAACAATAATATCCTAAGAGCTAGAGGTTGACTGAGAAGACTCCTCATCAGCCACTCTCTTCATTTTCTTCAATGGCTTTGTTTGCATGACTACTTACCCTTTGCCTTTACAGGGGTTGTCTTCTTTTGCCGTGTTGGCATAATGTTGCCCCAGATCCATGGCATCAAGTCTTTGATCAGGTTCATTGACTCCCTGCAGATGTGTGCAAGCCTCTTGGCCTCAGCACTTCGAGCACAAGAAATCCATCTTGCAGATACATTTCATAGCTCCTTTGATGTCTCTACCACGAAAAGGAGGTTGTTGGAATCCTCATCTTCATAGTTGAGTTTGAACACAAGGCCATACTGAAAGGCCTGTGTTGTGGTGATCTTGCCTCTCCCATAGGCACCTGCAAACACAAGGAGGACTTCATTCTTCTCTTCAACATACTGAAGGTACCACTCCAGGTTTATCATGCCCCAGAGTGGAGAATCTTTCCTTATGACCTCTGTCTCCTTCGACCTCTCCTCCCTAGTTGCATCATCCTCAACTCTTTTGATGTTGCTCTGTCCACCAGATGACATGCCAACTAGGTTGCTGCCCCTTTAAGAGGATAAGGATGCAAGGCTTTTCTTGGATTTTGTCTGGTATCCAATGCCTCTGTCACGATGTTGATCCACTAAGCTTATTGTCACTCTGAGCTTCTTGACAGACTTCTTACCTCTTAACTCAGCATCCCTGAAATGGCCTCAAAAGCATTAGCTCTTACATTAATGTGCTTATCAAGTTGAAGAATCGATGCTAGGCATCGACTTTAGGGTGCACGTTGATGCCATGCATCGACTTTAGGGTAAGTCGATGCCAGCCATTGACTTTGTGTGCAAATCCATGCTAAACATCGGCTTTAGAGTGCAAGTCGATACCAAGCATCGACTTTAGGGTGCAAGTCGATGCCATGCATCGACTTTAGGGTAGAAGTCAATGCCAGGCATCAGCTTTAGGGTGCACGTCGATGCTTGGCATCGAATTGCATTCAAATTTCATGCCTGACATGGACTTGCACACGAAGTGGATCCCTGGCATCGAATTGCACCCTAAAGTGGATGCCTAGCATTGACTTGCACCCTAAAGTCCGTGCCTCGCATCCACTAGGCTGCATGTCGATGCCAAGCATCGACTTGTACCCTAAAGTCGATGTCAGGCATTGAGTTTGAGGCCAAATTTGATGCAAGGCATCGAGTCTAAATGGACATTCAAGGGGAGGCATCGACCTTCTAGGTCGATGCCTGGCATCGACTTTAGGGTGAAAGTCGATGCCAGGCATCGACTTCAGGGTGCAAGTTGATGCCACGCATCGACTTTGTATGCAATTTGATGCCTAGCATGGACTTGCACCCTAAAGTCGATTCTTGGCATGGACTTACACTCTAAAGTCGATACTTGGCATCGAATTGTAGTGGAGGTTGATGCTTGGCATCGAATCTCATCGGAAGATGGATGGAGATTTCACGAGCACATAAAATTAAAACTGTTATTTAAGGAATCTTTTTTTGTGGTGTGATTTTCTCTACCTCTGGGTACTCTTGGCAACATTCTTCTTCTCCATTAGAGTTTCCTTGCTGGTTTGCAGAGCTCTGTGTGCCTTTGGTGTCTGTGCTCGATTGCTCTCTCTCGCTCATGGATTTTGGAAATGAGAATGATCTCCTTCTCTACTATTTATAGGCACTTGGGTTACTTGAGCTAGAGACTAACTTGATCTAACTAAATGAATCCAGTTTCTAACTAGATCAATCAACTAATCTAACCAGGATCCATCACTTCATCATTTTAATCTTAAGTGGAATGGGTACATCTGTCCTTGAGTGAGTGGAAAGAGTCCTTCTCTGCCTTATTGCCTCCTCCTCCATCTTTTCTGCTTGCTGAACTTCTTTTTTCAAGATCTCGTACATCAACTCTGATTTCCCAACCTAGGACATGAGATCCATGTGGCCAACTCCAATATATTTTCGGAATAGTTGCATTTCTCTATTCTTCTTGTAACAAAAAGATGATAGTAAAGCATAGTTGCCACCTAGCTTTCCTTCTAGTGAATCCATGAAACCAAAAACATAATAATTGCACGACTCCTTTTGTTTGGTAATGTTAATAAACCCTCCAAATTATCATAGCTCATACATATTCATATGAAATGTTCACTTATCTTCCATGTACTCTAAGGTGGCCATCATGAATTCCCATCTCCATTTGAAAATCTGATGTCACTTGCATACCGCATAGTGAGATCACATTTTTTGGCTTTTCTTTGTTTTGTTTGTTGTTCACTGAATTCTTACTAGATGACCTTTAGTGTATAGTGGAAAGAACATCTGCACATTGGCTAAAGCATATTTTAACAAGTCCTTCGATGAGAATTTGAACAAATCATTCTGGACATGAATGTGCATAATGATCCAAATCTTATAGTTTATGTCATTCATCAGGTTTCGCAATCATGGAAGGGTCTTTTCCCACCAACTCTGTATTTGTAACTTGATAATAGTACAAGAGAGAATAAAAATTCTACAGACTTTGGATATTTATGCATGCTTGTTGATAAACAGGTATTTCAGAAGGTTAAGGTAAATTTTCTTCTAGTTGGGCACACTCATGATCACATTGATCAAATGTTCAGTACATTCTCTAAGAAGTTGGCATGTAACAATGCTTTACTCTTCCGATTTTATCTAAGCTGATTTCAAAAGCATATAGTCCAAAACTAGAAGTTCAACACCTCACATAGATTTATAACGTTAAGCACTTTTGCTCAGTGGGCCTTGATAAAAGTGCTAAGGTTTTGGCTCCATTGCACAATATTAGTTTCAACCATGTATTCTTGATGAGGAGGGTTGATGACTTAACCCTTTTGTCCTTGTATGGTGCAGAACAATCACCATATGAAGATAAAAACAATACGGAAAGATGTGGAAATGTGGTTGATCAAAGTAAAAGTTGGATGCATGCACTCGTTGAAAAGAAGAGACATATTGAGTGTGGAAAAAAAAATGTTGGAGATCAAGATGTATCCTGGTGGGATGACTTTTTTAATCATCAAGAAGAGATTATAAAGTATACGATTGTAGGTCATTGGCGAGTTGATGTTCCATTTACATTGGATTTTTGTACACAAAGATCAGTGAATGTGGCCCAAGCATGTAATGCAGATGCACTTCAAAGCTTTATACATCCACCAGAAAGAAATATTTATGTAGACCCAAGGATGACAAAACGGGCAAAAGCAAGATGGCAAGGATATTTAATAGAGATAAATGTTGGAACACTTATTGTAGTACTTGCTGATGGTGATGAGTACCATACCATTTTGGATTGAAAAGGTTTTAGAGGTCACTAAAGATATTGATATGAGAAGAATGGAGGCTTTGATGGTGCATTGGGATTACATTAAAAGTAGTAATGCATTCATAGGTAAATATAACTTAGAAATGGTGTGTTATACTAAACGAATAGACTAAAAATAGAAAAAGAATATTTGAAGCACATCCACTCTTAAAATGGATGATGTAGATGTTCTTGTTTATGATTTTGCCTTGATGAAAAGAGGTCACTTGAGGAAAGCAACCATCAATATGATAAAGCCAAAATCTTCCAGATGTATGTGGTACAGCAAATCATAGGCAAACAAGAAGATTTGTGCATGATCCTACAGAATTTGGTATGTAAATGGATGAAGATAGAGCTCTTATGGATATAGAAGAAGAAGAAGAAGAGAGCTCTCAACAGTATCAGACTGAATCAAGTGCATCACATGATGACCGTGTAGAGATAACTCAACATAGTTGTGAGTTGCATTGAAACTCTGTAAGATTTTTAGTGCTTATGTAAATGCCTCAAAGTAGTTTGCTTAACAAAACTATGTCTCATAACAATTTTGAATAACAATCGGATATCCACACATTGAAAATATAATTTTTCGATAAGAATTCTTCACATTTACATCCTTTATATAGATTTTGGACATGTGAATGTCTTATCATATAGAACTTGGACATGTCAATGTATTATCCAGTGAAATTTTGACCACATTAGGTCTTTTTTAATGAAAAAATGACAGAAAATGTCAAAAAATCACATGTTTTCACTTCATTTTTGAAATATATGTATACTGGTATAAAGGGTTCTCAAATCGGAGTTTGAGGTTCATAATATGTGATCTATGTTTCAAGGAATGTGTATAATTTTTTCTTTCATATGATAATTTTTTTTCTTTTGATAAAAATACATTTGATCAAGAATTTTCATCGTGTTCACTACCATAGCATGTTGAGAGGCTATTTACATGAACAGAAAACATGATTTATTGTGTTTTATAATTTTGCATTAACCTTTGAATTATATTTAATATGTGTGTTAAAGGATTTTCTCAAATTCTCTTTGTAGAAGGTGTGTGATTTTTTGGAAAATTGTCAAAAAAGGACACTTAAGTGTCCTGTTTTGGTACCAAACTAGTGTTAAAGATAAAGACTAAGTCTATATTTTTGTCGCAAGGTCAAAAAGGCTTGATCAAGCTTCAGAAGGTCTATCCAAGAACTTGTGATTGGAACTACACTAAAGTTTACCCAAGTATTGCGAATGAGATTCCTTTTGGGAATTTTTCACTCAAGTTCCATTTATCCGATGTAAAGTGTGAATGAGTAAGCTATTCCAAGTTTGAAATGACTGAAATATTCCAAGTATGTAGATTACAGTTGTTGATAATGGTAATTAAGTCTGTGGAAGGTACAACTGAAAGTTTACGGATCCTAAAAAGGATTTTTAAAGGTGAAATCCAAAAGCATGAGTGGACACTTAGACTAAGTAGTAGAGAGTTTCCTATAAATTCTTGGCCAGGGTAGTTGCTTAAAGCTTCAATAAGAAAGGAATCTAAAGACAAATAGTAACATCTCTTTTCGCTATAAGTAACATCTCTTTTCGCGATAAATTGGTCAACTATAACCAATTGGACTTGAATTTGAGAATTTTAAGAACTTGGAATTATCACTGGTTTTTTTTTGAAAACCCTAGCTAAGAAAAATGGATGATCTATCCAAAGGCTTTTTGTGACATAAAATTACGAGATTTTGAAACGATGATCTGAAGGAATTAAAACCTAAAATAACTAGTTAGAGAAAAATGAATAAAATTTTAAAATCCTTTTGAAGAGTTGAAGGAAGAATGTACTCTATGAAGATATTTTTAGACTTTAGGATAAGTTTGACTTATACATTAATGTGAATATAAAATAAGGTGGTGTGGGACACCAGATTGTATACTCACATTGATCTAGGAAAGATGGCATGGGACATCAGACTGTGGGATGATAATTAGTTTTTAATCCTAGTGTGAACCTTGAAGTTATATTTTATCCTCAAGGGAATTAAAACTTCAAGGTTAAAGTTTAAATTCATGGTGGAAAAAAAGAATTATCTCGAGATAGTTCAAGATTAATAAAGTATGAAGAGATAAAGTAAGTAACTTCTAAGTTCTTATTTCTTCAAATAGAGCAAAGACTTGTTCTTATTTGAATCATGATACACTTCAAGATAAAGTGTTGTTGCTTCAAAAATATTTAAAACATTTCTAATCAAACACATGATGCCTTAGTTGAGACAAAGTGCAAAATTGTAGACACAAAAATCAAACCCATTGCTCAACCATTACCCCAAAGATGTAATAAAAAACTTATTGATGTGAAAAATGATCCAATTCTTTGGGATAGGAAAAACATAGGACATACATTCATGGATGAGACAATCAAATAGGTGAAAATTGGTAGAGATGATGACTTTCTTTTGCCAGCAACGAGAGATAAATTTGAGAGAGTCATGTGTAGTCATGGAAAAGGCTTTACTATGTATCCTCATGAGATTGGTTGTGTAGATCCTAAGCTAGTTGCACCCATGAGAATCTTTACTATTCCACATATTCCATGGAATCCTTGCCCTATACTAGTTGCAAAGGCTCACCTACTTGAGCTTATGAAACTACTTAAGGAGAAGTTAAACATGAGAATTTTATAGCCATCTTTTGCACCTTACTCAAATAGATGTTTCACTCTCCTTAAAAAGAATGGGAAACTACATTTTATTCAAGATCTCCAACCTGTCAACAAAGTCACCATAAGGAAACTAGGAACATGACCTATTGTAGATGAGCTTGTTGAATCCTTTTCAGGACATTCAATCTATTCAATGGGCGATTTATATTTTGGATATGAGCAATTCCAATTAGCAATTGATAATCGTGACATAACCACAATGAAAAATCCTTCTGGCTTAGTGCATATGTGTACTTTACCTCAAGGAGCAACTAATTTTGTGGCTCATATGATGAGTGCTATGAATATGATGATTTTATCCCTCATATAACCATGCCATTCATTGATGATATGCCAATTAAAGGGAGTAAGGAACATGTAAAGGACATTACTTTGGATTCATCTAGATGTTGTAAATTTGTTCTTGACCATATCTTTGATTGTGAACGAATATTTTAATGATTTGAAGAGGGAGGTCTCACATTTTCCATAGAAAAATCTATTCTCGGTGTCAAGGAGGTTCTTATTGTTGGACATTTATGTGGTCATTATGGTCGAAAGCCATACCCACAAAAAGTTGATGCCATTAGCAAGATTTTTGAAACATGTAACAATGTGAGTGAGGTACACAGATTTCTTGGTGCTTGCATCTTTTATGTTATTTGGATCCCACACTTTGCTCATGTTGCTGATTGTCTCTATGACTTGTTGAGGAAGAAACCAAAATTTATTTGGACTTAAAAACACACACAAGCTATGCGTAAATTGAAGAAATTATTGCTTCAAGCTCCCATCCTTAAGGATGTAGACTATTCTGTTAACAAACGTATTATATTGATTGTTGATACTAGTCCTATTGGTATAGGTTGGGTCATAAGTCAAGATGATAGTGAAGCAAATAGATATGCAATTAGGTTTGGGGCTAAAATTTACATGAAACACAACAAAAGTATCGAGAGATCAAACGAGACCTATGGGGTATGGTAAAAACTTTGAAAACAAACAAAAAATATTTCATTGGTGCAAATGTCAAAGTTGAGACTGATTGTTTGCCTGTCATTGGAATGATAGCCAATTGTTCATCTCTTGATATAGCCATGCTTAGATGGATCTCATATATTAAGTTCATAAATCCTGAGTTAACTCATATTCTAGGTAAGTCAAATTCAGTTGTTGATATGTTATAGAGAGCTAGATTTGATAATGATCTTGAAAGTGATCTAATAAAGAATGTGAACTTAGTTGACTATGTTCCATATATATACGAGTATGAGGAATTTCATGAGTCTGAGTATGAAGATCAATGGAGATACATAGGAAAGTATTTGAGTATGCTGCAACCATTACCTAGTTGGACTACGAATAGATTCTATAACATTAGCAGACGAGCTTAATATTTTTTCCTATAGAATGGTTATCTTTGGAGACATGCTAAGGATAAGGTTGAGAATCCACAAAAAGTCCTAGGAAAGCGAGGTCTTCAATTGCAAGTAACAAAGGAAAGGCATGAGACATTATGGACGGGTCATAAAAGATTTTTTGGAACATATGAAAAAATTAGAAGTACCTATTATTGGCCTAGGATGTATGTTGATATTAGTAGCTATGTTTCTACATGTTCTACTTGCCAACTTCATTCGGGATTCAAACATAGAGATCCATTGCATCCTACTTATCCACCCTATATTCACAACAAGTTGGTAGTGGATATTGTAACTATGCATAGAGGTATTGACAAAATGTGTTACATTGTACTTGCAAGAGAAGACTTAACTAATCATGTAGAGGGACTGATCTAAGACCACTTACAATGTTTTCATATTCTTGCTTGAAGATTTTATAAGTCGCTCTGGGTACATAGAGAAAGTAGTTGCTGATTGTGGAGAGTTAGGTGCGAGAGAAGCTGAAGAATTCTTTGAATATCACAGTATTCATTTGTCTCTCACTACTCCATATAATCCAAAGGCCAATGGTAAAATAGAGAGAGGGAATCCACCTATTGTGAAAGCCATATCTAAAGCATGTAAAGGTGACATCAAACAATGGCCTAGATTCTTACCTTTTGCACTTTGGGCATATAGAATGACATGCAATATGCTTGCTAAACTCATGTACTATTAAAAACCGTTGTTTCCAATTCAGTCTCATATTTGTGCATGGTCAAATTTTCCTTGGTCTGAAAAGATGTCTAATGATGGTTTCTTGAGTTTATGCATGAAATAGTTAGAACAAATTAAATTAAGACTTGATGATGCCATTGAAAAGTTAAAATCATCTACAATGAAGAACAAGCATTATTTTGGCAAAACTCATTGATTGCATCCTAAGCCAATTGAAGAAGAAGATTGGGTGCTCATTTATGATAGTTCATTTGACTTTGAATATGATGCACACAAAAAACTCACTCAATGGTGTTTTGGGCCATACATTGTATCAAAAGTCAACAACAATTGTACGTATGCTCTTTATCAATCAAATGGTGTTTCATTAAATACTTTGATTGTAGGTAAAAGGATAAAGGTATTCATGAAACGAGATAATGACGAGTACATTTTAGATGAGGACATTGAAGAAGATGACAACAACAAGGGTGATTCATAAACAGGAGTATCCATGACAGAAATAAAAAATTTTTAAAAATAAAACAAAAGAAAAAACATTTCTTTTTCAAGTTCATGTTTCTTTGTTTTCCAAGTTCATTCCATTTTTTCCCATTCTCGCTTGTGTCCAATTTCACTTCATACATGTTTCTTTTCAATCTTTGCATTGCATTGCATATCCACATCACTTGAGTCAAAAGGGGAAATGATGATTTCTCTACATATGTAAAATTTTATCTTAAGTAGTAATTTATCTACTAAGAAATCGGCTATAATCTAGGATATATTATGGAAACATAGGGCATGTAGACTTGGAGTTTTATTTTGGTAATATGAGTTTCATTTATAAACATGCATATGTATCTTATATCAAAAGCATAAAAGTTGAAGTCCTAGCTCCTACTACCACATGTTTCTACATCCTTAGTCCACCTCACAACACTTGTATCAAAG
>CM035410.1:57202485-57227485 GCA_020310875.1 Ceratopteris richardii | reverse complement strand
GTAATTCACACCAGAACTGTTCAATCCCAAATCTCCATACAACTGACTATCTTTTTTTCTAAGTTTCTTAAACACATTGAAATAGATGCAATTGTAAAATTTGGATCACCGGGCCATAATCCTAAAGCAAAATGACCATAAGCACATTGTCCATGTCCATGAGTAAGCATTCATGTTAAAGATATTGGTAATCTCTCAATGCCATTAAGAGATTTTGGAACTGGTCTAATCTATGGTATAGCTGTTTTACTTTGATCCATTTTATCATGAATAATGCATAAATATTTATCTGGAAATAATTATGAGGAAACTCTCCAAGCATAATATAGATTTCTACAACTCATTTGACGTAGCATATGAGATCTTCTTTGTGCTAAATATCTTGCACGTTCTTCATGGTTTTTAGTAGATTGTAATTTTGCTTTTATTCCTGTACAAAAGTCACATTTGGAGAAGGTACTTGAGTTTGATAAAGAAAGTGTTCTAAATTCTGTATTCCACATTCTTGAAAATGTTGGTTGAGATAATTTATTATATCCCAAACTCTCTAATGTCATATTCACCTCTCGAAGAATATCCACTTGTTTATAATTTGATGGAAGCACTCTTTGTGTTTCACGAGAACCATGAGTACATGTTCTCAACTTGTGTGGCATTTGATCTGCATTATTATCATTGAAATCATGTATCAAAGCTTTTGCTATTTCTACATGTTTGATACTTTTTCTAAGTATTCCATTATTCCCATGAATGGATACCTTTTGACCAAGTAGAAACTTTTCTCTTAGCCTATAAAATGAGGTCTTTCCAATACCATGAATTAAATACCATGCCTTGATACATACTTCTTTTGCATCAAACATGAAATTAAAACTCAAGCGCTGACTTGAGTTCACACACTTACCTTTGTAGACCATATTCATGCAATCCAATACATATTTGCATCTATCTGAATAGCATTGTCCTCAAACGTTTAATCTTGCATGCATTATTTTAGCCCTACCAGCTACTTGACAACATCTCTGTTCACAACAATCATGCATTGAAACCATCTAAATTCTCTCAAATGAGCATCTCTTATTAGGAGCCAATGTAGTACTTTTTCTAACCTTGTGGATGTAACTTCTTTTTTTTTGGTTCACTTCAAAATATCCACAGTTACTATTTTCCATATGAAAATCCTCTTGTTGATCTGATTCCATTCGAAGAGGAGAAACAACTTGTATATCATCAAAACAATGTTGAATATCAATAGCATGAGAATATTTTTTATCAACATCTACATCCTCAATACCATTGCAATTATCATCATCGATGTTGTCATCGTCGATGTTGTATGATGACGTAAAGCAAAAATTTGGATTCTCTCCAACTTCAAGATCCACATCCTCAATACCATTGCAATGATCATCTTCAATGTCATACAATGAGTTAAAGCCTAATTTTTGTATCATAGGCTCACCATCTTCTGTAATGATTTGGAATATAGGCCAACTCACCAATTTCAAAGTTAAATCCAAACTTGATGGATCCACAGTTTCATCCATAATAACACCTAGGCAACTTTCTCCCAACTCTTTGCAATTTATAGCATCCCATGGATTTACTCATAGAACAATAGCAGTTGCATATCTTTCACGCTTTTCATGATCCAACAAGATGACTCTTATGTCTTTGTATATGTGTATTTTAGTGTGTACAATACTGACTTTATTATTGTACACACTAAAAAATAATCCATATAGTTTGCATATACAGACATTCACTAATTGGACTTAACTTTGAGTCTAGTCAAAAATCAAGGAAACTACAAGAATAAAAATCTCTAACTTCATTTTGATGCTAGCATGTTAAGAGGCACTCAAAGCATCCTTGAAATGATGTTATATATGTCTTTGTACGTGTGTATTTTAGTGTGTATAATACCGACTTCAGTTGAATAGAGGTTCCACTTTATGTTCGAAACTTACATTACTCAAAGTTGAATAGAGGCTCACTTAAGTCCGACTCAAATTGAATATAGGCTCAATCTCTCTCTATCTCCAAGTTGAATTGAAACTCAAACTCAAGTTGAATCCTTTCTGACTCTCAAACTTAATTTTGAGCTTCTCAAATTCCAAATTGAATAGAGGCTCAAACTTAAGTTCGAGCCTTTCAAACTGCACATTGAATAGAGCTTCAAACTTGAGTTTGAGCCTCTTCAACTCTAAGTTCAAGAGAGATTCAATTCTTAGTGCTGGAAAAGCTAAGAGGCTCAAACTCATATGATCTAACTCAATAGACTAAAACTTGATATGATTAAAAGGCTCGAACTTAAGTTCAAGCCTCATGCCTCATATTATGTGACACAACAAACTCAAAAACTCATGGGCCATGTGAACAAACATACATACATATATACATACATACACACACATGTGCATACCTACATGTGCATACATACATTTTAAACACACACAACTACATGCACATACATACATATATACACACAAACACACATATAATATGAATAAAGTATATAATTATAGTAACAAATTACATGCTAAATATAAGTAGTAATAAAAATCATTAAAACAAGACTTTTCATTAACTAGTAACATAAACACAATTCAAAATATAAGTGGAATAAGAAAATATATAGATATAAAAAAATATGTATGTCAATTGAAAATATATATCCAATCTAATATATCAATCATCTTGATCATCATGATCCACATCATCATGTAATTCATCATCATGATCATCATCATGATCATCATCATGATCATCCTCATCATCATGATCACCTGCATGATTTAATGTATTTGTACTGACATCATGGGTAGAGGTGTGAGCACTCTATGACAATCAAGATCATCCCACCTATGTGTGTCTCTCCACCTCATCCATATCTACCTCTCCATTATACTCATTTGTTACATATAAGAAACATAAATAAATAAAACATTAAAAACATCAATAAAAATATAATAATTATATGAAATTTAATCATACTCACAAAATCATTTGAATGATCTTGCATGTACTCACTCACACATTGGTATCCACAATGTGTAGAGAAAGTTATTTACTTTTTGGTAGGATATGGACAATAATTTTGCTGCATTGAACCAAATAAAAAAGAATAATCATAAGTGTTTTAACTAAAATAAAGAATATAGCTTCAATAATACATATACTTACAAATGTAGCTACAAAACAATGATGGCCCATTTGGCCTAAGTGCGATGTATGAAGTGGCTCAACTCTGTGTACGCACACACATACATATACACACACATACATGCATACACATACACATATACATACACTTACACATACATACATACACCTACACATACATACATACACATATAGGCATACAGATACAAATATTCATACACTTACATATACATACATACGCACACATACACATACATACACACACATACATGCATACATACACATACATACACATACATACATACATATACTTACACATACATACATACACACACATATATTCACACATGTACATACACACACATGCATACTAAATACATGCACATAGACACCTACACATACATACAAATATGCATACATATATACATACACTTGCACATACATACGTACACTTATACATACATACATACATACATACATACATACATACATACACACATACATACATGCATAAACTTACACATACATACATACCCACACATACTCATACATACACACACATACATGCATGCACATACACATATACATACACTTACACATACATACACTTACACATACATACACTTACACATACATACACACACATACATGCATACACATATACATACACTTACGCATACATACATACCCACACATACACATACATACACACATACTTGCATACACATACATATATAAATACATGTACACATACATACACTTATACATACATACATACACACACATACATATACCCACACATATACATACACACACATATATGCTAAATACATGCACACATACACATACACATAAATACACATTCTCCTAGACACATGCATATGCACACATACATAACACACAAACATACACATACAAATACACATATATACACACATATGTACACTTACACATACATACATACAACTACACATACTACATGCATACAGACACATAGATAGTAAATACATACATCATTTATAAACATGCATACTTATACATAAACATACACATATCCACACATATAGATACACACACATACATAATAAGTACATGCACACATGCACATACACATATATACACCCACAGGTATATACATACATACATACATACATCATACATTTTTAGTTTTGTATGTGTATTTATATGTTAGAATGTGTATTCGTGTATAAGTGAATATGTGTATAGGTATAAATGTGTACATATGAATGTGTGTGCATGTAAATAATCAGATGATGAATATCTAGGACCTTCATTTGCTACACAATTAGATTGTGATCAATCAGAGGTGGATGGCATCAAGACAAAGTATCAAGAAATAATGCTATTGCATCTTGATTTCAACATCTCATCAAGGTCAATGGCATCCAGGACAATGCATATCAGCTAACAGAAGGTTTTTGTCGTCTCAATACAATACAACTTCTGAAGAAGTCCTATGGATATGTGAAATATATCATTGGACTACATCCCTCCAAGTCCTCCAATAGTGCAACCAATCCATAATGATATCCATAAGTCTCCTCGGTTCGTGTTAGAGGACGACCCACAACCAAATCCTACAATAAATATGCAAAACGTTAGATGAACATACATGGCATGCTTAACACAAATGAATTCAATAATCCAAATGATACTTACAAACTCGTGAGACATAGTGTCATATCCACCGCTACCCAACTGTGATGGTCTGATTGTATCTAGACGTGTGGCAGCTGCATCTCGCTACTTGCAATATCGGTCAGGAGTCTTTTGCTGCTTATCATGGATCATATCCCACTCCTCACCATCTAACCATATAGACCTTAGTAAGCCTGCTCTAAAAGCATCAGAAGCCTCAGATCCTCAATGGGACATAGCTTCATGTGTTGTGTGTTGAATCCACTCTAAGCTCAAAATAGGATGCCCATGTGTTGGCTCGAACTCGTGTTAGATTGTCTCTGTGATATAATTTCTTTGATCTTTATCCTATTCACTCCATTCCAACATGACAAAGTGTCCAAAGTGTAATGGATCAAAGTTTCCGTATGCATTGATGCATGGCCTTTTCGGTCATATCCATCTTCGGAGCTCCATCACGTATACTATACACCTTGGAGTCATCATGGTCATGAGCACCCCAAGGTGTACATGGTGTACCATATGGCGTACCTACATTTGGTGTACCTACATCTGAGGTACTCGCTCTAGGAGTAGAAGTGGGAGACACAATGTCCATTGCACTACCTCCACAACATCCACCTGGCTCCTGTATATGCGCTCTTGGAACCTACTCCTCCAGAGTGTCACCTCGACAAATGAGAGGGGCTAGCATGTGTATCACACTGAGGTGTCGAACACACCCTTCCACTACGAAAGCCACTAGGGAATGGTTGAGAAGGTAGTCATGGTGGAGTCATAGAGCCATGAGATATACCTTTGGTGGGAGCAACCCCCTGTATAGGAGTGAGGCCGGTAGGAGTGAGGCAGGAGGGAGTGCTACTACGAGCGATTTAGTACTCTAACATGGCAGCCATATACACAAGAGGCACCTAAGATATAAACTCCAAGAACTACTCCTCTGACATTGAATGTGGAGTGACCAGAGGATTTTCTCTCATTATGCTTTGTAATAAAAAAAACTCAAATAATTAGCATACGATAATAATGGTAATATAGAGAAATACTAGTGTACAAAAGAACATAGCAAAAAAACCACAATTTAGTACGTACAAGTTGTTGCTTAAAAAATCCTCTATTCTAGCATCCTCTTAGAGATTTGATGCTCATAGCATATCTATCTCTACACCGGCAACTTCTAGATCCCTTGGGATGTTAGCTCCTTCTTGATCATCATTTCTTGCTTCATCGTGTATCTCTTCTTCTTCAAAGACCTCTTCATCTCAAATAATGATATCTTCCTCCTCCAGTACCAAATAAATCTCAAAGTCCATTACAAATGGAATTTCTTCTACATCTATGTTCGCACAAATTTTTCTACTACGTGGGGAGACTTGTAAAGAAAATAACCACTCTCCTTCTTTTGAATATCGCATAAAAACAACTTGCTCATAGTGTTCAAGAAGTAAAAATGTATCTCTTTCATCTATCCATAACTTTGTGGAGTCTACATGAAGCAGACCACTCTTATCTTGCCTCGCTATTGCGTTTCTTCTAGAGGTGACTACTTTGAACCATTTCACATCAAAAAGAAAGTAATCAAACTTCTTGAAGGATAATCTCAAAATATCTTGAATCATTCCACGATAATCTAGCTGGCCTTCTTGAACATTGTCCTCTCTTATAGTAGGTCTACGTTTTTAGAAAAATTTCACCATCACCCCACTATGAAAATTACACCTATTCTCCTCGATTCATGTAGTTTGAAAGTGTTGTCCATGAGTCCATAGTGCATCGTATTTAGAATACTCCCAAACATACCCCTTCTTTAGAGATATCTTCACCCGCTACCTTTGCTTTTGAAACCGTTGTATCTAGCCATCTGCTCATTGGAAAGGGTTGAAGAGGTTGAAGACTTTCCAAAAGGGGCAAGAATCAAGTGGAATGATTCTTTCAAAACTAAGCTCTTTCCTTTGTGTTTGTCTCCTTGGAAATCTCATACCTTTCTAACCACTTCTGCATAGGTTCAAAGTTAACGATGAAAAACTTCATTTCCTTCTCTCTAAAAGTTGCATCCATTTTTCTTTGCATCCCTTTACCTTGAGGCTCATCGCCTACGAGATGAACATCTTCATCATTGCTCCATAAGCGAGGCATTTTTGGGTTCGACATGCATAGAAACTCAGTTATGCACAAGAGACTCTTGTACAAGCCATCCCTCTGCCATGTTGACCTCAGGATGTGCTCTGTGTCGAACAAATACCTTTAATGTCTCTAAGAAGAACATCCATTGACTATGGACAATTACAACTATTTTTACTTCATCTACCACATGACTAGTAAATGAAGCTAAATTGTGAGAATACTTGTGGGAAAGTATTTCTTGCCATACAGACAACCTGTATAGCATTGATTTTTGCACTCTCTATTCTATCTCTATTTATCTCTTTAGAAGAGAACCACTATACCAAGGAACTGATTTTATAAATGGTTGTTTGCTTATTCTTTGAAAGACAGCCTTTTGAAGCTATAGGGAGCACAAACTGTAAAATCTTATGCCAATCATGAGACTCGATCCCTCCAAGATCGTCATGTTTTGTGAAGGCAATCTTTAGACACCTCATGCACCCAGTAGGTGTCCAAAACTCGAAAAACACCTTCTTCACTTATTGCTCTTCTATCCTCCAAAGCACCCAAGGAGCTCTTGGTAGCCACACTATTCCATTGGGGAGACTTGTAAAACAAATAGCCACTCTGGTTCTTTTGCATCTGGAATAAAAAAAGCTTGCTCACATTGTTACGTGAGGAGACTTGTAAAAAACATAGCCACTTTGGTTCTTTTGAATCTAGCATAAAAACAACTTGCTCATAGTGTTCAACAAGTACAAATATATCTCTTTCATCTCTCAATAACTTTGCGGAGTCTACTTGAAGCAAACCACTCTTATCCCACCTTGCTATTGTGTTTCCTCTAGAGGTGACTACTTTGAGCCATTTCACATAAAAAAGAAAGTAATCAAACTTCTTGAAGGATAGATTCAAGATATCTCCTATCACTCCACAATAATCTAGCCGGCCTTCTTAAGCATTGTTATCTCTTGCACTAGGTCTAATTTCTTTTAGAAAAAGTTCACCATCACCCCATCCTCCAACGTAGACCTATTATCATCGATTTCATGCGGTTCGAAAGTATCCTCCATGAGACCATAATGCATCGTATTTAGAATACTCCCAATCATACCTCTTTGTGAGTTCTTCCTCTTCTTTAGAGATATCTTCAGCCGCTGCCTTTGCTTGTGAAACCGTTGTATCTAGCCATCTGATCATTGGAAAGGGTGGAAGAGGTTGAAGAATTTTGAGAAGGGGCAAAAATCGAGTGGAACGATTCTTTTGAAACTGATCTCTTTCCTTTGTGTTTGTCTCCTTGGCAAGCTCATACCTTTCTAACCACTTTCGCATAGGCTCAGAGTTAACAATGAAAAAATTCATTGCCTTCTCTCTAAAAGTTGCATCCATTTTCGTTGCATCCCTTTACCTTGAGGTTCATCACGTACGGGAGAAACTTCTTCATCATCACTCTACAAGCAAGGCATTTCTGGGTCGTACATGCATAGAAACTCAGTTATTAATACAAGAGAATCTCATACGAGCCACACTATTCCGTTGGGGAGACTTGTAAAACAAATAGCCACTCTCGTTCTTTTGAATCTGGAATAAAAACAACTTGCTCACAGTCTTACATGAGGAGACTTGTAAAACAAATAGCCAGTTTGGTTCTTTTCAATCTAGCATAAAAACAACTTGCTCACAATGTTCAACAAGTACGAATGTATCTCTTTCATCTGTCCATAACTTTGTGGAGTCTACTTGAAGCAAGCAACTCTCATCTGCCCTCGCTATTGCGTTTCCTCTAGAGGTGACTACTTTGAACCATTTCACATCAATAAGAAAGTAATCAAACTTCTTGAAGGATAGCTTCAAGATATCCTAGATCACTCCACAATAATCTAGCTGGCCTTCTTAAGCATTGTTAACTCTTGCAGTAGGTCTACTTTTTTAGAAAAATTTCACCATCACCCCTTTGTCAAAAGCACACCTATTATCATCGATTCATGCGGTTCAAAAGTTTCCTCCATGAGACCATAATGAATCATATTTAAAATACTCCCAATCATACCCCTTTGTGAGTTCTTACCCTTCTTTAGAGATATCTTGACCCGCTGCCTTTGCTTGTGAAACCATTGTATCTAGCCATCTGCTCATTGGAAAGGATGGAAGAGGTTGAAGACTTTTGAGAAGGGGCAAAAATGGAGTGGAACGGTTCTTTTGAAACTGAGCTCTTTCCTTTGTGTTTGTCTCTTAGGCAAGGTCATACCTTTCTAACCGCTTTCTCATAGGCTTAGAGTTAACGATGAAAAACTTCATTGCCTTCTCTCTAAAAGCTGCATCCATTGTTCTTTGCATCCCTTTATCTCGAGGTTTGTCGCCTACAAGACGAACATTTTCATCATCACTCCACAAGCAAGGAATTTCTAGGTCGTACATGCATAGAATCTCAGTTATTAATACAAGACACTACAACATATGAGGGGCATACCAATGCTGCATATACCGACGGTCATAATCGGCATCGGTATAGCCCTCGAAAAATCTGACTAAGAGATACTGACGGTCAAGTGACCGTCAGTATGACCGTTTTAAACGGATCG
Source organism: Ceratopteris richardii (assembly GCA_020310875.1). Taxonomy (NCBI): domain Eukaryota; kingdom Viridiplantae; phylum Streptophyta; class Polypodiopsida; order Polypodiales; family Pteridaceae; genus Ceratopteris; species Ceratopteris richardii. The sequence goes on along the minus strand of CM035410.1, from coordinate 57,217,973 downwards.
TCGGTGTGGCCCGCAGCCGTCGGTATAAGCGTCGGTATATGCATCGGTATGAGCGTTGGTATAAGCATCGGTAATTTACTGGCATCTACCGACGCGTATACCGACGTCCATATCGGCGCCTATACTGGTGGCAAATTTTTAAACATACCACGAACCCGAGAGCAAAACTTCACATTTCTGCGCGTGTTTGAGTACTGTCCGTCTACTATGGAACTTGCGTGCACGAACCTGCATTGTCTTGTGCACACACACACACACACGGATCTCTCTCTCTACACACACACTCTCTCTCTCGGCTTAGCTCTCACATCTTGGTAAGTGCTACGTGTACTATTTGCATTTGTGTTTCTCTATGCTTTAGGGTTTCTAATTTCTCTTTTCATTGATTTTGCAGAAGTTCGTTGGCGTGGATTGTTTGGAATTGGATGAGAGACGACCTACATTACGCTTTGATGAGAACGATTCAAAGAGAGACATACTTGTAAGTGATTCTTTTATTCGCTATTGATAGAGAGAGAAGAAGAGAGAGTGAGAGAGAGAGAGAGAAAGAAAGAGAGAGAGAAGAGAAAGGAAGATACACATTGATTTACACATGCATACATACACACATACATGTACACACATGCATGCTTACATACACACACCTATACACACATGCATGCTTACATACACACACACATATACACATATGCATGCATACACACACACATAAATTTACACACATGCATACATACACACACATGCATACACACATACATACACACACATATATACACATATGCATACATACACATACACACACACACATATACACACATACATACACACACGCATATATACACATATACACACATGCATGCATACATACACACACATATACCGGCATGCATGCATACACGCATATATACACACATGCATACATACACACATATACACACATGCATGTATACATACACACACATGTATACACATGCATACACATACACATACATGCATGCATACATACACACACGTACACACACATGCACACACATGCATACCTACATACACACACATACACATACACACACATGTATACACATGTATACATACACACACACACATGTACACATGCATACATACACCCACATATATACACACATGCATACATACACACATATAATCCTATTTTTATTTTGAAGTTTTTGTTTTACATCAAATATATAAAAATAGGATTAGGGTTTTTAGGGTTTTAGGGTTAAATATTTAATATTAGGGTTTTAGGGTTTTAATTAGGATTAGGATTTTAGGGTTTTAGGTCTAGATATTTAAGATTAGGGTTTTAGGGTTTAGTATTTCAGATTTAAGTCTAAGTCTTTCTGATTAGGGTTTTAGGATTTTAATACATAGATAACATATATACACAAACACACATATACAGATAATACATACATACATGTAGATACACATGCATAAAAAAATATACATATTTTAGATTTAAATCTTTAAGATTAGGGTTTTAGGGTTATAACACCTACATAACATATATGCACACATACACATACACATCTAATACATATATACATGTATATACACATGTATACAGAAATATACATATTTTAGGTCTAGATATTTAAGATTAGGGTTTTAGGGTTTAGTATTTCAGATTTAAATCTAAGTCTTTCTGATTAGGGTTTTCGGATTTTAATACGTAGATAACATATATACACAAACACACATATACATATAATACATACATACATGTAGATACACATGCATACAAAAATATACATATTTTAGATTTAAATCTTTAAGATTAGGGTTTTAGGGTTATAACACCTACATAACATGTATGCACACATACACATACACATCTACTACATATATACATGTATATACACATGTATACAGAAATATACATATTTTAGGTCTAGATATTTAAGATTAGGGTTTTAGGGTTTAGTATTTCAGATTTAAATCTAAGTCTTTCTGATTAGGGTTTTCGGATTTTAAAACGTAGATAACATATATACACAAACACACATATACATATAATACATACATACATGTAGATACACATGCATACAAAAATATACATATTTTAGATTTGAATCTTTAAGATTAGGGTTTTAGGGTTATAACACCTACATAACATATATGCACGCATACACATACACATGTAATACATATATACATGTATATACACATGTATACAAAAATATACTATTTTAGGTCTAGATATTTAAGATTAGGGTTTTAGGGTTTAGTATTTCAGATTTAAGTCTAAGTCTTTCTGATTAGGGTTTTAGGATTTTAATACGTAGATAACATATATACACAAGCACACATATACATATAATACATACATACATGTAGATACACATGCATACAAAAATATACATATTTTAGATTTAAATCTTTAAGATTACGGTTTTAGGGTTATAACACCTACATAAGATATATGCACACATACACATGCACATGTAATACATATATACATGTATATACACATGTATACAGAAATATACATATTTTCGGTCTACATATTTAAGATTAGGGTTTTAGGGTTTAGTATTTCAGATTTAAGTCTAAGTCTTTCTGATTAGGGTTTTAGGATTTTAATATGTAGATTACATATATACACAAACACACATATACATATGATACATACATACATGTAGATACACATGCATACAAAAATATACATATTTTAGATTTAAATCTTTAAGATTAGGGTTTTAGGTTTATAACACCTACATAAGATATATGCACACATACACATGCACATGTGATACATATATACATGTATATACACATGTATACAGAAATATACATATTTTAGGTCTACATATTTAAGATTAAGGTTTTAGGGTTTAGTATTTCATATCTAGAATTTTAAGATTAGGGTTTTAATTAAATATATATAATTAAATATATAAAATTAAATATATAAAAATAGGATTATGTAAGGAAAAAAAATCTGAATATATAAATAAACTTATATATAAAATAAGATAATTATATACATAAATAAGTATAAAAAGAACTAGTGTTTTAAATAATTTAATTAAATATATATATAATTAAATATATATAATTAAATATATAAAATTAAATATATAAAAATAGGATTATGTAAGGAAAAAAAATCTGAATATATGAATAAATATATATATAAAATAAGATAATTATATACATAAATAAATATAAAAAGAAGTAGTATTTTAAATAATTTAATTAAATATATAAAATTAAATATATAAAAATAGGATTACATAAGAAAAAAATCTGAATATATAAATAAATATATATATATATAGTAAGATAATTATATACATAAATAAATATAAAAAGAACTAGTGTTTTAAATTATTTATTTAAGTACATATAATTAAATATAATTAAGTAAAGAAAAAATTTGAATATATAAATAAATATATAAATACACAAACAAACATACTTATATACCTATCTATATTCACATATATATACATATACACATATATATACACATGCATACATATATATACATGTTTTAGTTCTAGGTCATTTGGATTAGGGTTTTAGGGTTTTAACACGTACATAACATATATACACACATACACATACACATATAATACATATATACATGTATATACACATGTGTATAGAAATATACATAATTTAGGTCTAGATCTTTAAAATTAGGGTTTTAGGGTTTAGGCATACATATAACTTAATTAAGAGGAAAAAAATCTGAATAAATAAATAAATATATATATAAAATAGGATCAATCAAGAAAAAATCCGAATATATAAATAAAATAGGATAGCTATATAGATTAGGGTTTTAAAACTAGGATTTTAAGTTTTTTTAGGTATTTAAGTATTTAGGTCTTTAAGAGTTAGATTTTTAGGTTTAATAAAGAAACAAATGTTCTAAAATGTTCTAAAATGTCCATATTGTAGCAGATGGCTTCTTTGGATCCTGAAGAGAGAATGGCATGTCCTTGCACACAATGCAAGTATCAAATTTATCGAAAACGACGGATTTGTACTGCACATGTTAGAGAGTATGGATCCTTTGATAGGAGTCGACTGGAAAACCTACGCTATCATTCGCATGGTCCCCCAGGTGAGCAGATGGACCCAAACGACATTGCACCGATAACATCTCGTGGACAAAAGAGAGCAAAAAAGGACTTAGACGTAGAAGCAAGCACTAATAATATTACACAGAATGAACATATGGAAGAGATGCTTGAAGCATTTTATGAGATGGACGAAGATCATGATGGTGAAGAAGGTGTCGACGAGAGTTTCATGGACACAACAGAAATTCCACGATCAGAAGTTGATGAAGAATATGAAAACACGCGAAGATTAGCTCGTTTACCACTTTAGAATGGAGCAAAGATATCTGTACTATGTGCTTCACTCGCGATGCTCAATCTGCAATCCATTTATGGATGGTTAGATAGTAGTGTCACTGAATTGTTCAGGTAAGTGGAGAACAAATTGGCTTTCATTGTTGTATCACAATAACTTCATTTACTAATATCATTTTAATTGCTTATTGCAGGCTTCTTAAGGGTCAAATTTTGCCAGAGGGCAATGACATGCCTCCAACAGGTGGAGATGCGAAAAAACTTTTATAGTCCGTTGGAATGGATTATACAAAAATTCATGCTTGTCCAAATGATTGCATTCTGTTTCGGAATGAGTATGAGCATCTCCATATATGTCCAAAGTGTGGAGCAAATAGATTTAGAGAAGACGTTATAGGCGGAGCAATCCCGGCAAAGGTCCTTCACCACTTTCCTATCATTCCACGAATTAAGAACATGTTTAGATGAAAATCTATAGCTGAGTTAATATCATGGCATACAAAGAGCAGGTCTACAGATAATGTAATGCGAGTGCCAGCTGACTCTGATGCTTGGAAGCACATAGATAGTAAGTGGCCAGAGTTTGCTAGTGAGCCTCGGTCCATACGTCTAGGCTTAGCTATGGATGGAGTGAATCCATTTGGATTATGCAGTTCTTCATGGAGCACATGGCCTGTATGTTTGGTCAATTATAATATCCCACCATGGTTGGCCACAAAGAAAGGTCATTTATTATTAGCTCTTATTGTACCAGGTAAGTATAAGGTAAAAAACATGGATGTATATCTTGCACCACTTGTGGAAGAACTGCGCATTTTATGGGATGGGATCACTGTGCGTGACATGTCTCAACCTATAAGAAGACGAGACGTGCGAGTGCAAGGCATACTTATGTGGACAATGCATGATTGGCCTGGTTATGGTGAATGTTCAGGTTTATTCATTTCGGGTTTCCATGCTTGCCCTTTATGCAGACCACGACTCGAAGCACGCTATTCCAAAGCACTACCTAAAACTGTCTATGAAGGACATCATAGATATTTGCTTGATGGGCATGTTTTACGTGAAGGACAAATTAGTCGACAAGCGCAACACCAAATGAAAGCTAGCGATTGGAAACAACTGTGGGATTTAGAAAATCTAGTTGCTTGCATGAAACGCTTGTCCATTTTTCATGAACTCCCTTATTGGAGTGAATTGGTGATCAATCATTTGGTAGACCCGATGCATATTTTCAAGAATGTGGGAGAGATGCTTTGAAAAACTTTGATCGGAAAGAAAGAAAGCAAAGCACAAAGGGATGACCTAGAAGAGCGAGGTTGTATGCAAGAGTTGTGGGCAATTACTAAGCCCAACGGGATAGTATTGTTACCAAGAGCTCCTTGGGTGCTTCGCAAGATGGAAGAGCAACAAGTGAAGAAAACAATTTCAGAGTTTCGTACACCTACTAGATGCATGAGATGTCTAAAGACTTCTTTCACACGAAAGGACGATCTTGCAGGACTCAAGTCTCATGATTGGCACAAGTTTTTATAGTTTGTGCTCCCTATAGCCCTAAAAGATTGTCTTTCAGAGGATGTACGAAAAACCATTTATAAAATTAGTTCTTTAGTACGGTGGGTATCTTGTAAAGAGATAAATAGAGATAGCATAGAGAGTGCGAAACTCAATGCTATCGAGGCTATTTGTATGGTAGAGAAATACTTTCCCACAAGTATTCTCACTATTCAACTTCATTTAGTGGTTCATGTAGTAGATGAAGTTGCAATAGGAGGAACTGTCCATAGTCGATGGATGTTCTTCTTAGAGCGCTTTATGAAGACATTAAAAGGGTTTGTTCGACAGAGAGCACGTCGAGAGGGTAGCATGGCAGAGGGATGGCTTGTACAAGAATCTCTTGTATTCATTACTGAGTTTCTACGTATATCGGATCCCGAAATGCCTCGCTTATGGAGTGATGATGAAGATGTTAGTCTCGTAAGCGATGAACCACAAGGTAAAGGATTGCAAAGAAAAATGGATGCAGCTTTCAGAGAGAAGGCAATGAAGTTTTGCATAGTTAACTCTGAGCCTATGCAAAAGTGGTTAGAAAGGTATGAACTTGCCAAGGAAACTAACGCAAAGGAAAGAGCTCAGTTTCGAAGAAATCGTTCCACTTGATTTTTGCCTCTTCCAAAAACTCTTTGACCTCTCCCACCTTTTCCAACGAGCAGATGGCTAGATGCAGCGGTTTCACAAGCAAAGACAGCGGGTGAAGATATCTCTGAAGAAGAAGAAGAACTCGCAAAAGGATGTGATTGGGAGTATATCAAATACGATGCACTATGGTCTCATGGACGACAATTTCGAATCGATGAATCGATCAAAACCAGTCTACTTTTGATAGTGGAGTGATGGTGAATTTTTTGCAAAAAAGTAGAGCGAGTGCAACAGATGATACTGCTCTAGAAGGCGAGTTAGATTATTGTGGTGTGATTCAAGACATCTTGAAACTATCTTTCAGAAAGTTTGATTACTTTGTTTTTGACGTGAAATGGTTCAAAGTAGTCACCTCTGGAAGAAACGCAACAGTGAGACGAGATAAGAGCGGTTTGCTTCAAGTCGACTCCACAAGATTATGGACAGATGAAAGGGATACATTTGTACTTCCCGAACAGTGTGAGCAAGTTGTTTTTATACCAGATTCAAAAGACCCAGAGTGGGTATTTGTTTTACAAGTCACTCCACGTAGTAGACAAATTTTTGAAAATGCAGATGTAGAAGAAAGTCCATCTCTAGTGGACTCAGAGATTCATTCGATAGTTGAGGCGATGGCTCCACCACGACCATCTTTGCAGCCATCTCCTACTAGATCTACTAGTAGACATGTGCGTTCGACACCTCAGCGCGATACAGGGTCTGGCCCGTCTCGTAGATCGAGGTAACGCTCTGGAGCAGGAGGTTCTAGGAGTGGATCTACAGGTAGGTATGGAGGTGGAGGAGGCGGTTGTTGTGGAGGAAGTGCGACGGACGTTGTGTCGCCTGCTTCTACTCCTACGACGAGTACCTCAGATGTAGGTACGCCACGTAGTACACCACGCAGTACACCACGCAGTACACCACGCAGTACACCACGCAGTACACCACGCAGTACACCATGCAGTACACCATGTACACCTTGGGGTGCTCATGACCATGATGACTCCAAGGTGTATAGTATCCGAGATGGAGCTCCGGTGATGGATGCGACTGGCAAAGCAATGCGTGCACGCATACGACAGCTTTGCTCCATCCAGTTTGGACACTCCATCATGCTGAAATGGAGTGAACAGGATAAAGATCAGAAGAATTATATCACACAGACGATTTACCAGGAGTTCCGACCAGCCGATGGACAGTTGGTTGTCAGTTCAGAGTGGATTCTGCATACCGCACGTGAGTTCATGTCGCATCGACGATCCGAGGCTCGTGATGCATTCAGAGAAGGCTTACCAAAGCCTGTGTGGTTAGATGCTGAGGAGTGGGACATGATTTGTGATGAGCAGCAGCAGACTCCTAATCGATATCGCCAGCAGCAAAATGCCGCAGCCACACGTCTAGACACGATTGGACCATCACATTTGGGCAGCGGCGGATATGACAGGATGCACCATGAGTTTGTAAGTACCATTTCATTTATTGAATTTATTTGTGTTAAATTTCTCATATATATTTCTCTAATCTTTTTATATTTGTTTCAGGAGCTGGCAATGGGTCGTCCTCCAACACGAATGGAGGAGTCTTATGGATATAGTCATGGGTTGACTGCACTATTGCAGGACTTGGAGGGACGCGGTGCGGTAGTTTCATGGGAGCGTTTGCGATGAGGTAATTAATTTATAAACTTGGTTTTTACTTGTTTGTAATTTTCATGTGAATTTATCTCATTCCATTAATGTTCTTTGTTGCAGGACTGTTGATATGGAACGTTCTTTGCATGTGTATGGTAGTGGAAGACCAATATTTTGTATTTGATTTTCATATGGCAATACATTGCTTTGCCACATTTTTTAAAAGCCTCATATATGACAGTGGTTTGCCACACTCTTGTACATGCTTCATTATTGAAATATATAACTTCTTTTGTACATGGTTCATTGTTCATTCTGATTATCGATCTCTTTTGTGTACAATAATACTTTGTTTCATGAAATCATATTTCGGTTGTCATTAGAGTACACATCACATGTACTCGGTTTTTTTTGGGCAGAGTGTATTGCCTTTTGTTCAGCAACATCATGGTAATGTTGCTGTAGCAAAAGACAAAACATTCTGCCCAAAAAAAAAATTGCAGGTATGGTCGTCGGTATAAGCGATGGTACTCCCAGTAGTGTCATCGAAATAACCGTCGGTACACCCAGGAGGTGATGCAGCAGACGCCGATTACCGATGCATATATCGACGTTTATATCGACGCATATACCGACGCATATACCGACGCTTTTACCGACATCTACACCGACACCTATACCGACTCTTTGGTACCGACGCGGAAACCGACCTTTACACCAGCATCGCGGCAAATAAAGCCGCGTTCATTTTCCTCGGTAAAAACCTCGGTATACCATCGATCTGTTGTAGTGAGAGAATCTCGTACGAGCGATCCCTCTGCCATGCTACCCTCTAGATGTGCTCTCTGTCAAACAAATGCTTTTAATGTCTTCATGAAGTGCTCTAAGAAGAACATCCATCGAGTATGGACAATTCCTCCTATTTTAACTTTATCTACTACATGAACCAGTAAATAAAGCTAAATTGTGAGAATAGTTGTGGGAAAGTATTTCTCTACCATATAAACAACCTCTATAGCATTAAGTTTCGCACTCACTATGCTATCTCTATTTATCTCTTTAGAAGAGATCCACCGTACCAAGGAACTGATTTTATAAATGGTTGTTTGCACATTCTTTAAAAGACAATCTTTTAAAGCTACAGGGAGCACAAACTGTAAAAACTTGTGCCAATCATGAGACTTGAGCGCTCCAAGATCACCGTTTCATGTGAAGGTAGTCCATAGACACCTCATGCACCCAATAGATGTCCGAGACTCTGAAATTACCTTCTTCACTTATTGCTCTTCAACATCTTGCAAAGCACCCAAGGAGCTCTTGGTAGAAACACTATTCTGTTGGGCTTAGTAATTGCCCACAACTCTTGCATACGACCTCAATTTTCCAATCCCTTCCTTTGTGCTTTGCTTTCTTTCTTTCTGATCAAAGCCTTCCAGAGAATCTCTACCACATTCTTGAAAATATGCGTCGGGTCTACCAAATGATTGATCAATAAATCACTCCAATAAGGGAGTTCATGAAAGATCGACAACTATTTCATGCCAAACACTTGTGTTTTAAAATCCCACAACTTCTTTTAATCGCTAGCTTTCATTTGGCATTGCACTTGTCAGCCAATTTGCCCTTCACCTAAAACATGTCCATCAGGCCAATATCTATGATGTCCTTCATAGACAATTTTCTGAAGTGCTTTGGAATAGTGTGCTTTGAGTCGTGGTCTACATAGGGCACAAGCGTGGTAACCCAAAATCGATAAACCTAAACATTCACCATAACTCGACCAATCATGCATCATTCACATACCTATTCCTTGCACTCACATCTCTCCTCTTCTTATAGGTTGAGACATGTCGCGCATAGTTATCCCATCCCATAAGTGTGCAGCTCTTCCACAAGTGGTGCAAGGTATACATCCATGTTTTTGACCTTATACTTACTTGGCACAATAAGAGCTAATAATAAATGGCCCTTTCTTATGGTTAGCCATGGTGGGATGTTAGTATTGACCAAACATGCAGGCCATGTGCTCCATGAAGAGCTATGTAAACCAAATGGAGTTACTCCACCCATGGCTAGGCATAGAGGATAGATCCCACGCTCACTAGAAAACTATGGCCACTTACTATCTATGTGCTTCGAAGCATCAGAATAATACACTCTCGCATTACACCATCTGTAGACCTGCTCTTTACACACCATGACATTAACTCAGCTATGGATTTGTATCTAAACATGCTCTTGATTCTTGTACTGATAGGAAAGTGGTGAAGCACCTTTCCGGCGACTACTTTGTCCACAAGATCTTCTCTAATTATGTATGATTCTATACACACACACACACACATATATATATATATATATGTGTGTGTGTGTGTGTATGTATGTGTTATGTGTATTTTTGTCCTAATTATTATAAATATATTATTATATATGTTAATATTAAATCAAAAACTCTATTTTTATATAATTAATTTTATAAAAAACCCCAAAATCCTATTTTAATATATTTAATTTACATATTTAAAACACTAGATCTTTTCATATTTATTTATCTATGCAATGATCCTATTTTTCATATATATTTATTTATATACTATAATTTTCTTCTTAATTTTTTTCTTGATTTCTCTCTTGTAGAAATTTAATTGAATTAGAAAATCCTAAAACCCTATTTTTTATATATTTGATTATATAAATATAAAAATCTAAAAATCCTAAAGACCTATTTTTTATATATTTAATTATATATATTTATTTTTATTGTATGTATGTAAAAAACCTAAAACCCTAATCCTAAAGACCTAGACCTAAAACATGTATATGTGTGTATGCATGTGTATATACATGTATATGTGTATATGTGTATATGTGTATATATGTTATACATGTGTAAAAACCCTAAAACCCTAATCGTAACGACATAGACCTTAAACATGTATATATATGTATGCATGTGTATATATACATGTGTGTATATGTATTATGTGTGTATATGTGTATATATGTTATGCCTGTGTAAAAACCCTAAAACCCTAATCATAATGACTCAGACCTAAAACATGTATATGTATGTATGTATATATATATATATATATATATATATATATATATATATGTGTGTGTGTGTGTGTGTGTTTGTGTGTGAGATATATATATATATATATATATATGTGTGTGTGTGTGTGTATGTATATGTTCTATGTGTGTATATGTGTATATGTGTATATGTGTATATGTGTGTATGTATGTGTAAACAACCTTAAAACCCTAATCCTATTTTTTACATATATTTCATTATATAATGTACTTGTTTTTTTAATTTTTATATGTATATGATTATATATGTTAATATTAACCTAGAACTCTAGTTTTTATATATTTAAATATATATATTTAACTTGATAAAAACCTAAAATCTTATTTTATATATTTAATTAAAGCACTAGCTATTTTCATATTTATTTATTTTTTATATATATTTAATTATATATTCCAACTTTTTTCTAAATTTTCTTCTTATATATATTTAATTTAATTAAAAACCCTAAATCCATATTTTTATATATTTGCTTATATATATGTAACAAACCTAAAAATCGAGCCAAATTATTTTTATATATTTCACATGTGTTTATGCATATGTGTGCATGTATGTATGCATATGATATGTGTGTATGTATGTATGCATTCGCATGTGTGTGTATGTATATGCATGTGTGTATGTAATATGTACGTGAGTGTGTGTGTGTGTGTATAGGAGTGAGCGTGTATGCATATATGTGAGTGTGTGTGTGTATATATATGTATGTGAGTGTGTATGTATGCATGCATGAATATGTGTACATGATTATGTAATATGTATGTGGGTGTACGTATGTGTCATGCATATGTTTGTGTATGTATATGTGTATGTATGTGTGTATGTATATCTGTATGTATATGTGTATGTATGCATATGTTTGTGTATGAATGTATGTGAGTGTGTGTGTGTATATGTATGTGAGTGTGTATGCATGCATGCATATGCATGAATATGTGTATGTGATTATGTAATATATATGTGAGTATGTAATATGCATGTGTGTATGTAGTATTGTACGTGTATGTATGTGTGTGTATGAATGTGTGTGAATGTATGTATTCATATGTTTGTGTATGTATATGTGTATGTATGAGTATGTTTGTGTATGTATGAGTATGTTTGTGTATGTATATGTGCATGTATGTGTGTGTACATATGTGTGTGAGTGTGTGTATGCATTTATATATATGTGTGTATGTATGCATGTCTTTATATGTGTGTGTGTGTATGTATGCATGTCTATATGTGTGTGTGTGTGTGTGTGTATGTATGCATGCATACATGAGTATGTGTGTATGTATCTCCATCTCGTTCTCTCTTTTTCTCTCTTTATGTGTATGTATGTGTATGTTTGTGTATGTATATTTGTATGTATCTGTGTGACTGTATGTATGCATATGTTTGTGTATGTATATGTGTATGTATGTGTGTATATGTATGTGTGTGAATGTATGTATGCATATGTATGTGTATGCATGTGTATTTTTATGTGTATGTATGCATGTGTGTATATGTGTGTGTGCATGCATGCATGTGTATATGTGTGTGTGTATGAATGCATGCATATACATAAGTATGTGTGTGTATGTTTCTCTATCTCTCTCTCTCTTTCTCTCTCTTTATCTCTGTCTTTCATTTTCTTATCTCTCTCTTTCCTCTCTTCTCTCTCTCTCTCTTTCATTTCTCTCTCTAGATCTTTCTCGCCATCTCTCTCTCTCTCTCTCTCTCTCTCTCTCTCTCTCTCTCTCTCTCTCTCTCTCTCTCTCTCTCTCTCTCTCTCTCTCTCTCTCTCTCTCTCTCTCTCTCTTTGACTCTCTATCAATAGAGAATAAAACAATCACTTATAGGTATGTTCCTCTTTTGGATGGCTCTTATCAAAGTGTAATGAATGTCGTCTCTCATCGAATTTCAAAGAATCGATGCCAAAAAAATCCTACAAAACCAAAAGGAAGAGGTATTATAAAACAAAACAGATAGAGAAGGACAAATGGTAAGAGTACCCGCACCACTTACCAAGATGCAAGATCTAGAGAGAGAGTGTGTGTGTAGAGAGAGAGATCTCTGTGTGCATGTGTGCACAAGACTATGGAGGTAACAATTCAACTCATGTGCGCAAGTTTCATAGAAGCACTACTAAGTTCAAAAGATGCACAAAATGTGGAACTTTTGCTCTCATGTTCCTGTATGTTTAAAACACAGCACCAATATAAGCATCCATATAGGAATCCGTATAGGTGTCAATTACTTCTAATAATTTACCGATGTGTATACCAATGCTTATATCGATGCCTATATTGGTGCCTATACTGATGACAACAACAGATACTGACGGTACATTTCAAACAATCATAGGGACTGTCAAGTGACCATCTATGTCTAACGAGATTTGTACAGACATTTCCAATGATCTTATCGATGTCAGGGGGTGACCATCGATATGGACACCATCGATATGCCCCTCATATGTTGTAGTGATTGTCGGAATGGTCTTCTTGATTCATATCAAATTTCTGCTTCCACTCTTTTTTGATGATGAAAGGCAATTCAAATGCCTTAAAATTTCAAGAGTTAGTCTCTATTCTATTGCAAGAAGATCAGTCTAGGTTGCGGGTTGTAGATGAAGCTTTGCTGGCTAGCCAGAAGGTAAAGGTAAATAGAGCTCTTCTAATAGTAAGAAAAAATCTACTAATTTTGCACAATCAAAGAAGGATGAAAAAGACGAGAAGAAAACAGAAAAGGAAAATCTGTTTTGTAAATATTTTAGAGAAAATAATCATCTCATAAAGAGTTTTCCAAAACTGGCTGCTAAAGAGGCAAAGAAAAAAGAGGTTGGAATGGTTGTTGTAGAGGCCTCTACACCAAAAATAGAGTCTCCTAATCTAGTGCAGAATGAAGAATGGGTGTTTGCTACTATTTGTAGTTTTGATCCATCTTCTTCTACACACTATATGTCTCCAATAGACTCAGATGTTTGGTTCTTTGATAGTGGGGCAAACAAAAATATTACCTCTCAATGAAGTTTCTTCACTTCACGTGAGCCTACCCCTATAGGGAATACTGTCACATGTGCCAACAATCCTCTTATCCTATCATGGGAGTTGGTAAGATCATTCTGACTACTACTGATGGTAGTTCTTTTACATTGTTGGATGCTTTATTTTTGTGAGGGATCAAGAAGAATCTATTCTCAGTTTCAGCTTTAGCTAAGATTGGCTTGGTTGTGAAATTTATTGATGACAAATGTACAATTCATGATTTGTCAAATGGCGATGTGATTATCGCTTCTGGAATTTTATATCGTGGGTTGTGTAAGCTCATAGACTATGAAAAATTTGTGAATGATTGGGTATGTGTGGTACATGATTCCCAGGCTATGTCAGATGCAAAGCTTTGGCTTGCATGCTTTGGTCATCTGAATTTCTATAGTTTGCTACACCTATAAAAATTTGAAATGGTGTGCCCTTTCCCTAAACTTGAGGCACCTAGTTAACATGTATGTGAAGGCTATATTTTGGGAAAAGTGCAACTTTCCTCATTCCCAAAAGAAGGTTTAGTTTGAGCTTCTCAAAAATTGCAGCTTTTTCACAGTGATGTTTCTAGTCCTATGCAAATTAAACACCCTCTTTTGGGAACTATCTTTACTTCGTGACTTTCATCAATGATTTTTCTAGGCATGCATGGGTATATCCATTGAAAGCAAAGTCCAAAGTGTTATGTGCTTCAAACAGGTTTGGGTTTTGGCTAAAAATCTTTCAACATGTAGAATGGGCACCCTCCATTATGATCGGGGGGGGGGGGGGGGGGGGGGGGGGAGGGATATATGTCTTCTGACTTTAATGCATTTCTGGTTGAACATGGGATAAACAATGTTGTACAGTGTTGTATACACCTCAACAAAATGGAGTTGTTGAATGGAAGAACAGGTCACTCATGGAGATAGTCAGGTGTATGGTCAAGATTCAAGCTTTACCACATAGTTTTTGGCTTGAGGTTGTCATGTGTTTAGCATATGTACTTAACAGGTTTCCCACTAAAGCGTTGTAGTCTATCACTCCATATGAGGCTTGGCATGGTCAAAAGGCATCTGTTTCTCACCTTTGCATTTTTTATTGTCTCGCATATGCATTAATGCTTGATGAAGCACAAAATTCACAAAATTGGATGGCTGCTATGCAATCTGAATATGATGCTATAATGAAAAATGATACCTAGTCTTTATGTGACTTGCCTCTTGGCAAGAAGGCCATTGAC
>CM035410.1:57157485-57197485 GCA_020310875.1 Ceratopteris richardii | reverse complement strand
GTATGTATGCACATGTGTGTGTATGTATATGTCTATGCATGTATGTGCATGTGTGTGTATACATGTGTGTATGTGTGTGTATATGTGTGCATGTATGTGTGTCTATGCATATCTGTGTATGTATGTGCAGGTGTGCATATGCATGTGTGTGTATGCATATCTCTTTAAACATGAAGAAGTTAGAAGAAAAGATAAATTGAGATCTCAAAATATGTGATTAAAAGGCAAGAAGAGAAGAAAAATAGGAGCTGCACTAGAAAAGACTAAATCTTGGAGCTACATAACACTGGGAATGAAGACCCAAAGCTGATTTCTTGGAGGCCGAGACTACATGAACTCCCACATGTAGCATTGGACAATAGTTAAGGATTTTCTAGAGTTTTCTATTGTATGCTCATCAATCAATTAAGTGATATGTTGTATCCTCTCTGAGATTCCATTATATTTTGGAAAGGGGTGGGTGTCCAAGGCCCTTAAAGTAGTAGGTTTTTAACATGGGTGAAAGGACAAAATGCAAAGTAAGGTTAATAATTATGATACACACTAAGATGAAACAAGGTGCAATGAGGTGCAAAAAAACGTTTCTCTAACTCTCATAGATGTAGGTTTCCATGATATCACCTGCTTCTTAAGATGTGAGTTCAAGAGGTAGCAATCCAACTTTGTGTTTCACGAGTTTTCCATATTCTAACCATGGAATCGCATGAATATCTAAGGATCGATTTAGAGACATTGTTGAAATTCCTGGTTGCAATGAGTTAGTTTTTTTTTTAATATTAAGGAAGTTCGGCATTAGCCTACTCTCCCGGACTTGAATTAAATAAAGAAAAGTACAAGAGAAGGGGACTAGTGCCCACGGGACCCCCCAAATCCCACAAAGCAAGGGAAGCTTTTACAGAGCTTAGATGGCATTATAAAGGAGGTTAATCACCCTCTCATCACCCTCATGTGGGGCCCACTTGGGTTTAAGCTTGTTATTGATCAAACGGAGTACTTGATGATGCCTGAAGGGGGGGATTTCTTACAGTTAACAATCCTTTTGCCAAGTAGGAACAACGATTCCTCAATTGACCACTCTTTGGGGGAGTCACCAAAGTTGAAAGCACATCTTTCCCGCCAGATTTTCCATAGGACCTCCCATCTGATGGCATTCCAGAGAGTCGCGGAGCAGCCGATCGCTTCTCCCAGCAGGGCTTGCTTCCAACTAAGATGTTTCTGAAGTCTAATTTTCTTTCCAACCGTCTGCCAGAGTCTATTGGAGTTGGGGCAGGTAAAGAAGATGTGTGAAACATCTTCGATAGACTAGTAGCAGCGTTTGCACCAGGGAGGAATCCCACAAAATTTGCTAGCCTTAAGGTTGGTCCAAATTCCATGATGAAGAATTTGTCATAAGAGGAGAGACTTTTTGATTTCTATGAGATGGTGCCAGATAGCCATGAACTTCATGTCCCACCGAAGCCGCGTCCATGATAGGCACCACTTCTTGGTGAGGTTAACCTAATAGTCAATTGTTTCTTTGATGTTCGGGATTTTTTATAGGCTATTCCCATTGTGCCATTTGAGACCAAGGGAGCTCAACGTGTCGTGTCCCATGACAAGGCAAACTTTGTGTCGGCATCTTCTTTGCAAAGTGTTCCATTCTTCGTACAAAATGTTGATGCAAGGGTCAATATCCTCAAAGTTGATCCAGTGGTTGGTGTCTTGTTTCCAGAGATGTTTCCATTTTTTGAAGCCTTTGTTCCTTAACTTCTTGGCATTTTGAATGTTCCAAGATTCCACACTCTGGATGCCATGGATCGGAAACCAGATAGAGTGGTTTTGTCTGATACCGGCTGCCCACTTCCAGTCTTCACTTATTCTTGTGTAGCTTTTGACTTTATTCCAACTCTTCCATAGGGAGCACACGAGATTTGAGCCTTTCGGGAAGACGGGGATCGTGGAAAACAACAAGGTCAAGATGTCAAGATTCTTCCAATTTGGGAAACCCATGAGAGCCAACTCATTCTTGTTTTTTAAGATCAACTTGTCCCACGAGTCCTCCCCGTTGCACCAAGCCTTAATCATCCATTCGGCCGCCAGTTTGTTAGCCATGCACCCAATGTTCAGGATACCAAGGCCCCCACTATCTCTATGGCTGATACAGATGGACCACTTGATTTTAGGCACCCCCCTCCTATTGTGGTCGCATGTCCAAAGGAAGTTTCTACAAATATTATCGACTTTGGATAGATCTTGCTTATTCGATCTCCAACAAGAAAGGAAATAAATGGTAGATGATAAGAGGAACGTGTTGATAACCATAGCACGACCAACAGGATTGATTTGCATACCTCTCCAATAGTTAAGCTTGTTTTCGAGTTTGGCCAGCACCCAGTCCCACCACTGTTCCATAGAGACACCAAACCCCAAGGGAATCCCAAGAAGCCGAAAAATTTGGCCCTACGGAACTGGTTGATTGTGGATCCAAAGGCTTCACAAGAAGTAGCCAGACACCTCCAGAACGTCTCCAGGCTGGTACTATCGTTGTGAACAAACGTGTTCATATCATTGATAAAAAGTCTCATGGTGATCTGGCTATGGTCATGAGGCAAACGGAGACCTTGGATATTACCAGCTTCCACCTGATGTTCCACCAGCCTGCTAAGCCCTTCCGTGGCCATGGCAAAGAGAAGGGGAGCCAATGGGCACCCTTGTCTGATAGATCTTCTAAGTTTGATCACCTTCAAAAGTTTGCCATTAATGTTAATTTGGGTCGATGCATTTCCGAGAAGGGTCGCGATCATCTTGGTGAATTTCTGACTACATCCAAGATCTTGGAGCGACTGTAGAATATAGTCCCATTCCAGCCTGTCATAGGCTTTATCAAAGTCGATCTTGAGGAAGACCACATCTTGTTTAGACTCATTTGCAAAATCAAGACCTTCCCAGATATTTATAATGGTTTCCAATATTGACTTGCCTTTGATGAAACCTTTTTGGTCCTCGCTTAACCACGCTTTCAAGTGGCAAGAGATTCTGTTGGCAATGACTTTGGGAATGATCTTGTATCTTTTTTGGAGCATCGTAATAGAACGCCAGTTCTCTATTCTGTTCTTTTCCCCTTTTTTGTGTATTAACTTGATAATGCCATTGTTGAGACAAGATGGAAGCACGCCAAAATTGAGCACCTCTTGCCAAACTAGACGAAGAGGGGTGGCAACCACCAACTTGAAGGATTTAAAAAACTCATTAGTGAGCCTGTTAGGTCTCAGGATTTTACCAGAAGGGAGGGCATCAATGACCTCAATGATTCCTACTTCAGAGATAGGAGCATGTAGTAGGGAACGAAGGTTGAGTGGTATCCTATGGGGGAAAACCCTAGATATGGCTGCCATACAGTCCCTTCTATGGTGGGAGAGGGGGTTCGAGGTCCCCAGGAGTCTTGTGAAGTGCCCTTCAATGATCCCAAAATTATCTTCTTCCTTATTGCATACATTGCCATTTAAGTCTAGCAATAAAGGGATCGATTCTCTGTTATGTTTCCTTTTAAGGATACGGCACATCTCTTTGGTGGGTTTGTCGGCTTTGCTAGCCCACCACTCCTTGAAGAAAATTTGCAAATTTTTCCTTTGTATTTCGTCCTCATATCTTAGTAGCGCTCTGATTTTTCGAAGACCTTTATGGGCTTGAGATTTTCCTTTGTTCACTTCCTCCTCAAGCCTCCAGAGTCTATTATATAGAGCTTCTCTACGATCCCACCGCACAGTCTCGAGCATCTTGTTGGATCTAATCATGATCTATCGTGACTTATCGACCGCACTTCTCCACCACTTGGCTGGGGACAAGCCGGAGGCGAATGCCTCCTTCCACACATCAGCAATTTCTTGATGGACGGAGGGGAGAGAGAAGGAGGGTGCACTGGCATGGAACCAAGGAGCCTTACGGATCTTGGTGAAAGGTTGGAAAGTGATAATGATCGGGTAGTGATCAGAGATGGTGAGGTCAGTGCGTTGAGAGAGGGAAGGGTGGCCCCATCGATGAGTAAAACTCTGAGAAATGTAGCATCTATCAAGTCTAGCTTTCCTCAAGTCCTCGCCCGCTTGGAGATTTGACCAAGAAAAGCCATTCGAATCTTTGAATTGGACCAAATCCAAGTGTAGTTTCGTTTTGTCCCACGTTCCTTTCTCCCGACTATCGATGACCCTGCCCTTGCCCGTCCATCTGTCCATAGGGTCCTCCACCATGTTGAAGTCACCACAAATAAGCACGTTGTGGGGGAGCGAGTCCAAGGAGGCCCAAGTGTTCAATCTCTCTAACTCCCCATTAGCGGCATACAAAGAAACTAAAGTAAAACAAAAAGGAGCACCAAAAGAAACAACAATCCATTGATGGCATTCATCTTCAATGGAGTTCTCAAGATTTTCAAATCAGAATTGATTAATACCGATTACCGTTCCACCGAACCCCCACTGGTGCACTGTTGAAATCCAAACATGTGTCGAGGAGACATGTCTAATACATTTTTGGAGGTCTTCTCCGTCAATTTTAATCTCTTGAATACATATAAATTATGGGTTAAGACTAATGCCAGTTAACCCTCTAGCATTTAATGAGATGATGATCATTGTCGTAGTGAGCCCTCTTTGTGGGAGGGAGCTTTGTCCTTTCTTTTCTTGGATTCATCTTTCTTTTTTGCTAGGATCAGGTCTCGATTTAGCAATAGGTTCTTGTGGGGGCATTTCCAGGGTAACTCCATAGGTTGTTTTCCTTTATAGGATGCCTCCTGCTGGGAAGAAGTGGGCACCGTTTTCGACACCGTTTCCGGAATAGTCGATCCGATGATGGAACTTTCACTATCCATGTTATCTTCATTACTAGTAGTAAAGCCGTCTTCTTTTCTTGTAGTGCAACCCTCCTGGGAGGTTTCTTTATTGTCAGGGATATCTAGGCCTTTGTCGTTGGTGTCCACCTCAAGTTGGTTCCCACCTGGGTAGTCAAACGCATTGATCTCCTTTTGTAGATTGCAATACAAGTTGCTGGAGGGGGTAGCTGACATGTTGTTTCGCTCAGAAGTCGCCCTAGGGCTTCTTTTCCTTCTTCTTCTAACTTCGATGAACCCGTCTGCATCAGCTTCTGGATTAAGGGGGCCCTTGACTTCCTCTTCCTTTGTCGAGTGAGTCAATGCCCCTTCGTTGTCTTGAGCGTTTCTGGGGGCTTCTTGATTTCGCTTGCTTTTTTGTCTCAAAGGGCAATCTTTAATCCTGTGACCTTGTTGGTCACAACGAAAGCATGCGTTGGGAAGGTTTTTGTAATTGATGTCTTGCTCCCATACATCCCCTTCACCCAAGTCCACTTTGATATCATTGTCCATTGGTAAATTATTACAATCGTCCGCAAGAAATTGACGACCGTAGGGCATACTCGTTTCTGCCTTTCCTATAGTATCGGATCTTTATAAACTGTGGTTTATTAGATATCTCATACCTACATTGCGAGGTACTATATGAACAAGGTGTAAAACATGGAAAAACGGGTGAATTTTCATGGTTCAGGGTGGTTGGAGATATTAGCTCATTAAATTAATATTGATTTAAATAGTAACGGAGCCAAATCTCGTATGCCTTTGTTTTCCGTATGGCCTTCACATTTGTAGTCTATAGCCTTCACATTTGTAGTTTATCTCTGAGTAATCATACTATATAACGAACATAAGATGGATGATGATTGCAAATCGGTTCTGTATAGTTCTTGTAGTAATCTTGCAACTTTTGAAGCTATCACTTAATGTCATGCTAAATATATACAAGATATCAAGACGTTACTTTGACAATCAAGATCTTTATGTCGTTGGAGACTTGTGCATCCATTCTTGAAAGTTAATCATAATTCGGAGAGAAAAGTGTGGTCTTGGTGGACGTGCGAATGTTATTTATATAAGAAAAGTATGCAAATTTTTTAACATCACAGCGATCATTGTAACGATAGTTCACACCAAAGGAGAGGGTGATAATAAACTTTGAATTCTTAAATAGTTCATCAAGGCATCACACAACGTTTTCCAAACCCTTTTGCGGACTTAATTGTCGCCATGCAGCCATGGATCCTCATGTTCAATGGAGTACAAGTCCCTATATTTTTTGCAAGGTGGCTGACAAGTAGTTCATTCATTCAAAGAAGAATTCATTTCCATTTTGGCTAGTCATCTTAGGGATGAATTCTTTGACCTTTATTTTTGTTGCTTAGAGCCTTCCACAATTTTTCGGTTAGTGTGTTTCGTTTACTTAACGACCATTACTTGAAGAGAAGACAGATTATATGACGTTTTGAGTTCCTTTTTGTCTTTGAGTTGTTTTTACTATTAAAACGTCTTGTTCATGATTGCTTTCATATTGCAAATCCTATTGCTTAGAGGGGGTCCCCTTAATTGACATTATGATTATCAGAAATTCACAACTTCATGTCTCATTTAGGGAAAAGAGAAGATTTCTCGGTTAGTGATAACTTGAGCCGCCCTTATTCTTTAGTTCTGCATCTCAACGATGTCATGTGGGAACCAAACTCTTGGATGTTCTCAAGCCATACCTCTCATAATTTTCTTACATTTTCCAATTTTTCCTTTAAGAAGCATTGATGATCTTTAAACTCGGCCACGTCGAATTGGAGTTTGCAAAGATACCATTAAATCTCGGTTACAATTTCCTCTTGGTTACCATGAGTTCATGTAGATTCAACCTTGTTGAAGTCACCAAAAACGATCTACGAGAGATGGACTCAGATAAGAGATCTCCAAATCTTAGTTGTGGAATAGTTTCACACCCCAAAAAGGATGGTTTATGACATTCTCAACTTTATCAAGGATACATTGTGTGGTTTTCTCATCAAATGTTCTCCCTCTATCTTCATTTCTTGAAGGTAGATGAAATATGTGTTTAAACTTCTTTATTTGATCCTTTGGCTTAAAATAAGTAAGGTTCACGGATAGAGGAGACCATAAAGAATAAATAAGTGAGGAAACATTTCATCATGTCCTCTACCTTTTCACCCTTCCTCTTTTATCCCACAATGTAGAGTAGATAATCTACCAGAGATTCTCCATTAACTTCTCTATTGGCATCGGTTTTTGCTCTAGCTTCAACATTTGATGGGTGGGCTTTTGGATCATGATCAATTGAAGACAATATATTTTCACTCCATCCTGGGAGGGGACTACCAAGTTGCCACAACTCTCCACATTGGGCAAGGGTACCACCATATGTGCATCTTCCATTATGTGAGGTGGCTTCCTATGCCAAGGTGACCACCTTTCATACCTTCCCCCACATTTGGGCAACCACCTTCATACCTCCCCCCACATTTTGGCAACCACCCTTTATACCTCCGCCTACATGGATGACTACTAACCTTTGAAACACAACCCAATTCGGGACAATAGTTGGGACAAATCCTTATTGTTGTAAGAAGTTTAGGTGACTACTCCTACCTCCACCCATTGGGTGACTACCCTTTGTGGCAACACTACTTGGGTGACTACCTCTTGGAACCCCCCTCACCTCACATCATTGGGAGAGAGCCAAGTATGAGTATACCCAAGATTTGGATGACCACCAAATGCTTAGCAAGAGTTTGCACGACTACGTTCTTGTAAGCGCATCCAGTTAGAGGCAACCACCATCCTTAATCAAGCGACTAGCACAGTTGCATCTGCTCACCACTTGGACCACCCACTCTCATGCATGTCAAGGAGGAGGTGGCGACTTATTGAGAAACTTCAAAAATGAAGAACTTGGCATCTAACTCTTCATCCCTTGGTGAATACTCATTATGTCAAGGTATTTGGGTAATTGCCCCTCCTCTCTAGCATGGGTGAATTGGCTTCAACATCAAGGTGGATCCTATCCCTCATTCCCCTACTCTTGAAGACTTACGTGGTTGGAAAGTGATAGAGTAGATTTTTAGTAACTTATTAGTAAAGTGTTATAGTGTGAACTAATCTAGGGATTACCACGGCCAAGCTCTAGCAGTGTCACAAGATATGATTGGGGGCCTAAGGGTGGTCGGCTACCAAAGCCGTAATTATCCCACTCCTCCATCACTTTGACATGCATGGTAGTTAAGGTTGGGACTCGGCAAGGCCATTCCTTTGGTCTATATAAAACAAAGGATTAGCATTGATTTTTGTTGTTTTATCTTTGAGCACCATATATCATCTTTGTCTTGGATTCCTATCAGAGGCTTATCATTGTCACACTATTCTAGTGAAAGTCATTTCATGGATGCTCTCTTCATCCATTCTAAAGCAACTTGACCACTTTGTGTCGAGACCATTTTGTGGTGACTATACAATGTTGATTTCAATTAAGTGGCAATCAACATCATAGGCTAATTGAGTAATTCTTGCTAGTACCTCTTAGTTTAAGTATGTTGCATTTCTCTTGAAGAGATTATTTAGTTGTTTCAATATTTCTTGCTGTTGATTTCTTCTACCCTCAAGAGTGGCTAGTAGCCCATTGTAATGATGATTTGGACTAGTTCTGACTCCCTATAACCATTCTCGGTCTTAAGAAATTGGGCTTTTTTCTCATACTATACTTTGCAACTTCTTTTCCATCTCTCATGTCTTTACTTGTTATTGCATCTACACATAGACATGTCATAGGGTATACTTCCCTAAGGAATGACTCCCCTTGAGTAGAAGAAGTACTAGAATTGTGGTCATATAGGCCTCTTTTAGAGTTTGGGCCTCTCATGTGGCATGCCTCATGGGACCCTTGCATTTTCTTTGTGAGGTACCTAGTACAATAAACACTTGTTTTTTGCATTGCTTTTTCTTGATTTTTGCATCTTTTGAATGGGTTTATGACCCACACGCAAGTAGAAATCGTGCACAAAGGATCCTCAATAATAAGATCTACCATCAGCTAGGCAATTTAGCACTCCTCTAACCTTAATCTTGTCTATTGGTTCGGATTCAAACCTACTCTCAAAAGAGAAGCCTTGAAGGACATTGGATTTTCCTTTGGTTAATTCCAAGGAAGTTGAAGCACCAATGGAGAACCTTTGGAATCTACTTTCAAGGTTGACATTACACTCCCTACCTTTAAGGGATCAACTTACAAAGACATAGATGACCATGTAAAGAGATTCATCTCCTTATGCCATCGTTGTGGGCTTCAACATTGAGAGGATGCCATGTTGTTGCTATTTCCTACTACATTAGAAGAAATGGCTTCTAAATTGTACATCCAATATGCGTATGGGCACTTCACCACCTCAAAAGCATTGAATACTTTGTTCTCACAAACATTCCAATCGAGTGACTTTTGAGAGCAAATCCTAGACCAACTCGAGAACCTCAATTTAAGGCCAACTGAATCTTTTCATGAAATACATACTTTCACTAAGGAAAGCAAAAGGATTGCAAGATTGGGCAAGGAATAGTTTATGGATTTCTACAAAGGCTAGTAATCAATTGCAGATACACTTGGAGGAAGAATCTAACACTATCAAAGCAACTAGGTATACAATGGACACTCATGTAATGGTTACTCTACATCATGAAAATGATTTTTTTTTTTAAATTGGATGACAGGTAGTGCAAAATGTTGCAAAGTTGAAATAAGATAAATAAATGAGTATTCTATAGAGGAAGCACAGGGAGGCCAAAAAGAGGTAAAATGCGATAGTTTGAACTTGATCAATTAGGCAAAAGATAATACAAGTGACTACAAGAAATAGGATGTAGAAGCCAAAAATGGGTGTCATGAGGCCCAAGTTGGGTAGCTCTTTCACGAGGGATGTGAGGAAGGCCAAGTTGGGCACCTCTCCTAGGTGGCGAAAGAAGGTGCCATGAGGATTAAGTTGGGCATAGCACAAGTGAGTGAGAAGTCCAAGGTAGCCAAGGTAGACAATTTGGGCTCCTAATTTGTGGTAGTCAAAATGAAGTTTATGGCCAACTCATTTTCATGCAGGATAAACATGGCACAAGCTTTGTTCAAAGCATATAACAAGGATTGATGACTAGTGATAATTTTGAACTTTTTTCTTGAAGAATAATGTTGAAACTTCTTTATCGCACACACAATTCGAGGTCCTCACTTAGTGTTCATATAGTTTCATTCAACACAATTCAATTTTTTATTAGCATAGGCAATGGGAAAGCACGTTTCCATCATTAAATGATTCTGCTAAATGTAATGAACGGCATGCTTTGATGCATCTTTCTTCACATGGAATGGTTTAGTCCATTTTGGAGCTTTCAAGCTTTCTATTGAGCTCAGTCTACTTTTGAGCTCTTGGAATACTTCTTTGCAATCACTCTTCCAATTCTATTTGCTAGATGTTCCAAAAAATGGTTTTTCAATCACTATATATATGTGAATGATTCTTCAATAGTAGCCAAAATGGACCATGGGATCTTGAGCATCCTTATTATTTTTAGTTTTTCGCAAACTTATAATGACTTTAATTTTGTCTTCATCTATGGAGATGATATTTGTGAGATAATGTGTTCCAATATTTTAGCTTTTCACACTATAAACACACATTTCTCTAAGTTCAGACACAGAAGATATTGCCTAAAATTTTTAAAGATGCGAGTTAAATCAAGAATATGGATGTACATTTTTGTTACTATGTGGATTGATCATCCAAGCACGCTTCCAATAATGCTCTTCGTTTAGTGGAAAAGGATATTTTATGTTGTGTGAAGAGATGGATTGGTACTTGATGAAGATGAAGTGGTGCTGCAAAATCCATGCATTACACCAGTCAAATGAACTGGAAAGATGTGTGGTGGGCGCTTTTAGCTTTCCAATCAATCAATTAGAGACCCTATGTACCTTGGAAGTTCACTTCCAAAAAGATAAATCAAAACAGACAAGTTTGACTAATGGTCAATTTGAAGAAGCTTCCTATTTTGGTCATATGTGTTTCAATATTTTACTTAGTGTTCTTTCTCTGATCAAAATTGTCCAAAGAGCTTTTAGAGGGATCTAATTAGGAAGTAAAGCAAGCTATTCGGACTTATTTCATAAAAAATGATTGACCATACTAAGAGAAATCAATTTATCAAATCACATATGTATTCCGGACTTTTGAAGAAGCTGAAGAGATTAGAGTCAAGATTCTAGCTCACCTAAATCACTTTCCGTATTTCTTAGTGATTGACTCTCAACTAACGCAATCATGAATTCATAGATTTCCTTTTTCCACTCATCAAGTGGATTCAACCACTTTTGATTCTCCAACTTTTACATGGAGTAAATGCTCAGAGAGTTACAAGGATGAGTTCATAAGTGAACTCCTCATGTGTTCAATACTTGCTTCAATTCTAGCATGCATTTTTTATGATATTTGGAGAACCAAGCCAATACTTAGACTTTCCATGTGCTTGTTCTAGTAGCTCCCTCTCAAGTCAAGTAAGCTTGAATTCTTCAATCTTCCAAGATTACTAGAAAACCAATCATAGGCTTGAATTTTTTGGGTTTAGTACCATCCATGGCCTTTGTCAACATGTTTTCACATTGTTGATAAGTGCGTACATATGACAACTGAATTTCTCTGCTCAAAATCGTCTCCCTTACATAGTGATAGTATACTTCAATATGCTTAGTCCTAGCATGAAAGACTCGGTTAGCAGCCAAGTGTATAGAGCTCATATTATCTCCAAGTATATGTGGAGTTCCAAACTCCAACCCAAGATCTATGAATAGAGTCTTCATCCACATTGCTTCATCAATAGCTATGGCAAGACCTCTGTATTCAGCTTTTGTAGAAAAGAGAGCAACTATAGGTTGCTGCGTAGATGACCATGAAACAAGTTTTAACCCTACAAAAGTAAGGTATCTTGAGGTACTCCTTTTGCCTTCCTTGGAGCTAGCCCAATATTCATCAGAGAACAACTTTAAACTTAGATCAGATACATAATGGTAATATAACCCTTCACTTATAGTTCCTTTGAGATATCTGAGTATCTTCTTGGAAGCTTCCATGTGAGGTTTCTTAGGTGTGTGCATAAAATTGACTTAGCACACTTACGCTATAGCATATATCTACTCTTGATAATGTGGCATAGTTGAAATTGCCCACAAGACTTTGATAACCTAAGATATCGTCTATGAGTTCACCTTCATATGAATTTAATTTGTGATTGATCTCCATTGGAGTGCTTACAATCTTACATCTTGAATTTTGTCAACATGTCTTTAATATACTTCCTTTGAGTAAGGAATAGACCATGATTTCTATAAACTACTTCCCACCCTAGGAAGTATGTAAGTGAACCCAAGTCACTTATCTTAAACTCTTCTTTCATTTGATCCTTGATCTTCTTTATTCCATCTACATTACTTCCTGTAAGGATAATATCATCCACATACACACATAAATGGATGACTTCAAAATTACTCTTTTTGATAAGGAGTGATTGATTTGCCTTGCTAGATTGAAATTTTTTGTCCTACAAAAATGAAACAAGCCTGTGATTCCAAGCTCTTGGAGCTTGTTTGAGTCCATACAGAGCTTTATTAAGTTTACACACATAATTAGGATGTACTTGATTCTCAAATCTAGGTGGTTGTGCCATATACACTTCTTTTGTTATCCAACCATTAAGAAATCTATTTTTTACATCCAATTGGAGTATCTTCCGATTCTTGGAGGAATAAATGCTAAGTAAAACTTTGATTTTAGGCAAAGATGGATGACGGGTAGTGCAAAATGTTGCAAAGTTGAAATAAGATAAATAAATGAGTATTCTATAGAGGAAGCACAGGGAGGCCAAAAAGAGGTAAAATGTGATAGTTTGAACTTGATCAATTAGGCAAAAGATAATACAAGTGACTACAAGAAATAGGATGTAGAAGCCAAAAATGGGTGTCATGAGGCCCTAGTTGGGTAGCTCTTTCACGAGGGATGTGAGGAAGGCCAAGTTGGGCACCTCTCCTAGGTGGCGAAAGAAGGTGCCATGAGGATTAAGTTGGGCATAGCACAAGTGAGTGAGAAGTCCAAGGTAGCCAAGGTAGACAATTTGGGCTCCTAATTTGTGGTAGTCAAAATGAAGTTTATGGCCAACTCATTTTCATGCAGGATAAACATGGCACAAGCTTTGTTCAAAGCATATAACAAGGATTGATGACTAGTGATAATTTTGAACTTTTTTCTTGAAGAATAATGTTGAAACTTCTTTATCGCACACACAATTCGAGGTCCTCACTTAGTGTTCATATAGTTTCATTCAACACAATTCAATTTTTTATTAGCAACCATTAAGAAATATATTTTTTACATCCAATTGGAGTATCTTCCGATTCTTGGAGGAATAAATGCTAAGTAAAACTTTGATTTTAGGCATCTTTGCCACAGGATGACGGGTAGTGCAAAATGTTATCCAACCATATACACTTCTTTTGTTATCCAACCATTAAGAAATATATTTTTTACATCCAATTGGAGTATCTTCCGATTCTTGGAGGAATAAATGCTAAGTAAAACTTTGATTTTAGGCATCTTTGCCACAGGATGACGGGTAGTGCAAAATGTTGCAAAGTTGAAATAAGATAAATAAATGAGTATTCTATAGAGGAAGCACAGGGAGGCCAAAAAGAGGTAAAATGTGATAGTTTGAACTTGATCAATTAGGCAAAAGATAATACAAGTGACTACAAGAAATAGGATGTAGAAGCCAAAAATGGGTGTCATGAGGCCCAAGTTGGGTAGCTCTTTCACGAGGGATGTGAGGAAGGCCAAGTTGGGCACCTCTCCTAGGTGGCGAAAGAAGGTGCCATGAGGATTAAGTTGGGCATAGCACAAGTGAGTGAGAAGTCCAAGGTAGCCAAGGTAGACAATTTGGGCTCCTAATTTGTGGTAGTCAAAATGAAGTTTATGGCCAACTCATTTTCATGCAGGATAAACATGGCACAAGCTTTGTTCAAAGCATATAACAAGGATTGATGACTAGTGATAATTTTGAACTTTTTTCTTGAAGAATAATGTTGAAACTTCTTTATCGCACACACAATTCGAGGTCCTCACTTAGTGTTCATATAGTTTCATTCAACACAATTCAATTTTTTATTAGCATAGGCAATGGGAAAGCACGTTTCCATCATTAAATGATTCTGCTAAATGTAATGAACGGCATGCTTTGATGCATCTTTCTTCACATGGAATGGTTTAGTCCATTTTGGAGCTTTCAAGCTTTCTATTGAGCTCAGTCTACTTTTGAGCTCTTCGAATACTTCTTTGCAATCACTCTTCCATTTCTATTTGCTAGATGTTCCAAAAAATGGTTTTTCAATCACTATATATATGTGAATGATTCTTCAATAGTAGCCAAAATGGACCATGGGATCTTGAGCATCCTTATTATTTTTAGTTTTTCGCAAACTTATAATGACTTTAATTTTGTCTTCATCTATGGAGATGATACTTGTGAGATAATGTGTTCCAATATTTTAGCTTTTCACACTATAAACACACATTTCTCTAAGTTCAGACACAGAAGATATTGCCTAAAATTTTTAAAGATGCGAGTTAAATCAAGAATATGGATGTACATTTTTGTTACTATGTGGATTGATCATCCAAGCACGCTTCCAATAATGCTCTTCGTTTAGTGGAAAAGGATATTTTATGTTGTGTGAAGAGATGGATTGGTACTTGATGAAGATGAAGTGGTGCTGCAAAATCCATGCATTACACTAGTCAAATGAACTGGAAAGATGTGTGGTGGGTGCTTTTAGCTTTCAATCAATCAATTAGAGACCCTATGTACCTTGGAAGTTCACTTCCAAAAAGATGAATCAAAACAGACAAGTTTGACTAATGGTCAATTTGAAGAAGCTTCCTATTTTGGTCATATGTGTTTCAATATTTTACTTAGTGTTCTTTCTCTGATCAAAATTGTCCAAAGAGCTTTTAGAGGGATCTAATTAGGAAGTAAAGCAACCTATTCGGACTTATTTCATAAAAAATGATTGACCATACTAAGAGAAATCAATTTATCAAATCACATATGTATTCCGGACTTTTGAAGAAGCTGAAGAGATTAGAGTCAAGATTCTAGCTCACCTAAATCACTTTCCGTATTTCTTAGTGATTGACTCTCAACTAACGCAATCATGAATTCATAGATTTCCTTTTTCCACTCATCAAGTGGATTCAACCACTTTTGATTCTCCAACTTTTACATGGAGTAAATGCTCAGAGAGTTACAAGGATGAGTTCATAAGTGAACTCCTCATGTGTTCAATACTTGCTTCAATTCTAGTATGCATTTTTTATGATATTTGGAGAACCAAGCCAATACTTAGACTTTCCATGTGCTTGTTCCAGTAGCTCCCTCTCAAGTCAAGTAAGCTTGAATTCTTCAATCTTCCAAGATTACTGGAAAACCAATCATAGGCTTGAATTTTTTGAGTTTAGTACCATCCATGGCCTTTGTCAACATGTTTTCACATTGTTGATAAGTGCGTACATATGACAACTGAATTTCTCTGCTCAAAATCGTCTCCCTTACATAGTGATAGTATACTTCAATATGCTTAGTCCTGGCATGAAAGACTCGGTTAGCAGCCAAGTGTATAGAGCTCATATTATCTCCAAGTATATGTGGAGTTCCAAACTCCAACCCAAGATCTATGAATAGAGTCTTCATCCACATTGCTTCATCAATAGCTATGGCAAGACCTCTGTATTCAGCTTTTGTAGAAAAGAGAGCAACTATAGGTTGCTGCGTAGATGACCATGAAACAAGTTTTAACCCTACAAAAGTAAGGTATCTTGAGGTACTCCTTTTGCCTTCCTTGGAGCTAGCCCAATATTCATCAGAGAACAACTTTAAACTTAGATCAGATACATAATGGTAATATAACCCTTCACTTATAGCTCCTTTGAGATATCTGAGTATCTTCTTGGCAGCTTCCATGTGAGGTTTCTTAGGTGTGTGCATAGATTGACTTAGCACACTTACGCTATAGCATATATCTACTCTTGATAATGTGGCATAGTTGAAATTGCCCGCAAGACTTTGATAACCTAAGATATCGTCTATGAGTTCACCTTCATGTGAATTTAATTTGTGATTGATCTCCATTGGAGTGCTTACAATCTTACATCTTGAATTTTGTCAACATGTCTTTAATATACTTCCTTTGAGTAAGGAATAGACCATGATTTCTATAAACTACTTCCCACCCTAGGAAGTATGTAAGTGAACCCAAGTCACTTATCTTAAACTCTTCTTTCATTTGATCCTTGATCTTCTTTATTCCATCTACATTACTTCCTGTAAGGATAATATCATCCACATACACACATAAATGGATGACTTCAAAATTACTCTTTTTGATAAGGAGTGATTGATTTGCCTTGCTAGATTGAAATTGTTTGTCCTACAAAAATGAAACAAGCCTGTGATTCCAAGCTCTTGGAGCTTGTTTGAGTCCATACAGAGCTTTATTAAGTTTACACACATAATTAGGATGTACTTGATTCTCAAATCTAGGTGGTTGTGCCATATACACTTCTTTTGTTATCCAACCATTAAGAAATATATTTTTTACATCCAATTGGAGTATCTTCCGATTCTTGGAGGAATAAATGCTAAGTAAAACTTTGATTTTAGGCATCTTTGCTAAGTAAAACTTTGATTTTAGTCTCTCCATAATCAATTCCATGAGTGCAAAGCCTTTCGCCACAAGCCTTGGTTTATACCTCTTAATAGAACCATCAAAATTCTTCTTTACTTTGTAAATCCATCTTGAACCTATCACTTTCATTGATGAGGTCTTGGGAACCAATTCCCAAGTGTTGTTTTCCTCACGTGCTTCAATTTCCTCTTCCATTGCATGTTTCCATTCTGATTTCTCCTTTGCTTCCTCAAATGTTGAGTGTTCCTTTTGATTTATGTCCTATGCTAGATAGATTGAATGTTTAGTAACTAGAGAAGTATCCAAACCATACCTCTCTGGTTTTCTTTTCTCCCTTATGGACCTTCTTAAACCATGATGTGATGATTCTATCTTTTGTCAAAGCTCATGCACTTTAGCTTTACCTTTAGACTTCCATATTTTGAGTCTTTCAATCTCAAATGCTTCATCATCTTCTGAGGTATTTGACCTCCCCTTTGATGACATTCCAGAGAGTAGTCGAGCAGCCAATCGCTTCTCCTAGCAGTGCTTGTTTCCAACTGATATGTTTATGGAGTCTAATTTTGTTTTCAACAATCTGCCAATGCTTGTTCGAGTTGGAGAAATTAAAGAAGATGTGAGCAACATCGTCAATGGACCGGTGGCAGCACTTGCACGAAGGAGGCACCCCACAAATTTTGCTAGCCTTTAGGTTGGACCAAACTGCCGGATGAAGAATTTGCCATAAGAGGAGAGACTTTTTGATTTCTATGAGAGGGTGCCACATAGCCATGAACTTCATATCCCACCTCAATCATGTCCATGACATGCACCACTTCTTGTTGAGGTTGACCTGATAATCAATGTTTTCTTTGATGTTTGAGATTTTTGTTAGGCCATTACCATTGTACCATCTAAGACCAAACGGGCTTGGCGGATCATGCCCCATGAGAAGCCGGACTTTAGAGCGATCCCAGGCAACATATCTGCTTTGTAAAGTATTCATTCTTCATAGGTAATGTTGATGCTAGGGCCAATATCCCTAATCAAAGGGCTACTGCAATGCTCCTTTGTCGGAATCAACTCATGAGCCCATAAGCTAGAGAATTATGGGATAAATGGGGTGTGATGAAGTCACTAATTCGCTTATAATACTCTTTTTTGTGGCCTTTATGGGTTGTCCTCATGGCTTTTCCTTAGTTTATGAGCTAATGTTTTAAAGAGCTCAATTTCGTAAAGTGATGTTTTAAAGAGCTCAATTTCGTAAAGTGATGTTCCTAAAAATCAAGGGACTCTAGGGACATTCTTAGTGAGGCTTAAAACTTGTAACCAGCTTGATTCATTCCAAATTATTCATTTTGAATTGAAGTTTGTAGGAAATTCTAGAGCTAAGATTTTTCCCCATGTCAAGTCGTGTCCCACGTTTTTGCTTTTAATACTAGAGTGATGTCTCTTGCTATCCCTAGCTAGTGACATTGTTGGGGCCAATGAAGTCTTGTAGTTGTCATTTCTTGCATTCCTCTCTATGGAGTGTTACCCTTATGTTCCCTAAGTGCACACAATGATTTTACACGAAATGTATTCTAGACATGATTCTAAAGGCAAGATTTTACACGAAAATGACTAATTTGAAGGATATTTTGGACAATTCGTGGCTCCCATTATCCAAGTGATCCTTGTTTTGATTCTTTAAGCCCTGAACATCTTCGCTCTTTGTAACCTTGAAAAACGTTTCTAGATCATATCTATCTCCGATAGGAATAAAAGAGTCAGAACTTTAACGCCGATGTTAATGTTCGGAGATGTTATCAGTCACAATGATTTAACTTTCCGTCATTGTGATTGTAATATCATTGATACGCATCGGAAAATAACCAGATCATAATTAGAGGAATAAACTACTGGAAAACATATTTGATTTGTTTAAGGTAATTAGGAGTCATCCATTTTCCCATTAGACGTCTCATAAAAAAATATTTCTCCAATTTAAACATGTATATATCAATCCACCAAAGTCAATATGTAAATCACATGATCAAGCACCCAGCAATGCTAGTACAATCTTTTGAGACTCGTAGTGATTTCGCTGTGTCCATGCCATGAATACCAAAGAGCTATTTCTATTACTTTTGTAAAGCGAGGGAGGAATATCATACCTACGACTGCTAGCTAGGTAAGAGAAGGATCCCACGAAATTACCCAAACATCTTTCTATGTTTATTTACAAGAGCTTAACGTTAATTATATTTTCAAGCATGCAAAAAAGTAGGCAG
Source organism: Ceratopteris richardii (assembly GCA_020310875.1). Taxonomy (NCBI): domain Eukaryota; kingdom Viridiplantae; phylum Streptophyta; class Polypodiopsida; order Polypodiales; family Pteridaceae; genus Ceratopteris; species Ceratopteris richardii. The sequence goes on along the minus strand of CM035410.1, from coordinate 57,178,605 downwards.
CGATCTGTTTAAGTATTTAGAACTGTTTGTGGCGAACATTTCTATTGGAGATTTTCTTGATTAGGAACATTAAAGTAGGAAAGAAAAGAAAGGTTGTATGTGTATATATGAATCTAATAGCTCCATATTTATCTCCCGATAAATTTAGCGTGCAATAAAGGCAACCACGGAAACCTTGCCAAATAACAATTTACAATGGACTTAGATGACAAAAAGTGAAGCTTCTACTCTGCGCGGCTATGGCGATCGAACATCTTCTACTCTGCGCGGCTATGGCGTGATCGAGTGTCGGGAGTGAAGGAAGGAGCGCGGCTATGGCGGGACCCTTCCCGCGCTAGTGGGAGCACTGCTGTACCGTTGGGCATCTCTTGCTCAGAAGAATAGCTGCAGGCAAGTTGGTTGAGGAGAAGGGCGACGTCGCGACAGATTCGGGCCCGTGTGTCGCGGGGGAGCGGAGTGTCGCTGGGCGCGGGTGTCGCGGGAGCCCACCTATCGCGGATTTCGAGGTGTCGCCGGGGCCGGTGTCGCGTGCGGTCGAAGTATCGCGAGCCCACCTATCGCGTGCGGTCGAAGTATCGCGAGCAGTCGACGTATCGCGGGAGCGGGTGTCGCGGGAGCCCACCTATCGCGGATTTCGAGGTGTCGCCGGGGCCGGTGTCGCGTGCGGTCGAAGTATCGCGAGCAGTCGGCGTATCGCGGGAGCCCACCGTTCGTGTCGCGGGTGGCTTTCGAGGTATCGCGGCTTCGGGACGCGGGAGACGTATCGCGGGGGCCCACTGTTCGAGTGCGGCCGGAGGGGTGGCTTTCGAGGTGTCGCGGGGACGCCATTCTTGCCAGCTGTCGTCTTCAGACGGTCCCAGCGCGGTCGATTGCTTGGCGGAGTGCGACATCTGTACCCTTGATTAGGTAATCCTAAGAAAAAGGAAAAAAACAAAAAGAAGAAGAAAAAAAAGAGAAGAAAAAAGAGAAAAAGAAAAAAAAAAGTGAAGAAAAAAGAAGAAGAAAAAAAGAAAAAAAAAAAAAACAAAAAAACAAAAGAGAAAAAAAAAAACAAAAGAGAAAACATTCGAAAAAAGTTTCTGCAGAGAGCTACCCGTTTGGGGGATTTTTGGTTAATTTTTTCGGTCGTAAGTTTTTAAAAGAAAAAGAGAGGGGTAGCCCTTCGAAAAAGAGAAAAAAAAAAATAGAAAAAAGAAAAAAGAAAAAAAAAAAGAAAAAAAAAAAAAAAAAAAAAAAGGGGAGACAAAAGAAAAAAAAAGAAGAAGGGGAGAAATAGAAAAGAGTAAAGTTTCGAATATGAAGGACGTTACTTTGGGACTTCTCTAGATCCTTTTCCTAGTGGGGTAAAGTAAATTCAAGGAGCAACGGTGGGTGCTGGATCTTTTTGGCCATGGATGTGGCTTCATCCTCTCTCGTCAAAAGTAATCGGGCCCCTCCCCCTAGGGAGACCGATTTCCTGGCCGCTCTGCTGGAGGGGGGATCGTGTGCCGCCCCTGGGGCATCCGAAAGCTTTGAATCCCCCATTGTTTCCCTCAGTAGACCCGCAGTTCTGTTGGCTCAGGAGGAGCTCAAAAAAGTTTGCCTCGTCGGCCAAGTGTTTGGCCCTAGGCCCCCGCTAGAAACTGTGCGACAATGGCTCCGAAAAGAGTGGTTCCCTCGAGGATTAATTGTTAGCAAGTGTCAGTTCCTACCAGCGAACCACATGCTGCTAGTCTTTGAAAATGAAGAGATGGCGTTCCAAGCCCTTAGCGTTGGCACCTGGCAGTTCGGTCGGTCGACCCTGTGCCTATTCAGATGGTCCCCGGACTTTACTCCCGACAAATCGAAGTCGCTCCGGTACCCTCTTTGGGTTGAGCTCCCTAACCTTCCTTACTTCTTGTACAACTTCGTGTGGGACATTGTCTCTCCGATCGGCAAGCCGCTGGCCTCACGCGAAGACGTTGGTGGTCTCATATATGAAGGTGCAAGACACTCGTTCAATGCTAGGTGGCACCCCCAAATCTGTGTCGAGGCCGACCTCAGCTCGCCGCTTCCTTCAATGATCAAAGTGGACATGGGCGAAGGAGAGGTATGGGAACAGGACGTAACATACAAAAACCTTCCCAATGCGTGCTTTCGATGTGGCCAGCAAGGTCACAGGATTAAAGATTGCCCTCTCAGGCAAAAAAACAAGCGCTTTCAAGAAGACTCCAAAACCGCTCAAGACAACATTGGCGATCCGACCCACTCGACCAAGGAGGGGGAAGGTAAGGGCCTCATTAATCCGCAAGCTGATGCTGATGGCTTCATGGAAGTTAGAAGAAGAAGGAAACGAAGCCCTAGGGCCAACGGTGAAAGAAACAACCCGCCGCCTACCCCCTACAGCAATTTGTATTGCAATCTAGAAAAGGAGCTCAATGAGCTTGACTACCCAGGTGGGAAGCTCCTTGAGATAGACACCTACGACAAAGCCCTAGAGATCCCTGACAATAAAGAAACCCCCCAGGAGGGTTACACTACAAGCAAAGAAGAGGGTTTCACCACTAGTAACGAGGACAACATGGATAGTGAAAGTTCCATCATTGGATCGACGATCCCGGAAACAGTGCCGAGCACGGGGCACAAGTCTCCCCAGCAAGGGGCATCCCGCAAAGGAAAACAGCCTATGGAGTTTCCCTGGAAAAGCCCCCACAAGAACAGACTTCTAAGTCGGGATCAGATCCCAGCGAAAAAGAAAGACGAAGTCAAGAGAAGAAAGGACAAGGCTCCCTCCCGCAAAGAGGGATCAATGCAAAAATGATTGTCATCTCGCTGAATGCTCGAGGGCTAACCGACCCCTCAAGAGCGACCATCATAGGTCAATGGCTTCGCGACATTAGCCTAAACCCAGACTTTATATGTATTCAAGAGATTAAAATTGACGGAGAAGACCTCCAGAAGCGACTCAGACAGATCTCCTCGGCCCATGTGTGGATCCCAACGAAGCACCAACGGGGGTCTGGAGGAACGGTTATCGGTGTTAAACAACTCTGGTTTGAAAAGCTTGAGAACTCTATTGAAGATGTTAGTCACCGCTGGATTGCTGTCTCCTTTGGTGCTCCTCTTTGTGCTACGTTGGTTTCTTTGTACGCCCCGAACGGGGATTTGGAGAGACTGAACACTTGGGCTTCCTTAGACTCGCTTCCCCACAACGTGCTTATTTGTGGAGACTTCAACATGGTGGAAGACCCTATGGACAGATGGTTGGGCAAGGGCAGGGTCATCGACAGTCGGGAGAAAGACACGTGGGACATGACCAAACTCCACTTGGATTTGATTGAGTTCAAAGACTCGAGTGGCTTTTCTTGGTCGAATCTCCAAGCGGGCGAGGACCTGAGGAAAGCTAGACTCGATAGATGCTACATCTCTCAGAGTTTTACTCAACAGTGGGGCCTCCCTACCATCACGCAACGCACTGACCTCACTATCTCTGATCACTACCCGATCGTTATCACTTTTCAACCTTCCAGCAAAATCCGCAAGGCTCCGTGGTTCCATGCCAACGCTTCCACCTTCTCTCTCCCCTCCGTCCATCAAGAGATTGCCGATGCGTGGAAGGTGGCGTTCGCCTCTGGCTTGGCCCCAGCCAAGTGCTGGAGAAGTGCGGTCGACAAGTCCCGCAAGATCATGATCAGAACTAAGAAGACGCTCGAGACAGTGCGGCGGGCTCGTAGGGAAGCGCTCTACCTCAGACTCTGGCGACTCGAGGAGGAAGTTAACAAAGGAAAACACCAAGCCCAGAAAGGTCTCCGAAAAATCAGAGCAGCGTTGAGATACGAGGAAGAAATACAAAGGAAAAACTTGCAAATCTTCTTCAAGGTGTGGTGGGCTGGAAAAGCCGACAAACCCACCAAAGAGATGTGCAGTATCCTTAAAAGGAAACACAACAGAGAGACGATTCCCCTACTGCTAGACACTCATGGCAATGTATGCAACTCGGAAGAAGATAATGTTGGCATCATCGAAGAGCACTTCACGAGACTCTTGGGAACCTCGAACCCACTCTCCCGCCATAGAAGGGACTGCATGGCTGCCATTTCTAGAGTTTCCCCCCGGAGAATACCACCCAACCTCCACGCCCTGCTTCATGCCCCGATCTCTGAATCAGAAATCATTGAGGTCATTGATGCCCTCCCTCTCGGTAAAAGCCCGGGACCTGACGGACTCACTAACGAGTTTTTTAAATCCTTCAAGCTGGTGGTTGCCACCCCTCTTCGGATGGTTTGGCAAGAAGCGCTAAAATTTGGTGCTCTCCCTTCCTGTATAAATAATGGAATTATCAAGCTGATTCACAAGAAGGGGGAAAAAAACAGAATCGAGAACTGGCGGCCAATTACGATGCTCCAAACAGGATACAAGATCATCGCCAAAGCCATTGCCAACAGACTTGCGTGCCACCTGAGATCTTGGCTTAGTGAGGACCAAAAAGGTTTCATCAAAGGCAGGTCCATCCTGGAAACCATTATGGATATTTGGGAAGGTATTCAATTTGCAAATGAGTCTAATCAAGACGTGGTCTTCCTCAAGATCGACTTTGACAAAGCCTACGATAGGCTAGAATGGGACTATATCCTGCAGTCACTCCAAGACCTCGGATGTAGTCAGAAATTCACCAAGATGATCGCGACCCTTCTCGGCAATGCAACGACCCAAATTAACGTTAACGGCAAACTTTCGAAGGCGATCCATCTTAAAAGATCTATTAGACAAGGATGCCCTCTTGCCCCCCTTCTCTTTGCCATCGCCACTGAAGGGCTGAGCAGACTTGTGGCTTATCATGTGGAGGCTGGCAATATCAAAGGCCTCCAGCTACCTCACGACCACAGTCAAATCATCATGAGACTTTTTGCCGACGATATGAACGCGTTCGTTCACAATGATAATACCAGCCTGGAGACTTTCTGGAGGTGTCTTGATACCTTTTGTGAGGCCTCTGGATCCAAAATCAACCACAATAAGACCGCCTTTAGGGCCATTGTGGGACATCAACCTGGCCTTCTCATTGATCATGGCTGTCAAATCATTCCGCAGGGTCAAATCTTTCGGCTGCTCGGAATCCCCTTGGGGTTTGGCGTCTCTATGGAGCAGCGATGGAACTGGGTGCTGGCCAAACTTGAAAACAAGCTCAATTACTGGAGAGGCATGCAAATCAATCTCGCTGGACGGGCGATGGTTATCAACACGTTCCTCCTCTCGTCTACCATCTATTTCCTTTCTTGCTGGAGACCGAATGAGCAAGGCCTGTCCAAACTGAATAGCATCTGCAGAAACTTTCTTTGGACGGGTGATCATAACAGAAGGGGGGTGCCTAAAATCAAATGGGCCATCTGCACCAGCCCTAGAGATAGCGGGGGGCTTGGCATCCTGGACATTGGGTGCATGGCTAACAAACTGGCAGCCAAATGGATGATTAAAGCTTGGTGCAATAGGGAGGCCTCGTGGGCCAAGCTGATCTTCAGAAACAAAAATGAGTTGGCCCTCACGGGATCCCCGAACTGGAAGAACCTTGACATCATGACCCTGCTATTCTCCCCGATACCTGTCTTCCCGAAAGGTTCCAATCTCGTATGCTCTCTTTGGAAGGGCTGGAATAAAGTCAAAAGCTTCACAAGAATTAGTGAGGACTGGAAGTGGGCGGCCGGAATCAGACAAAACGACTCTATCTGGTTTCCGATTCATGGCATCCGGAGTGTGGAGCCGTGGAACATTCAAAATGCCAAGAAGCTATGGAACAAAGGATTCAAAAAATGGAAACACCTCTGGAAACATGACACCAACAGTTGGATCAACTACGAGGATATCGACCCTCGCATAAACATCTCCTACGAAGAATGGAACACCTTGCAAAGCAGATGCCTCGCTTGGGATCGTCACAAAACTCGCCTTCTCATGGGACACGACGCTCCGAACGTGCGTGGTCTCAAATGGCACAATGGAAACACCCTACTCAAAATCCCGAACATCAATGAAACGACTGACCTCCAGATCAGCCTCAACAAGAAGTGGTGCCTGTCTTGGACGCGGCTTCGGTGGGACATGAAATTCATGGGTATCTGGCACCCACTTATAGAGATTAAGAAGTCGGTCCTCTTATGGCAAATTCTTCATCGAGGAATTTGGACTAACCATAAGGCAAGCAAAATTTGTGGGATCCCTCCGTGGTGCAAACGCTGCCACCGCGCAATCGAAGATGTCCCACACATCTTCCTTACTTGCCCCAACTCCTACAGAATCTGGCAGATGGTTGGACTGAAAATCAGAGTTCAGAAACAGCTTAGTTGGAAACAAGTCCTTTTGGGTGAAGCGATTGGGTGCTCTGCGGCTCTCTGGAACGCAATCAGAGGGGAAGTCCTGTGGAAAATTTGGCGGGAGCGGTGTGCTCTCAACTTCGGCGACTCCCCCAGGGAGTGGTCGATTGAAAAATCTCTATTCCTCCTTGGCAAAAGGATTGTCAACAGTAAGAAATCCCCCCCCTTCAGGCACCATCAAGTCCTCCTTTCGATCAACAACAAGCTCAAACCCAAGTGGGTCCCGCATGAGGGCGACGAGAGGGTGATCAACCTTCTTTGTAATGCAACCTAGGAATCAACCAAGCTTCCCCTGCTTTGTGGGATTTGGGGGGTCCCGTGGGCACTAGTCCCCTTCTAATGTACCTTTGTTTCTTAATTTAATTCAAGTCCGGGAGAGTAGGCTATTGCCGAACTTCCTTATATTAAAAAAAATAACAATTTACATTCCAACCTCCATATATATATATATATATATATATATATATATATATATATATATATATATATATATATATATATATATCATTTCTATTAGTTCTATATGAAATGTTAAGGAACGTTAGGATGAAATAGTGAGTAAGAACCGATTATTTGTGAAGATACCCTGGTTCTGTACTTTGTGGATTGATCGAATACGCTGTCTGTGAGCTCTTTTGTTTTTTTGTTTTTGTTCTTTTACGATCTCCATGATACTTGTTTTAATATCGAAGTGTTTTCTACTCAGCACACGGGGCATGTTTTGGCGGAAGTGCCTTTTTTTGTGTTTCTTTTTCTTTTAAATAAAGGAAGTTCGGCCTTAGCCTACTTTCCCATACTTGAGTTAATTAGTTCGGCCTTAGCCTACTCTTTTTCTGTGTTTCTATTACTTGTCTTATGACCCACTATTTAAAGCAGCTCCTTTTCTTCTGGTTTTCAAGTGTGCTTTCAGGCAAAGCCAAAACTTGGTACATTAGCTTGTTTCTTGCATGCTCAAATGAGTAGTTAATGAAAAAGCTCAAGGACAATTCTATCAAGACCCAATAGAAATACCAACGTTTTTAAATAGACGAAAGTTTAAAAAACTCTCTAACACATTCTGCATTTTTCAATGTGTATTTTAAATACATCCATTTTTCTACATGTTTTACATATCCATCAATAAAAAGACTACATATCCAGCAATAAAACGAATATTGGTAAGCAAGTGCACATCACAATACACATGTGGAGGTATATGGGTATTTTTATATTTCATCACCATAATGGTTGTTATATACATCTAAATTATTGTCACCAGTATTTACATGTGTCTTTAGAATAGTGATTCAAATAGTGATATAACTAAAACATGACAACGTCCATCGTATATCCATAAACTTTTGCATGCATGGACATGTACACTATGTAACTTCATAACCATAATCATAACAATAGACGCATAACCGTAACCTCCATGAATTAAAATACAATTGTAATCACGAACTTTTGAATGCTACACTAACAGAAGTACATGAACATGTACATACTAACATACTGAAATTGACAATAGTGAAAGTGGAAGACGACACATCATGCGTTTAATGATCAATATAAAGACATGGCATCCATATGATGCCGAAAAAAAGTATTTTTATCCATATAAAATTGCATGTAAAAGATGAAATACGTGGTGCATTGCATCTAAAGGTGTCTACTCCTCAGAAAATAATTGCACGACGGAAAGGGACAAGAATGAGAGAGAGAGAGAGAGAGAGTACCATATGATAGAAAACAAAATTGTGTGAAAAAACTGAATGTTTATTATACGACATTATGTCAAAAGGGATTTCTACTCCTAACAAAATAACTGGAAGGCGGAAAGGAACAAAAATGAGAGAGAATACCATATAGTTAAAAACAAAACTGTGTGAGAAAATTGAATGTACATTATACGACACAGCACATAAAATTCAGACATGAAATGAGAAAGAGTACCATAATCCGTTCTAATTACACTTATCTCTTTTGGAGTCATCATGCTCATGTGCACCCCAATTTGTACTAGGTGTAATACGAGTGGCTATTTCTGATGATCGATGTCATCATGGTGGTGTAGATACATCATCACCATCACAACATCTATCACCACCTAAAGAATACCAACCACATGCTAGATTTGATGATATAGCTTGTGTTGGTGAGTCTTTAGAAAATATAGGGGACCTATGAATGTATCATGTACTAGAAACATAGAAGTAGCCTCTCATGATATTGTGAAGATGAAAAATCTACAAGTTTCATCTCTACTATATGTGGAAGAATAGAAGGAAGTTATAGAGTACAATTCTGCAAAGGATCTATGAAGGTTCATGTTGTATATGTCTCTAGATCCAATTGCATCTATGTAGCATTCATGCAAGAGAAGATATCATGGAACACTACATGCCTATCATCATACATGCCAAAATACACACACATTAGTATAATTCATGTTTAATAAGTACAGTAGAAAAATAGATAAATAGTAAAACCCTTTCTCCTACGTATTAACGTATATAAGTTACTAAAATCTAGTAGTAACACATTACATGAATACTCTTAGGAGAAAGGAGTTAACTAAGGTAGCTCTCACACACTCTTAGATGCAAGGAAAGGAGCACACATGGGTTTAGTCAAGGAAGAGTGATTTTGTTCTTCATCGATTGCATAAAGATAATATACATGAATAACTTAATACAAAAAGTACAATTTATAAAGGTAAATACGTAATGAAATCCCTAATGTGTGTAAATGAGTGAATTGGAAAGAAACAAAATTGTCATCACTCTTGGTAGATAAATCCAATGAAGCTCACTCTAATTATTTATTACATGTATGTAAGGGGAGAATGTACACCTTCTCTATGTAGCTTTAAGCATAAAGGGGCCTCAAAGGTATGTTCAAAGACACAATTGTTCACTCAAATCAAAGATTCTATGACTTCCTATGGAATGAATGTGAGAGATTTCGGTCACTCAAACTAGAATGTGATACATTTTTCATGCAAGTTATCCCACTCAAAATACTTTCTTCTACTCTAAAACCAATGCTTCTAAATGCGGCTACTTAGTACCTTCACTAAACATGCATAGAGATACCATTATTCACAACAAACTTGATTTCTCTCAAAAGTATGCAAATTTTAGAACTGGGCTATGAGGCAACTTCATAGAACTATATTATCTTTCTTAAAAGACAAATATTACAAAACATGGATATAATATCAAGAAATAAAACTACTCCAAACTCAAAGCTAACTAGCTCCTGACATACAAAATAGATTATGAGCTATCAAAGTATAGAGAAAATATTCAAACAAGCAACAGCCCTACTTAGCAAGGAGCCTATTAGCTTATTTAAAGTCTTAGAACTATAATAAATGTGGGATCATCTCAATCAAAGTAAAGGATGAGTTCATATGACTTGAAAAGGTTGCCTTAATGATAGGATGCCCTTTTCCTTGAAAATAGGGTTCATCACACCTAAGCGTGACAGGTGGTTGAGTGAGAGTAATAAGGGGGATTCAAATCCAAATGAATGTATGATTACTCATGCTTGGCCCTTGGTTCACAATTCTCCAAGTTTCTTGAGTTAAGATGATTCATATTGTAATAAAGCAAGTTCGTGATCTAAGGATCTGATTGGTTCAGAGAGATCTGAAATCGGACTCCGTTTGGTCATCCGTATGTATGGCCAAAGATCTCGAGTCTAGACTTACTGGTAGGTCATTTACTCTTGTAACCAAGTAATCCACTTAGCCTAGTGGTTAAGACTCAAGGGTGTGAAGGACGAGGTCTTGGGTTCAAACCCCATGGGGTAAATGGGGAGAGTGTTTTGCCCAAAGAGCTCTAGAACCTTCTAGAAGCATCCATTGGAATTAAATCTGGCTAACTGGGACACTTGGTGCACATGTAGTTACATGGTTGACACTTGGATGGTTAGTATCCACCTGCCTATGCAGGCAGTCCCTTGGAGAGAGCTATATATAGAGGCATATGGTTGGGAGGAGAGTCATTCGATTTTAGAACATGAGGCTCGGGGGTTGCCTACACTATGTATAGCTCTAATTTTCAAAGAAGAAAATATTTTCCAAGGGGTGAAGAATGTAATAAATTAAGACTCTGATCTAAGGATCCGATTGGTTCAGAGAGATCTGAAATCGGACTCCGTTTGGTCATTCGTATGTGTGGCCAAAGATCTCGAGTCTAGACTTACTAGTAGGTCATTTACTCTTGTAACCAAGTAATCCACTCAGCCTAGTGGTTAAGACTCAAGGGTGTGAAGGAGGAGGTCTTGGGTTCAACCCCCATGGGGTACATGGGGAGAGTGTTTTGCCCAAAGAGCTCTAGAACCTTCTTAAAGCATCCACTGGAGTTAACTCTGGCTAATTGGGACACTTGGTGCACATGTAGATACATGGCTGACACTTGGATGGTTAGTATCCACCTGCCCATGCAGGGAGTCCCTTGGAGATAGCTATATATAGAGGCATATGGTTGGGAGGAGAGTCATTCATTCAAGAGCATTTCTTGTGGCTACGTTGTTGCACATATGCTCCTAATGTTGGAGCTTGATTTTCAACACTTCCCCTCAAGTTTCAACCTTCAACTCTTCATCCTAGCTCCATCATTCCAGTTTCTCGTTTGAGCTTCATTAGCTTGGTTGATTTCAATGCATTGGAGCACATGTAAGCACATTGATCCTTGGTAGTTATGTGTTGAACTTGTACCTTCTTAAACAAAAAGGTATCTTTGATGTAGTGATAATGTACCTCTACGTGCTTGCTCCTCGTATGGAACATAGAATTGGCAGATAGATACACATTACCCATGTTGTCCCACAAGATTGTAAACTGATTGACCTATGAATTGAATTCAAATTTCAGCTTCTTGAGCTAAATAAGCTAACATGTAACTTGTGATAACACTCTCTATTAAGTTTTTCTTTAAGATAGGGAAACTTTAGGTTTCCTCTTTGTCGATTAAAAAATTATATTCTTTCCAAGCATCACTACATATGAACTTGTACTCCTTCAACTAAATCTCACAATATCAAGTGCCTAAACCCATGAAAAGGTCAATTAGCCCATCATTTCACTTCTTGTTTAAGTCTCCATGCACTTTTCAACTATCTTTTGAGTTGAAGATTCCATCTAAATTGATGGAGAAAAGTCGGGGATTTGGGACAAAGCATTTGACTTCAACAAGTAGACTAAGTTTGGAGCATTCTATATGATATATTGTATTGGAGAAGAGTCGTGGCTATCCTCTAGAATTGTTTGGGCACTTTTGGGCTCTCATTTGAACAGTGTACTCCAATTCTAAGCTAGCCCCCTCCTAGCTCGGGTTTTCTCTTAGGTAGAGGTTGTTGCTCATCTATATCTCCTCCTAGCTCAAGTTTTCTCTTAGGCAGAGGTTTTTTTTCATCTATATCTCCTCCTACCTCGAGTTTTCTTTTAGGTAGAGGTTTTATTCATCTATATCTCCTCATTTTGGAGATGCTTGTTTCATGTGCAAGATAGCTTATCTTGCTCCTATTCTTTTAACCTTTCTTTTGATTATAATATTAGTATCAGGTCTTCATCATCATTAAATATATTAGTTTGAAATCTCACTAGTCAATCTGTACATATTTCCAAGTATATGTGTATGAACAAGTACACATATGTACAAGCTATCTCTTTGGACAATTACAAGTCTATCTTGTGCAAGGAGGTTAACATTCTCCAAATTTCATGATCTATTTTTGGGAAAGCTTATAAGCTCTATGTTTATTGTGAAAAGTTTCATAGGTTCATTCCTCTAATTAAGAGATAAATTCAATTTATGGTTGGTTGTCAATGAATTGATCCTAGGAAGGGACCATTATTCTTCTACTACAATTGGGAATGGACATACTCCATCATTGGTATCACAACTTGGCGTTGAGAAATTAGGACATCAAGGGGAGTCCTTGAATTTGCTTGAGATCCAAGGATAGAAGAAAAGATTTGGAATATTTTAAGAAAGATTTCAAGCAAGGGGGATTTTTTATCATCACCAAAGGTTCAAGACAAGTGCATAATCTTGTTGGAATTGTAACACATCATTCTTTTCCACATCTATCATAATAAAAGGAGAATTCGTACATAGTCTCATACACAATGGGAGACTATAACTCTCAAATTCAGAAGGTTAAAAAGAGTGATCATATTACTCTTTGTCACAACAATCACAGTACAAGGAGAAATGATACATAGTCTCCTATACAACATGAGACCATAACGCTCAAATTGAGAATCTTGAAAAGATTAAATAACGACCTCCAAAATTTAGAATTTCTAACTTCCTCATGGGAAAGGATCTAAGGAGGCTTTAAGTGGTACTAAGGTGAATCCATACATAGATCCACATACATCTACTGAAATGCAAAGGAGAACTACTAGATAGGGGGAGGAAATGGATAGAAGAGTTATGTTCATTCTATCTCAACACATAAAGAACTCCATGATAGGTCATACCCAAGACCCAGATACATCTAAGAAGAGTTGAGAGTGTTTTTAAAGTTTGTACTCTACCTTTATAAATGCTAGGAAAATTTAGCTCAAGAATGAGTTCAATGATCTTAGGAAACCATCAAATCAGAGCATTAAGACTAGATATTCGAAGTAAAATAGATTTTTAATGCACTTTCTTTAGTTGGGTATGTCATAGATGATAATGACTCAATTTCCCACACACTTAATGTGCTTAGGGAAATCAATAAATAGAAGTCATTCAAAACCTATGTATATGCAAGGGAAACATTACCTGATTTTAAGAAACTTAGCTTTCTTATGATTATAGAGAAGCTCAGTATGAAGGAAACAAGTCAAAGTGTAGGCAAGACCAACTCTTCTATGCAGGAAAAGGAAGATGCAAAGCCAACAAGGGTAGTTCAAGAGGAAGAGGTAGAATGAACTACCAACAAGGTAGACAAATCTATCAACCGATTCAATCAAGCCAAGATAAAGGTTGATCATCAAGAGGAAGAGGAGGAGATAGAGATAGAGGAGGCAGATATAGAGGTAGAGGCTACTCCAATTCAAATCGATGCTTCAAATTGTGGTAAAGACACTATTTCAAAGAAAAGTTGAAAAAGGGAGGTGGGATCAATTACAAAGGGCGAGATAATTATGCAAAGGCCTCAACAAAGTTAGGAAATAAACATTTGTTAGCTTTGAAGAATAGTTGTGAAGGTAAAACACATAATGAGGTGTGGTATATATATAATTTTTATAGTAACCACATGTCAATTAGAGAGGATATTCCAAAAATCTTCAAGCACTGAGTCATTGAGAATTAGTAAAGAAAGTTTTGGATCATTTCCTCAATGATGTGTGTCCCTCGGTCAATGTTGACCGAAATAAGGATTTTATGAATTGGTTCACCCTTGACATCAAGTCAAGGTTTTGTATTGGTTTACCCATCTTGCTAAGGATTATTCTTTAGTCTCTAGTGATCCAATTACCTCCCTCTTTTCCATTCCCTACCAATCAACTCATCCTTGCCTCATTCTACATCTTCCCTTCACTTTATTCACTCTCCTTTGATCTTCCCCATCACCCTCCATCCCTCCTCTCCTAGTAAATCCCTCCTCCAAGCTCCCCCCCCACCCCCCAAGCTTAATTAGTCCTCCTCCACCCTCCAAGCTCCCCCCCTATCTTAATTAGTCCTCCTCCACCCTCCAAGCTCCCCCTAATGTAATTAGTCCTCTTCAATCCTCCAAGCTCTCCCTATCTTAACTAATCCTCATCCACCCTCAAATTTGTCGTCCAAGCTCCTCCCTAGCTTAATTAGTTCTATTCCACCTCCAAGCTCCCCCCTATAAATTAGTCCTCCTCCTTCATGCTCAAATGTGTCCTCCAAGCTCCACCCTAGCTTAATTAGTCCTTTTTAATTCATCCTCTAAGCTTCCCCCCTCCAGCTAATTAGTCCTCCTCCACCCTTAGTATTCATCCCCCAAGCTCCCCCCTTGGTTATTATTCCTCCTCAACTTTCTAGTTTGTCCGTAGAATTCCCCATTACTCCAAAAATTTTCCTAAGCCTCTCCACCTATTCAAAATATAAGGTAGTGTGGGATTCATTGCTAGAATCTCATTTGGTAGGCAAATCCATTACTCCAAGGAAACACAAGTACAAAGAAAGTTGTCGCAATTTTTGGTTGTGTCAAATATTTCTTTTGAAAGGCTGAAATTGGGTTGCTATCAATCTATAAATTATCTCACTACTCCACCGACTTGTCCATTGGCACATAAGTGAGTAAAGGGCTGGGATTTGGCAAGGCCAGACTCTTGGTCTCTTGAGCCTATAAGTAGGGGCATGGCACTAATATGGATATAGAAGATATATATGATATAGAGAACATCAAGAACATTGTGAGGGGCATTATCTATCATTGTCTAAAATCATCACAATCATTCTCAACACCTCGCATGTTTTTTGGGTCTCCATTCCAATCATACTTTCTAGCTTTGTTCTTGTTGGCTATTCTCTTCACCTATTGCTACTCTATTCTCTTGTCTCAAGTCCTCTTTGTGGGGATCATATAGGGTTGGCTTCTCTCTTGTGTGGAATGTAGTATGATAGGGTGATTGGGTAGCCCTTTCTATTTTGTGAAGAGAGTTTGTGGCAAAGGGTTCTTTACTATATTGAGTCAAGTCTAGTTTTGGAGTGGTTACCAACCCTCTTGTATGTTGACTGGATTATTTTATTTTTATTTGAAATCATTTGAAGACTTAAGAAGTTGCATTTTTGCCTCTATGGCCTTGTAACGTTCCCATATTTGTGTTTGTTTTGTAAATTTCTCATCATTATAACCTTGTTTTTTCACACCAATATATAACTGCACATAAATATGCTAGAGGGTATACTTCTATAAGGAAGAAATCCCTTGAAGTAGAAGGGTTACTGGAGCTCTTGTCCCGATTTCCTCCTCTACGGTTTGGCATGCTTGGTGGGACCCTTGCATGTTCCTTGTGAGGTAGTGAGTATAGTAAATGGTTATTTTTAACATTCATTTCCTAACTTTTTGAGACTTTGGAGGGGTACATGACCCATACTCAAGCAAATCGAGAGCCCCTCTATATGCATAAGAGCTTCAAGAGGTTAGCTCAACCTTCATTGATTCAAGTCGAAAATTCAACTTGAAACTCCTTTGTGATTGAATTTGTCCATTGATTTGGGCACCCCGCTCTCAAAAGAGAAAGTCTAGAAGAACACCAGACTTCACTTCAGACAGCTCTAAAGAAACTCAAGCTCTAATGGAGGACCTCTCAAATCTTTTGTCTAGGTTAAATATTAGGTTTCCTACATTTAAGGGTCTACTTAATGAAGATGAAAATGATTGTGTAAGGAGATTCATATCCTTATGCCGAGGACATGGGCTTCAACATCAAGAGGATGCTATGCTGGTGTTGTTACCTTCTACATTAGAAGGACCCGTGGAACAAATGGGAACTTAACCAGCTTGGAAGCCTTGAAGAGTGCCTTCTCTCAAACATTTTGGCTAAGGGACTCTTAAGAACAAGCCTTAGATCAACTCAAGAACTTGAAGCTCTAGCCTAATTATGAATCATTTCAT
Organism: Ceratopteris richardii; assembly: GCA_020310875.1. NCBI lineage: Eukaryota > Viridiplantae > Streptophyta > Polypodiopsida > Polypodiales > Pteridaceae > Ceratopteris > Ceratopteris richardii. The sequence goes on along the minus strand of CM035410.1, from coordinate 57,162,700 downwards.
GAACTCCATATATGTACTAAAGCACTTGTCTCCCATTTGTTGCATTCTCTAGGAGACTTCTTAGTCCACAAGTGGATAGAGAAGGCTCTCCCTAGGTTTTCACAAGAGAATCTTAGGGAGTCTCTCAGATTGGATGCCACATTGAACGATTTTATGGCAGACACCTCTTGCATAGAAGAGGTTAGGATGCATTTTGAAGGAGGAATTGAAGCAAATTATGTCACAAATCGAGACCCAATCGAGAAACTTAAAAGGGAACTAGAAGAGCTAAAGATGCAACAAAGTCAAAATGAGGAGAATATCATCACAAGCAAGACTTAGTGGTACAAATTTTCCATGAAGTGGAGGATTTATAGGCCACTCAAGACATCCATAGGAAAACTCCCGAGCATAAATAGTCCTCCTCCACCCTACAAGCTCGCTCCCTAGCTTTATTAGTCCTTCTCCATACTCCAAGCTCCCCATTAGCTTAATTAGTCCTCTTGCACACTCAAGTTCATCCTCTAAGCTCCCCCTATAAAATTTAGTCCTCCTTCAACCTCCAAGATCCCCCTACCTAAATTATTCCCCCTCCACCCTCAAATTCATCTTCAAAGATCCCCCTAGATTAATTACTCCTCCTCCACTGTGAACTTTGTTGTCAAATCTCCTCATTAGCTGGTTAATCTTCCTCCACCCTCAATATTCATCCCCTAAGATCCCTCCAAGATTATTAGTCCTCCTCCACCTTCTAATTCTTCTCTCAAGTTCCCCACTACTCCAAAAATTTTCCCAAGTGTGTCCTCCCATTCAAACTCTGAGGCAGAGTGGGATTCATCATCATATTTTGATTCCATAGGTGAATCCATTACTCCAAGGAAAAATAGGTACAAATTGTTGCAAGTTTCACTATGTTAGAAGATCTCATTTGAAAGTATAAAATTGGGTTGTTGTTAGTGTGTAAATTAGCTTGCTACTCCACCAACTTGTCTCTTGGTAGGTAACTCAATAAAGGGTTGGGATTTGGCAAGGCCATGCTCTTGGGCTCTTGATCCTATATAAGTAGAGGCATGGAATTGAAATGGATATAGAAGATATAGAGGAGATACAGAATATCAAGAACATCATGAGGGGCATTATCTATAATCGTGTGGAATGATCTTAATCATTCTAAGCACCTCGTATTACGTTTTTGCATTTTGTCTCTGTTCTAGTCATACTCTCTAGCTTATTCCTTCTTGGCTACTCTCTCTACTTGTTGCTACTCTGTTCACTTGTGTAGAGGCCTCTCTATGGGGATTATATAGTGTCAGCTTGTCTATTACTAGTGGAAGGTAGCATTATGGTGTTATTTAGTAGCCTTGGCTATTGTGTGAAGAGGAGTTTGTGGCATAGAGTTGTTTATTAATGAGTGAAGTCCCATTTTGGAGTGTTTACCAAGCCTCTTGTATGCTTATTGGATTAGTTTTTTAATTTGAAATCATTCATAGACTTATAAAGTCGAGTTTTTGACTCATTTTCCTTGTAATTTCTCATATTTGAATCTGTTTTGTAAATTTATCATTAGTTTAACCTTGCTCTTTCACTGCACTATATACCTCCACAAAGACATGTTAGAAGTTACACTTCCCAAAGGAAGAACTCCCTTGAAGTAGAAGGGTTACTAGAACTATGGTCCTAGTTTCCTCCTCTATAGTCAACGATCTCAATTGGTAGCATGAAGCATGCAAATATATGCTCAAACAAGAATTTTTAAGTCAAATCCGCATCATTACTTGTAATAGATTTCTCAAATGCACTTATTTTTTTTAGTAGTAATTTCTAAACTAATATATTCAGCATGAGAACCATGTGAAAAAGGGGTGTATCAATCCAATGAAGTCATTGCCTCTCTTTGCAAATGGTTTTCATCCCATCATGGGTCTCAAAGGTATTTCACATTTAAATGGTTATTTAACTCTTTTCCATGTGTAACATCTAGTGCTATTGAAAAGTCAGTAGCTTCTAACAAAGGAAATTATTCAGCCTCTTCGATACATATTCAAAATAACACACCCTTCCCTTCTTCGTACACTTCATCTCCAATAATTGTATATTCCCATGCTTCTTCTTGGAAGAAGCATTTCCTGGAATCGCATAGGTCTTAATGATGCACGATTATCTTGATGTTGCACCAAAGGTTGACTCCACTCTAGCTTAGGGGCTAGCCACTATAATCTAACATGTCCAATTGGTTTTCTTGTAGGCATCCTTTCCAGGTTTTCATATAATTGACCATTTTCTTCGCCATGCTTGGCGAGTGAATTCCATCCTTCTTCAATTTTTGTAATGTTCTCATTTGAGAATAGTGTGATCAATTTTGGATACTTATTTTCTTCTACAAATGCCTTGGGTTTCTTTATAATAGGTACAACTAGCATTGGTGTAGAAATTATTAGGCCTCTCTAAGTTATTTGTATTATAATCTAACATCTTTGTTGTTTGGGTCATAACTAAGAGTGAGAACCATGGATCCTTTGCGCTTAGGAACAATTTCGACATTGAATAGATACACATATGGGGTGTTTTTGTTGTTCACACTACTCAATTCTTTACCAGTGATAAATCATGATAAATAGTCTACTATGATCTAGGTTTTTTTTAGTAAGCATGGATTCAAAATCATAATTCATCAAGAAAAAGAATCCTTCTATCGTCTACTTCTTGCATAATGGTTATTCACTACATTCAAAAGAGCTTAGTGGTCTTCAAAAATATTAAACTTGTTGGATAACAACTAATGTTGGAATTTTTCGACTCCATAGACCAAACAAAGTCCTAAACCATACCTTGCCCCTCTCTTTGTTTAGTTCTATAGCTTCCCTTAGTTGTGTCAATTTTCTACTTGCAAATTATAGAGGGAGATCAAGCTTTCCATCATATGTGATCTAGGATAGGATACATCCAATACCACAACTATATGCATTTGCATGTATATGAAATCATTTATTCTAGTTATGAACATTAAGTATTGGTGCTTGCAATTCCCAACGGATTTCTTTGAGTACATGGCAAATTATATATTGAAAGGTTACCTTGCGCGTTACAAAGCCCAAAGAAAATTACCCCAAATGAATATTTTCCCCATTCCATTGTGAAATATTTTTTATGCTAATATCCCAAGGCCATGGTTATGTGCTTGTATCTAGGGTGTTCATCTCAGAAGCTATAAACCTCCTTTCAAGCCATGCATTTCAATAGATGATGGATTATTGGGAGGGGATAATATCTTGTATTAAGAAAGATGAGATGTCAACTTTTGCAACCCCTATACAGAACAATCAATATAGAAGTCACTTGGCAATTTAGATAGGAGAATCATGCATTGGAAGACACATAAACCTTGCAGCTCCAAATATGGTCCTATTTCTTCTCTCTACCACTACATTTTGCTCTGGGGTGTACCTAGTTGTGATCTCTCTCTTGGATATAGGCATCCAAATTATGGGAGAAATATCTCCCCCTCCATCAAACCTTAGCCTCTTTAGTGTTTTTCCTATTTCATTTTCAACAAAGTCAAGATACTTCTTGAAGCATGAGAAAACTTCATCCTTATGCTTCATAAAGTATAGAATGTTCCATCTACTACAATCATCAATAAAAGATACATAGTACCTGGATCCTGAAATCGGTGGCTCTTTGCTTAGTCCCAAACATCTATGTGGACTAGCTCTTACAAGTCACCATGAATGTATCCTTTCTTCATGAAGGGTTTTCCATGTGATTTCCCAAGTTGAGAAGCACTACACTTGTATATCATGTGTTGCTTGGAGATATTTGCTAGGCCACACACACTTTGATCCATGCACATTTTCTCAAATTCCTTTCACCTATGTGAGCACTCTTTTGTGCCACATCTCTTATTTTGATAGGGTCTGATTACCATAATTGAGTAGAGCTATATTTCTAGTGTCTTGAAGTTGAAATGTAAAGATTCTATGTGTCTTTTCTCCATTTGCGATTCTCTTGGATCTTTGTTGTGGATCTTCAACAAAGGCTCCATTCCTTGTGATTCTTACCTGCAATCCTTTCTCTACAATTTTCCCAACACTTACGAGATTTTTTGTTATGGTAGGTACATACAATACCTTGCTGAGTAGATTCATGTTTCCATCTAGAGTCTTCACATTTCCAATCTTTTCCACTAAGTGTCTAGTGTCATCCCTTGTTTGAACATCATGTCTATTTCTTGGATCCTCTAAGTCTGAGAGTAGAGCCACATTCCTTGCTACATGATTTGGACAAACGGAATCTATATAATATACATGCTCATTTACTTTACCTTGCTTCATGATCATGTTCATCAGGAAAATTGAATCTTCTTCTGTTTTCTCTTTAGTGTAATTGTTGTAGTCACTTCTTCCTCTATATCCGCCTTGGTTATTTGTATTGTTGAAGTTTTTGTTGGTGTAGCCATTGAAGTTATTTGATATGCCTCTTGCACTTCCATAGCATCCTCTATTGAAGCCTCTTCAGCTCTGATTTCTGGGGTTCCTGAAACAATTCTCAGTTGTATGATTAGTTAGGCCGCATATGGCACATGCAAAGGAGCTTTGAAATCTCCCCGTGCCTTGTCTACCTCTTTTGCCTCTTCCTTTTGAACCTATACCTCTTCTTGCAAAGTTTGCTTGAGAGGTACTACCTTCGTCATCAGATCTTTTACCTTTCTCTTTGCTTTCTTTACTCTTTATCTTCTCTCTCTATAGGGCAAAGGATTGGTTACCTTTTGAGTTCTCTCGATTCTTCATAAGCTTTGCCCCATGTGTGAAAATTTGTCCCATGAGGGTGTTGAAGTCAAGAACGTGCATGTCCATGTATAGGTCCACAGAAGTGGTGAACGACTCCCATTTATCATATCCTTTGACTTCATTGATTACTTGTCTCCCTATCTGCTCTTCTTCAATGCTCCCAATTTGATCTTCTAAGTCCTTCATTTTTGTGACAAAATCAATCACACTTTGCTTGGGCATCTTCTTAAGTGTGGTAAACTCCATCTAGATTTGGTGCTTCCTAGCTCGAGTGCTTGATGAGAAGAATGTATGATGGGCATTCCATGTCTCTTCTGAAGTCTTGTAGCTCCTAATGTGTGAAAGTAAAAAATCAAAGATTGCATTAAGAATGAAAGACTACCTACAACATCCTTTGAACACCATGTAGTTAACCTCTCTTTTTCTTCTTGAGTTGGTTGTCCTTTGCT
>CM035410.1:57047485-57142485 GCA_020310875.1 Ceratopteris richardii | reverse complement strand
TAGTTGGATAGATGGATAGATTGGGACATGGATAAAGCACAAGAGCACTAGGACATGGGTAAGGCGGATAACTAGGAGAACTACACCATGGGTTACGAAGATAATGAATAGGATTATACTACTGACAAAGAAGACAAACTCATATAGTGAGTGCTCCACCATTTGGTCCTTAGGTTTGGATTCCTGTGTTAATAAATCAAATACTCAAAAAAGTTAAATTCCTCGTAGAGTTCCCATTGATGAGACCTTTCAATGAGATATTCCCCTCCCATAGTGGTATAACTTCTATGAAAAGAGAAGATGGGAGGAAGAAGAAAATTAGAGGAAAAATCTTAAGCCAAAAAAGACATTTCAACTAACCCATTCATAATATATTGTTTTGTCCTTCAATGTCTTTGGACTTTTAGAGCCCTTGATAGTCGCACAATTGGGCAACGGCTTGGAGAAAGGAAATACTAATCTAGATTTTATTTTTCTCAAAGACATCAAAATTAATGGTGATGATCTTGTTAAGACGTTGTAGAGTATCTCCAACCTCCATTCTTGGATTTCGCTAGACCACCCTATGGTAGTGGTGGCATCATTAATAGTGGCTGCAAATAAGTGTGGTCCACACTTTGTTTGGGGTTCTTGGTGAAGTTGCTCCACAAGTGGATTGCGACCTACTTTGGAGGTTCTCATTCTTTTTGAATCACCGCAACTTACATCCCAAAGTATGATTTAGTAAGAATTGTCCTTGGCAATTTCTTCATTCTTTCGCTTTGTATCTCATTCTTCATAGTGAATTCAACAAGGTGGAAGACCTTCAATATAGATGGGAGTAGCGGGGCTAAGATATTGGTGGGTTGGAAAAGGATTTTTGGAACCTATTGAAGCTTCATGATGACTTGGTTGAGGCTACAAATAGAAAGGGCTTTTCTTGATAGAACCCTTAGTCTAGTATGGATCTCAGCAAAGCTAGACTAGATAGAGGCTATGTTTCCTAGAGCATCATTGACAAATTGGAGCTCCCCTCCCTCTCCTTAGACATGGGAATTCATCTCTCACAAAATTTCTCTATATTTGTTGCTCTTAAACCCCTTTCCACGATTGGAAAAGCTCCTTGGTTCCATGTTAATCGAATGGTTTTCTCCCTACCTTCAGTTCAGCAAGTTATCTCTCTTGCTTGGAGACTTGCGCTCGTGTGAACAGGTGTTCGACTAAAGTTCTGAATGTACATAGGAGGAAATCCGAAATAATAGGAGGGTTAGGAGGGAGAACCTCTATAAAAGACTCTATTAGCTTGAGTCAGAAGTCAACAAAGGTAACTCACATATGCAAAAAGACCATTTTAAAATGATGAGAATCCTTAGATATCAAGAGAGTAAATCAAGAGGAAGAAGTTGAAGATGTATGTTAAATAAGAGCGGGTGGGAACGGTTAACACACTCATTGAACAAATTTGTAGAAACGTCAAGAAAAAACAAAGTAGTAAAGAAGTTATCTCCCAAATTATTGATAGAAATGGTGTGGAATGTAATTTTGATGTTGCGAATAGTGAGTTCATCATCAACCACTTCAACCAGATGATTGGGGTTTCTCCCACAATAAGAGATGAGTGCATGGCCGCCATCTCAAGGGTTACATGTAAGAAAATTCTTCAAGATGGTGTGTACTTTCTTGATTTCCTATTTCTAGGTAGAAGATTTTTGAAGAGATTGATTCCTTCCCTAAAGTTAAAAGCCTTGGGCCTCAAAACCCAAGTAATGAGTTCTTTTAGAGTGCTAGGGAAGACTTGACATAAATTTTCTTCTCTTATCCTAGGAACATTCTAACCTGGCATTGTCTCAATAAGCTCCTTTTATTACCAAAACAAGTTTACTAGAGGCAAGTTGTGGTTCAAGAAGCGATCGATTACTTCTCTCCTCTGTGTAATGCCATTAGGGGTGAAGCTCTTTGGAAGATCCAAAAGGAAAGATGTGCAATCAATCTTAGCAAACAAACCAAATAGTGGTCAATTCACAAGTTCCTTGGATGTTTAGGTAGGAGGATATGTGACTGTAAGAAGTCTCCCCTGTTTAAGTACCATAGGGTGTTCATTGTTGAATACAAGAACTTGAAAAACAAGTGAGTCCCCCACAAAGTGGATGACAAGGTCATTAGAATTCTTTGTAATGCTCTGTACTTTTTGTAATATCTCTTTATTTCTTATTTAAATCTTGTTCTTTGAAAAAAAAATTAAAAAAATGAACAGATTCCCAAGCTCAAGAAAAATTTGTATTTTCATCTAAATAAAAAGATGTTGTGCATGGTGGTCATGGACTAGATAGGAATTCAAGTCTGAAGAATGTTGGCTCATGCTTATCATGAATATGAGAGTGTCTCTTATGTGGAAAATCCTTCATTGGGTTATAGTGATCAACTACAAACTTGACAAATTTTTTAATGTCACTTTGTGCTATAAGCAATGCTTCAAGGTGATTGAAGGCAGTGGCCATTTTCTTGAATTATTTTAATGGCAAAAAGGTGTGTGTTGAATGTAGAAGATCCTCAAGCTTGATAGGTAAATCAATTGGAAGCAAGCCATTTTGGGTGAGGGTGTTGGCTATTGAGTTTCCCTTTCTAAATCAATTAGAGAAGAGGTTGTTTGGAAGATCTATACGGAAAGATACACTAGAAATTCTTGAAGCTCCATTAAGTAGTCATCTATAGAGAAAATATTAAATTATATTGCGTGAAAGATTAAGAACCACAAAAGTAAGGGACCATTCAAAAGATCAGAATATCTTTGTAATGCAAGAATACAAAATTTTAACAAAAAGGTTGAATCCCTCATATAAGCTATGACAGTCTCATCAGCCTCCTATGTATCTCTCCTCAACCCTCTTGCACCTTTTTCCTTTCAAACTAAATCAAAGTTTTATAGTGTTGAAAGAGAATTTCATGATGTTAGATACTAATAATTATCCAAATAAAGTAGCTCTTATGGATAAATGGAAATCATGAGCAAAAACCCAAGCTTAAAAATAGTCCAAGAGAAATTAACCAACAATCTTTTATATTATGTTTCATTGAATTGTGATATGGTGTAGTCGTAGCACCTTAGACATGAGATCTCATGGGTGTCTATTGTTGTTTCAAAACTTTCCTACCTATTGGATACCAAAGCGAGTACCGAAATCCAAAAAAAAAAATTGAATTATAAAAAGAATAATAATGAAACAAAACAAAGCTCGATCTACTTGAAATGGAGATTTAGTATGTTCATTCAACAAGGTTCTTTTCTGCACCTAAGAGAACGACCATGTCATCTACTATGATAAGATTAGTTGTTTGGGCTTTAAGATCATGTATACATGGACAGATTATATATCTTGTGGTCAATATAAATTGCTATTTTGTTGCAAAACTAATATATGTTCAATGAACATACGTGAGTGAATTGAAACTGAAACCCAAAATGAAATAAGGTCCAGTTTCCTTCAAGTTGTATCATGTGGTCTTCTGTTAGCCACCCCACAGCGCGATAGCAACAAGCGAAGAAAATCAAGCCATCTAGCCTTCTACTTTCCAATTAGGAAGTGAATCAATACCTTCAAGAATCTCATAATCCAAAATAGGAGCTTCAAGGAGAGGCTTCATAGTTCGTGGAATTCTATTGGGTTTGACTCGAGGGATGTCCACCATGCAATCATGGTTGTGAGGAGAAAGAGGCATGGAAACCCCCAAAAGTTGGGTAAAGTGATTGGTAGTCAAGGAACCATTTCCTGATCTAGCTTGCACTGTACCCCATTGTTGTCTATCATGAAAGGGACCACTTCCTTGGATTGTTTCTTCTTGAGGAGGCCACACATCTCTTTAGTAGGTTTGTCTACCCTTCCCACCCACCAACCTTTAAAGTATATATGTGGATTCCTTCTTTGAATTTCTTCTTTGTATGTTAGCATGCATCTGATTTTTAGGAGCCTTGTCTAGTATTGAGAGTGACCTATGTTTACTTCTTCCTCCAAATGCCTTAGCCTTCAATAAAGATTTTCCCTTCTAGCTTGACATATTTTTTCTAGATTCTCTTGAGTCCTAACCAAGATGTGTTGTGTCTTCATGACCACCATCCTCCAGCACTTGGCCAATTAGAGCCGGTGGCAAAGGACTAGTTCCAAGCAGTAGTAATCTCTTGCTAGATGGAGGTTAAAAAGAAGGTTGTCGAATGGGCATGAAATGAGGAAGCTTTCTTGAGATTAATGACCATTTGCACAAGGGTGCATGGTGCTGATCCACACATGGGACAAAGAAATACATTTCATTCTCTTTTGAAGGTCCTCCCCATCCATTTTGATCTCTTCAAGATAGATTGAGTATGGGTCCAAGCTTTTATCATGAATCCACCGGCTAATAAAAGCTGCTCTTCAGAGGTCAAAAAACCCTCTAACATTGAAAGAGATTATTATAATTATCGGAGGTTTAGTTCTTTATGGGGAGGGGCCTTATCCATCTTTTTCTTGTTTTTCTCATCATCTTTTTTCTTGGAGGTGGAGGGGTCTTGACATAGGAGTTTACCCTTAAGGGGTCTTTTCCATGGTATCTCAGCGGCTTGTTTTCTTTTGTCAGAAGCCTTCTTCATAAATGACTCTGATATCCTTTGCAAATTTTGGATCCAATGATCGAGATTTTGATGTCCTAATTATCTTCGTTGTTGGTGGTGAATCATCCTCTTTGCTAATGGGGTATCCTTCTTAGTTATTTTCCTTACAAGCGGAATCTTCTTGAGTTTTCTCATCATTGTGATATTCATGTTGATCTATTCCTCTAGGTTATGGAAGTCATTGAGCTCCTTCTCCAAGTTGCAAAAACTTTTTGTTTCCTGAGTCGTGCGAGAGAGGCTCCTCTCAATAATCCCCATAGGGCTTCTTCTCCTTCTTCATCTCACTTTCCATGAAGCCATCTAGGTTTGCCTCCATGACTTATGTTTCTTTCTCTTTCGCATCATCAAGAGACCTATAATCCACTATGAAAGCAAGCATTTGGCAAGTTCTTATGCATAATCTCCTCCTCTATGGTTTTATCTTATCTAATGTCTATGGAAATTTTGGACGAGAGATCTTTGTTGAGATTTGCTTCGACACAAATCTGCAGGTGCCTTCTCATGTTGAAAGAGTGTTTAGCACCAATCATTTGGATTTGAAGAGAAGAGAGGCATGCTTGGAATCTAAAAGACTAGATTTGATGGTTTCTCTCTAGAGCGCATTGAATAGAATGAAACCCCGTCATGGTCTTAATAATGATTGGAATCAATAAAAAAGTATCATGAAAAATGATTCCATTTTTCTTTTCATATGCGGCTTCTCTGAATTGCTTTTTAGGACATCTTGTATGCCAAAGTGCTTTAGGCCAATATATACAATTTCTAGTAATATCTGTAGATTTTACAATGAAAGGTGCGATTCAAAAAGAAGAACTAGATGTTATCGTCATATAGGATTTCCATGACCAGTACCTTCTCTAGAGATGAATCATTTTTTATGGTCGTGAAGACATGTGTTTGTTGCAATTCATTACATATCATCACTTAATTAACCAAATTGAAGCCAAACAAGGTGGAACTAGAGTTGTGACTCAATTTGTGGTGGACGACTTAAAAGTGGGTGAATGTGGCTCAAGTAAGATCTTCAAAAATGGAGAGGGTCGAAACGACCCAATTTTCTAAACCCAATTCAGACAGCTTCATTGAGGTTCATCGTAGATGAAGGAGAGCTTGGAAGAGCTCTTTGATGCATGTTCTTCTAATCCCAAGGGTGATCTAAAGGACAAAAGAAACAATAGAATTTGGAGAAAGAAGTAAAACTCTTGGATCACCGATGAGGAACAAATCATATTGAAGTATGGGACATGAATAAAGCCCAAGAGGGCTTTGACATGGGTAAGGAGGATAACCAAGAGAATTACACCATGGGTAAGGAGGATCATGAAGATGAATATACTACTAGGAAAGAAGAAAATCTAAATAGTGAGAGCTCCATCATTGGGTCCATAAATTTGGATGCATGTGCTACTAAATAAAGTACTCAAAAAGGTAAATTCCTCCTAGAGTTTCCATTGATGAGGCCTATCAATGCGAAATTCCCCTCCCATAGTGATATAAGTTCTATGAAAAGAGAATAAGGGAGGAACAAGAAAATTAGGGGTAGAATCTTTAGCCAAAAAAGATATTTCAACCAACCCATTCATAAATTATTGTTTTGTCGTTCAATCTGTGGGGACTTTTAGACCCCTCGGTACTAGCCACCATTGGCCAACTTCTTTGAGGAAAAAAATCAAGATCCTTTTTTTCTCAAACACATCAAAATTGATGGTGATGATCTTGTTAAGAGGTTGTAGAGTATCTCCAAACACCATTCTTGGATTTCCCTCAACCACTGCTATGGTAGTGTTGGCACCATCATTGGCTTAAAATAAGTGTGGTCCTCACTTTTTTTGGGGTCCTTGGTGAACTTTATCCACAAGTGGACTGAAACCTCCTTTGGCGGTTCTCCTTTGTTTTTAATCATCTCGATATACACCCCAAATTATGATTTAGAAAGAATTGTACTTGGCAATTTCTTCATTCTTTTGCGTTGTATCTCATTCTTTCTACTGACTTCAACAAGGTGGAAGACTTTCATATTGATAGGAGTAGTGGAGCTACGATAGTGGTGGGTTGGAAAAGAATTTGTGCCACCTATTGAAGCTTCATCATGACTTGGTTGAGGCTAGGGATGGAAAGGGTTTTTCTTGGTTGAACCCTCATTCTAGTATGAATCTTGGCAAAGCTAGACTAGATAGAGGCCATGTTTCTCAGATCATCATTGACAAATTGGAGCTCCCCTCCCTCTCCCTAGACATGGACATTGTTCTATCAGATTACTTCCCTGTAGTTTTAACTCTTAAACGTCTTTCCAAGATTGGAAAAGCTCCTTGGCTCCATGATAATTGGATGGTTTTCTCCCTACCTTGAGTTCAACAAGATATCTCTCTTGCTTGGAGACTTTCCCTCCGTCAACGACCAACTCCTTTGAGGTGTTGGATTAAAGTTTGGAGTTTAGATAATCATAGGTAGAGGTTAGAGGTAATTAAAAACTAATAGGAGGGTTAAGAGGGAGAACCTCTATAGAAGACTTTGTTAACTTGAGTCAGAAGTCAACAAATGTAACTCACAGATGCAAAAATACCTTTTTAGAATGAGGAGAATCCTTAGATATGAAGAGAGGAAATCAAGAGGGAGAAGTTGAAGATGTACATTAAAGACCAGTGGGTGGGCAAGGCTAACACACTCACTAAAAAATCTATAGAATCCTCAAGAAAAAGAAAATTAAAGAAGTTCTACCCCAAATGATTCATAGCAATGGTGTCGAATGCACTTTTCATGTTGAGAATAGTGAGTTCATCATCAATCACTTCAACGAGCTGCATGGGGTTTCTCCCACAATACGACATGAGCAGATGGCCACCACCTTACGGGTTAGATCTACGAAAATTCTACAAGATGGTGTGCAATTTCTTTAGTCTCCCATTTCTAGATAGGAGATTTTTGAAGAGATTGATTCCTTCCCTAAAGTTAAAAGCTTGGGGCCAATGAACCTAACTAATGAGTTCTTTTAGAGTGCTAGGAAAGACGTGAGATAAATTTTCTTCTCTTATCCAAGGAACATTTTGACTTGAAGCAAAGGCCTTTGGTATGCCACCAGGGGTCAAGAGCTTTGGAAGATTCAAAAGGAAAGATGTGCAATAAATTTTGGAAAACAACCGGATGTGCAATCAATTTCAGAAAACAAACCAAAGGGTGTCCCATTGAGAAGTCACTTGGATGTTTAGGTAGGAAGTTATGTGATTGTAAGAAGTCTGCCCTATCTAGGTACCAGAGGGTGTTCATTGTAGAAAACATGAACCTAAAAGACAAGTGAGTCTTCCACAAAGCGGATGAGAAGGTTATCAATTGTCTTTGTACTTCTCCGTTATTTTCTTCTAATAGTTCGTTGTTCTTAATATAAATCTTGTTCTTTGAAAAGAAAAAGAAAAAATAATGAAGACATCCCCAAGCGAAAATCTTGGAACATTCGAAATGCCAAGAGGCTTTGGAACAAAGGCTTCAAAAATTGGAAACTTCTCAGGAAACAAGACACCAACCAATGGATCAACTTCAAGGATATTGACCCTAGCGTCAGCATTACCTATGAAGAATGGAATACTTTACAAAGTAGATGTGTTGCTTGGGACCGCCATAAGTCCATCTTCTCGTGGGACATGACCTACCATGCTCGCTTGGCCTCATATGGCACAATGGTAATTGCCTAACAAAAATTCGGAACATTAAAGAAAATATTGATTGTGAGGTCAACCTCAACAAGAAGTGGTGCCTGTTGTGGATGCAGCTATGGTGGGATATGAAGTTCATGGCTATCTGGCACCCTCTCATAGAAATCAAAAAGTATGTCCTCTTATGGCAAATTCTTCATCGGCGAATCTGGTCCAACCTAATGGCTAGAAAAATTTGTGGGGTGCTTTCGTGGTGCAAGGGCTACTACCGGTCCATTAAAGATGTTGGTCACATCTTCTTTACTTGCCCCAACTCCAATAGGCACTAGCAGATTGTTGAAAAGAAAATTAGACTTTGGATTCATATCAGTTCGAAACAAGCGCTATTCGGAGAATCAATTGGCTGCTCAGCTACTCTCTAGAACGCCATTAGAGGGGAGGTCCTTTGGAAGATATGGTGGGAAAGATGTGCTTATAGCTTTGGTGAGTCCCCCAAAGAGTGGTCGATTGAGAAATCACTCTTCCTCCTCGGCAAAAAAATCGTTAACTATAAGAAACCCCCCCCCCCCTTTCGGGCATCATCAAGTGCTCCTTCTGATCAACAATAAGCTTAAACCCAAGTTGGCCCCGCATGAGGGTGATGAGAGGGTGATTAACCTTTGTTGTAATGCCATTTAAACTCTGTAAAATCTATCCCTACTCTATGGGATCTGGGGGGTCCCGTGAGCAGTAAGAAGATAAACACTCTCTCTCCTAGATTGGAGCGTTATATATACATATATATATATATATATATATATATATATATATATATATATATATATATATATATATATATATATGCGTGTGTGTGTACTGTATGCTTCGCCCTTTATCTGCATCACATGGGATGCACAACCACAATTCTTGAATGAATATCAACCCAAGATTTACATGCCTGCTTTCATGCACTAGGTATGTATGCATGAGAACAGAACCAGTTTCGAATATTTGCACGACCATAGATAGAGCGATTGAATGCATGCTTAGGCGTACAACGATGTACAATATTCGTGCACCTAAAAGAAACATGAACTAGAGTGTTCTTTTCTATTGTACATGCATAAAACAAAACGTTATGTGAACGATTAACATGAGACCATTTCGTGAGTCTAGCATGTGCTTATGTACATAATCATGTATCTTCTTCCTTATGATATTTTGAGAAGTATGATTGTTATAAGAGAGATTTGTTGAAGTTTCGTCTCTTAATATGAGATAACGAACATTGATTCAATTTAAGGATTGATGATCTTTGAGAACTGAAATGTATCTTGTTCCAATTTCAAGTACTCCTCTTACTTTTTGAAGGCTTTAAAGAACTCCTAGAGAATGATGAGTAAATCTTATCCTTTAATCTGCAGAAGCGAAGACGAGCAATGAAGGGCGACAACGTTCGACGTAGCTGCTGTTTATGAAGGGCGACAACGTTCGACAGACCGTATTTTCCGACAATGGAGCAAGTAAACCTAGACCCGAAAACAGCATCAGCGACAGGGTGGTGAGAGTAAAGTCCAGTTCGCGCGCATGATTCCGACGCTTGATGCAACATCGAAGACGATGGAGCGGAGGTAAAAAAGAGCAAGAATCCCAGCAGCCATGAGTGTACTGTCTCATCTTCAGCTTGTCAGCCTGTTTATCGCGAGAAGGTGAAGAAAACCATCTGTCGTGGGACCATAAAACCGTCTATCGCGGGCTGAAGAAAACCGTCTATCGCGGGGCCTTAAAACCGTCTATCGGGCTGACAAACCGTCTATCGCGGGCTGAAGGCCATAATACCGTCTATCGCGGGCTGAAGAGAACCGTCTGTCGCGCGAATGCGGTCTATCGCGATACTGCCATGTAGTCCTTCTAAGTGATGTGCGATCGATTGAAACCGGGCAGGGCAACCGAATCCGACGTGCGTTTTGGCGGTGCTTCTGGCGGGAAACAAGGCGGGCATATACTAAGTGGTTGGCGATTGAGAATTTGAGATCCGCGCTCGTCTGCGTCCCTTCAAGAAACATCAAGGCTTACAAGTTACGATAGCGGGTATCATTATGGTTTTCTTCTCCCTAATGAGCGCACATGACGAAGGCCTTAGCCTTAAATAAAGCTGACCTTCGAGGGCACATTATCTTAAGCCTTAAGTAAAACGATTTCAAGCCTTATTCTATGACGGGCATCGGGATATGACCGTCATCAGGTATTGATCGAGCAATCGTGAGCGCACAACAGACAGCGCCCAACAACGCGGGACTCCACTGTTGGTGACGCTCGTGGGCCCCATGGATGTGGCTTCATCATCTCTCGTGAAAAGTAATCGGGCCCCTCCCCCTAGGGAGACCGATATCCTGGCCGCTCTGCTGGAGGGGGGGTCGTGTGCCACCCCTGGGGCATCCGAAAGTGTTGAATCCCCCATCGTGTCCCTTAGTAGACCCGCAAAGTTCTGTCTGCTCAGGAGGAGCTCAAGAAAGTTTGCCTCGTCGGCCAAGTGTTTGGCCCTAGGCCCCCGCTCGAAACTGTGCGACAATGGCTTCGAAAAGAGTGGTTCCCTCGAGGACTAATTGTTAGCAAATGTCAGTTCTTACCAGCGAACCACATGCTGCTAGTCTTTGAAAATGAAGAGATGGCGTTCCAAGCCCTTAGCGTTGGCACCTGGCAGTTCGGTCGGGCGATCCTGTGCCTATTCAGATGGTCCCCGGACTTTACTCCCGACAAATCCAAATCGCTTCGGTACCCTCTTTGGGTTGAGCTCCCTAACCTTCCTTACTTCTTGTACAACTTCGTGTGGGACATTGTCTCTCCTATCGGCAAGCCGCTGGCTTCACGCGAAGACATTGGTGGTCTCATCTATGAAGGTGCAAGACACTCGTTCAATGCTAGGTGGCACCCCCAAATCTGTGTCGAGGCCGACCTCAGTTCGCCGCTTCCATCAATGATCAAAGTGGACATGGGCGAAGGAGATGTATGGGAGCAGGACATCTCCTACAAAAACCTTCCCAACGCGTGCTTTCGTTGTGGCCAACAAGGTCACAGGATTAAAGATTGCCCTCTCAGGCAAAAAAACAAGCGCTTTCAAGAAGCCTCCAAAACTGCTCAAGACAACATTGTCGATTTGACCCACTCGACCAAGGAAGGGGAAGGCAAGGGCCTCCCTAATCCATAAGCTGATGATGATGGCTTTATTGAAGTCAGAAGAAGAAGGAAAAGAAGCCCCAGGGCCAACGGTGAGAGAAACAACCTGCCACTTACCCCCTACAGCAATTTGTATTGCAATCTAGGAAAGGAGATCAATGAGCTTGACTACCCAGGTGGGAAGCTACTTGAGGTAGACACCTACGACAAAGCCCTAGAGATCCCTGACAATAAAGAAACCCCCCAGGAGGGGTACACTACAAGCAAAGAAGATGGTTTCACCACTAGTAACGAAGACAACATGGATAGTGAAAGTTCCATCATTGGATCGACGATCCCGGAAACGGTGCCGAGCACGGGGCCCAAGTCCCCCCAGCAAGGGGCATCCCGCAAAGGAAAACAGCCTATGGAGTTACCCTGGAAAAGCCCCCACAAGAACCGACTTCTAAGTCGGGATCAGATCCCAGCGAAAAAGAAAGACGAAGCCAAGAGAAGAAAGGACAAAGCTCCCTCCCGCAAAGAGGGATCAATACAAAAATGATTGTCATCTCGCTAAATGCTAGAGGGCTAACCGACCCCTCAAGAGAGACCATCATTGGTCAATGGCTTCGCGACATTAGCTTAAACCCAGACTTTATATGTATTCAAGAGATTAAAATTGACGGAGAAGACCTCCAGAAACGGCTCAGACAGGTCTCCTCGACCCATGTGTGGATCCCAACGAAGCACCAGCGGGGGTCTGGAGGAACGGTTATCGGTGTTAAACAACTCTGGTTTGAAAAGCTTGAGAACTCCATTGAAGATGTAAGTCACCGTTGGATTGCTGTTTCTTTTGGTGCTCCTCTCTGTATTACTATGGTTTCTTTGTACGCCCCTAACGGGGATTTGGAGAGACTGAACACTTGGGCTTCCTTAGACTCGCTTCCCCACAATGTGCTTATATGTGGAGACTTCAACATGGTGGAGGACCCTATGGACAGATGGATGGGCAAGGGCAGGGTCATCGACAGTCGGGAGAAAGAAACGTGGGACATGACCAAACTCCACTTGGATTTGGTTGAATTCAAAGACTCGAGTGGCTTTTCTTGGTCGAATCTCCAAGCGGGCGAGGACCTGAGGAAAGCTAGACTCGATAGATGCTACATCTCTCAGAGGTTTACTCATCAGTGGGGCCACCCTACCATCACGCAACGCACTGACCTCACTATCTCTGATCACTACCCGATCGTTATCAGTTTTCAACCTTCCAACAAGATCCGCAAGGCTCCGTGGTTCCATGCCAACGCAACCACCTTCTCTCTCCCCTCCGTCCATCAAGAGATTGCCGATGTGTGGAAGGTGGCGTTCGCCTCTGGCTTGGCCCCAGCCAAGTGCTGGAGAAGTGCGGTCGACAAGTCTCGTAAGATCATGATCAGAACTAAGAAGATGCTCGAGACTGTGCGGCGGGCTCGTAGGGAAGCTCTTTACCACAGACTCTGGCGGCTCGAGGAGGAAGTGAACAAAGGAAAACGCCAAGCCCAGAAAGGTCTCCGAAAAATCAGAGCAGTGTTGAGATACGAGGAAGAAATTCAAAGGAAAAACTTGCAAATCTTCTTCAAGGAGTGGTGGGCTGGCAAAGCCGACAAACCCACCAAAGAGATGTGCCGTATCCTTAAAAGAAAACACAACAGAGATTTGATCCCCCTACTGCTAGACCCACATGGCAATGTATGCAATTCGGAAGAAGATAATTTTGGCATCATCGAAGGGCACTTCACGAGACTCCTGGGAACCTCGAACCCCCTCTCCCACCATAGAAGGGACTGCATGGCTGCCATTTCTAGGGTTTCCCCCCGGAGAATACCACCCAACCTCCACTCCCTGCTTCATGCCCCTATCTCTGAATCGGAAATCATTGAGGTCATTGATGCCCTCCCTCTCGGTAAAAGCCCGGGACCCGACGGACTCACTAACGAGTTCTTTAAATCCTTCAAGCTGGTGGTTGCCACCCCTCTTCGGATGGTTTGGCAAGAAGCGCTAAAGTTTGGTGCTCCCCCCTTCTGTTATGATCGCCCGTCCAAAGAAAGTTTCTACAAATACTATTCAGTTTGGACAGGCCTTGCTCATTCGGTCTCCAACAAGAAAGGAAATAGATGGTAGAAGAGAGGAGGAACGTTTTGATAACCATCGCACGTCCAGCGAGATTGATTTGCATACCTCTCCAATAGTTAAGCTTGTTTTCGAGTTTGGCCAGCACCCAGTTCCATCGCTGCTCCATAGAGACGCCAAACCCCAAGGGGATTCCAAGAAGTCGAAAGATTTGGCCCTGCGGAATGATTTGACAGCCATGATCAATGAGAAGGCCAGGATGATGTCCCACAATAGCCCTAAAGGCGGTCTTAGAGTGGTTGATTTTGGATCCAGAGGCATCACAAAAGGTAGCAAGACACCTCCAGAAAGTCTCCAGGCTGGTATTATCATTGTGAACGAACGCGTTCATATCATCGGCAAAAAGTCTCATGATGATTTGACCGTGGTCGTGAGGCAGCCGAAGGCCTTTGATATTGCCAGCCTTCACATGATGTGCCACAAGTCTGCTCAGCCCCTCAGTGGCGATGGCAAAGAGAAGGGGGGCCAGAGGGCACCCTTGTCTAATAGATCTTTTAAGATGGATCGCATTCGAAAGTTTGCCGTTAACGTTAATTTGGGTCGTTGCGTTTCCGAGAAGGGTCGCGATCATCTTGGTGAATTTCTGACTACATCCGAGATCTTGGAGCGACTGCAGAATATAGTCCCATTCTAGCCTGTCGTAGGCTTTGTCAAAGTCGATCTTGAGGAAAACCACATCTTGATTAGACTCATTTGCAAATTGAATACCTTCCCAAATATCCATAATGGTTTCCAGGATAGACCTGCCTTTGATGAAACCTTTTTGGTCCTCACTAAGCCAAGATCTCAGGTGGCACGAGAGTCTGTTGGCGATGACTTTGGCGATGATCTTGTATCCTGTTTGGAACAAAGGATTCAAAAAATGGAAACACCTCTGGAAACATGACACCAACAGCTGGATCAACTTCGAGGATATTGACCCTCGCATAAACATCTCCTACGAAGAATGGAACACTTTGCAAAGCAGATGCCTCGCTTGGGATCGTCACAAGACTCGCCTTCTCATGGGACACGACACACCGAACTCGCTTGGGCTCAAATGGCACAATGGAAACAGCCTACTCAAAATCCCGAACATCAAAGAAACGGCTGACCTCCAGATCAGCCTCAACAAGAAGTGGTGCCTGTCTTGGACGCGGCTTCGGTGGGACATGAAATTCATGGGTATCTGGCACCCACTTATAGAGATTAAGAAGTCTGTCCTCTTATGGCAAATTCTTCATCGAGGAATTTGGACCAACCATAAGGCTAGCAAACTTTGTGGGATCCCTCCATGGTGCAAACGCTGCCACCGTGCTATCGAAGATGTCCCACACATCTTCCTTACTTGCCCCAACTCCTACGGAATCTGGCAGACGGTTGGAATGAAAATCAGACTTCAAAAACAGCTTAGTTGGAAACAAGTCCTTTTGGGAGAAGCGATCGGCTGCTCGGCGACACTCTGGAACGCAATCAGAGGGGAAGTCCTGTGGAAAATTTGGCGGGAGAGGTGTGCTCTCAACTTCGGCGATCCCCCCAGGGAGTGGTCGATTGAGAAATCACTATTCCTCCTTGGCAAAAGGATTGTTAACAGTAAGAAATCCCCCCCCTTCAGGCACCATCAAGTCCTCCTTTTGATCAACAACAAGCTCAAACCCAAGTGGGCCCCGCATGAGGGCGACGAGAGGGTGATTAACCTTCTCTGTAATGCAACCTAGGATTCAATCAAGCTTCCCCTGCTTTGTGGGATTTGGGGGGTCCCGTGGGCACTAGTCCCCTTCTATTGTACCTTTGTTTCTTAATTTAATTCAAGTCCGGGAGAGTAGGCTATTGCCGAACTTCCTTTATATTAAAAAAAAATATTATCCTTTAAAAAGTTGCTACTTGCTTATTGACATTAATGCTCAGACATAACCTTGGTATTATTAGGGTCTTTTAATGATAAGGACTTTTGGTAAACGACGTGAGAAGTATTTTTCACCAAGAAGATAGTTTCAATTTCAAAGTTCTGGAGGTCTCTTAGATACGGTTTAGGACGAGGACTTGAACCCGAGTTATGAAACAAATCCATGGAACCAACACAAAAGGAAATTCTATACGGACACCCAACAACGGATTGGAATCATTAGTTTCCAAGGGGGAACTATTGCAAGGCTTCGAACAATGCTTAGCCAATTTTAAAACAAGCCTTGCATCGGGAGATGCATGAGTATATCACTTAAGTGATGCTTATAAATTTTTAAGCAATATTTACCATCACTTAAGCAATGCGTATCATGGCTTAAGCAATGCTTACGATTGATTAAGTGAAAAACTTCAAGCGTGCCCTTGGTATGAAAAAAAAAATCCTTGCTTAAAGGACATCTTTTCTCGTCACTAAAGATATTTTCTTTAACCTCAAATTTTATCTCCATTGTTCATTCATTGCTCCCAGTTCAATTCTCCCTTTTGGTTGATCTCAGCCCTAAGCTCTCCTTGTGTATCTATAACATCTCTCTCTCTCTCTCTCTCTCTCTCTCTCTCTCTCTCTCTCTCTCTCTCTCTCTCTCTCTCTCTCTCTCTCTCTCTCTCTCTCTCTCTCTCTCTCTCTCTCTCTCTCTCTCTCTCTATATATATATATATATATATATATATATATATATATATATATATATATATATATATATATATATATATATATTTAATTTTGTTCATTCGCTCTACATTACCTCTCCTTCAATTATCTTCCTTTCACTCTCTTTCTTACTCCGCCCTTTCTCTATCATTTTCCCTCTTTTAATGCTTCTTACAATCGATGGTTATGAAAACCTCCATCACCATCATGAATTATGGTAAATAATTCTTCCTTGTTAAAAATTTCTTTTGAAATGATTTCACTCAACATTTTGTCTGGAAATATTATAAAAATAACTTTTTTTATCACTTAAGCATAAAAAGAAAATTGATTTTAGAGCCACAGCAACAAAATATTGAGATAGAATAAAACACATCTCTTTGTTCTTCAAATAGAGTAGGCTTAGGTTCCTCTCATCATACAACTGTCTCAACCATCCATGCAATGGATTTTCCACTATTCTAATGATCGATTGATCTCTACAATCTTCATCTTTATTTAAAGATGCTTCTTCTTCCAATAGAGGGGTGCCACTTGGGTTAAGTTTGAATTGGACTGCTTCCTTTCTTGATGATAAGTAGAGGCCTTCTCTACTATACATGATTTTTTTGCAAACATCACATAATGGCTCCCGATACTTTCCAAACCCATGTGTTTTATCATCTATAAGCCTTGTGCTCTTTCGTGTGTATCTAAGCAAGATACACCTCTTTCTTTTTTAACCAATATTTTTATAATCCTAATCTAATAAATGCATATATTTTTCACATTCTAGAATGGGATATTGACGGTATCCTACAAGAGCAGGATTCTTGTAGTGTTATATTTTGAATCACTTTTGTGTAGCTCTAATTACGAGTATGTACTATCATACTCAAAAACTCAACAAAGATCACCTTCAATAGACCCTTTTCTCTTAGCATACAAAGTTCCATTTCCATAACGATGTGGTTCCCACATTCAACAACATTCTATTGTAGACTATGGAGTGTGGTGAGATAGTTTCTAATGCCCTTCTCCTAGTACAAATCTTCAAAGAACTTTTAAGAAAACTCATGTCCGCCATCTGCCAAAAGCTTCTTTACCTTTTTCCCTATTTCATTCTCAAAACGTTATAGACATCTTGACATTTTTCAAAATCCTGAAACTTATCACATAGAAAATACACCCACATATCTTTGCAAAAGTTTTCAATGATCAACAAGAATTTCAAAGCCCCCCCCGCCCTATAGGGCCTCTATAGGCATCTTGCAACAAACGAAAACATGTAGAAACTCTAGAGGATAATTTTCTTGATTTTTCTATCCTATAAGAAGACCTTTCTCCTATACCTTCCCATCCTACAAGCCCCACATGGTTCTTTCACTTTGGTGATTTGATGATCTATAGATTTGAAACTATTCCAATCTTTTGCATATGCATAAGTATGGGGTAAACAACATGTCCGAATCTCTTGTATGAAAATTGGCTTGTGACACCCTCTATTATGATCATAAATTTACTAAGCTTATACAAGTTGTCCCTTCGGACTCCTTTGCCAATGAGGTTGGTAGACCTATCATGGATTGTGGCATTAGTCTTAGAAAGCATGAGAGTACATCCAAAGTCATCAATAGTCTCACCACATAGTGTAGCTCCACTATTTATGACCCAAGAGTCATATGTCGAGGAGGATTCAGATTAGGAACACATTTCCTCTAATGTCACCAAAGGACTAACTTCTTCCTTCAATTATCCACCAACAACTTTAGCTTTGCTTCCATTGACTTGACTGTATCTTTGGTATTTTCATCCTTCATATTCTACTTATAGGCAACCTATTAATCTCTCTATAACTTCTTCTTTCCCTCCTTTTTGTCCCCTTTCTTCTTTTCCTCTTCTTCTTCTTCTTCTTCTTTCTCTTCTTCTTCTTCTTCTTCTTCTTCTTCTTCTTCTTCTTCTTCTTCTTCTTCTTCTTCTTCTTCTTCTTCTTCTTCTTCTTCTTCCTCCTCTTCTTCTTCTTCTTCTTCTTCTTCTTCTTCTTCTTCTTCTTCATGTGGTAGTTGTATGAATCTCCCCATAACTTCTTCTTTCCATACTATCATGATCTATGTAAATAATGACTTCCATATCTCGATAGAACCGCTTCCTACTCGGAGCACATAGCTAAAGTCACCAATTGCCAATGTTGTGCAACTAAGAGATATCTCCTTGGGAAAAGTACCTACTAGATCTCAACGTGTAGTGGAAGAGGAATATAGGGTAGTAGAAAGCAAGGGTACCAGCTTGCAGTAAAGAAACAATTTTGATTAAGACTCCAATTCAGAGCAAACAACTCTGATGTGCTAATAGAAGAGAGATGAAGTATTTTGATGGAGATGCACAACAATGTGCTCTCCATCTCAAGAGCTCCATGAGGATATCCTCCGAGTAGAAAATAGAGCTCCAAGCATCACATATGGTACTCTGCACAGAGGCTATAGAATACATCGAGAAACCTAATACACAGGGAGCACGAACATAGACTTCTTAGGTGTTACAAATGCGATCGAACTTACAATCTATGGCTAACGAGATCACTAAATGATTTTATTAAAGAACATATACAAAGAAGTTTCTGATGGACATTTGGCCTTTTACATGGACACTAACGGTAGCAATCTCCCACTAAAGACCAATATGACCAAAGTAACTATGGGAGAAAAATAAAGAATGATAAAGAATACTTGAGTGTAAGTATACAAACTATACCTCCCACCTGATGGGCATGTTACACAATATACAAGTGATTGTGTAAGAGCATGAATCAAGTAACCCACATCAAGTGACAATAGTATCGAAAGCTATCGTGTGGTAGAGCTTTAGTCAAAGCATCTACAACCTTATCTCGAGTATGAACCTTCTCAAGAATAATGCGCTCAGTGCCTAAGCATTCTCTAATGAAGTGATACCTCACCTAAATATGCTTGGTATTTGCATGATAGACTAGATTCTTAGCCAAAGCAATGGCACTCTCGCTATCACTGAGCAAATGAGGTACATGTTGAGGTATACCCATATCACAAGCAAGAGAAAGCCACCATGCTTCCTTTCATGCCTCACTTGCTACAACATACTCGGCTTCTGTGGTGGAAATAGTTGTACATTCTTGAAGACGAGATCTCCAAGAGATAGCACTTCCAACAAAATGAAAAATGTACCCTGATGTAGACTTACAATTGTCTACACAATCAGCATAGTTAGAATTCATGTAACCAATAATGGATGCTTTCCCTCTACCTAAGCATAGACACTTGTCTTTAGTGCCACTCAGATATCTCAAAATCATCTTGACCACTTCCCAATGTTTCTTGATAGGATTAGACATACATTTGCTCACAACTTCCACTGCAAATGCAATGTTTGGTATCTTAGCTACAATAGCGTACATGAGACTACCAATAATAGATTGATAGGGAATTTTGCTCAATTTTACATATGTGGGTAAAGGTGTACTTAATGCCTTTCCAGCATGCACATTGAACTTATGAAGTACTTTGGATATGTGCTCACTTTGAGACAAGTATATGCATCTTTTACTCCTATCATGGCTAATGTGCATGGCAAGAATATGTTTGGCATCCCCCAAATCCTTGATATCAAATGTTTAATTCAACTTCTTTTTGAGAATTGACAAGTCATAAGAGGACTTCCCAGCAATCAACATATCATCAACATAAAGTATCAATCATATCAAGCTGTCATCTGAGAATCTCTTTGTGTAGAGACAATGACCCTCATTGCTTTGAGAATAGCCTTGAGACTTCATAAAAGCATCAAACTTTTGGTACCATTGTCTAGGGGACTATTTAAGTCCATACAAGCTCTTCTGGAGCTTAGAAGCTAGACTTTCCTTGCCAAGAACTATATAACCCTCTGGTTGTTCCATATAGATCTCATCTGTAAGATCTCCAAGCAAGAAAGCAGTTTTCCATCCATTTGGACTAGCTCTAAGTCCTCCATTGCAACGAATCCAAGCAACATGCACATGGTAGTCATCTTGTGCATTTGAGAGAAGATTTCCTTGAACTCAATACCATGGTGTTGCTTAAAACCCTTTGCAACGATTCGTGCTTTATATATTTTGGAGAAGCACTATCTGATGTGAATTTTAGCTTATATACCCATTTACATTGTAAAGCTTTCCTGCCCTTTGGCAGAGGTACTAAATCCCAAGTACCATTCTTGGGAATATAATCCAACTCACTCTTCATGGCACACTCCACTTGACATGATCCTCTATCTGCATAGCCTCTTTGTAGCAAGAAGGCCCACAGGCATCTATTAGCATAATAAAATCTAAACCTAGAACATACATATCACGTGGATGTGAGACACATGCAAAGTGTCTCAATGGTTGCTCAATAGGAACATTTGTAGACTGGTCTGATGGGACATTCTTTTGAACATCCCTAAGTGCAACATTTTTATGCATGCTAACTAGAGGACTAGTATCCTTGAACACCACTCTTCTCACTTCAACCTCCTTAATGGGATGTTTATGCATCTTAGACTCATTGAAAATGACATCACTACTTCTTATCACTAACCATGTTTCTTGATCCCATAAGCGATATCCAAATTTTCCTTCTTAACCATATCCAAGAAAAATGTATTTCTTTGACTTATGGTCCAACTTTTTTCTAAGATTCATGGGTATATGAACATATGCTTCACACCCAAAAACTCAAACATGATCATAATATGGTAGCTTCCCTATCCGTAACTCTTATGCCACTTTCAAACCTTTGGTAGTACTAGGTGAAAGGTTAATCACATGATGTGCAATCAATACTAGTTCTACCCAAAAGCCTTGTGAAAGGTTTGCATGATGCAGCATAGAGACCACTCTATCCTGAATAGTTCTATTCATCCTTTGAGCTACACCATTATGTACTAGAGTATAAGACGCTATAAAACTCTCTATGAATTCCTCTAGACTGGAAAAAAGGTTGATATCATGCGAGGTATACTCACCCCTATTATCTAAAGGTAAAGCTTTGAGCTTCGTTCCTATTTTAGTCTCAACTGAAGCAAGCCATTTTCTAAAAGTAGGGAATATGCCATCCTTCTATTTAATAAGATATGCCCAAACTTTCTTCGTAGCATCATCTATGAAAGTGACAAAGCAAAGAGAACCACCTAATGACCTTGTGGGCATAAAACCACACACATCTGTACGAATGAGATCTAAAGGCTGAATTGAAGATTCAATGTGCATTCTATGCACATTTTGGTTTTCGTTCCATATTGACAATGCTCACAAAATGAAAATCAGATAAAGATAACATAGGTAAGTAGCAAGAACAAGAAATATTTTCCATTCCACTATGAGATATATGGCCCAAACGACCATGCCAAATACAAGTCATAGGCTGTTCTGTAATAGCTATTAACAAGTGTTCTTTTCATGATACAAATAAAGGATAAAGTGAGCCAACTTTGCTTCCTTTTGCAATAGCCACATTGCCCTTTGATATGCCACAAGATTGAGCATAGAAGACCACCTTGTAACCAAGGTCATCAAGTTGACCAACTGACATCAAACTACGTGATAATTGAGGTACATGGCATACATTATGCATAGTAAATTTTTAACCATCAATGAACTGCACAACCACATCTCCAATCCCCACAACATCACACTTGTAAGAGTCACCAAGTCTCATGGTAACTAGAGGCTTTGCTGCATAATTAGAGAACCATTCTCTGTGTGGTGTCACATGGAAAGAAACACAGATTCCAGCAGCCACATGTGGGAAAGAGAATTAGCCATAAAAGCCTTAGTTGGCATAGTAGATGGTGCAGGTAATTGTTTAACATGCCCGTCAATATTTTGTCCTTTACCTTTAGCATTATTTAATGCATAATACTCTTTCTTCATGTGTCCTCTGTTATGACAATAATGGCATTCAATATCTCTCTTCCTTGATTTACTTGTACTCTTATTTCATTGACCATTCTTTTCCTTGTTCTTGCTCCTACCACGTTGTGATTCTTTCCTTGGTAATAATCATGAACATTATATGCATCTCCACTCTGAGAGCCAATCATAGATTTTCTACGAATCTCTTCACTCAAGAGTTCTCTACATATGTCATCATAGACTAGTTTGCCACCAGGTGCACTGTTGCTAATAGTTGTGCAAAATGTATCCCATGATGATGAAAAGGTGCATAACAACAAGAATGCTTTAATTTCATTACCCATATCCATTTTCTGAGTCTCTAACTGGGAAAATATAGCATCAATCTCATTTAGAGGAGCAGCAACACTATCTGTGTCCTTCATACAAAGGTCATATAACTTTCTCATCAGATACACTTTATTTGATGTCATCTCTTTTTCATATGTATTGCATAACTTCTTCCAAATCCCCTCTGCACTTTCACAATCTAATACTATAAAGTAAACATTATTTGTGAGGTGCAATCGAATGGTGGACATGGCCCTTTCATCTAACTCATCCTAATCATCATCATCCATGTCATCGGGATTCTTTGAGATTCCATTTAATGGTTTCCATTTCCTCGTTTGAAACATTGGGGTGACATCCCAAAATTTTAGGAAAAATCTGTCTGCATCCATAGGTCACTTCAAACAGATGTAGCTCATAGACTAATGAACCCAATGTGATGAAAATTGCTATGAAGCAAATAGACTAAGCACTTTACCTATGCCAATTTTAATATCATCAAAACACTTAGTATGCACAGAGAAATCAATGATCAAAGTTGACTAAAAATGAGACATAAACATGTGGTAGTAAATGAAGAGAACTGTAGCTTGAAATGTCAATTTGTATTGCACATATTGTACATGGAATTGATAAGCATGAAGCTTGAGAAGGTGTAACACTATGTGTGCTTCACAACTCACTTGGTGTGCTTGCTCCAAATTTCCTCCAAATGTAGATCAAACTCTGCTCTATTCTTCGGCTCTTCACATGTGTATATATAGAGGAATTTGAATTCAACATTTGGGGGAATTCTACCTAAAAGTTCCTTCAACTTAGTGGAATCTCATCTAATTGATTTATCCAACTTTGGCTTCGTGATTTTCACCTAACAAACTCGCAAGATTCTCTTCTTCCTTTCACTTTTGGTAAATTTACATTTCAACTATTACAGGAGAGTTTCTATGGCTCCTCTCATTCAGAGTACAAGTAATGTCATTACACTAATGATGATCAAGCACTAAGCTTTGATGAGAATGCACCAACAGCTTCCCCTCAAGCCTAGCATGCTTGAGTCTTCATTCTTCCTTGATTTCTAGCAAACCAATCATGCCTTTGAACCTAATTAGCTTGATACCATCCAATGGATTAGTCAACATGTCTGCACATTGAGGATTCGTAGATACATAGGACAATTGAATGTCCTTGCTTAACAACTTCTCTCTCACATAGTCATAGTGGACTTCAATATGCTTTGTTCTAGCATGGTAGAATGGATTAGCTACTAAGTGAAGTGAGCTTGTGTTATCACCAAAAATATGAGTTCAAGTATGTAACCCCAAATCTGAGTATAGACCATTCAACCACATTGCTTCTTGTGTTGCATTGGCCAATCCTCTATATTCAGCCTCAGTAGATGATAGAGCAACAGTTGGTTGCTTCTTTGAAGACCATGAGATAAGCTTTGAACCTGTAAAAGACAAATAATCTAATGTACTCTTCCTATCATCCTTTGATCTAGCACAATAGAAAGCATCAAATTCATTTGAGAAGTACTCTTCCCCACCATCTGATCTGAGTCTCTTGAGACATCTACCTCTTTGATTCTCTACAAGAGTAAGATATTTTTCAAACAATTGAACACTTCATACTTATGCTTCATAAAATACAAAATTGTCCACCTACTGCAATCATCAATAAAAGATACATAATATCTTGAACCTAAGATAGAAGATTCTTTGCTTGGACCCCACACATCTTTTTGAACAAGATCTAATAGCTCCAGATGGATATAGCCTTTCTTCTTGAAAGGTTGTCTATGTGCTTTGCCAAATTGACAAACTCCGCACTTGCAAATCAAATGTTGCTTTGTGATGTTGGGCAATCCAAGTACACCTTGATCCCTACATATTTCTTTCAAAGTTCTTTCACCAATATGAGCAAGTTTTTTATGTTATACCTCCAATTCAGAGAGTGTTTAAGATCCATAGCTAAACAATGCTATGTTCTTTGTATCTTCCACTTCAAAAGTGAAGAGTCTTCCTATCTTTTCTCCTTTGCCAATCCTTATAAATCCTTGCTTAGGGTCTTCCACATATGCTCCATGTCTTGTGAACCTAACATGCAATCCTTTCTCCATCACTTATCAAGTTTTTTGTTATTGTATGTACATACAATACTTTGCTTAGAAGATTCATATTGCCATCTGATATCCTAAAATTACATACTTTCTACATTGAATGCCTTGTATCATCACCTGTCTGCACTTCATGTTTGCTCTTGGGATCTTCCAAGTCAAAGAGAATTGCTACATTTCTTGATACATGATTTGAGCACCCTCAGTCAATACACAAAACATGGCCATCATCCATACCCTGCTTTAGTGATAAGTTCATGAGAAGAAGTGAGTCCCCTTGACTTTCATCATCAATGTAATTGTTGTAGTCTTTCCCCCATATGTATCCATTTTGATGGTTGTTATCGTTGTTGTAATAGTTGTTCTTGTATCCTCCATTATATCTGCCTCTATTTGATCCATAGCCACCTCTATTGAATCCTCTTCCTCTAGAATTCCTCGGGTTCTTGTAACACTCTTCAATAGTGTGATTAGAATAACCACATATATTACAAGGTTGTGATGTTTGACATCTCTCCTTGCCTTACTTTGCTCCTCTACCTCTTCCTCTAGCTTATCCTCTACCTATGAAGTTGACTTGGAAAGAGATACCTTCATCTTCATTCTTCTTAGACTTTGACTTATATTTAGCTTTAGCTTTATCAGAGATTAAGGCAGAAGATTGATTACCTCTTGAGGACTCACCATTCTTGTTCAAATTTTCTTCATGTGTGAAGAGTTGGCCCATCAATGTGTTGAGGTCAGATACTTGCATGTCCATGTATAAGTCCATAGCAGTTGTGAATGATTCCCACTTGGCATCAGCTTTAATGCCATTGATGATTTGCCTTATGATTTGCTCTTCTTGAATTACTTCTCCAATGCTTCCCAACTGATCAGAGATCTCTTTCATCTTGGTGACATAATCAGTCACACTTTTCTTGGGACTTTTCTTCAAGGTAGTGAACTCCATCCACAATTGGATCTTCCTTGCTCTAATGTTTGAAGAGAAGAAGGTAGCAAGTGCATTTCAGCTCTCTCTTGAGGTCTTGAATCCTTTCACATGAGGTAAGAGAAAATTAAAAATTGAGTTTAGAATATAGGACCTCGCTAGTGCATCCTTTGAACACCAAGTTGTAAGCCTCTCTTGCTCTTCATGTGATGGTTGCCCTTTGCTTCTCATTGTTGGCGTGACTTCATCTTCATTTATGTATCCAAATAGATTTCTTCCTTAAAGATAGGCATCCATCCTAAGGGACTAGGCTGAGTAATTGTTTCTATCCAATTTGTCAATGGTAGAAGGAAAATCATCACCCATGTTGATTCAACTTTGCTCTAATACCACTAGAAGAAGAGAAGGTGGATACCTCCAAAGATGAGCTTGATGCTGCAAAAACCTTCTCTCCACCTACCAAGATGACTTCAAGGATAGTAATTAGACACCTTGAGCTTGCTAAGGATGCATATAGACCACCTTCGTGCTTTCAAAGATTATTCTCAAATTGATCCATCAAAGCAAACAATTGATTCAAAGCAGATGATTGAAAACTTGCTATTTTGGGCTGAGAAGTACTCTGCAATTTCACTCAAAGCTGACAACCTACTTAGAATTGTCCACATATACTTTTCACACTTGAAATTAGATATATGATTATCCTAAAGCAACAAAAATGATTAATTTTGATGAACCATACTGAGAGAATGTAATTTAGGAACATTGGGGTGTCATCCCAACATTTCACGAAAAATCTACCTCCATACATAGATCACTTCAAATAGATGTAGCTCGTAGATTAATGAACAAAATGTGATGAAAATTGATATAGTGCAAATAGACTTAGCAATTTGTCTATACCAATTTAAGTCCCATCACAAGACTTCGTATACATAGAGAAATCAATTATCAAATTTGATTGAAAATGAGACATGGACCTGTTGGAGTAAATGAAGAGGACTCCAATGTGTAGCTTGAAACGTCAATCTGTATTGCACATATTGTACATGGAATGAATGAGAATGAAGCTTGTCAAGGTGTAGCACTATTTGTAGTTCACAAATGACTTTGTGCTTGCTCAGAACCTCCTCTAAATGTAGCTCAAACTCTACTCTATTCCGCAACTCTTCTCATGTGTCTATATGAGGAATTTGAATTCAAAGTTTAGGGGAATTCTACCTAAAAGTTCCTTCAACTTAGGGGATCTCATCTAATTGATTTCTCTGACTTTAGGTTCGTGATTTGCACATAACAAAGTCATGAGGTTCTCTTCTTCCTTTTACTTTTGGTGAATTCACATTTCAACCATTAGAGGAGATAGTTTATATGGCTCCTCTCATTGAGAGTACAACTAATGTTATTACACCAATGATGATCAAGAACTAGGCTTGGATGAAAATGCACCAACATTTATCAAACACAAAAGGCTTTATGCAAAAACGTAACTGCTATATCAATGACCACATGGACGTACATAAGTGATATCCAGAGAAGCATACATAGTGTATATGTGCTCAATATATGTAGTAAAATGACATTGAAGGCTAAATGCACAACCCAAAAACTACCCAACAACACCTGCAAGTGTCTGTGAACTCTACTATTTAAGTTCGAAAACCTACATAAATTTGTAGTGGCTACTCCCACCACAACCGAAAACCTTTTGAGAAACTTTTAATTTTACAAGTGTGGTTGAAAACAAGACCCCAAATGTGAATACTTATTTTTGGAGAAATACAAAGAACAATCTTCTTGATGTTCTTGTTGTGTGAACAAACCTATGCATGAAAGTACTCCCAAATGGCTCCAAAAATCACCCCAAAAATGCTTCAAAGTCATGCTTTGAAAGCAAAGAATGAAGCTTTGAGGGACCAAAACATGTTCAAGGTAATATTAACCTTTGTCTTTCCCCTTCTTCAAAAACCACAAGAGTGTAGCTTAGTGGCAAGAGATTTCCACGATTAAGCGAGCTCTAGGTGGAACAGTACTAGGATGGGTGACCTCCCATGAAGTATCAGGAACCTCTATCTTCCTTGATCGTTCAGGTCCTCCCTTGCCCACATCCAATGGCACCAATGATGACTTCAATGACTCAGATGACAAGGCATACCAAGGTATATGCCTTGGTGGCCACTTTTGTCATAAGCCTTGGAAGAAGCCTTGGGTGGGCGGGCGAATGCTTGCTTCGCTCGCACAAAAAAAACAAAGCTTTTGTGTCAAAATGACCTCTAATACAAGTGAAGTATTTTGATGGTGATGCATCACAGTGCACACTCCTTCTCAAGAGCTCCACAACAATATCCTCGGAGTTGAAAACCGAGTTACATGCAGTTGAGCTCTACTACAATTCATATGCAGCTCCTCTAAGCTTTGCCACAACCTCCATGGTCGGATTCTCAATGCAATAAGAGAAGCTCGGGCTATGAGAAAGTAAGATAAAGACAATATGATTGCCTCTCATTGCTAGAGTAGCGAATCTTG
Source organism: Ceratopteris richardii (assembly GCA_020310875.1). Lineage (NCBI taxonomy): Eukaryota > Viridiplantae > Streptophyta > Polypodiopsida > Polypodiales > Pteridaceae > Ceratopteris > Ceratopteris richardii. The sequence goes on along the minus strand of CM035410.1, from coordinate 57,114,536 downwards.
TCCCAAGATGATAATGCTGAGATGAAGATCACCATGAAAGCTTTGATACCAAGGCAATAGACTTTCCACCTAGCAAGCTTCTAAATTAATTCTTCTCTCCACCCAACCAAGCCTTGTACATATAGCTACTGAGAACTCAACCACTTTGGTTCTAAACTACTCTTTTCAAAAGCACTTTTATTTGAGAGCCACCCTTTTGGAAAAGTAGCATCATTTGAGAACGATCCTTTTCAGAATCTATCCACGCCACTCTTTTGTGGATTCATTGTCCACTACCCTTTATCTCGAAAGGTGCCAGTCAGAGAGAATGGTCCACAATCCTCTATCTCATGGAGCTGTTCGGTGAAACTTTACTACTTGTAGGTTTTGAACTCAAGACCTCCTATTGGCACCCCTTAAAACTTATCTACTAAGTCAGGTAGATTTCTTATCCTAGAGCATCTAAGAAGCTATACTTATGTCTAGTCTTGACATCTTTGGCCAAACAATTAAGTGACAAATCAATGTCCAAATTCATATCAGTCTTAAGCGGCTAGATACTTCCATCATAGACTTACTTTATAACAAGGAGAACCTCCAAAGAGCCAAAAACTTTGGTAAAACATTTTCAACAATGGAAGAGCATGTGGTTCCAACCCACAAAAAGATGGATACGATTTGAGAACATTGATCAAAGATGTAGAGTTGACTACATTGATTTGTGCCTCTTAAGACAAAGGATGATTGTTTAGCGGGACTCTAAGTATCGCCTTGTTATTGGACAAGAACCACATAATCTGAAAGGTACTAAATGGAAAAATGGAAACCTAATACAAGACATTTGGAGAATCAAGCAACCACTAGAATTCTTTCAAGATCTCAAACAAAGGTGGTGCTTAAATCGGTTATGGATGCGATGGAATCTCAAAAATTATCAACGATATTCGGCATCTTTTGCTCAAATGCAAGAAGTCCACCCTCCTTTGGAGGATTCTCCATAGGGGAATCTCGGCCAATGTGAAAGATTCTTAAATTTATGGCGTTATGCCTTGGTCTAAAAGATGCCATCATGGGTAGGAAGACCTTGCTCACCTCTTCTTTGTGTGCCCTAGAAGTATTTCTATGTGGACGAGGATCAACGAACATCTTCAGTTCGATTGGCCTATCAATTGGCAACAATCCCTCTTGGGGGAGGTGGTTGGAAACTCCTCAACCCTTTGAAACGCGATCATAAGTAAGGTTCTCTAAAAGATTTGGAGAGACACTACTCTGAAAACTTTGATAGCCCACATCAAGAATGGTCTATTGACTCCTTCCTATGCTTTTTGACTAGAAAAATAAGAAACACTAAGAGTCTTTTAAAGAACAACAAGCTCAAATGTAAGTGGCTATCACATGATGGTGATCAAACCATTATCACGTGATGGTGATCAAACCATCATTAAGCTTCTTAGTTCTTCCCAATAGTTTCCCATTACAAAGGGCGATAAGAATGCTGCTCTTCTTTCTATCTCATTCTTTTCTCTTGTATTCGCTTCTTTGTTAATATATCTGTAGTTGGTTTTTTTTTTCAAAAAAATCAAAAACATATGCGCAATCGAATAAAGGATATCTTCCTTTGCTTGTAAGAGAAGGAAATCTTTCGTCTCCATGTTTCGTCAAAGGAATGCTTATTTTCTTGACTATGAAACCATGAGAAAGAAGGTTTATGAATGAAATGCAGGTACTCCGCCTTATTCGCATCTATTACTGCTGTTCGTATAATGCATGCCATGCACAGAAAGAAAAGCAGTAGATTCTCTCATCTACTTCAGAGTACGTTGCTTGAGGTTTACAAGTTTATTTTAATAGGCATTATATTTATTAGGAGACTCTCAACTACTTGAGAGTACGTTGCTTAAGGCTTACAAGTTTCTTTTAATAGGCATTATATTTATTAGGAGATGTGCTAGAGCGAATCGCAAGAAACATTGTGATATGTTCTTCAAGGATTCTCTGTATTACATTCTTATCGATGGTTGAAGTACCTTTTTTTAAGAGTAACTTCCATTATATTAACATAATAAAAATTACAAGAAGGCTAGCTATAGACACAAAGGAGGTAATAAACCTCCATCCCCGAGAGGAAGCATCGCTTTCGTTTCCCTCCAATACATATGTTAGTGTGTGGAAAAATAGGGAAAGCTCTTCTGGCTGTTTATTTCCATCACCAAGGGAGCCGATGAGCCCTCTAGGGATTGCTAAGCTCTCTAAGAATCGCTGAAAATCGTTGCCACAAAAGTTAAAAACGTTTCTATGTGGCCAAATCTTCCAAAGGGCTTCTCCTAAAATTGCATGCGCAAGAGTGAAGAGTAGCTCACGGCTTCTATGAGAAGACCTTGTTCATAGGAGATTCTTTTGTTTAGATGCCAAGTTCTTTGTAGCTTTCCCCAAGGCAAGAGCATTTTTTACCTGAATGAAAGAGGTAAGTTTAGTCTTGTTTTTTACCTAAAACATTTTCTGTATCAAGAGGGCGATACCGAAGCTTTGAAGCTTTACATTTGGTCTACATATGGGTACAATGACTATAGGTTTCGGCCATGCTAGGACACCACCTTGTCTGTGGGTAGGGTCTTATGGCTTCTTGGCAATGTCACATGCCTATAGGCTAAGGGGATTCAAGAAGTTCTTCGCACAATTATCCCCTTGGTCAGAGTGTCCATAGTTGGGCCTTCAGAAAACGAGTTTGATAAGCCTTGAAGCCAATCTCCAAGTGGACCTTTGGGTTAGCCTCTAGCTTCCATGCGATCAATAACACCAAGAGCTCCCCCCTCCCCCCCCCCCCCCAAGCGCCAAAGATTCTTTGTTATAGAGAACAACAAGATTAAGAGCAAATAGTTCCCGCACGAAGAAGATCAAATCATCATAAATCTTTTTAATTTATCCGAGTAGTTTTCCTTAGTTTTTTTGTCTCCTTCCCTTGCACAAGGTGTTAAGGGCTTCTAATATCCTTTGTATCTCCTTTCTTTATCTTGTATTCTCTTGTTTATTAATACATTTGAAATTGGTTTTAAAAATAATGATAGTAATAAAAACCGTGAGAGTGATTAGAACGAAGTATGGTGATATGCCCTGGCAATGATCCCCCGTGGATACAAAGCAATGATCCCCGGTAGATACAAAGCTTAAAGTGATAGAATGGTTATAGCCTTGACAGGTTCCCTATTACTCAGAAGAAGGGGACACCTATTCTTCATTAAATAGGAAGTGGTGTCTTAATTAGACTAGCATTAGATGAGACTTCAAATCCAGCGAGTTGGTTCTTATGTGGCAAATTTTTCACCACGGAATTCACACAAATGCCAAAGCCAACAAAATCTATGAGACCACTTCTTGATGTAAAAGGTGTCTTCATGGCATAGAAGACATAGGGCGCCTTCTCTTCCCTGCCCTAAGGGCTAGGTGGTATGTCATTCCATGGTAGAAATTCTCTCATTTCAAGCTCGGTGTAGTTGCAAACAAGCCCTTCTTGAAGAAGCAATTGGTTGCTATGCTTCATTATGGAACGCCATAAGAGGTTAAGGTTTTCTGGAAAATAGGGAAAGAGAGATTTGCAGCAAACCTCTACAACAACCCAAAATAGTGGTCAATTAAGAAAACATTGAGCTTATTAAGAAGGAATCATCGGTTGCAAAAAGTCTCCGCCTTTTAGTCATCATAGAAATGTTGTAATAGAGAGCAACAAGTTACAAAGTAGATGAGCGCCTCGTGAGGGGGACAAGAACTTGATCAATCTGATACAAAAAAAAAATTGAAGCCTTACCCTTTTTTGGCTTCAAGCCACTATAATAGTGAAGTCCACCCCGAATCTGTGGGATTAGCGAGATCTTGGGAGCACTATGCCCCTTTCCTTTTTTTAATTAAAAGGAAGTTCGACAGAGCCTATTCTTCCAAAATTTAATTAATAGAACTGACAGTTGTACAAGTGAACAGGCTTAGCGCCCATGGGACCCTTCGTATCCCACAAACCAAGTGATGCTTATAGTTTAGTAGAGAATTTTACAGAGAAGGTTGATAACCCTCTCGTCCCCCTCATGTCAGGCCCACTTGGTTTTTTTATCTTGTTGCTCTCTCTATAAAGAATACTCATTATATTCTTGTTATTTTAATTACTTTGATCTTGTTGCTTTCTATAAACAATACTCATTGTATTCTTGTTCTTTTAATTACTTCAAGCAAGGAGGAATAAGTATGGGCCGAACTCCCTCTTATATTTGGTATAAGTATGGGCCGAACTCCCTCTTTAAGTATGGTGATAGATTCTCATATTTGGTAAGAACAGGTGTGATTTTTGGGTGAAAAGGCATTAAAGTGACACCTCGTCTACGTGGTTGATACTTCAACAATTATTTGAATAGACATTACTTTACCAGTTAAAGAGTCACAATGGTTTGGATGAAGTACGCTTATAAGCTCGAGGATTTTCTGTCATAGAATCTTACCATTTGTCACTATACTCGTTTCAAACGATGAAAGGCATCAGAGGGATACCTTGCCTATTACTGACACACTCATATTTGTGCACACATGTTTGCTGTCCAAATAGATTTATGTTCATGAATGGGCTGTGCGTACGAAAATAAGTTTTTGTTCATGAATGGCCGTACGTTCGTATGCATATAGATATTTTTCATGTGCACACATAAAGTGGCTAGTTTTACTTTGTCTTTTAGAATTCTCCAAATCCATACTCTTGGTTTCATGTCAATTTGAAAACTTTCTCTTTCCCCTTGGTCTAGTAGGAGATTATTGCTGCCTAAAATTGGGCCTTTGCCACCCGCTCCTTGCCCGCCAAATGCTGAAAGATGGCAGTCATGAACACACAACACATCTTGGTCACTACTTAAAAGAATCTTCAAAACATCCATCTAGCTAGAACGGAAAATATTTATTGAAGACTGAGGCAGCTTCAAGAGGATGTAAACATAGGCCACTCTCAATACCAGACAGGGCTCCAGAAAATCTGATGCATGTTGAGATACGAAGAAGAAATTTGAAGAAAAAATCTAGAGGTATACTTTAAAGATGGTGGGTGGGAAGCATAGACAAGCCTACTAAAGAGATGTGTGGCCTCCTCAAGAAGAAACAATCCAAGGCAGCAATCTCGTTCATGATGGACATCGATGGGCTAGAGTCCAAGACAGATGAAGAAAATATCTTGTTGATTGTCAATCACTTTACCCAGCTTTTGGGGGTTTCCATGTCTCTTTCTCCTCCCAAGCATGATTGCATGGGGGCCATGTCTAGAGTCAAAACCAAAAGGATTCCACAAAATATGAAGCCTCTTCTTGAAGCTCCCATTTTGAATTATGAGACTCTTGAAGTTATTGGTTCACTTTCTAATGGCAAAAGCCTGAGTTTAGATGGCCTAGCCAATGAGTTTTTTCAAGACCTTCAAGCATGTGGTGACTACTCCATTACCTATGGTGTGGCAAGAGGCCATTTCTTTTGGTGTGCTTCCTAAATGTCTAAATGAAGGTGTTATCAATCTTATTCACAAAAAAGCAACAAAAAGAGGATTTGAAATCGGGGTCCAATCAGAAACGAGCTAAGATCCTTGCTAAAGTTATTGCTAATCAAATTTCTTATCACTTACAAAATTGGGACATTGACGATCAAAAAGGTTTTATCAAGGGGAGGTCCATCCTCGAGGTTATCATTGATGTTTTGGAAGGTCTCGTTATTACTAAAGACTCAGCTCAATATGTTCTCTTCCCTAAAATTGACTTCAACAAAGTGTACGATAGGCTCCAGTGGCACTTCATTCTCCAATCTCTGAAAGACCTGGGTTGCAGTTAGAAATTCATTAAGATGATGTCAACATTGTTGGGAAATGTGTCAGCCCAGATAAACATCAATGGCTAGCTTTCTCGAGCTATTCGATTAAAATGTTCTATGAGGCAAGGATGCCCCTTGGCCCCTCTTCTCTTTTTCATTGTTCTCGATGGTCTCAGCTCCTTTGTTAAAAATCATGCATGTTTAGGTCTTATTCAAGGCCTCATTCTTCCCCTCAATCAAGACAAGGTGATCATGAGACTTTTTGTCAATGACACCAATGATTTTGTGCATAATGATCTGACCAGCATTAGTACCTTTTGGTGTTGCCTAAATACATGTTTTGAGGCATTAGGTTCCAAAATAAACCACTCTAAAACCACTTCTAGGGATGTTATTGGGCATCCACCTCAAATGCTAGTTGACTACGGATTTCAATTGGTCCTAGTGGGAAAAAATCATCTTCTTGTTATGTATTTCCATGGGATTCAACATTTCGATGGGTGAGTGATAGAGTTGGGCACTTTCTAAGCTAGATAAAAAGCTCAATTACTGGAAAGGTATGTAGATCGACCTGGCAAGGTGATCTATGGTGGTTAACATGTTCCTTCTTTCTTTGATTATTTACTTTCTCTCTTGCTGGAGACTGAAGGACCAAGAGATTGTCAAATTGTAGAGAATTTGAAAAATTTTTCTTGACAAAAGACCCTAACAGAAGGGTTGTTCCCAAAACTAAATGGGCTACTTGCATAAGCCAAAAAGATCAAAGTGGTTTGGGAATTCTAAACATTGAAAGAATGGCTAATAAAGTTGCAAACAAATGGTTAATTAAAGCTTGAAGTAACATGGATGCCTCTTGGGCCAAACTAATCTTTAGAAACAAGAGTGATCTTAGGCTTGTGGGCCTTCGAGGGTGGAAGAGTCTAGATCTTCTCAATCATTTATTCTCCCCATACTAGGTGTCTCCCAGAGGCTCGAGCTTAGTTTTCTCCCTTTGGAAGAGTTGGCATAATGTGAAACAGTTTGTGAAAATCAATGAAGATTGAAAATGGGTTGCCAATATTAGACAAAATGATTCGATCTGGTTCCCTATCAAGGGAACCAAAGGCATTGAGCATTGGAACCACCAAAAAATCTAGGAAACTTTGGAACAAAGGTTTTCCTTTGTGGAAACACCTGTGGAATCAAGAAACATGCCAATGGATTAGATTTGAGGACATTGATGCAGCTAGAAGAGTGGACTATGAAGAATGATGCCTCTTGCAAATGAGATTCAATGCTTGGGAGGGATTGAGGACTCGCCTCATTATTGGGCATGACTCCCCTCATCTTGAGGGTCTTAGATGGCACAATGACAACAATCTTGATAAAATTTCAAGATTCAAGAAGAATGTGGACTTTCATGTCATGCTCAATAGGAGATGGTGTTTAGATTGGTCACACTGAGATCTCAAGTTCCAATCCCTTTGGCATCCCCTTGTTGAAGTTACAAAAATTGTTTATTATGTGGATAATCATCCATAAGGGAATTAGGACCAATGTAAAAGATAACAAAATTTGTGGAGGCCCTCCATGGTCTAAAAGATGCGGTCATGGCAATGAGGACTTGGCAAACCTCTTCTTCTCATGCCCCAAGTCAATGTCGATCTAGTGGGCCATTGGGGAATCATGTTGGAACAAGTACAAATAAACTGGAAGTTTTTTTCCTTGAGGGCAAAAAGTTTAAAATAAAGTGGGCCCCCATGAGGGGGATGAAAGGGTTATCAATATTATTTTTAATGTATTCTAGCTAGTTTTAAGCAACCCATGCTTTGTAGATTTTTGGGGTCCCATAGATGATAGGCCTATTTACTTGTAGAATTGTTATTTCTATTAATTAAATTTTGGAAGAGAAGGCTATCATCGAACTTCCTTTAAAAAAAAGTAGCTAATTGTTGGGAATGACCCCGATGCGTTGAGGATCTAAGATACCACAATGCCAACCATCTTGAAAATATTCAAAGGTTCAAGAAGAATGTGGACTTTCATATCACTCTCAATAGGAAATGTTATCTAAATTAGTCCGGTTTAAAGTGGGATTTTAAGTTCCAATCCCTTAGGCATCCCCTCATCAACATAAAAAATGAAGTTCTTATATGGAAAATCCTCCACTTTGGTATTTAGACCAATTTAAAAGCTAATAAAATTTGTGGTGCTCTTCCTTGGTGTCTACGAGAGGGAAGAGAAGGTTATTAACCTTCTTTGCAATGTTTTTTAGTTCTTCTTAGCTACCCCTAATTTGTGGCATTCGGTTGGTCCCATGTGCAATGTTTTTTAGTTCTTTTTAGCTACCCCTAGTTTGTGGCATTCGGTTGGTCCCATTTGTGGTAGGCTCATTCAGTTATACAATTGTTCTTTCTATTATAATAGGCTATTGTCAAACTTTCTTTAAGAAAAGACTAGCTACTTGTACTTTTGTGCTTTTAAAATTCTCGATATATATATATATATATATATATATATATATATATATATATATATATATATATATATATATATGTGTGTGTGTGTGTATGTATGTATGTATATCTTTCACGACACTCGCTTTAAATTATATAACAAGAAGAAATTACAAGAGCTTTGATGAGACATATAAAGAAAGTTAATAACGTTTCTTTCCTCTTCGTTGGGGGTCCATTTATTTTCCAACTTGTTGTTTACCATTAGAAAAACCTTATGGGCAGATTTCTTACATTTCACGACTCTTCTCTCTAAATGGCCAAGTAAATTTCTTATTGATTATTTTCTAAGAGGGATATCAAAGTTGATAGTGTATCCTTCTTTTTAGATTCGAGAGAGAGAGAGATTCATCTCTAACAGAATTTCATAACATGGAGGAGCATCCGAATGCTTCCCCAGGTAAAGCTTGTTTCCAATTGATTTGACAATGGATACCATTCGAATGATAGAGAATCTATATCACTCAAAAGATCCTTGGGCCCGAAAAGAATATTTGACTAAGGTCTTTCCTACCATAGTGTTTGCACCAAGGGGGCACTCCACAAATTTTGTTAGTTTTGACATTTTTCCAAATTCATCGATGGAGAATTTTCCACATAAGCACCTTTCTTATTTTCTATGAGATCATGCCAGAGGTCCATAAATTTGAATTCCCATCTTATATGCAGCCAATTGTGGCACGACCTCATGTTTAGCAAGATGTGGATTTTCAAGTTCTGTTTTATATTTAGTTTCTTTTCTAAACTATTATTTTTGTGCCATATTAGCCCTTGTAACTTTGAGATATCCTATCCAAGAAAGAGACGAGTTTTTAGTCATCCTAAGCATTGATTCTATGCCTTAGCAAGCACCAATCTTCAAATTCAACTCTTCTAGCCAGGTCAATGTCCTCAAATGTGGTTTGTTCTGTTCTTTCTTGGTTCCTATATTGTAAAATTCATGTGTAGAGTAGTAACCATTTTCGCATCATCTTGAGAGCTCCCCTGGTCCTACTATTGTGCCTCCCTTCTCGCATGCTTCCTTCACACCCTACCCCTCCTCCTTCCTACCCTCTTAGATTACCTACCCCTGCCCCCTTCTAAGGGCCTCAATGCCCCTCCCCGCCTCGCACCTACCCTTGCTACCTAGACTCTTCCCCTCTTCCCACCTATTCTAGCTATCAAGCTTCTCCCCCTCCCCTTTCACCTTTGCCTCTAGCAACACCTTTAGCAACTCTTCCCACTTGTGAGGTCTAGATTTCAAGCCTCCCCCCCTTCTCCCCACCCTCTTTCCTTGCTATTTCCTACACTCGTCCTCCCTTTGGCCTTCTCTTTTTGCCAAGCTAAAATGCTTTCCCCTTTCTGCTCCTCTTGTTTCCCTATCCTCAACGGGATTGGAATGTGATGATCAAACCTTTTTTCTTGGCTTGGGGCCCCAAGCCTTGTAGTGTGCAGCTTGATGGAGTTATTTTTTTCATATCCCATCTTTTTGTCATGGTAGACATAAATGGCATTGGAGACTCCTCCATAGAGGGACTCTTATAAAGCTCCCTCACCTACAACCACTATGTCGCCCATTCGACTCTCCCTTACTGATGAAGATAGAGTGAGTCTAATCTGAGAGGTTAAGCACCTACAAACCTCCTTGGTAATTTGTAAGATCATCAAATTTGTTGGAACAAACCAATCACAAATTGGTGATTACAAAGAGTTTGAAGCAAGCTTATGATCAGATTGAAGTGGAAGAAGACACTTGAGAAAGTGAAGAGATCTCATAAATGAAGTTTGTATACATATGTACATTACAGGTGGAAATTCTTGTAATCTGAGTAGAGATAATCCTTAGGATGATAAGGAGTAATGTAATAGATGTGGGATAAGTCTAGAACTATATGTATATAAGTCAATGATGTAAAGAAATACATATGAGAGTCATTTGAAGACAAGTGTCATAGAGATAGATGTGTAGAGTCTTTCTCAGGAAATTAGCGACGCGTTTTTCTCTGAGTTCTCGTAGTCTGATCATGTGGATCAGAAATCCTTTGGTACACATCTAATTTGGAAGTTAATGAAGCTATGTTCAAAGTTTCATGGTCTAATTCTTTTCCTGCTGTGAGTATGATCAATAGGAACATGTATATGTAAAGTCTGCAGAAAAATTTCTCAGAGTCGTGCACTTTTTCGTGTCAATGTTTTGCTTAGATCTCAGTGCATAGTGTAAAGTTTTTGATGAGTGAGCATTCAAAATCTAAGTTAGAAGGTAAGGAAGCTGTGGCTAAAAGCATTTAGCAAAACAGGATTTGTGCTGTGAGAAATCAACCTTAGAAGTTACCTATGTCAAAGTCGCTTATTCAGGAAGTTAGTTTCTGACATATTTTTGAACTTAAGGATCAAATTGAAGTTTTAATGATTCTTTTGAAGGACTAATGGTTGATGTGATTGCACAAAGGTAGCTTGGAGGTATTTATATCATTAGATTGAAGAAATCTGAAGATATGTGCAGGTAATGAAGTCAATCTTTCAAGCAGACTTCTTGAAGAAGGAAATTCTCACTCAGAGAATTGTTCATGAATGATTTGGTAAATCAAAGTAACATTTGTGTAAAGTTTGGTCTATAACTGATATAGAGGTGCTCTTAGATCAGTATAGATCAAGTCTCTGGAGATTAAGAGGTCTCCAACAATGGTATCAGAGCTGAAGGTGCAATACAAGTGAAGTAAAGGCATTGGAAGTCCCGACTGCTGCAGATATTGAAGTTCCTTCTAATTCAAGGTGGACAAGGACAAATTCTTGCAGATAATTTGCAGAAGTACAAAGTACAAGTTCAAAGGATCAAAAAGGATTGAAGCTTCATATCAAAGGTACACTTTACTATCATAAATCATAGTAATTGCAGACAGAGAAGATCAAAGATGGGAGAAAGCTTGCAGATTGATAAGCTAGATAGGGACAACTATCGAGCTTGGTCCATGAGGATGGAGGCACACCTCATGAGCAAAGATTTGATGGCATTCATTACAGGAGAAGAAGAAAAGCCTGAGTTTGCAGATCCTAGTATTCCAACTAGGGAAGAGCTTGCAGATTTGAAGACTTGGATGAGAAAGGATGCTCAAACTAGGAGCATCATTTACATGGTTGTAAATGATTATCTTCTACCTCACATCAGAGGATTAGAAAGTGCAACAGATGTGTGGAATGCTTTGGAAGAGCATTTCCAAAACACAACCAAGTCAAGGAAGTCCTCACTTTGGGCTGAGTTCACAACTTTCAAGGAGAAGAGTTCATAATCAATTTCTGATTATGTGGCAAGGATGAAAGATATTGCAGATAGCTTGGGAGCTATAGATGAAGACATTGAAAAGGATAAGTTGGTAAGGCAAAAACTTACAGGTCTGAGAGGAGATGAGAAGTGGAAGCTTTTCATATTGTCCATAGAATTGTCACTAGATCACTTTACTCCTGATCTTAATGAATTTCTAGGACACATGCTAACTTTTGAGCAGGACATTAAGGGAGACAATGATAGGAGTGCAAACCAAGCTATGTACTCCAAGGACAAGCAAAAGAATGGCAAAGGGAAGCAATCAACTGATGATGAAGGAACCTCAAGTCAAGCTAACTTTACAAAAGGAAAGGTGAACTTTAGAGGTAAAGGAAGAGGAGGTAAGAACAAAGATAATACCAAAGCTTGTTGGATTTGTGGTGAAATCAATCATTTGGCAAATGATTGTTGGTATAACAATCAAAATGGTGGAAGTAATAACCAGAGTTTCAACCAAAGAGGTAGAGGAGGCAGAAACCAAAGAGGCAATTTCAGAGGAAGAGGTGGTAGGACATCTTATGCTAGAGGAGGTGGAAGAAGTTTTCGATCTCAGCCCTACAACAACAATTATTATAATTATGCATCAGATCAAAAGGATGACATGACTCTCCTCTTGAATGCAACTAATGAAGCAGTAGGAGAAGACCAAAGGGTGTTTTATATTGACTCAGGATGTAGCAATCATCTGAGTGGCAATATATCACTGATGACTGATATGGAAGCAAAGGTGAATGGACATACAGTTCAAACAGGTGACAATACCAAGCATAAAGTGGAGAGCATTGGATCAGTGAAGACAAAGAATGGAAGTACACTCTTGAGCAAGGTACTTTATGTTCCTACTATTCCTAAAAACTGGATAAGTGTAGGTCAAATTGTGGAGAAAGGATATGAAGTCAGATTCACAAATGATGGTGTCTATGTGCAAGATCCAAATCAGGGATATAGAAACATTATTGGAGGTAAAAAGGAAGGAAGGTTGTTTACTCTCAAGGTCCAAGGTAATGAGGGACAGGCTTTATTTACTTATGGAAGTCAAAAGATGTCTGAATTAGACCTATGGCATAAAAGATTAGGTCATTTCGATGAGAGAGCTATAAAGGAAATGTCAAGGAATGATGTGGTGCTTGGTTTGCCAAAAGTTGAAGGGCAACATATGGTGTACAAGTGTGAAGCTTGTCAATTAGGTAAAGCACACAAGAGTTCATACAATAAATCAGGATATAAGTATTCAAATATGGTTGAATTGGTTCATACAGATGTATGGGGTCCTTCAAGGGACTATAGCATAAATGGATCCAGATATTATGTGTTGTTTGTTGATGATGCAACCAGATGGATTACTTTATATGTAATCAAGGACAAATCAGAAGTGTTCAAGACATTCAAGCATTATCATGCTTATGCAGAAAGGATTACAGGACAAAAGCTCAAGAGGTTGAGATCAGATGGAGGGGGAGAGTATCTTTCTAAAGAGTTTGATGATTATTTGTGGAATGGAGGTATAAAAAGAGAAGTAACTTTCAGGTACTCCCCTCAACAAAATGGAATTGCAGAAAGAAGAAATAGAACTCTTGTAGAGTTTGCAAGAGCAATGATGAAGGAAAAGAATTGTCCAAATTACTTATGGGCAGAAGCTATCAACACTGCAACATACCTTGTGAATAGGTTACCTTGTAAGGCATTGGAGGGAAGAACTCCTTATGAAGCATGGTGGGGTAAGAAACCTACTCTTGATCATTGTAAGGTGTTTGGATGTTTAGCATATGCTTATGTTCCTTCACAGTTGAGACATAAGCTAGAACCCAAAGCAGAGAAGTATGTGTTTATTGGGTATGATGATAGACAGATGGGTTACAGATTGTGGAGTCCATCTACAAAGCAATTTCTTGTTACCAAAGATGTTACATTTGATGAGCAAAGCACATGGTATACAGGGTCAACAAATGATTATGCAGATGACAAAGAAATACAAAGAAAAGGGAAGACAAACGTAAGTATGTATGAAGAAGATATTGATGATGTTGATTGTAAAAGTAAATTGCAGAATAATATTGAAGATGGGCCAAGATTTGATCCAGTATCAAATGTGGCTGAGACCTCAAGAAGTGCAGAGGTTAGAAGATCCTCAAGGGAAAGAAAAGAGCCTATCAGGTATAGTTATGATACATCTTTTCTAACAACAAAAGATTATGCTTATATTGTGAAGACAGAAGAGGATCCAATCACATATGAAGAAGCTAAAGGTAAACAGAATTGGGAGAAGGCAATGCAAGAAGAGTATGATGCTTTACTTGAAAATGAAACATGGGAATTGGTGCCAAGACCAAAGAATCAGAAAGTCATTGGATGTAAGTGGGTGTATAAAACAAAAAGATTTGCAGATCGTAAGGTGTCTAGATACAAGGCTAGGCTTGTGGTCAAAGGTTATGCTCAAACTTATGGTGTAGATTATGATGAAACCTTTAGTCTTGTTGCTAAGATGTCTACAATAAGATCATTGATTGCTATTGCAGCTTGTAAAGGATGGAAGTTTTCACAATTAGATGTGAAGAATGCATTTTTTAATGGATACATTGCAGATGAAGTGTACATGGAGCAACCAGAAGGCTTCATGGATTCAATTGGATCAGATTATGTGTGTAAGCTTAAGAGAGCTTTGTATGGGTTGAAGCAGGCCCCAAGAGCATGGAATTACAGGCTTGTTAAGTTCTTGAATGAATGTGGATTTCAAGCATCAAAGGCAGATAGTAGCTTGCTAGTGAAGGCAAGTGAAAATGGATACATATACATGTGTATTTATGTTGATGACATTATTGTCACAGGTACAGATGCTCAAGGAATCAATGAGCTTAAGAAACAAATAGAGAAGGAATTTAAGATAAGGGATTTGGGAAACTTATCTTATTTCTTAGGAATGCAGATTGTGTATACTCAACATGGAGTATATGTTACACAAGAGAGGTACTTGAAGAATCTTCTGGTCAAATTCAACATGGAGGATTGAGGTACATTACAGGTGGAAATTCTTGTAATCTGACTAGAGATAATCCTTAGGATGATAAGGAGTAATGTAATAGATGCGGGATAAGTCTAGAACTATATGTATATAAGTCAATGATGTAAAGAAATACATATGAGAGTCATTTGAAGACAAGTGTCATAGAGATAGATGTGTAGAGAGTCTTTCTCAGGAAATTAGCGACGTGTTTTTCTTTGATTTCTCTCAGTCTCATCATGTGGATTAGAAATCCTTTTGTACACATCTAATTTTGAAGTTAATGAAGCTATGTTCAAAGTTTCATGGTCTAAATCTTTTCATGTTGTGAGTATGATCAATAGGAACATGTATATGTAAAGTCTGCAGAAAAATTTCTCAGAGTCGTGCACTTTTTCGTGTCAATGTTTTACTTAGATCTCAGTTCACAGTGTAAAGTTTCTGATGAGTGAGCATTCAAAATCTAAGTTAAAAGGTAAGGAAGCTATGGCTAAAAGCATTTAGCAAAACGGGATATGTGCTATGAGAAATCAACCTTAGAAGTTACCTATGTCAAAGTCGCTTATTCAGGAAGTCAGTTTCTAACATACTTTTGATCTTAAGGATCAAATTGAAGTTTTAATGATTCTTTTGAAGGACTAATGGTTGATGTGATTGCGCAAAGGTAGCTTGGAGGTATGTTTATCATTAGATTGAAGAAATCCGAAGATATGTGCAGGTAATGAAGTCAATCTTTCAAGCAGACTTCTTGAAGAAGGAAAATTCTCACTCAGAGAATTGTTCATGAATGATTTGGTAAATCAAAGTAACATTTGTGTAAAGTTTGGTCTATAACTGATATAGAGGTTCTCTTAGATCAGTATAGATCAAGTCTTTGGAGATTAAGAGGTCTCCAACAAATTTGTGTCCCAATCATGGTGAACTCATGGACCTCCTCTGAGGTAGCTTTCTTGCTCAAGTTGGCAAGTTGTTTGATATTCAAACCCTGAGTCATAGTTTTTATGACGTGGAGTTAGAGATTCTAGAAGTAGTTGCATGGACGATCGCTATGTCTCCAATTGCGATGTTGGATATTGGAGCATATGTTTGTCTATGGTACATGGTTTGATCCCTTAGCAACTACTTCTTTAGCATTTATCCCCTTAGAATCACATGGATTTCCGATGATGGCTTGATTTCTGGTCCCTCATCGTAAGCATCTTCCTCTACTACCTCAGATTGGTGGATCACTTCGAACCTTTTTGGAGATTCCAAAGTCGGCTACCTTAGTTGTGGCCATGGCAATGGGCCTTTCGTTTGTTTGGATCCTCATTTATGATCATGCATAGTTTTTGCCATAGATTGAGCTTCTACTTCTATCTAGTGATTGTTTCATTCACCAAATCAAGTACTTTGCCTTTTGAATCAATGTTTTGCTTGTTGCAAGTTTGGTCACTTTGTGAAGGCATGCCTCTCAAGGACCAGACACTAGGCTAGGATGTTAGATATGGCCAATTTCTCATCCTTATCTAGCACCACCATTGTTCCATAACACTCTATTGTGTAAGGCCCCCATTATGAGGAGATGCCATGTGAGAGTAGTGGACATTGGTAGGTTCATGACTTTAAGGTGAGATGAGGTCTAGAGTAGACCATAGATGGATAGTTAGAGAGGTTACTTCTTAGCCATTGGATTTGGAATTGATCTTATGTGAGGATCAGCATAAATCAAGGGCTAGGGAAAAAAATAGCTTTTTTAACTTGGGAAAGGGAATATTTGATGTGGCCCATTGGATCTAGACTTGATCCTAAGTGTGGATCAAGCAAGATCAAGGAATACAAAAAATGTTTGTTTATCCTACCTTTCTCTCATTGGATTAACCACATAGATCAACAACGGAGATTATTTTGGCCATGGATCAAGCTAGCACGATCTAGAACATGGGTAGGCCAACTTAGGATTGAAGGACCTTATAAGGAGGGTCCCCTCCCATGTACGATCATAGTTTCTAGTGTTTGGGACCATTATGATATCCATATTAGTATCCATTTTGTTGGGATGTAGCCCTTCACCTAGCTTCTATCTGGATCACCATCTATTTTTTGGAAGTAATGATTCAACTTTCAAGCTTGTGAAAAGTAAATTCTTCAACTCTAGAGTTTGTGATAGGTGATTCAATATTGGAGTTCTTGGGAGGAAAATGTTTCAAAGCTATAGCTTGTGGGAGGCAAGGCTTGAACGCTAGATCTCTCAAGAGCAAAAGGCTTTGATGCTAGATCTCTTGGGAGGAAAGGCTTCAAAGATTCAAGTTCATGGCACACAAAGGCTTCAACACTATGGGGGTGTTAGCATCTAGAAGTGGAAATGGAAACAGAGTTGGTGCAATGGATTTAGCAATGCAAGCACTATGAGTTCATCCACAAACCTTCAATGAAGGCAAGTTCAATTATAAATATTATTTTCTTCGGAAGTTCAAGATTACAATTATATTTTATTCTTCTGATCTTTTGGAGACCGTGATAGGAAGTGAGAAAGAGCCACAACCTATCTTTGACCCATTGGACTCGAGTATGGTCATTCTCCCAAATGCAAAGCTTCTACAAGCTTGGAAGATAAGGAATGAAAATGCACTTTATGTTATAGTGAACAATTGTGTCGACTCTATTCTACCTCTCATTCAGTATACATCCAAGAAAAGTGCAACATGGAGTATATTGAGGAGTCATTAGGAGGTGCATAACCAAACATGCATTCAATATTTACAAAATCAATTGGAAGTAGAGAATTTTGTAGAAGGAGAGAAGGCTAAGGAATCCATTACTCAGATCAAGAAGCCAATACTTCATAAACTTCAAAAAATACCGATCTTTTAGTTTAGGTATTTCATATTCAAATTTTAATTATATACTTCATAAACTTAAAAAAATACCGATCTTTTTGTTTATATGCAAGTGTCTTTCTCACTATTATTGGATCTTGCATTTTCATTCGGCATTTGGTTTGTTTACTAGATGTTTGATACATTTTTGTTAGACATATTTTGAGTTCTATTGGACACATTTTGTGTTTCTCTCATGCATACTCTTTATTCATGGTTTTTTTTGTTATAGTTATCATTACGGAAAAGTGGTAGGTGTATACATGGTTTTTGTTATGATTTGGTTATGCTTATGCTTATGGTTATGGTAATTCTATGGCATATGTATGGTTATGATTATGATTATGGCAAGTGTTATGGTTATATGTATGGTTGGTGCATGGAGCATGTATGATTATCCTTATGATTATGATAAGAGCTATGGTACGTGTACAGTTATGGTATGGTTATGGCATGGTTATGCTTATGGCCATGGCTATGCCAAGTGTTCTTTTTATGGTAATCGTACGTGTATGGTTATTATTATGGCCATGTGTGTT
This sequence comes from Ceratopteris richardii, assembly GCA_020310875.1. Classification (NCBI taxonomy): domain Eukaryota; kingdom Viridiplantae; phylum Streptophyta; class Polypodiopsida; order Polypodiales; family Pteridaceae; genus Ceratopteris; species Ceratopteris richardii. Next base: position 57,096,549 of record CM035410.1, on the reverse strand, counting down.
GTATGGTTATGGTACGCGTATGACTACGGTAGAGCTATGCTTACGGTTATCTCGTGTTTTGTATGGTTATGGAAGGTGTGTGGATATTGTATGATTATGGTAATGTCTATGAAAAATGGTCTTTTATGGTTTGTTCATGTCTGTGAATAATTATGGTTACGGTATGGTTATGCTTATGGCCATGCCGAGTGTATGTTTTATGGCTATGCATGGCAGATGTATGGTTATGGGCATGCCAAATTTATTCGTTATGGTTTAGATTGCCACTATTTACATTGTAGCTTATTCTGTTAAATATACTGAATAGTATGCTACTGAATGGATGTAGAATAAAATGCTTTGAATCAGTGAACAATATGTCGAGAAAGCGGAGGGGTTCTTCAACTGCTGAGAGTGCATTGTGAAGAAGAACGAGTTTGATCTGTAAGGCTCTATCCGCTTCTTCATGCAACTCTGGTATTGGCAGGATTCGTCCAAGCTCCCCAACAATGATCTGAGATGATGTCGAGAGGTGACTGTAATGGTGTCGCTGCTGACGCGCATCGACCGGCAAGCTAAGTGCGACGGACAGAAGCTCTAGAGCGACGGATAGAAGGCCGTTTGTCGCACGGAAGACCGTCTGTCGCGGGGAAGGCCGTCTGTCGCACGGAAGACCGTCTATCGCACGGAAGATCGTCTGTCGCACGGAAGACCGTTTATCGCGGAGACTTCAAGACCGTTTATCGTAGAGCCTTAGACCATCTATCGAGGAGGCCTTACCATCAATCGCGGCTTTTCCTGGATTCACGGTGCCAAAACCGTTTATCGCACGGTGCCAAACCGTTTATCGCGGTGCAAAGGAATCTATCTCATCAATCCGCTCCTCGCCCTGACTCCATCCTCCGCGGTGGAAAACTGCCTATCGTGTCAGTGCATTCCGTCTATCGCGGTTTTGGTGCCTCAGAAATCGTTTTCACTGTCCCTATGACTGATGGGACTGTGGTTCTCGCGCGAGGGTTTTCACACCTTGAGTTTTAAGTTTGCATCGGAGTTAAAGCTTTATTTGAAGAAAAAAGGTTAAAGTTCAAATCGATTTTAGTTTGCATTCGGACTTAAAGCTTTATTTGATGAAAGAAGGTTAACGTGAGAAGAAACTCTACCCTTTTTTTCTTTGAAGCTTGCCGTGCTGCAGTTTTTGGCATTTAAGAATTTAAGTTAAGCCCATTCGAATATCTATAGCTCGAGAGCTTTAGTAAAAGATCTTCTTTCTCGGGGTGTCCCTCTTTTGTCATGGACTTGGCGACCCCCTCTCTTGTGAGAAGCAATCTGGCCCCTCCTCCCGGGGAGACCGTTAACCTGGCCTCTTTGTTGGAGGGGGGTTCTTGTGCCGCCCAAGGGACCCACGAGAGTGCTGAACCCCCCTTGGTCTCCCTCAATAGATCCGCAATTTTGTCAACTCAGGAGGAGCTCAAGAAAGTTTGCCTCGTCGGCCAAATGTTCGGCCCTAAGCCCCCACTCGAAACTGTGCGTCAGTGGCTTCGCAACGAGTGGTTCCCCCGCGGGCTAGTTGTTTGTAAGTGTCAGTTCTTACCGGCAAGCCACTTGCTGCTAGTCTTTGAAAATGAAGATATGGCGTTTCGAGCCCTTAGTGTCGGAACTTGGCAACTCGGCTGGGCGACACTGTGCCTATTCAGATGGTCCCCTGATTTTACTCCCGACAAATCGAAATCGCTTCGGTACCCCCTCTGGGTTGAGCTCCCTAACCTGCCATACTTCTTGTACAACTTCGTATGGGACATCGTTTCTCCTATCGGCAAGCCGTTGGCCTCACGCGAGGATATTGGTGGTCTCATTTATGAAGGAGCAAGACACTCGTTCAACGCCCGGTGGCACCCTCAAATCTGTGTCGAGGCTGACCTCAGTATGCCACTCCCATCGAAGATCAAACTGGACTTGGGCGAAGGGGAGGTATGGGAGCAAGACATCAGCTACAAAAACCTTCCCAACGCGTGCTTTCGCTGTGGCCTACAAGGCCACAGGATCAAAGATTGCCCTTTGAGACGAAAAAGCAAGCCAAATCAAGAAGCCCCCAAAAATGCTCAAGACAGCAATGGAGCATTGAATCTCTCGACGAAAGTAGAGGAATTCAAGGGTCCCCGTAATCCAGAAGCTGATGCAGACGGGTTCATCGAAGTCAGAAGAAGAAGGAAAAGAAGCCCCAGGGCAACCTCTGAGCGAAACAACAAGTCTATTTCCCCCTCCAGCAACTTGTATTGCAACCTGGAAAAGGAAATCAATGAGTTTGACTACCCAGATGGGAATCAACTTGAGGAGGACACCGATGTCAAAGGCCTGGAGATCCCTGACAGTAAAGAAACCCTGCAGGAGGGTTACACTACAAGCAAAGAAGACGGCTTTACTACCAGCAACGAAGATAACATGGATAGTGAAAGCTCCATCATCGGATCGACTATTCCGGAAACGGAGCTGAAAACGGTGTCCTGTTCTTCCCAGCAGGAGGCATCCCGCAAAGCGAAACAACCTATGGAGTTACCGTGGAAAAGCCCCCGCAAGAACCTATTGCTAACTCGGGATCCGATCCGAGCGAAAAAGAAAGATGAAGCCAAGAGAAGAAAGGACAAAGCTCCCTCCCGCAAAGAGGGATCAATACAAAAATGATTGTCATCTCGCTAAATGCTAGAGGGCTAACCGACCCCTCAAGAGCGACCATCATTGGTCAATGGCTTCGCGACATTAGCCTAAACCCAGACTTTATATGTATTCAAGAGATTAAAATTGACGGAGAAGACCTCCAGAAACGGCTCAGACAGGTCTCCTCGGCCCATGTGTGGATCCCAACGAAGCACCAGCGGGGGTCTGGAGGAACGGTTATCGGTGTTAAACAACTCTGGTTTGAAAAGCTTGAGAACTCCATTGAAGATGTAAGTCACCGTTGGATTGCTGTTTCTTTTGGTGCTCCTCTTTGTGTTACGATGGTTTCTCTGTACGCCCCTAACGGGGATTTGGAGAGACTGAACACTTGGGCCTCCTTAGACTCGCTTCCCCACAACGTGCTTATATGTGGAGACTTCAACATGGTGGAGGACCCTACGGACAGATGGATGGGCAAGGGCAGGGTCATCGACAGTCGGGAGAAAGAAACGTGGGACATGACCAAACTTCACTTGGATTTGGTTGAATTCAAAGACTCGAATGGCTTTTCTTGGTCGAATCTCCAAGCGGGCGAGGACCTGAGGAAAGCTAGACTCGACAGATGCTACATCTCTCAGAGTTTTACTCATCAGTGGGGCCACCCTACCATCACGCAACGCACTGACCTCACTATCTCTGATCACTACCCGATCGTTATCACTTTTCAACCTTCCAACAAGATCCGCAAGGCTCCGTGGTTCCATGCCAACACAACCACCTTCTCTCTCCCCTCCGTCCATCAAGAAATTGCCGATGTGTGGAAAATGGCGTTCGCTTCTGGCTTGGCCCCAGCCAAGTGCTCGAGAAGTGCGGTCGACAAGTCTCGTAAGATCATGATCAGAAGTAAGAAGATGCTCGAGACTGTGCGGCGGGCTCGTAGGGAAGCTCTTTACCACAGACTCTGGCAGCTCGAGGAGGAAGTGAACAAAGGAAAACACCAAGCCTAGAAAGGTCTCCGAAAAATCAGAGCGGCGTTGAGATACGAGGAAGAAATACAAAGGAAAAACTTGCAAATTTTCTTCAAGGAGTGGTGGGCTGGCAAAGCCGATAAACCCACCAAAGAGATGTGCCGCATCCTTAAAAGGAAACACAACAGAGAATCGATCCCCCTACTGCTAGATCCACATGGCAATGTATGCAATTCGGAAGAAGATAATTTTGGCATCATCGAAGGGCACTTCACGAGACTCCTGGGAACTTCGAACCCCCTCTCCCACCATAGAAGGGACTGTATGGCTGCCATTTCTAGGGTTTCCCCCCGGAGGATACCACCCAACCTCCACTCCCTGCTTCATGCCCCTATCTCTGAATCAGAAATCATTGAGGTCATTGATGCCCTCCCTCTCGGTAAAAGCCCGGGACCCGACGGACTCACTAACGAGTTCTTTAAATCCTTCAAGCTGGTGGTTGCCACCCCTCTTCGGATGGTTTGGCAAGAAGCGCTAAAGTTTGGCGCTCTTCCTTCTTGTCTAAATAATGGAATTATCAAGTTGATACACAAGAAGGGGGAAAAGAACAGAATCGAGAACTGGCGGCCTATTACGATGCTCCAAACAGGATACAAGATCATCGCCAAAGTCATTGCCAACAGAATCTCGTGCCACCTGAGATCTTGGCTTAGTGAGGACCAAAAAGGTTTCATCAAAGGCAGGTCTATCCTGGAAACCATTATGGATATTTGGGAAGGTATTCAATTTGCAAATGAGTCTAATCAAGATGTGGTTTTCCTCAAGATCGACTTTGACAAAGCCTACGACAGGCTAGAATGGGACTATATTCTGCAGTCGCTCCAAGATCTCGGATGTAGTCAGAAATTCACCAAGATGATCGCGACCCTTCTCGGAAACGCAACGACCCAAATTAACGTTAACGGCAAACTTTCGAAGGCGATCCATCTTAGAAGATCTATTAGACAAGGGTGCCCTCTGGCCCCCCTTCTTTTTGCCATCGCCACTGAGGGGCTGAGCAGACTTGTGGCACATCATGTGGAGACTGGCAATATCAAAGGCCTCCGGCTGCCTCACGACCAGAGTCAAATCATCATGAGACTATTTGCCGATGATATGAACGCGTTCGTTCACAATGATAATACCAGCCTAGAGACTTTCTGGAGGTGTCTTGCTACCTTTTGTGAAGCCTCTGGATCCAAAATCAACCACTCTAAAACCGCCTTTAGGGCTATTGTGGGACATCATCCTGGCCTTCTCATTGATCATGGCTGTCAAATCATTCCGCAGGGCCAAATCTTTCGACTTCTTGGAATCCCCTTGGGGTTTGGCGTCTCTATGGAGCAGAGATGGAACTGGGTGTTGGCCAAACTCGAAAACAAGCTTAACTATTGGAAAGGTATGCAAATCAATCTCGCTGGGCGTGCGATGGTTATCAACACGTTCCTCCTCTCTTCTACCATCTATTTCCTTTCTTGTTGGAGACCGAATGAGCAAGGCCTGTCCAAACTGAATAGTATTTGTAGAAACTTTCTTTGGACGGGCGATCATAACAGAAGGGGGGTGCCTAAAATCAAATGGGCCATCTGCACTAGCCCTAGAGATAGCGGGGGGCTTGGTATCCTGGACATTGGGTGTATGGCTAACAAACTGGCAGCCAAATGGATGATTAAGGCTTGGTGCAATAGGGAGGCCTCGTGGGCCAAGCTGATCTTCAGAAACAAGAATGAGTTGGCTCTCATGGGGTTCCCAAACTGGAAGAATCTTGACATCATGACACTGCTATTCTCCCCGATCCCCGTCTTCCCGAAAGGCTCCAATCTCGTGTGCTCCCTTTGGAAGGGCTGGAATAAAGTCAAAAGCTTCACAAGAATTAGTGAGGACTGGAAGTGGGCGGCCGGAATCAGACAAAACGACTCTATCTGGTTTCCGATACATGGCATCCGGAGTGTGGAGTCGTGGAACATTCAAAATGCCAAGAGGTTATGGAACAAAGGATTCAAAAAATGGAAACACCTCTGGAAACATGACACCCACAGCTGGATCAACTTCGAGGATATTGACCCTTGCATAAACATCTCCTACGAAGAATGGAACACTTTGCAAAGCCGATGCCTCGCATGGGATCGTCACAAGACTCGCCTTCTCATGGGACACGACACACCGAACTCGCTTGGTCTCAAATGGCACAATGGAAATAGCTTACTCAAAATCCCGAACATCAAAGAAACGGCTGACCACCAGATCAGCCTCAACAAGAAGTGGTGCCTGTCTTGGACGCGGCTTCGGTGGGACATGAAATTCATGGGTATCTGGCACCCCCTTATAGAGATTAAGAAGTCTGTCCTCTTATGGCAAATTCTTCATCGAGGAATTTGGACCAACCATAAGGCTAGCAAACTTTGTGGGATTCCTCCTTGGTGCAAACGCTGCCACCGGGCTATCGAAGATGTCCCACACATCTTCCTTACTTGCCCCAACTCCTACAGAATCTGGCAGACGGTTGGAATGAAAATCAGACTTCAAAAACAGCTTAGTTGGAAACAAGTCCTTTTGGGAGAAGCGATCGGCTGCTCTACGACACTCTGGAACGCCATCAGAGGGGAAGTCTTGTGGAAAATCTGGCGGGAGAGGTGTGCTCTCAACTTCGGCAATCCCCCCAGGGAGTGGTCGATCGAGAAATCACTATTCCTCCTTGGCAAAAGGATTGTTAACAGTAAGAAATCCCCCCCCTTCAGGCACCATCAAGTCCTCCTTTTGATCAACAACAAGCTCAAACCCAAGTGGGCCCCGCATGAGGGCGATGAGAGGGTGATTAACCTTCTCTGTAATGCAACCTAGGATTCATTCAAGCTTCCCCTGCTTTGTGGGATTTGGGGGGTCCCGTGGGCACTAGTCCCCTTCTATTGTACCTTTGTTTCTTAATTTAATTCAAGTCCGGGAGAGAAGGCTATTGCCGAACTTCCTTTATATTAAAAAAGAATAAAATGCTTTAAAAGAAAAAAAAGGTTCGCGATGAGCATACCTTCTATAGTGACGGTTATAACAATCCCAATACCAATGAGCCTATTTTTTAGCAAACTTTTTCAATGCGCATATCGATTCATATTGTGATTTTGATGTACTAATTCGCACTTATTGTGATGATAGTTGAGACTGACATACTGAAAACATTTGCGGCATATTTTGCTATGTATGTTTTACGACATGTTTTTTTGACAATCAAGGTGATGGGCCCCCGTTGCAAAGCACGGCATTATGCTTGGGATTCGTAGTAATGAGATTCTGGTGCACATAGAAAACAATTCCAAGCAAGTATAACTATATGTCAAGTAACATAAAGGGATGGACTAAGGGATAAGGAACATGTATTAAAAGACAATGAAAGATTCAACAAAGTTTCAGGAGAATTTTAAAAACGAGCTTTTATAAAATAGAAACTCTCTCACATTCCAAATGGACATAAGTAAAAATGACCTTTTCGCTATAAGATAGGGGGATGGGCATTTATAGTGGATCCCTTCTAGTACAGCTTTATTTTCTATCTACATGAATATGAGCTTCTCGTGATCATAAAAAATTGTTAGTTAAATTACAATTGTGGTTCCATAAAAAAAACTTCATTGTTGAAACCTCCAATCCATGAAAAAAAACTTTTGTGGACCTAATTCCAAGATTCTTCTTTTTTAATTGATAGAATCTTTAGAAGCCAAATCTTTGAAGCATCCAAAGCATCTTATGCCTTAAAAGACACTAGTCGTCATAATCTACTTTGGGACTCTGGTTGATGTCCTTCAACTTTTTCTTTTTTAAAGGAAGTTCGGCCTTAGCCTACTCTCCCAGACTTGTATTAAATAAAGAAAAAGAAAAGTACAAGAGAAGGGGACTAGTGCCCGCGGGACTCGCCAAGTCCCACAAAGCGGGGGAAGATCTTACACAGTTTAGATGGCATTACAAAGAAGGTTAATCACCCTCTCATCACCCTCATGTGGGGCCCACTTGGGTTTAAGCTTGTTGTTGATCAAAAGGAGCACTTGATGATGCCTAAAGGGGGGGGGGATTTCTTGCAATTAGAGATTCCTTTACCGAGGAGGAACAATCATTTCTCAATCAACCACTCTTTGGGGAGTCTCCAAAGTTATGAGCACATCTTTCCCGCCAGATCTTCCATAGCCCTTTGATGGCATTCTAGTGACTCGCGGAGCACCCAATCGCTCTCCCAGTAGAGCTTGTCTCCAACTGATATCCTTGAACTTGATGCAATGTCTTCTATGTTGGTTATTGAGGTGCTTCTAGTTATGAAAAACTTTATAAAAAAGCTTCTTAGCTCTTTGTCAAGTCATTATCGATGGAGTAAAGGGGCTCACCTTGTGCCAAGCTTTTCAAAATGAGCATATAAGATCGGATCCCTTTGGAGCAACTAGTATCAAAGAGAAAAGAGGGGTGAGTCGATGAAGGCATTTTCAACTAGGGATGCTTGAGAGGGACATGTTATTGCATTTCCTAAAAATAAGCCTGGCCCCTGTATCCAAAATTTCCAAACCACACATATCCTTAAGGTATGCACAAATTTCCCACTTAATCTTTGGCACCCCTCTCTAGTTAGGGTCCCCCATCTAGAGGATGTTCTTGCAAGACCTATCAATCTTTTAGAGCTCACTATAATTTTTTTCACAATAAGAAAAAATGTAGATGATAGCCAAAATAAGGAACTTATTGATCACCATTACTTTCCTTGCCACAACAAGTTTCATTCCTTTCCAATTTTGGAGCTTGTTTCAATCTCGGTGAGAACGCACTTCCACTAGTGTATGAGAGAAATCTCAAAACCCTCTTCACTCCAAGAATGTAGAAGATTTGACCATAGGAAAGCTCCTTGAAACCTTGATCAAGAAGAAAACTCAAAGGGTCTCGTGAAAGTTCCTTGAAGGCCACCTTGGAGTGGTGTATTTTGGATCTAGAAGCAATGCAAAACATATCAAGGAAACATCAAAAAATGTATATATTACCATCATCATTATGAAGCAACACGTTGCTTTCATGCATGACAAGCCTAAGGACCATCTTATCTTTCCCATTTGGGAGAATAAGAATTTGGATCTTAGCCTAATGCAATTGATTGCTAACTAAATAATTGAGCCTATTTGACACAACTGCAAAGTGCAATGGAGCAAGCAGCCAACTCTTTTGGATAGAGAACTTGAGAAAAATGATCTCAATATACCATTTGTCATGCTCAAGATTCCCCATCCCTAACAATGATCTAGGGATTTTGCACAAGTTTATGAAGTTTTTGAGTTGTCATTTTGGGTCTCTACCATTGATATTTATAGTTGCTTCAACAATGAGCAAGATTGTTTGATCATCACTTTAGGTTTGTTATATGTGGAAGCACTACCACTAAGACACAATGGGATTACACTAGTCTATCTTTGAATACAAATTATTTCTTTTCTATGGTTATCTCTTCTAACTTGTAGCATTCTATGTATGAAATAAGGCAAGCATTTAATGAGATGGTTTACCCAATACAAAATGGAATTGTGCATCTCAACAAATCTCATTTCAACTTCCTCTTGAAAACCTTTCATGTATGGAGATGGTAAAAAGATCATGCATGAAGGATGAGAGACTGTTACAAACTCCTAAAATTTGAAACTAGGACTTTTCATTGATGTGTGTGCCACTATCCTCGCATCCATTATATCCCCTTGCATCCAAAATACTAATGCTTTGGAATGTTCTAGTGGCAACATGTGGCCAACATGCAACACTCATCTCCATTAGTATTGAATACCTTAGGATATCCCTCGAGCTAGGGACCTTGGTTATGGTTGGTCCTTCTCCCACACACACATGGAGTGGTCTCCATATACCAATGTCTAACACTCTCTTCCCCTTCTAAATATCATTGTCCTTAATGATCAATGAGGGAAAGTACTTGCAAACCAGATCTTTTGATTCCCAAGTAGAACTTCTAAGCGGTAATCCCATCTAGGCTTCTAGATACTCCTAAATTACATAGTTTCTCAACCGTTTCTATCTCGGATCTAGTAGCCTATTTGGAGAATGATCTATGCTATCTCTTTCTTGCAAAGAAACAAGACCCTCTATTAGATTATCCTCCCTAGAAATATACTTTCTAAGTTTATTGATATGAAACATTGGATGGACTCTGCCATCTAGAGGAAGCTCTAATGAGTATGCAAGATCATTAAGCTTTTTAACTATCTTCCAAGGTCCAAAAAACCTTGATGAAAGCTTAGTATACTTCCATATGGATAGTGAAGTAGATCTAGCTAGCACTTGAAAAAAACCTCTATCTCCTTCCTCAAAGACTATAGGGGATCTCTTCATGTTAGCATATTTTTTGCCCTATCACCTGCTTGTTGCATCTTGGCTTCAGCTATTTCTAAATTTTCTTGGGGGTTTTCCAAGAACTCTGAAGCACTAGGATATTTCTTTGGCATTCTTGTGGTACTAGGAGGAGTGAGATTCATGCCATAGTTCATCTCAAAAGGAGACATTTTTATCACTTTATGAGGTCTATTATTGTAAGAAAACTCTACTAGTGGAAAATAACTATCCCAATCTATCTCTCTCTTGGACACATATGCTCTCAATGTGTCCTCTAGAATCTGTTTAACCCTCTTGATCTGACCAACTTTTTGTGGATGGTCACCACTACTATTTCAATGAAAATTTCAGTTTGTATTTGTCCTCTAAATCTAGCATCCCTATTTGAAATTATGGATGTTGGTAAACCATGCAATCTGAAGGCATGTTGGATAAATAGCTCTGTTATCCGTGGAGCTTCTACTGTCTCCTGTGTGGATATGAAATGAGTCATCTTGCGCAATCTATCTCCTTTCTATTTGACTATTCCATTCTCCATTGAGAAATTGGAATATGTGTTGCAGTGAATTCTTGACAAGCCTATGATGGCTTGAGTATCAGAAAATTATGGATTCATGAAGAAAAAAATTGAAGTGATGAAGAGTTCTCTTGTGAACTCACTCTTGTAAGTTCTTGAATATTTACTTGATGTAAAAGTAGAAGAATCAAAAGTGGTTGAAACCACTTAATGATTAGGCAAAGAACTCCACGAAATCATAAGAGAATATATCTCTAAAATTTAGGAAAAGAGTTGTAGGTAAGCATGGATTCAAATTCAAATTATGGCTCCAACATACTCTATATAAGTGTGGCTCAATTAGTCACAAAGAAGAGACTCTACTATAGGGCTTCATGCCAGATTTGAGCTTGATATTATAGCTCACACATGTATCAATAATTATATTGTACTTCCCATGTAATATACATTTGATTTCATACATATTTGATGTCATAACTTCAACTGTATGTAGTATTCACTATCAATTAGAGTTTTTTATCAGATTGCAAAGATGATTTCTGTGAGCATGGTTCATCATTTCCACTTAATTAAATTGTTAATCTTAGATTTCTAAGTCTACTATAGGATGTGAAAGTTTCATTGCATTTGGAGTTCTCAGCTGTGAGAAACATTTGTTAGAATATGCCTATGTAATTGCATCTTTTGCTTCCTAAAAAGTCAGGATCACATAGGTGATTTGCTAAATTGATTCCTCTTAGTATTGTCAATGATTTTAGTTGAAATAACTCTTAATAGGTTTTTTTGCTTCCTTTTTAACTTCCTCTAAAAGCTTTATGTTCAATTTTAACCAGAGAAGGAGCACTGAGTGAAATACTAGAGCATATATGATGAAAATAGAAAGTTCTTCAAGTTGACCATTTGTCAAACATATTTGTTTTGATTCATCTATTTGAGATTGACCTTCCAAAGTACATAGGATATCTAATACATCAAGTTTCAAGCTAAAAGGACCCACTATACATCCCTAGAGTCGATTTGGCTCGTGTAGTGCAAAGTTTCAACTGCACCACTTCATCTTCACCACCTGCAATCCATCTCTTCACAGTGGTATCAGACCAAGGTTTGGACAACATGGCAGATGGATTCCCTTCATCAATTGACAAATTGGATAGAGGTAACTACTCAGCTTGGTCATTAGGATGGAAGCTTATCTTCAAGGCAAGAAGTTATATGGTTATGTAGCTGGAGATGAAGTTATGCCAAGTTTTAGAAATAAAAGTCAACCTACACAAGAAGAGCAAGAAAGATTAAGCACATGGTGATCCAAGGATGCACTTGCAAGTTCTTATCTTCTCAACTCTATCTCAGAGTTTTTGTTGCCTCACATTGGAAGTTGTAAAACCTCTCAAGAAGTGTGGAATGCACTTGAGGCCTTCTTCTCTTCACAACCCTTAAGAAATCTTCCAAGAAAAATGTGATTGATTTTGTCACAAAGATCAAAGATATTGTAGATCAACTAGGAAGCATTGGAGAAGTGATAGATGAAGAATAAATTGTAAGGCAAGTCATCAATGGCTTGAAAGCAGATGACAAGTGGGAAGCCTTTACGACAGCAATGGATCTATACATGGATATGCATGTACCATATTTCAATACATTAATGGGAAAACTACTTACTCAAGAGGCCAAGCCTATGAAGAATGAAGAAGGTTCCAAAGGTAATCAATCTTCTACTTTTTACATTGATAAAAATAGAGCCAAAGACAACAAAGGGAATGGAAAGAATGTGGATTATGAAGGAGGTACACATCAAGCTAACTATGTAGGTAGAGGAAGAAATGCTAGAGGAAGAGGCAGAGGAGGAAGATAAGGTAGGGGGAGACCCAAAGACTCTAATCCTTGTTCTATTTGTGGATTAACTAATCATAGAACTGAAAATTGCTTTAGGAACAATGACAATATCTCAAGGTAAATCTGATGAATATGTTTTCTACATAGATTCAGGATGTTCAAACCATGTGGCAGGAAATGTGGCTCTTCTCTCAGATTTGGAAGCTCCAAGGAACAAACATGAGGTGCAAAAACAGGTGATGATACCAGGCATCTTGTGGAAAAGATAGGGAATGTAAAGGCACCAGATGGAAACCTCAATCTTCTTTGCAAGGTACTCTATGTTCCTACCATCACTAAAAATTTGATAAGTGTAGGACAGATTGTGGAAAAATGTTTACAAGTCAGATTCACAAAGAGAGGAGCATTTTTTGAAGATCCAAGTCAAGGATTCAGGAAGATTGCTAAGGGTAAAAACACACGTAGATTATTCACATTTGAGTCACATTTGAGTCACAAGATACAAGAAACATAGCTCTCTTTAATTATGGTAGTCAGACACTCACAGAATTGCAAGTTTTGCATAAGAGGTTAGCACATATTAGAGAAAGATCATTAAAACAGATATGTAGAGACCAAAGTGTACTTGGAATTCCTAATTTAGCAAAGCAGCATATGATTTATAAGTGTAGTGCATGTCAATTTGGAAATTCTCAAGGTTACCATTCATGAAGAAAGGGTATATGCATGAAGACCTTTTGGAATTGGTTCATACAGATGTATGGGAACCTAGCAAGGATGCTTCAATCTCTTGATCAAGGTACTATGTCTCCTTCATTCATGATTACAGTAGGTGGACTATACTATACTTTATGAAACACAAGGATGAATTTTTTTTCATGTTTCAATCTTTGCAAAGTGGCTGCAGCATTTGTTAGGCCAAAAGGCATCATCCTAAAAGCATATACTCCCCATTCAGTAGCAAGCAAGGTTTTATTTTGATCTTCAATAGCAATAGCTACTTGATTATAACCTAAAAACCCATCAAGGAAGCTATATACTTCCTTACATGCTACTCTTTCCAAGCGATGGTAAGTGATAGGTTGGGTAACTATCTCTAATGGTGGTAGCATTACCTTTTCCATACTAATGCAAACCTTAAGTTTTTCATTCTTTTTGGGTACTATCATTAATGGGGAAAACCATTTTGCATGTTCAATCTTGTATATGAATCGTGCTGCTATTAATTTTTTTGTATCCTCTTTTATCTTGGTTGAGTAGACATCATCATATGTATAGAGTCTCTGTTTTGAAGGCTTCACCTCAGGAGTCATAGGAATCTGATTAGAACAAATCGTCTAGTCTACTGCTTTTAAATCCTTATAAGTCCATGTTAAGAAATCACGATACTCTCATAACATATTCACTAGTTCTTGCTCTTCTTCTATTGGAACATCTTTTTCATTGAAATTGCATCTATCCTCATCATTCTCTAAGGTCAATATTATTTTCTTTATTTGTTCTTTTTTGTCATAGGTGACTCCTTCCTGAGCCTCTCTTATAGGAATTTGAATAGATAAAATCTACTCTTCTACGTCATATCTCTTAAAGTGTTTAGGGACATTAAAATATTCCCTTTGTTGGTCTTCTTCTTCTTCTGTGTCACCATTCTCCTTACTAGGTTTTCTAGATATTCCTCTATGAAGAAGATGTTGCAATTCTCTTCCTTGTTGTTTACTTCAATTTCCTTAAAGTATTGTTCTTTTGAGTCAAACTCAAGCTCAATTATGCTTTCACAATCATCTTCTTCATGCTCATCCTCATCACCATTGTCTTCCTTGATCATTACCATGAATAGGCTTAGGTCATATCCTTCCTCATCTACACACCTGTGCAGCATATAGGTTGGGTCTTCTATAGGTCGCTCTCCTTCTTGCCATGGATTCCAACATTATAGCCAGTTTTATACTCTTTGGGCAACTTTGCAAATCCATACTTGAGTATCTTCCTTCATCCAAGATTGATCACTAGATCCAGAATTATGGATCAACATGGATGTACTTCCATTGCAGAGGTGGAACATCCCTATAAGAGAAATTTTGGAGATCTATCTTGGTTGTAGTGCCTTGGTGTTGAAGGCACAAGGCATCTCTTCCCCAATCTTGAACTACTTTTACTTGCCACATGAAAGGTCTTCCTAAGGTCATTTCATAATTGCCTAGCTTGCCAATGACATACGAATATGTGTTCAAACTCTACTCCACATGTAGTCAAGGTTACATTTTCCAGGAGTCCTAAGGGGCACTCTACATGGCCATCTGCCAACTGCAATTTCATTCTAGTAGGCCTCAAAGTTGGTTTTCCCTATTTTTCCCAAATTTCCTTGGTAGGAATTCCTATTCTTGCATCATTTCTAATATGGATTTGGTCATGTAGCCTCTCAATGTGATTGGAAAATAGGTGTCTCCTTCATCACCTTCACTAAAATCTCCTACCTTGTCTACAAGAATTTTCATTATAGTGGTCTCTTCATTAACTTCCTTCTTTTTTTATCTAGTTTGATCTTTAACGTTAAGTTGTGTGGCTAGTTTCTTTGAGAATTGGGGACTGACTTGCAATAATTCCTCTAGGGTTAAGAAAACTCTTTTAGAGTTTCAAACATTTCCTTAGAGGTTCTCTTCTCCTTGTATCTTAATGTGGGACCATGGAAGAAATTGGATATTTATTCATACTCACCCGAGTAATTTGGAAGTGTGGTGATGCCAATGGATTCTTCTATCTCAAAGTCTTGATCGGGAAGGTTTTCCACTTCTCCATCTCTCTCCACCATTGTTTGGTTTATAGAAGTATCTAATTCAATGAAAGGAGGAATCTCTCATTTACTCTTTTTCCATTTGTCTTCTTATACTTTGGCCCAAAGGTCTTGTGGCCAATTTGCTTCTACCTCATGGATTAAGAAATTAATATCAATGGTTTCTCACCCTAATTCCCTTTCATCCATATTGGGTGGTTGTCATAGTATCTGACTTGATTGATAATTTTCTAAACATTCCTGAAATTTCTTCTCGAGAATCCTTGTTTCCTGAATGATTGGAATCTACTTTTCTAGCATTGTTTGAGCAATCTCAATAAGTTTATTGCATAACTCCAGCCTTTCCTTTTCTTGATCTCCTCCAAGTTAACATCGATCATGTTGCTCCAAACTAGGTCTTGCCGCTATTCTAGATTGATAAGTTTTCAGCAACATCTGTAGATCTTCATGCATGGGATCCGCTAGAATTGATCATGCCTATTCCTTATTTTTTTTTTGTCCCTTAAAACATCATTTCCTTGTTTAGCTTCACTTTCTTTTGTAGAATATTGTACCTTCAGTGACTCTTGGAGCCTTTCATTTTTGCGCTTTCCTTTTCTTAGAGTTTTCCAACAACTTTTTAAAATCTTCTACCACCAAAGCTGAGGATTCTTCTCTCTTTTTACTCATTGGACTTTTACACCTATGTTTACTAAGGGTTTCTACTCTTTCCTTTGCTTGGTATGTTGTTATAGCCTTTAGTGGTACCATGTATTCCTTTCACTACTAGAGGAATCACTCACATTGGTTTGGATAGCCGAAGATGTTCTAGAGGGATTCTTGGGGAAGTCTCAAAAGAGATATTCATTCTTGCAATCATTAAAATACCCTTCCCAAGGTCTCTGAGGATGTGAATGGTGGAACATTGTACACTCCCTAATCAAACGGTCTCCTCCACATGTATAATAGGGTTTTCTTGAAGTGGGTGGTCTTATAGGATTTCTTACTATAGGTCGATTCTATAGGTGCTCCATACATCACATTGGCACATTCTAAACCATAAGAGTCACCATAGCCATCATATTCATAGTATTATTTCTCATAATTAGCTTCATATTCTATGGTATTACAATCATAGACATAGTAATCACCATAGTTCTTCTTATAATTTTGGATATTTTGATCCAGTCAATGGGGTTTTAGGTACTATAGCTCTTTTCATGTTCTCTTCTAGTTGTGTGTACTTTAAAAGCACTACATTTTGAGGGTGGAGTGGTTGTTGTCCTAAAAGTGATTAAGGTTGGGTGTAACCCTCATACTCATATGATCATTGATCCATTATAGGTCCTTGATATGGAGTATACCTAAGAGTCCCCCTAGCTTGTTCTCTAGATCGATAACCATATGGCTTATATTATTGAGGTTGAGATTGAGGTTGTCTATGTTGTTTGTTTTCTAGGTAGTTTTTTGTATTATGTTTAGTGTATCTCTGCTCAATGTGGGAGTAAAACATTGGTACCTACATGGGGTGTCCTCCATAGGGATACTACTGTGGTGGGACAGGACATCCTCTTGGATAAGCATGAGATGGATGATCACCTCCACAATCAACACATCGTCTCAACATTGGCATCTGCATGAGTTGAGCTTGATAGGCTTTTGACCCTTTTTTATTTTGAACTCCACGCTTTTTGGCAACCAATTCAGCCGATTCCTCCATTTTATTGGAGTGAGGAAACACACTACTAGATGCATCTTCAAACTTAGATGGAGTTTGAGGGATTATCATATCATGAGCTAAATTTTCCTCTAACTCTATGCATTCTTTAAGACAAGTGTCCAAAGTGTTCAATTGTTTGACATACAGTAAGGGTCTAAGTCCTCCATTAGGAAATCCATCCAAAAATAGTGAGATAATCTTTTGTTGGATTGGCCTTTCATCTATTGGACATTGATCAATGCATTGTTTAAATCTTCTCAATGCTAACCTCATAGACTTGTTGTTACCTAGTTTGAAGTTATGAATCAAAGAAGAGGTATTATGCGTAATTCCTCTTTTTGCAAACTCACCAAGGAACTCATCTAATAATTGCTCAATATTAGAAAATCCATCATGGTTCAAAGGTTGGAACCATGCCAAGGCCATTCCAATCATAGTGAGTCCAAAAGCTCTATAATGAATAAAGAATTCATATACCTGCTCGGCTCACAACACGTTTAAATTCATCCATATGATCGTAGGGATCCCCTAAACCATCATAGTGATTTTTCATGCACTTGGCAATGTGAGAAGGTCTCAGCCGTCTACCCATATCTGGTGGTCGAGGAATAAGTTGAACTATTGGATGCACACCTGGTCCTCATCTTTGTGGAGGTCTTTAAGGAAAGGGTGGTCTATTCATCATCTCAAATTTTAGGGTTAGGCATAGTGCTACTACCTAGCATTGTGAAATGGGCATGAGGTCTTTGGAGGATATTCTTCCGATTGCCTTGCCCTAGATTAGGGTTTCGTGGAATTTGTTGGTGATTCTATGGATTGTGAGAAGAAGTTGCATGTTCATTGGGAGGAAACATTTGAAAACCCATATATTGGATTTTAGATCGTTTTGCATTTTTCACTTCCCAGTATCAGCTCTTATTTGATCCAAATAAGTGACCCTTGAGGAGTCTTTTGGATCTTGCAACTCATATATGCTAGCAAGATTAATGTTGCTTCCTATGAAGAGCATAGTTTCTTGTAACAATTTATTAGTACCACTCATTAAATAGAAATCCATCAAGTCATCATCTTGAGGAATCTCGTCACCCTCAAAACATGTACCACTATTGACTTCCCTCTAGGGGCCATCACTGGTTCTCTATTTCTCATATTGGTAGGTTCATTTGATTCTTCAATCTCCCTAATATCATTTATGGTCTAAGGCTGGTTGATTAATAGGTATAAACTACCTCACCTATCGACATAGAATCCACCTTCAAATTTCACTAACGTTCTTTTAATTAGTTCAATAGTTCTTGAGTTTGTTATTCTTGTAATTGATATGTTGAGTCCATATAGATATATAGGAACTCTGTGCAGATTAGTACACGCAAACTCCATAGAAGTTCTATATTCCCCCTCTATTAAGGACATGAATTTAGTCCAGAAGAAAGAGCTATGCATGTCTTCTGAGGTAGTCATTTGCTCACTCTTAGATTGGGGGATTTACTTCTCTAGGTCACACTTCTGGCTGATGAAATTATGCTCCATCGGCTTCCTAAAAGAAGTAATGATCTCAGGTTCATTCACAACTTAAGGCTCCTGTCACACTCTCTAGCCTCAATTTCTTTTAATTTCTTTAGGGTTTTGAATGTTTAAGATCCTTGGTTTTATCTTTGGATGGTCTTCATGCCTAAATTCCCTCAAGTATCATTTCTAGTCCTAGAAAATCATGATACATGATACTTATGAACTTGATGATACATGATACATGATACACCACTCCACAATATGATACTTGACTAGATGATACACGATAAACATGGCAACAATACATGACACTTAGATCTAACAACACACAATACAACTCTAGGTATTGGTGATACATAACACTCGAGGGTACCAGTGACACATGATACTTGAACACAATGATATGACACACAGGCACAATGATACACGATACTTCACTACCACATGATGACACTTGATGGCATTGAAGATACATGATACACATAAAGGAGGACACACAATACTCAATACATGAATACCACATGACGACACTCGACTAGTCACAACACACGATATTTGAGTATCAGTGATAAACAGTTGGGAGTAAGGTGTCAGCCATACACGACTCATGCTAGGTGTCAATGATACATGAGAATCCACTATCATGATACCAGACTCAATCGGTCATGACACTTGGACTTTTCCTACTCTTTTTAAAATTTTTAGAGTGATATTTGTGCTCCTTGTGCATTCTACTCTTCCCCTATGTGCCTAGATTACAAAACTTCCTATTGTGTCCCTTAAAATGATCCTCACCACACTTTAGATGTGTTGTTTTTACCCACATGCACGTGTTTATGCAAAAATAATATTGCAAGGGTTTGGGGCTCAGCTCAAAATTCTTTTCTCTCACTTTTAGCCCCCAACTCTCATTGTAGAAGTACCACGTGATACAGAATTCAACGATACAGGTTGTTTGGTTGCTCTTTCCACGATACTTCTGCTTGTAAAAATGACTTTGTAATGTGGATTTTTGTTTTTAAGGTTGACCAAGGTCACAGGTCACTAAGAATTGTAAATTTCATTTGCTAAATATTTGAGGGTCCTATGCTACTCAAATGTTATCTTTTTCTAAATCTTAAACCCTAACTCTTCCCAATTACTAATCTAGTCTTAAAACTTGTTACACATGCACACTAAATGTATGGAAAACCAAGTGCAAGTGATCAATGACTTCTTGCAATGCTGAATTCCTTCTTAACGTACACTATCTTCACAATGACACTCTAACCATCACATAGGCACCTTGACTTAGGCCCTTGTCTCTGCTCTTCAATTGATGATGAAAGGCAATCTAAATGCCTTAAAATGTGAGGAGTTAGTCTATGTTATGTTGCAAAAAGATCATTCTAGGCTGAACAAGTCCATTATGTGTGTTGCATATCAAGCTTTCATGGCCTGTCAGAAGGGCAAAGGTAAATGGAGCTTATCTACTAGTAAGCAAAAATCTGCTAATTCTGCACAATCAAAGGAGGATGAAAAAGATGGGAACAAAACAGAGAAGCAAAAATAGTTTTTCAATGATCATGTCATAAAGAGTTGTTATCCAAAACTAGCTACAAAAGGGGCAAAGAAGAAAGATGTTGGAATGGTTGTTGCAGAGGCCTCTACACCCAAAACGAATTCTGCTAATCTTGTGTAGAATGAAGAATGGGGATTTATGATTATTTGCAATTATGACCCATCTTCTCATGAACACTGTATGTCTACAATAGACTCAGATGTTTGGTACTTTGATAGTGGGGCAACCAAACATATTACTTGTAGAACAATTTCTTCACTTCTCTTGAGCCTTCCTCTAGAGGGTAGTTCTTTTACATTGTTGAATGCTTTATTTGTTCCAGGGATCAAGAAAAATCTATTATCAATTTCAAGATTATCCAATATCAGCCTAGTTGTGACATTTTCTGATGGTAGATGTACAATTCATGATCTCTCAAATGGCAACATGATTATTGCTTATGGCATTTTATGTCATGGGCTATACAAGCTCATAGATTATGCAAAATTTGTGAATGATTCAACATGTGCAGTTCAAGATTCTCAGGTTATGTCACATGCAAAGCTTTGGCATGCACCCTTTCATCATCTAAATTTTGCTAGTTTTCTATGCCTATAGAAATCAAAAATGATGTCCTCTCTTCCCAAACTTGAGGCACCTAGTAAACATGTCTGTGAGTACAAGCTACTCAAAAATTGCATCTTGTCCATAGTGATGTTTGTGGTCCTATGCAGACACCTTCTTTTGGGAACTACATTTACTTTTTGACTTTTATTGATGATTTTTCCAAGCATGCATGGTTTTATCCACTGAAAGAAAAGTCCAAAGTGTTTATGTGCTTCAAAAAATTTCTAGTTTTGGTTGAAAATTTGTGAGCATGTAAAATGGGCACCCTCCATTCTGATCAAGGGGGCGAATATTTGTCTTCTAGTTTTAATGCATTTTTGGTTCAATAATCAATGTACAATGTTGTATACACCTCAATAGAATGGATTTCCTAAAAGGGAGAACAATTCACTCATAGAAATGGTGAGGTGCATGGTTAAGAGTTAGGCTTTACCACATAGTTTCTGTCTTGAGGCTATTATGTGTGCAACATATGTACTTAACAATCTTCCCACTAAATCATTGCAGTCTATCACTCCATAAGAGGATTGGCGTGGTTGCAAGCTACTTTTTGCTCATCTATGTGTCTTTGGTTGTCTAGCATACGCATTAGTACCTGAACAACAATGCAAGAAATTGGATGATATAGTAGTGAATATATATTTTTGTTGGGTACAATTCTAAAAGCAAAGGCTATTGTCTATATCATCCATAGAGTAAACGCATTTTTTTTTGTCGTGATGTTGTTTCTATGGAGAATGCAATTGAGGCATTACTTTCGTGTACTAAGGAGACATCAGTTAGATCCAAAGATGTGTATGACACTTTGCTACCCTTTTTTATAGGTTGATAGTCCAGTGTTGGTCTAAATAAGGCGATTTCTCAACCTTTATAGGTTTCACATGATGATGTAGATCATTCAATTTCTAATGCATATTAACATGATGCACTTGTTGATGAGAGAACTGTTATAGAGGAGGCAAAGAATATGCCTACATCATTGGTGCACACTTTGCAAGATAGAAAATTAGATGCACTTTTGTCATATTGTACTTGTTGAGGCTCTCATAGTCCTTATTTTGCATTAGATTGCTATGTTATGGCTGCCTCTAGTATTTGTTATGAGAATGAGCATGTTTCGTTTGATGAAGCACAAAATTTAGAAAATTGGATGGTTGCTATGCAATCACAATATGATGTTATTATGAAGAATGGTACATGGTCCTTATGTGATTTGCCTCCTAGCAAGAAGGCCATCGGTGCTAAGTGGGTATACAAGCTGAAGCATAAGTGTGATGGAACAATTGACTGGCATAAGGCTAATCATGTTGTAAAAGGTTATGCTCAAGAAAGAGGCATTGATTTTAATGAGACCTTTGCTCCCACATGCCAAATGGCTACTGTTCATAGCATCTCTGCACTTGTAGCTCATCATGGTTGGAATGTACATCAATTGGACATTAAACTTGCATTTCTAAATGGTGAAATACATGAAGAAGTGTATGTTTTTCAGCCATGTGGTCTTGTGCAAAAAGGGCATGAAAACAAAGTGTGCAGGTTGAAAAGGCATTATATGGTTTGAAGCAAGCACCATGCGATTGGTGTGAAAAGGTACATGCCTACTTGATTGCATATGGTTTTGAGAACAGTCCAACTAAGAGCATATGTTAAATGTGTTGATGATGTACTTCTGATCATTGTTGTGTATGTTGATGACATGCTACTTAATAGTCCAATCTAGAAGCATATTGCTAATTTTAAGGTGGTTTGAATGCCTCTTTTGAGATGTTAGATTTGGGGCATTTGCATCATTATTTGGGCATTCACTTTATGCAAGTTTATGGAGGACTAGCTCTGAGTTAGACAAAAGATATTGACACATTATTGCAGTGTTTTGGCCTTGAAGACTGCATACATATTGCCACTCCTATGGAGACATGTTTATGATTGAGTCTTCATGATGTTGGAGATGCATTTGATGTTGTTCCCTATCAATAGGCTATTAGATGTTTGATTTATTTATGCATAACTCGGTCTGATGTTCAGTCTGATGTTCAGTCTGATGTTCAGTCTGATGTCTCACAAAGGAGCAAGTTTATGCATTGCCCATGTGTCAAGCATTGGCATGCAATTAAGCACATTTTTCACTACTTGAGTGATACCTAGCTACTTGGATTGTTCTACCTCAAGGGGGGTCACTACCATGAGATTTACATGATTTTTCTAACTCTGCGTGGGTTTGGTTGCTATGAAACTCATGTGTGCATTAATGGTTTTTGCTTCATGATTGGTAGCTCATGCATATTTATTGTTGAGCAAGAAGCAGCCTAATGTGGCCACTTCTAGTTTTGAGGCTGAGTATGAGAAACTTTCACAAAGACCCTTGAGAGTATGTGGCTCAGACACCTTATGGTTGATTTGGTTGTTGGTCAGTCTTCTACCACCACCATCTTCATTGACAATTAGAGCACATTGGCAATTGCGAGAAATCGTGTTCCATGCTCTCCGTAAGCACATTGAGGTGCATTATCATTATGTTAGGGAGAGGTTCTCTACTGGAGACATTATTTTAGCATATGTGATCACACAAGAGAACATTGCATACCTTATCACAAAGGCTCTGCCTAGGGATAAGTATGAAGCTTTCTATAAAGATTTGGGCTTACTTCCTTTTGTGGATTGATTCCACATAGCTTGGCACTTCCTTATACATGAGTCCCAGCTCCTTGTTCACCACATCACTCTGAGGGGGGATTTGTTGATATATTTTGGTATTGATGTGTGTGAACGAACCAATCACAAATTGGACATAAATTTGAAGGTCAAAATCTAAGAAGAAAAGCACATGTCTATGTGAAGGGACAATTTCACACGTACTATATTTGTAAAGTTAGACTTAACTTTAGTTCTAGAATTATCAAAAGTCATGAGATTGAGAAACTTTATATAAGCTAGTTTGTATCAACAGATGCGGAGAGAGACAGAGAGAGAGAGAGAGAGATTTTGTATGACTGAGTATAGTCTGACTTCTCTAAGTGAGAAAGCACTTGTAAAATTTTTGAGTTTCCATAGCTATTAGAAGGATTAATAGAAGTTCTGTGTATGAGACTCTCTACTCTATCTCCATGCTTTGTCTACTGTATAATGATCTCAAAACTTCAAGTTTCTCAAGCACCTCGATGCCTAGCATCGAGTCTGAGATGGTAAGTTCTTGTTTTATTCTCTGAGTTTTTACCTATTGTTGAATTTTCTTAAAAACATGAGCTTTGTGGAGAAACTCAATGCCTCGCATTGAATTTCACCATAAAGTCGATGCCTAGCATCGGAATCCAACATACAGGTGTTTTTTATTCATATCTATGTTCATGGGGGTATTCTAGGCATCAAAAAAGTGGCCAAAAACACACCAACTTGATGCCTGGCATCAAATTCTTGCTGCAAGTTGATGCTAAGTTGAACACTTTTATATTTAGATAGGCGCTTTTAATAAAATAGGCAAGATTTCCTATTTTGGTAGTCAGACATAGTCATCTTGTGAAGGCCATAACTTGGTGTGTAGTGCAAAGTTTTTAGCAACTAATAGCTTGTTGCAAAGCTCTTGTCTTCTACTTTAGTCTACTAGAAGATCTTGGAAAAATATAATTTTTTCTAAGAGAAAGAAACAAAAGAGTGAAGGTATGTTATTTTAGTTACTAGAAATTTCTGAAGAAGTAAAGTTCTCAATTTTAACTATCATTTTTCAAAGTTTGGAGAAGCACTGAGTTAATGGTGATCATAGAGGTATTCTAGTATCACATTAATTCATTTCTTTTGATGTTTCATACATCAACAAGTGGTAACAGAGCATAAAGGTTCTGGAGAGCAGCAAGCATCAAAGGTATAAGAAGTTTTGGAAAGTTTTCATTAAACTTTGAAAGTTGAAGCATTCAAAGACACAAGGCATTAGAAGATTAATTCAAAAGTATATTCATACACAAATAACTCCAAAAGGTATTGTTCTTTATCCTTTAAACTCACAAGCTGAAGTAGAAGCAAAGAATAATGGTAGATCATATCTCTATTCACAAACTGGACAAGATAATTATCGTGCATGGGTAATGAGAATGGAAGCCTTACTTATGAGTAAGAATCACAGGGAGTACATAACAGGTGAAGAAAAGAAGCCAGTATTGGAAGATGAAAGCTGACCAAAGAAAGAGGAACTCGATGCTTTAAAGCATTGGCAGAGGAAGGATGCAAGTGCAAAGGCCTACATCTATAATACAATTTCAGATCATTAGCTACCACACATCAGAGGATTGGAATCAGCTGAAGATATATGGAATGCATTGGAATATCATTTCCAAAGTACTACCAAAGCAAGGAAAGCAAGTCTATGGTCAGATTTTACTACATTCAAGAAGAAGCCAAGTCAAAGTATTAGTGATTATGTCACTAAGATGAAGGATCTAGGAGATAGTCTTGGACCCATAGATGAAGATATTGAAGATCATAGATTGATTGCTCAATTGCTTGTAGGTTTGAGAGGAGATGAAAGGTGGAAACATTTTGTCTTGTCAATAGAACTTTCTTTGAATCATTATGTTCCATATTTGAATCAATTTCTTGGTTTGATGCTCACATTTGAGCAAGACTTGAAGGGAGATGGAGATAAAGGGCAAAGTTTTGCAATGTACATGAAGAACAAGAAGAAAGGAGATAAAGGTAAAGCAAAGGATGAAGAGGAACCGAGTTCTCAAGTTTATTATGCAAGAGGTAGAAGCACAGGCAGAGGAAGAGCAAGAGGTTTTGGAAGAGGAAGAGGTAATCAGAATAACAATAAGAAGGCTTGTTAGATCTGTGGATTGAGTAATCATTTGGCTCATGATTGTTGGCATAATCAGTAAGGATCAAATCAAAATCAGAATAACAATAGCAAATGCAAAGGTGGAAGATATCAAAGTTATTCTCAAAGAAGTAGAAAAAATCAAAGAGGAGGCTATGGTAGAGGTGGAGGAAGAAGTTGGGGACAGAATAAATCCTACAACACCACCTAGTAGAATTATGCAAATGACACACAGAATGAAAGTCATACATCATTGATGATGAATTCAATGAGCACATCAGATAAAGAAGATCTAAATCTATTTTACATTGACTCTTTATCTTGTCATCATTTGTGAAGAAACATAGAATTGATGTAAAAATTGGAAAAAGGCATTTCTAGTCATACAGTTCAAACAGGTGATAATACAAAACATAGTGTACGTTCAATTGGAAAAGTGAAATGCAAGAGTGGAGCAGATTTGCTAACCAATGTTTTGTATGTTCCCACAATACCTAAAATCTTGATTAGTGCGGTTCAGATAGTTGAAAAAGGTTTTCAAGTTAGGTTTACAAATGGAGTACTTGTTGAAGATCCAAAGAATCGATATAATCGGATTGTTTGTGGTAAGAAAGAAGGTAGACTCTTTACTTTAAGAGTGCAAAGCAACATTGGTCAAGCTTTGATCACACATGGTGAAGGAGTGATTACAGAACTTGATCTCTGGCATAAGAGATTAGGTCATTTCAATGAAAGAGGAATTAAATCTATGGTTGCAAATCAGTATGTACTAGGATTACCAAATGTGCATCTACAAATCTGAAGCATGTCAGATGGGAAAAGCACACAAGTTACCATTTCAGAAGAAAGGATTCAAACATGATGGAGTACTAGAACTCATTCATAGATACATATGGGGACCAACAAAAGAAGGATCTATTAGTGGCTCAAGGTATTTTGTTCTTTTCATTGATGATGCTACAAGATGGATAACTTTGTACGTTTTGAAGGAAAGATCACAAGTATTTGGAGCTTTCAAGCATTTTCATGCATATGGGGAGAGAGTCATAGGTCAAAAGCTTAAGAGACTGAGTTTTGATGGAGGGCAGAATACTTCTCCCAAGATTTCAATGATTATCTTTGGAATGCAGGTATTAAGAGAGAAATAACCTACACGTATACACCACAACAAAATGGTGTAGCAGAAACAAGAAATAGGACTTTGGTTGAGCTTTCTAGAGCTATGTTGAAGGAGAAGAATTGTCCAAATTATCTTTGGGTTGATTCTGTAAATACAGCTACATATCTTGTGAATAGATTACCATGTACAACTCTAAATGGAATGACTCCATATGAAGCTTGGTGGGGTAAGAAAGCAACACTAGATCATTGTAAAGTGTTTGAATCAATTTCATATGCTTATGTGCCATCACAACTTAGACATAAACTTGAACCAAAGGTAGAAAAATTTGTGTTCATTGGCTATGATGAAAAGCAGATGGATTACAAGTTGTAGAATCCTCTAACCAAACAAATTCTTGTTTCTAGAGATGCGAAATTTGATGAACAGAAAAGTTGGTATGCAGATCAAAGTCATACAGTTGAAGAATTTGAAGAAGAGGTAAGAAGATGTGAGAAAGGAAAATCAAGTGTGCAGGTGAATGGAGATGAAGAGTATATGCAAGCAAGTACATCCAGAAGTGGATTAACAAGAAGAAATGAAGAAGCTTCTATATTTGATGAAGAGGTGTATCCAAGCACATATGAAGAATATGAACCAAGGAGTTCAAGTAGGAACAAGAAGGCAACCAGAAAGGTATTCTTATGATACTTCTTACAAAACTCAAAATAACTATGCATATATGGTCAAAGATGATGAAGAACCTTAGAACTATGATGAAGCAAAAGGTAAGAACCAATGGGAAGTAAGCAATGAAGGAAGAATTCAATGCACTAGAGAAGAATAAGACTTGGGAACTTGTTTCTAAACCAAATGGTAAGAAGGTAATTGGAAATAAATGGGTTTATAAAGTGAAGAATCTTCAAGATGGAAGTATAGCCGGATACAAAGCTAGACTGGTGATGAAAAGCTATGCTCAAACTTATGGCATAGATTATGATGAGACATTCAGTCCTGTAGCTAAGATCTCAACTATAAGGACAATCATTGCTATTGTATCTTCAAAAGGATGACTCTAAGTCAGTTGGACATAAAGAATGCATTTTTGAATGGATACATATCAAATGAGGTATACATGGAGCAACCTCAAGGGTTTATAGATTCTAGGTATCCAAATTTTTTTTGTAGATTGATAAGAGCACTCTATGGATTGAAGCAAGCTCCAAAAGCATGGAACTATAGACTGGTGAAGTATCTCAATGACCTTGGATATCAAAGTTCAAAAGGAGATCCAATTCTACTCTTCAGAACAAATGAAGGTACAATCTACAGTTGTATCTAGGTAGATGAAATTATAATCACAGGTACTTCAGATGAAGGAATCAAGGAGGTAAAGAAATTACTTGAGAAAGAATTCAAGATCAATGATGAAGGAAAGTTATCATATTTTCTTGGAATGGGATATAGATCATGACATATATGTATCACAAGGAAGGTATCTTCTAAACCTATTGATGAAGTTTGCTATGGAAAATTATAGAGAAGCTTCAACTCCACTTGAAGTTAATCACAAGCTTAGTAAATATGATGGTGCAGAATACAAAGATATGAGGAAGTATGAATCTCTTATGGGTAGTTTGATTTATGCTACACTAACAAGACCTGATCTTAGTAATGTAGTGGGAATTTGGTCACAACTCATGCATTGTCCAAAGGATCCACATTGGATTGCACGTCAAAGAGGTCTCAGATATATCAAAGGAACCATAAAGGAAGGATTATATTATTCTTTTACTTCAGATTTGAAGTTGAGAGTCTATACTGACTCAGACTAGGCAGGTAATCAAGATGACAAAAGATCAACACATGGATACAAGATATATATTGGTGATAAAGTTGTAAGTTGGTGTTCAAAGAAACAACATATAGTAGCATTATCATCAATTGAAGATGAGTACAATGGACTTGTAGAAGCAGCTAAGGAGGTCATATGGATGCAGACATTGTTCAAAAGCTTGGGCATTAATCAAGGTATACCTACAATACATGGAGATAATATGAGTTCACTTTATCTTGCATCAAATCCAGTATTTCATGCAAGAACAAAACATATAGAGATAGAGTATCATTTCCTGAGAGAAAAGGTAATGGAGAAAGAAATTGAAGTGGAGTACGTTTCTACAAAGGATCGGATAGCAGATATAATGACATAGAGCTTGGATGGTGTGAAGACCAGCAGATTCAAAAGCATGGCAGGAGTAAAAAGAAAAGAAGATGATATGAAGAAATAGAGAATGTCAATTAGTGATTGAGGGGAGCTGTTGGAGAACCAATCATAAATTGGAGATAAATTTGAAGGTCAAAATCTAAGAAGAAAAGCACATGCCTATGTGAAGGGACAATTTCACACACGTACTATATTTGTAAAGTTAGACTTAACTTTAGTTCTAGAATTTTCAAAAGTCACGAGATTGAGAAAATCTATATAAGTTAGTTTGTATCAACAGACGCAGAGAGACAAAGTGAGAGAGAGAGAGAGAGATTTTGTATGACCAAGTATGGTTAGGCTTCTCTGAGTGATAAAGCACCTGTAAACTTTTTGAGTTTCCATAGCTATCAGAAGGATTAATAGAAGTTCTATGTATGAGACACTCTTTGTCTACTATATAATGATCTCAAAACTTCAAGTTTCCCAAGCAACTCGATGCCTAACATCGAGTTTGAGCTGATAAGTTCTTGTTTTATTCTCTGAGTTTTTATATATTGTTGAATATTCTTAAAAACATAAGCTTTGTGGAGCAACTCGATGCCTAGCATCAAATTTCAGTGTAAAGTCAATGCCTAGCATCGAATTCCAACATAAAAGTGTTTTTCTTCATCTCTATGTTCAAGGAGGTATTTCAGGTGCTGAAAAAGTGGTAAAAAACACACCAATTCGAAGCTTGGCATCGAATTCTTGCTGCAAGTCGATGCTAAGTTGAAAACTTTTATATTTAGATAGGCACTTTTACTAAAATACGCACGATTTCCTATTTTGGCAGTCAGACATAGTCATCTTGTGAAGGCCATAACTTGGCGTGTAGTGCAAAGTTTTTAGCAAGTAATAGCTTGTTGGAAAGCTCTTGTCTTCTACTTTCTACACGACAAGATGTTGGCTACTAATATTTTTTCTAAGAGAGATAACCAAAAGAGTGAAGGTATGTTATTTTAGTAACTAAAATTTTCTAAAGAAGTAAAGCTCTCAGTTTTGGCTATCATTTTTCAAAATTTGGAGAAGCATTGAGTTAATGGTGACCATAGAGGTTGTCTAGTGTCACATTAGTTCATTTCTTGTGATGTTTCATACATCAACAAACCACTAGGGTACTTTTTTCCCTCTTTAGGAGTTTTTCCCCCTCAGCTTGTATATATGCCTATAACCCTAATGAGTCACTTATCTTTGTACATTCTCTTGGTAATACATTCACTATTGTGCGTTGTGGTCCAAGATTCTTCTTCTTCCCTGTGTTGTTCAAGTGCTTTCGTAAACCTCAAACTCCAATTGCATGACTAAGTCAATTTCATAGACGAGAAGAATGTGCTCTAGTGATGATTAATGTGTGAATAGGTAAGATAACACTTGCAAGGGTTATTTTCTACCTTACACGACACCTTGTATGTGTGTCACAATACTTGGATTAACCATCACTAGAAGCATGTGCTCTAGTGATGCTTAATGTGTGAATAGGTAAGATAAGGCTTGCAAGGGTTATTTTCTACCTTACACGACACCTTGTACATGTGAGTGTGTGTCACAATACTTGATGCAACAATAGATACTAAATTGACAATTTCTCCTAGCTTAGATACCCAAATATGGTCAATAGCATGTTTGTTTCAAAGCTCTCAATGAGACGCATCTAGAAATCTTTTCGGCTTTATTGAAGTTTTTTGCACTAAGCTACATCCAAAAAAAGGTGTCGAGAATCACTTCCTTACACCTAATGACTCCATACACGTTACACAAACAAGATAATAATGGAAAAAGATGGGGAAGTAGTAGACAACATATTCAAGCACACATTACATGCCTTAAACATGCACACAAGCTCACAAAGAAGAAGATACACAAGCAAGCAAAAAGAGTCACAAATTTCAGAAGTTAGTATTGTGTTATGCCAAAAAAGTATGTACAACTGCGTACAACCAAATATTCCTTTAGAGAAGGACCTTAGTGTAACCTTCAATACTAAGATCCCACAATTTTTTTCCATTTTTATATGCTTTTCCTTATTGATATCTATTTTGATATAAAGTTCCCTTTATTGTTATCCGGCTTTTTAAATGAATTTCTAAAGTAAGGTTAATCTAGACTTCGTTCAAGTTGATAGTATGATTCACTTTTGTACATAGAACTGAAACGTAAGTGGGTTGCTATGAGCATTGAATCGTTCAAGCTATTAGCACAAATTACTTGCGTTTAACGATGAAAATTGTAATTACAATACTAATTGTTGGAGACTATCATGTAGGTGCATCTCTACCTACTCTGTAAATAAACATTTATCTATCAATAGGCTCGTTCATAAACTTGCACCGCCAGTAGTTCTCATGTAGGTGCATCTGTACCTACTCGGCAAATAAACATATGCACGTTCATAAACTTGCACCGCCAATAGTTCTGACAAGGAAATAGCTCACGACTCGATCCTCTACATGGCATACTTTAATTGCTGTCTCTATTTTTTTCTTAAGCAAAGAAAAAATATTTTCTTTTTGAGGTAACAAAGAGAAATAAAATTAATAATGGAAGTTTACATCTTGTGTAGGGGGCAAGAACCCACTTATAGATAGAAATCCATCATTCAAACAAACAGTACGAAGTTCTTGCAAGCATATTACATGTTGTGTAGAGGGCAGGCCCCCAAGGAATGCCAAAATTATAAGGATCCCTAAATGAGAGAGTAAATCATAGTCGATGTAGTAATAGAATACAGATATAGGATTTTACTCCTCCATACATTGGACTTGAGATTATAGAGGAATTCATAAGAACTAAATCTCTCTGGAGTTGCATCCTTAATAGCACTAGAACAGAACTTGGTAATATGTCTCATCTCCTTAAAATAATAATACACGAATTCTTTGTGGCTGGAGTTGATAATCTTCTCGTTTTGGCTTGTTCAAATACCATGGTATCTAGGCTCTCCAAAGTTGCAAACAGATCCATTCTAGTACAAACACCAAGGAAAATCTCCTCAACGCCAAATTTAGGGATCTCAACCATTGAACTCTAATTCTTAGCACTCTTCCAATATCTTTGAAGATGCCAACATTCAATGAAGGCATGGGCAAAGATCCTCCTCCTTGCCATAGAATAAACACTCTCTTGTATTAATATTAGCAGTTTTTGCTTTTCTTTTAGTCCATAATCCCTTATGAAGAATCAGCCACTACAAAGTTGACTGCTTTATCGACAAAGGGGAATCTTAGACACATCTAAACTTGTACTTCCATTGACAGGACCTATGTTGCATTTATTCGATCGAATAATGAAAACATATCGAATAAGTTCAAAAAATTCAAGATTTTTTGAATATCCTCGAATAAAAATTTGCATGCCCTCTTTTTTCGATTAATAATCTTACGATCGAAAAGAATTTCAATTGAAAAGATTTTCGATTGAAACATTTTTAGATTGAAAAGGTTTTAGATGGAATACATTTTAGATTGAAAAGGTTTTAGATTGAAAAGGTTTTAGATCTACAAAGTTTTAGATCTAAAAGATTTTGGATCAAAATGCTTTTGAATATGCTTCATCAATAAGAGCTACATAAACACTCCTTTTTTTCCTATGTGCTTGCATAGATTCACAAGGGAAACTACAAGATGCCTTTTTTTATAGTCAAACATGATATCATATTATAATCCACTTCCGTTATTAAAGAATATGACCAATTTGTTGATCACAATCCAAAAGGACTCACATTATCAAAAAGCCTATAATATAAATGCAATGGATCTCTTTGGCACCATATCCATTTCTTTAATCTATATTCTTATATGCAATACATGTAGCTCACAGATGTAGTCTTCCATTAGTTTATCTATTCTCTTCAAACCACATCAATGTTTCGCAAGTTCCCTATATCCAGACATGTGCGTCACTCTTATATTAAAAGGGAAATTTCTCAAACCTCTCCATAATTTCTTATCTCCCTATGGATATCTTCTATTTATTGGCTCCATATTCTAGATATAATCTGCATTAGCAAAATTACTTTGAAATAATACATGGTCATTTGAGCATGTATGATCACAGTCAAAATCAAGGAAAACTATACCTGAAGCCATTCTTTCTTATTTTCTTTATGTCCACATGTTATTTTCTCTAGTAAAATCTTTTCTAGCATCTATATGTCCACCTTTCAACTTAAGAATCAATCTATTCATCTACCTTTCTTATCTATCTATCCATCTATCTATCTCTTTAAACCCTAAGCCCTAAACCCTAAAAACTTAAACCCTAAACACTAAACCCTAAACCCTAAAACCTAAACCTTAAACCATAAACCCTAACCCCTAAACCTTGAACCCTTAACCCTAAACCATAAACACTAAACTCTAAACCATAAACAATAAATCCTAAACCCTAAACTCTAAAGTCTAAACCCTAATCCCAAAACCCTCAACTCCAAACTCTAAACCCTCAACCCTAAACCCTGAACCCTAAATCCATAATCCCAAAACCTTAAATTCTAAACCCTAAACCCTAAACCAAAACAATAAACACTAAAAAATAAACCCTAAAACAACAAACACTAAACCTTAAACCCTAAAACCAAAACCCTTAACCCTAAATCACAAACCCTCTACCCCAAACCCCAAATCCTAAACCCTAAACCCTAAACCCTAAATTCTAAACCCTAAATCCTAAACCCCAAACCCTAAACCATAAACCCCAAACACTAAACCCTAAATCCTAAACCCTAAACCCTAAAAACTAAACCCTAAATCTTGAACCCTAAACCCTAAATCCTAAACCCTAGAACCTAAATTCTAAACCCTGAACCATAAACCCTAAACTCTAAACTCTAAACCCTAAACCCTGACCCTTTAACCCAAAACCCTAAACCCTAATCCCTAAATTTAAATCCTAAACATCAAACTATAAACCCTATACTCTAAAACCACAAGTCGTAAAACCTAAACCATTAACCCTAAACTCTACAACCCACATCATAAACCATAAACCCAAACCCTTAACCCTAAACTCTAAACTCTAAACCCTAAACTCTAAAAACTAGACACTAAACCCTAAACCATTAGCCCTAATGCCTAAACCCTAAACCCTAAACTCTAAACCCAAAACCCTAAACCTAAACCCTAATCCCTAAACCCCAAACCCTAAATCCCAAACCCCAACCCCTAAGCCCTAAATCAGAAATCCTAAACCTAAACCTTAACCCTAAATCCTAAACCCTATATCCTAAACCCTAAACCCTAGAACCTAAATCCTAAACCCTAAACTCTAAACCCTTAAACTTAAACATTAAACTCTAAACCCTAAACCCTAAACCCTAAACCCTAAACCCCAAACCGAACAAGTCATAAAAGCTAAACCCTTAACCCTAAACTCTACAACCCACATCATAAACCATAAACCCTAAACCCTAAACTCTAAACTCTAAACCCTAAACTCTAAAAGCTAGACACTAAACCCTAAACCATCAGCCCTAAAGCCTTAACCCTAGACCCTAATGTGATAAGTGGAGAGTGACATGCCTAGGACTCACCTCTCAGCCTATTTATAGCCCTTGCCTAGTCACCATCTAGAGTTCTCTCTAAGGTCCCTCTACTCATATGGCCATCATGAGTATGTACCTCCTACAAACTCTTTGGCTTTTGGCCTTGGCTATCCCCCGTGCAAGGAACTTCTCATTCCTCTAAGCATGTACATCTCTGGAATATAACACTCTCTCCCCCTTCTAAAGATCTGGCCATCACAAGTTAGTGGTCAAGGTCTAGACATAAGGAGTCTGAGGATATTTTGAGTACTTATGTTGTGCACATATGGACTCATTGGGCCTCAAAGGGATTCCTAGAGTATGCCCAAGGCAAGGACTACTAGTTACTGGTGGAAATGCTAGATAGAAAGCATAGATACTAGTTTTCTACTTTTCCAACATCTAGTATTTGAGACACCTAGCACACTCTACTCTTATTATTTGGAATCACAGATTCCGATTCCCAGGTTTATAGCTCCTTCTATATCATTGAGCACAATGATATAGAAGGAGCTATAAACCTGGGAATCAGAATCTGTCATTCCAAATAATAAGAGTAGAGTATGCTAGGTGTTTGAAATACTAGATGCTAGAAAAGTAGACAACTAGTTTCTATGCTTTCTATCTAGCATTTCCACCAATAACTAGTAGTCCTTGCCTTGGGCATACTCTAGGAATCCCTTTGAGGCCCAATGAGTCCATATGTGCACAGCATAAGTACTCAGAATATCCTCGGACTCCTTATGCCTAGACCTTGACCACTAACTTGTGATGGCTTGTCACCTATGGAGACCTTGGCAACTTTCTGTTGTCTCCCTGAAATATCCAGTGACAGCATGTCATATGGTATAATTGTGCAAAATCACTTACTCCACTAGAGTAATGAAAAATATTATGCTAATCCAAAATAAAAATAAAAAGATGTAACTATGTCCCAATATCTGTGGAAAAATACTAAAGATAAATGGAAATATTTTCCAAATAGTGCTTAATCTCTAAGCTCAAGTAAATCTGCTTGATATACTCACTGTAATGAAATGAAACTCAAGAAAACCTCATCATGATCCAAACTATGAATCCAAGATGATAATCTATCATTGATCCAAACTTTGGACCAAAATCTCAATCTATCATATATAATAATCCCAACCACAGATCAAAATCTTGATCTATCATATATAATATTCCCAACTATAGATCAAAATCTCGATCTATCATTTTTAATAATCCAAACTACGGATCAAAATATCTCTCATACAAAGTAAATCCCAATCCAGTCTCTGGAACTAAGTCCATCATGCCAAGTAGTGGAACTACCACCACCTTCTCAATAATAACATGCAAGATGCTCAAGTGGATGAAACTAGCTTTACCTCTCACCACCATCTGATCATTACTATGATCAAATCATTCTTAACTAGGAATGAGGTGTCTCTAGTAAGCTAATGTAATCATCTGGCACTCCCATATATAATGAGGACCATAATATGAGTCCAGTAAATACACTGAAAAATGGTAAGTAGATGTGTGCACACTCACAGCCCACTAGGCTAAGCATCTAGCTCACCTCATACACACTATTTATGAACCATGGCCTATCTTCAGGCATATCAAATAAAGTAGTATGTACTCTATGAATTTCTTCATAATGCAATTGCCTATTCACATTTCTTATGTGCAAACCTTGCCTTTCCGCTTCTAGGTTGCTTGCCTGCGGACTTGCCTTGTTTGTGATCACATACAGAGTGATTGTCTCATCTGCTCCTTTGTTGTCCAATAGTAAGAAGATCATATGAA
Source organism: Ceratopteris richardii (assembly GCA_020310875.1). Taxonomy (NCBI): domain Eukaryota; kingdom Viridiplantae; phylum Streptophyta; class Polypodiopsida; order Polypodiales; family Pteridaceae; genus Ceratopteris; species Ceratopteris richardii. Next base: position 57,060,572 of record CM035410.1, on the reverse strand, counting down.
TGAACTTCAAATTATACAAAAAAAAAATACAATACAATCTCAGAGACTTCTCTCACATGCCCTTTTTCTTACACCTAGGTAGAATACAAAGTTTGATGTCCCATACCACCAAACTTTATATCCAACGTAGATGCGTGTATGACATTAAATTCAAACACTTATCTCAAAACTGATAAGAATAAATCGGTGAGTACACATAATAATAAATGAAATCATGAAGTGTTACATGAAATGAGAACAACTAGAAAAGTTCTCATGTTCCATGTTCTCATAGCACTATATATATTTTTGAAAATTTGGATAGAGTCTCCTTTGTCCTACTAAGAATGGTCACCATAAACCAATGATCAATAAACAAGTTTTTAGGGCATGGCTAGCCCATGGTGATCACACCATATCAAAAAAATATCATAAAAACCTATGGAAAATCTTTTCCTTTCAACAATGTCTCTTGCATAAATAATTTCCAATAGCATAAGATTAAATCTTACTTTTGACTAACATTTACTCTTGTAAAATGTATGAAAATTTCCAAGCTTTTGTGGCTTTTTTCAAGCTTTCATTAGGCACAAAAATCACTTGATTTGGATATTTTCTCATAGTTTTACAACCATTTTACTAGAAGGGTTGAACACTTGATGACCAACTCTAAAAATGTATCATTTCATAAATTCCAGAGGCTACACTTTGATGTGCAGAGATTATTTGACCTATCAAATGATCTCTAAAAATAATGAAAATTGGTATGCACAAAATACATCTATCATGCTTTCATGTCCAAAAAAATCATTTGGATCTACCAATGAAGAGAAATTCCCTTTGTAATAGGCCTACGTCACTTGTTTTAGGTCTCTACCTCTATTAGCAGCACTTTTAGTGCAAAGGTCATTTGACCTTTCTAAAAGTATCCACGTTACTTGAAAATGGGTCAACTTAAAGAAAAACTTATGGGCTAAGTGCCCTCCAAATTTCAATAAATTTGGGCATTTCCTCAAAGATTAGAATCCAAATCTCTATGAGGCTCTACCTCATTAACTATTTGCTCAATTATTTTTCAAATCTAAAAAATGACGAGAGATGTTAATCCTTATTATTAGACATACTCATTCAGTCTCTTGGATGGATTATTATTATTATTATTATTATTATTATTATATATATATATGTATGTATATATATATATATTATATATATATATATATATATATATATATATATATATATATATATATATATATATATATATATATATATATATATATATATATATATATATATATATATATCCATGCATATAATGATTGTCTAGATCAATGCAAACCAATTAACAATCCAAATCGTCTCATTGAAAAATCAACTCTTTACATAGTATCCACCTTTCAGTGAAAGTGAAAATCTATGGATGTCATTCTATTCATTGTGCTTCTTGCACATTCATTAACCTCATCAAAAAAAAATACATACAAAAATTTAATAATTGTATTGATGATCATAACCATAGCACAAACTTGTGTCGACTAGAGATAAAATTCTATATCAAGTACATAGATTCCCATGAAGAACAATTCATGTGCTCATGCGTTACTAGACGAGAACACATCTTAGTTGTTCTTGATGCATATAGCTTGTCATTTACTTTCTAAAGGAACAATTAGCCTATGCATGGTACCTCTATCACATACCTCATGCTCACCCTAACTCATCGTGGTGATACATAAAAGTGATCTTCTATAGACAGAAAATGCATCATGCACTTCGACTTTCTAGCAATCATATCGTCTATGTATGCATGTATCCACTCATGCATCTTCTTCTCTCCTTAAATCAATTTATATTCTTTTACTTATGCACACATAAGACTTCCTCTCTTTCACACAACACAACATCACTCTAGTTCTCACATGGCATATAACACCATATGGCTACAAAAATTTTGGCAGCACTTCCCCACGCAAATGAAGCCTGAAACAAAATAATAACCATAATAAAATGATAGGCATCAGCTTAGTGGTTGGGAAACCACTTTCTTTACTCCAGAAACCTGCAAATAGGAAACTTTTCCAATATGTGTTGTTGGGCACTACACGCCCTCATAACAAGGTCTTTTTTCGCTCCAATACGTGCACAAAGATCTTGAAACAAACAACAACAACTAATACATGCTTTTATGAATCAACATAAGTTGGTGTAACTCCATATACATAGATGAGTTCATATCAAACTAACTTTCATGCACATTCCCATGTTAGTTTCATAATGCTGGAAGAAAATACAATGCAAAATTGTAAACTTTGATGCGAAAAGTATTCAAATGAATATATTTCAAAGAAAAAATATGATGCAAATGTATGAAAATAACTTCATTCTTATCCAAAATGGTTCAAAATATGATTAGAAACTCCTAATTATCATAATTAAGCACTCAATTCACTCAAAAAGAGTTTCTTGCCAGTCAACAACCATCAAAAATCTTGTGCAAAGATAATTTGAAATGGTCAAAATATGAATTATAACCAGTAAAAAAATGTGTTGAAGTTTAGAATCCATACCAATTTTAATTTCTTGATTTGAATATTCTATGAGGAAGTTATGGCCAAAACAATGCAGCTAGGTGAGTGGGCAGCATACCTCTTTGAAGAAGTATGCAGATAATTAAATACTCTCTACAGGTGATTTTTAATTATCCAATCATAGCTTCCATCCACACATTGGAAATCTCTTGGAGTCTACTTTCTATAACAAGTGGAATCGTCCAATGTGGGCTTTATATGAAAGAGTTATGATCATTTTAGTTAAGGTAGGTATGCTAATCTTGCTCTTTCTCTTACTTCCTATCTTCCTTTTCTCTTCTTTACTCTTCTCTCTTTCTAAGATTCTCCTACTCTCTCTACTCTTCACTTTAGGTCACTTAGTCTTTCCTTCTTCTTCTCTCTTTCTCTTCTTTCATCCTTTCTCTTTCTACTTCACATGCTTTCATCTATTTCTCTCTACCTCTCTGTCCTAATTTATCCTTCATCCTTTCTCTCTATCTCTTGCTCTCTCTCTTCTCTCTCTTTGGTTTTCTCTATCTCTCTTGGCTTCTCTCTTTCTATCTCTTTATTTTCTCCTTTTTCTCCTTCTCTTTCTCCTTCTCTTTCTTTCTTTGACTTTCTTTCTTTGTCTTTCTCTCTCCTTCTTCTCTTTCTTTCTTTCTCTCTCTTTCCTTCTTCCCTTTTTGGTATAATTTCTTCAACGAGCTGATATAGGTTAGTGGTTAAAGTGTTTACCTCTAACCTAGAGGTCCTGAGTTCAATACCTACCTTCGAATGCTCGTAGAGATGTGCATGTAGTAGGATGAACTTGGAAAGCTCTATTTTGTTGTTGTAATGACAATGTCGGCCATGAGAGACATCTTGGTTCGATTCCTTCTAAGCTCCACGTGAACCTCTTTGGCTACTTGTCTTTTCCACGCATGATGAAGAGATGCCCCCAAAAAATAGCATGGAAGGTTTCCATAAAGTCATCATGAGAAGATCTTTGTTCTTCATCTCCATCATGCTCCATGGATCTACTGCCTATAGCTCTGATACCAAATGTCAAAAGTGGAGAATGACATGCATAGGACTCACCTTCCAACCTATTTATAGCCCTTGCCTAGTCACCATCTAGAGTCTCTCTAAGGTCCCTCTACTCATCTGGCCATCATGAGTAGGTACCTCCTACGAACTCTCTAGCTTTTGGCCTTGGCTATCTCTCGAGCAAGGAACTTCTCGTTCCTCCAAGCATGTACATCTCTGGAATATAACACCTAAACTCTAAATCGTAAACCCTACATCCTACACCTCAAACCCTAAACCCTACGATCGAAATCATAAACCCTAGATCTTAAAACCTTAACCCTAAACCCTAGACCCCTAACCCTAAACCTTAATCCATAAACCCAAAACCCTAAACCTAAAACCCAAAACCCTAAACCTAAAACCCAAAACACTAAGCTATAAACCATAAATCTAAACCCTAAAACCTAAACTCTAAACTCTTAAACCCTAAGCCATAAAACATAAACCCTAAACCCTAAACCTCAAACACTAAACCCTAAACCTCAAACCCTAAACCCTAAACCTCAAACCCTAAACCCTAAACCTCAAACCCTAAGCCTTATACCCTAAACCCTAAACCCAAAGCATTAAACCGAAAACCTAAATGCAAATCCAAAAAACCTAAACCCTAAATTCTAAATCCTAAACCCCAAACCTTATATCTTAAAGCCCTAGACCCTAATCCTAAACTCTAAACCCTAAAATCCCAAACCCTAACCCCTAACCCCTAAATGTTGAACCCTAAACCCAAAATCCTAAACCCTAAACCTTTTAGATGATTCTTGGATTTGTACATTTATATGATCCTCCCATCAATAAAATGAGTTTTATAAATTCAAGTATGTATTAGAACTTACTACATATATGAATATAATCCAAAGAGTAGATGTAGATAAGTTACTTAAAATTCTTAGAAATATCTCTGGAAATGGTTTTAACTTATCCGAGAGTGATGGCTTAGGACCATTTTGAAGTGGATTGATGTAATTGAATATGTATGTGAATCAAACATCTTTTTTTATTATGGTTTTAAATTTAATTATTATGTTAATATTATATATTTGTTTCTTTCAGTTGAAGTGTTATGGTGTTGTGTGTAGTGATAGTATGGATTGTAATGTACAATGATGATGTGGATTTCAATAATTAACATATACAATTATATGATATGGATTTTAATTTGAATATTATGATGTGAATGATGTTGGTTTAATGTTAATTCAAAGATTATGATATGGGTGATATAGGAGTGATGATGTGAATTTCAAAAGTTAAGATGTTTAGTGCTATAATATGGATTTTAATTCAAATGTTATCATGTGGATGATATTGATTGGTTAATTTAAATATTATGATATGGATTGATATAGTAGTGATGTTGTGGACTTCAAAAGTCAACATGTGCAATGATATTATCTGGATTTTAATTCAAATGTTATGATGTGGATGATGTCAAATGATTTCTAATTTAGAAATTAAAATGTGTACTTATATTGTGTGGATTTTGGTTCAAATCATATGATGTCGAGTGTCATGATGATATTTTATGATGAATGATCAAGTGTTATTATATTATTTGATATATTGCAATTTTAGAAGTAAAAAATTAAAAATTTTAAATATGAATAATCAACCTTTGTTGGGTGTGTGTAGAAGTAAAGACACACAAGAAGCACACACAAGGAGCACAAACGTAGCAAGACACAAAACTAGCTTGCAATCCTCAAAGTCAAAACGCTGAAGTAAGTTTCCAACATACTTTGCTTGATGCATAACAATTTCCCCCTCAACAGATACAAACTAGATGCCAAGGTAGTAGCTCAAAAGACCAAGATAAGTGACATCAAAAGTATGCTGCAAATCAGCCATAAGAATGTCAAGTTTTGCATCACATCACCCAGTCAAGAGTATGTCATCGACATAAAGAACAAGCACTATAAGATGAGCCCCATTTTTGTGTGCATAGAGTGTGCTTTCAATCGGACTACATGTGAAACCAAGAACAATCAAGTGCTTATGGATTTTGTCATACCATGCATGTGAAGCTTGCTTGAGCCATACAAGGCTTTATGCAAGCGACAAACCATATGCTCTTTCCTTTCATAGCAAATCCAAGAGGTTGCTTCACATAGACCTCTTCTTGCAAATCACCATTCAAGAAGGCTGTTTTTGTGTCCATAATTGATGCACTTTCCAACCTCGATGGACATCCAATGCAACCATGGTGCGAATGGTAGTCATGCGTGAAGTAGGTGCAAAAGTTTCCTCACAGTCAATGCCATATTGTTGCACATATCCTTTGGCAACCAATCTAGCTTTGTAGCGATCAATGCTACCATCAGATTTTCTCTTAACCTTGTAAACCCACTTTGTACCAATGGCATTCTTTCCTTTTGGCAATTCACATAACTCCCAAGTACCATTTCTATGTATGGAATCCATTTCTAATTGCATAGCACTCATCCATTGTGGATCTTCACATGCATCTTCAAAAGAAAGTGGCTCTTCATTACATGTTGTGGCAATAAGAGAATAATCCATAAAATTACTTGATGCATGGTGAGAGCTTGATCTTGTTCTACCAAGTAAAGGTGCACTCAATTTTCTATCCTACAAAGATTTTTTTCAGCCACTTTGGCATAGTTTGTGCACTCTTGATAGACATGCGTTCATTATGTAAAACATCTTCAATATGTACATCATGTGTGGGATAAATTTCATGCTCATTTTTAGCCATATTTTGATGCAAATATTCAACCATATGTGGCTGGAAATTTCCAACAGTTTTGACAATTTTTGGCTGAAAATTTTCAGCCATGTTTGGCTGGAAATTCTCTGCATTTTCAGCACTATTTTGTTGGACTTTTTCATCCATTTGAGCCTCAATTGGCTGGTCTACAGGGCCATAGTCAAGCGCACCATTTTGGAACAAGGCATGAGTGTATCGAACACATCTTATGAGCTAACTGTTGGTTGTTTTTTGCATTCAAGTAGAGAGAAAACTGAATTTTCAGCAAATACCACATCTCGACTCACAATAATTGTGTTTGTTAATAGATGGTACAAATAATATCCCTTACTTTCAGCATTATAACCAACAAATATACATTTATTTGCCTTGTCATCAAGTTTTTGACGTTGTTGTGAAGGCACAAGAGCATATGCCAAACAAGCAAACACATGCATATGACTAACCATAGGCTTATGACCATTCCAAGCCTCAAAAGGAGTGATGACTCTCAATGCTTTTGTAGGGCAGTGATTCAACACATAGTTTGCACACATGACTGCTTCCATCCAAAACTTATCAGGAAGATGCTTTCCTTTAACCATACATCGTGCCATTTGAAGAAGTGTTCTATTTTTACACTTGGCAACACCAGTTTGATGAGGTGTATATGGCACTGTACATTGGTGTGAACTACCTCTCTCATGAAGAAAAGCATTAAACTCATGTGACATGTATTCACCACCATGATCCGTGCATAGAGTCAAAAGATTTTGTGAAGAAAAATTTTCATCCATAGCTAAAAATTTTTTGAATCAAGACAATACCTCATTCTTTGCTTTCATAGGATACACCCATGTATGGCGAGTAGCATCATCAATGAAGGTAACAAAATATACATGCTTCCCAAAAGATGGAGCCGACGGGACCACATACATCACTATGAACAAGCTGCAATTTTCTTATAGTGTGTGTATGACTATCTTTTGGAAAAGAAGCACGATGCATTTTTCCAAGAATGCAACCTTCACATGCATGCTTTTCAATGGACTCAAGTGTAGGCAAGCCAATAACCATGTCCTTCTTTTGCAAGTTAAGCAAACTTGAAGTTTAAGTGACCAAAACGAGCATGCCAAAGCTCCATTTCAGCCATGGAATAAGTATGAGAAACCAAGGCATTCGAGGCAGCCCTCTTGTATGTATCCATGCAATACAAACCATTACATAATGTACCGGACATCACGATAACATTGCCTTTGCTGAAATCATAAACCATACACTTATCATCAACAAAGTGTACATGAAGTCCAGCTTTGGCAATCAACAGAACTGAAATTAAGTTCTTCTTTATATCGGGCACATACAATGCATTTTTCAAGAGAATCACACCTCCATTTACAGACGTAAGCTCAATTTCTCCTACTCCAATGATAGGATAAGAGGCATTGTTTGCACACACCACATGTCCTCCTTAAGGTGCATCTTTCAAAGAGGAAAAAAATCTTTTGCATCATGTTATGTGATTTGAAGCACCACTATCAAAGAACCAATCCGAATCAGCCTCACTCACAACCATACATTTAGAATGCAAAGAAACATCATAATGACATGTAACAACACATGCCAAAAATCTTGAGCCATGTTAGCTTCATCATTCTTTGCATTTGCCGAAGTTTCAGCAATGTTTCATTGCGTTTAGCAAGCTTTCTACATTCATCAATAGTATGACCAACCTTTCAACAATATTTGCATCTCTTCTTCTCTTGCAAATCGGCATCATTAGATGAATGAGTGGAAGAGGAAGCTTGAGGATTTGGTTTTGATGAACCCAAAGCTGAACCATACTTTCCTTTCCCCTTTTGTGAGATAGCAAGTTCTTGCGTTCCCTCAATTAAACCACTCCTATTCACTCTAGAGATCTCTTCTTGCAAAAGAAGAGACACAACCTCATCAAATGCATACATATTAGGATTTCATTTGCAACCAAACGGAGTGTAGTAGCAAATCTTTGAAAAGATTCTGGTAATCCTTTCAACAATGTAGAAATGAGTGATGCATCCGGAATGATCTCATCTATGTTTGCCAATTGCTCTTTAAGTCCTTGATTTGTGTCACATACACATCCACCGACTCATTTTCAGCCATACATACATCCCCAAGTTGCTTCCTCAAGTATGCAACATGTGCTTCATTGTGCACGGCATACAAAGAAGCAAGAGTGTCCCATGCATGTCTCGATGTGAAACATGACCGAATGTCTGGAACTATATGATGCTTCATAGAAAGCACAATCAATGCATGAGCTTGAGCATCTTTTCCATCCCATCTAAGTTGCTCTTGTGTAGGTGGAGAAGGAGAAACCACTGTACTCGAAGAAGAAGCTCCATTTGTGATAGTAGACTGTGAAGTAGAAGAACCTACAGGTCTTCGATCTACATCTGCCACTATGTTCCAAAGTTGTTTAGCAACAAGAACATGCTTCATCATGTAAGAACACATCGGATAGTTGTTCCCATCAAGATTATCTTCAGCTTGAAGCATGTCAAACAAGTCATTGCTGCCCGTCGTTTCACAAAAGAACAAGAATGTGATAATATCTTCACTTCGACGAAAGCTGAAATGAGTGCTGAAATTTCAGCTCACAAACTCTCACTCTGATGGCGATTCTGACTGCACGAATGGCTTTGAAATGGGGGTAAAACTTTAGGGCACCTGCTGAAAATGCTTCTTGGCTGCTGAAATTCACTATTCTATGCTCCAAAGTCGATTTGCACTCTTAAAAGTGTGCATGCCACGATGCAAAAAATCGAACTTGAGAAGGATATTAACCTGCTCTGATACCACTATTGGGTGTGTGTAGAAGTGTGAGAGACACACGAGAAGCACACACAAGGAGCACAAATGCAGCAAGACATACGTAGAAGACGATGGCTAGAATAGCCCTCTCTATTGACAATGAACTAAAACTGAAGTAAGAGTTGAATAATATCCCTAAGTACAAAGTGCCACCACATATGAGTGAATCATGTATGTGGTAACATGGGGAAAAAAACCTCTAGCCAGCACTAGAGTAAAAAGTATCCATGTATGGGGAAAAGGTTCACATCAAAGCTACTCGAGGAACACATAAGTGTAACAACCTAATCATGTTAAATCTCAAAGAATTTTAGATTAGTAAAATACAATGTAAAATCTTTTCTATCTAAAATATTTTCAATAAAAATATTTTTGTTCTAAAAGATTTTTAATCTAAAATATTTTTTATCTAAAATTTTTTAAAACCTTTTCAATCTAAAATATTTTTGATCGAAAACCTTTTTGATTGAAAATATTTTTTATAAAAAAAAATTCGATCGAAAGCGCCTTCAATCAAAAATCTCCAAATTGTCGTGCAAAAACTATTCGGACTTGTCCAAATAAGCTAACATGACATTGAATAATTTAGTAAATAATAAGGGTTCATTGAAAAATTCCATAATTATTCACGAATAATTGAATCGTCGAATAACAAATAATGCAACGTAGGACAAGACTTCCATTGAAGCCCATCTATTATTGAGATTGCCAACTATATTTGAAATTGGGGTACAAGACTCCTTGAATAGGAAGTACATGTCAAAGGCCACAATAAACAAATCCATTTTCTTATTGTGAGTGCATCTTTCCAACCAATTTTGAAACTTCTTCTTCTTCTCAATGAGGATGTGCTTAAAACCAAACGACAAACATGTCAGATTCATTATTATAGCATCATCCAATACCTCACCAATTTGGAGCAAATTGTTCTAGGAATTAGAACCAGTTCTTCTATATTTATTCTCCTTTGTATTTAATTCGTTTTTCTCTCCATGCATGATTCACCTAGTCCACATTGATTCTTGAAACAAGAAAAAAAGAGTTAGTATCAAAATCAACATTCAAAGTATATTCCTGTTGCACTTGCATCCAAGCTTTCCACATGTTACATATAAGCCTACTAGTTGTGGGAACAAACTCAAGGGGTGAGATCGCGTTATCCCAAAAATCATTGTATTTCCAAGATTTATAATTTTTCAAAGAGACGTTATAACAGTTTCTCTTAATCAAGCAAGCCCAAAAATCATTAGAGTTTGTGGCTCTCAATATGCAATTAGCAAACATTATTTTAGCCATTCTGATAGGATATGCCCAACCCCTCCTTCTTTTTTCATGCAACAAATTTTCCAAGCCACTTTGGGAATTTTAGCACAGTTAGATACCCCCCACAAAAATATTCTTGCTAAGGAAATGACCTACATTGAATGCTTCCTGTTAGGCAACCAACATGAAAAAAAAGAAATAAGGGAAGGCAAAATATAATGAGTTAAAACAAAAGTGTTGTGATTCAAGCTATATTGAAGAGTTATCCATTTAAAAGTTTTATTCCTAAACTTACTAAAACCCCACTAACCTTTCATCAAATGAAATGTTGAGCCCCATAGGAATTCCTAGAAGTCTGAACACAATAGTTTCTTGGATAATCTCACAAGCATTCAAGACAATGCAAGGATGAATATAGTTATTAGAAGTACTGAAACAATTCTTTTGATGATTCACTCTAGAGAAAGTAGCAAGACAGAAGAAATTCAAATTATTCATGAAATTCTCAACATATCTATCTTCATCATAAGTGATCATATTATTATCATCAATAAACATTTTAAGACCAATGTCAAATGGGAAATTAGGAGTCTCAAATCCCTTAATGGAACCATTATTTATGAAATCCTTAACAAGCTAAGCAAGGGCATCAGTATTGATGGCAAATAGAAGACGAGCAAGAGGGCATCCTTGCCTAATAGACCGATGAAGTCTAAAAGGACTAGACACATGACCATTCATAGTGATCCAAGAGTGAGCACTGCCAAAGAGAATACCAACAAACTTAAAGAAGTTCCTATCAACACCTATATCATGGAGAAATTGAAGAATGAAGTTCCAATCCACCCTATCATAACGATTGTTGAATTCAACCTCAAAAAAGAAAAAATCTTGCTTGGTATCATTAGCATACTCAATACCTTCCCAAATAGAGATAATAACATCAAGGATAAGTCTCCCTCTAATAAAACCTTTTTGTCCAGGAAGGTTCCTATCCATAATAGGGTTGATTCTCCTGGCCAAAGAAGAAAAAAGATTTTGTATAAAAAAGTCAAACAAGAAATGGGTCTCCAATTGTTAAGGTCATCCTTGGGCCCTTTTTTGGTGAACAAGTTTTATCACCTCAGCATTGATTAAAAATAGAAAGAGAACCTCTCATCATAGCTTCTTTCCAAATCAAGAGAATAATGGTAGTCAAAAATTCATTGAGCACCAAGAAGAATTCATTAGGGATACCATCAAACCATGGGATTCATAGGGTAAAACTTACTAAGGGTTTCTTGAACCTCACTAGAGGAGAATGGAGAGCAACAAACTCAAATGATTTCCATGAAGATCTCGGCATAGAGGCCCACAATTTTTTTTACTTATTTTACATTTCTTGTATAAAAACACCTAAGACCACCCTAATTTTGTGATTTTAAAGGGATTGCATTTTATTTTCTAAAAGGGGAGGAGTCCTTTAGACTCAAAAACATGTAAATATCCTCAGATATCTCTACGATTTTTTTGAAATAATTTTGGATAATTTTAGAGCTCAAAGGGCCATTTTTTTACTAGGTCAATCATTAGAATGTGAACTTGGACCACACAACAAGGGACTCTAATTTGTGCTTCCATAGTACAAAAGTTTCTCTCAATAGTCCAAAGGAAGATCAGGGCCACGTACAATGAACACTTGAATGAATGGGAGTGTCAACTTCCAAAATACTTGCAAGATGATGAAATAACATAAATAGGTTTGGTCCAAAAATGCATGCCAATGTTAAGGCACAAAAACACTGACCTTAAAAAAATAGGCAATCAAAATATTTGCAACATTCAAAGGAATTTGGACATGCATAAAGAAGAACATGTACGTCAGCCTCAAATTCCTTGCTGTTGCACAAATATGGTATCGTTATGTACTATAGAGTAGACTTATATGTAGGGATAGAAAAGTTGGGATTCAAGCTTGTTGTTCATTATATTTGTTGGAAGTGAGGGTATACGAGACACCAGCTCTAACTTACAAAGCATATTGATTTATAAGCCATAGTGATGAGATTCTATCGGATGGTCCTTTCACTACAAGGAAATGAATCATTACCATTTTGCACAATTGTTTTCTTGTTAACAATGTTGGTTCTTCTATTTATATGAATGTTCATGAAGTACAAAGCACTCTATACTTCTACATCAGATTCCTTTTGCACTTTTGAGTTCATTTGCAATAAGAGATAGGTCATTGATTGGAAGTCAATAAAATGCTTTGTTACTTAGTTAACATGAAAATGTCAATGTGCAATTCTAGATTATATTTGAATCTCTCATCAGCGAGTGCAAATCGATGCACCTTTGGATTTTTAATGTTTGGTGCTAAAATATTGTTCGACGACATTGAGATAATGTATATACACACATAATATACATATAAACATTGGATATATGCATACACACAAACACATATATATAGATATAGATTCATACATAAATGAATACACAGATGCATACGTGCATACCATACACACACGCATAATTTGAATGCATACATGCATGCACACAAACTTCCTCACTTTATGTTCACGCATACATGAAAACATGCATGCATATATACATACATATATGCATATATATGTGCATAAATACATACACGTGCACGCACATATATAATTTGCATGTA
>CM035410.1:56894985-57042485 GCA_020310875.1 Ceratopteris richardii | reverse complement strand
CACATACACACACATTTACACACACACATACACATGCATGCACACATATATACACATACACATGTATATACTCACATAGACACAGATAGAAACACACACATAGACACACACACATACACACACATCCACATGCATACACACATAGACACATACACACACATACACAGAATTACACACACACATACACATGCATACATACACACATATATACACACATACACACACACACACACACACATACACGCATAGATACATACACACACATACACACACACATATATACACACATACACACATAAACACACACACATACACACACATAGACACATACACACTTACACACACACATACACACATCCACACACATTTACACACACACATACACATGCACACACACATATATACACATACACATGTATATATGCACATAGACACACACATACGCACATAGATACACACATATACACACATAGACACACACACATCACACAAATACACACATACATACACATACACATGCATACACACACATATATACACATACACATGTATATACAGACATAGACACACACATACACACATAGACACACACATACACACACATACACACATAGACACACACACACATAGACACATACACACACATACACATAGATTTACACACACACATACACATGCATACACATGCACATATATACACACATAGACACACACACATAGACACAAACACACATACACACACACACATACATACACACATAGACACATACACACACATACACACATATTTACAGACACACATACACATGCATAGGGACACATATATACACATACACATGTATATACACACATAGACACACACATACACACATAGACACACACACATAGACACACACACATATAGACACACACACACACACATATATGCATACACACACACATAGAGCCACACATACACACACATGCATACATAATGCATATGCATATGCATACATAATGCATATGCATATGCATACATAATGCATATGCATATGCATACATAATGCATATGCATACATAATGCATATGCATACATAATGCATATGCATACATAATGCATATGCATATGCATACATACATACTTAAATGCATACACACACATGCATACATATGCATACATAATGCACATGCATATGCATACATAATGCACATGCATATGCATACATACATACTTACATGCATACACACACATACACATATACACACATACACACCTTCGCATATACACCTACATACACATACACACACATATATGTACTTACATATACATACACACATTTACATACATGCATATACACACACATACATACACACATGCATATACACATACGCATGCATACACATGCACATGCATACACATATAGATATACAGATAGAGACACATACACATGCATACACATATACATACACATATACATACACACATATGAAAACACACATACATAATGCACATGCATATGCATACATACATACATACATGCACGCACACACATACATGTATAGACACATACACAGACTCACATATAAGTACATACACATACACACACATATATGTACTTACATATACATACACACATATAGATGCACTCACATATGCACACATACACACACTCACATATACACCTACATACACATACACACACATATACATACTTACATATACATACACACATGCATATACACATACGCATGCATACACACATATACACGCATACACATACATATACATATATATACATATACACACATCAGATCACATGCATACTTGCCCACAAACATACACACATACATAAACATGCATATATATGTACGCATGCATAAACAGTGCACACATTCACATGCATACACATATACATATACACACACACAGACATATACATGCATACATATGTACAAGTACATATACTGATTTCTAACCCATTTTGTTTATAGGTACAGATATTATGGATACTAGTAGAGATAGAAAGGCGAAAATCACTCTCATAAAAAGTCTTCTCAGAGCAAGAGTTCTGCTTGATACCATAGGGATCCTCATGAACAAGGACTCAGAGATGCATGACGAGGTGTTGGATTTTATGATCCAGATGCTTACCCAATGACCAGAGGAGGGCTCTTTTGCGGCTCCACATGCAGGAAGAGAACTATGTGCTCATAGGTATGTTTTTTTTCACAATTTCTTTTAATGATATTATAACACATTTTTATTTATTTTTATCTATGTATTTTTAGGACACCAATACCACCTCCACATCATGAAAGCAGAGGTGCATTCGAGGACATGCATAGGCATATGCATACATAATGCATATGCATATGCATACATACATACTTACATGCATACACACACATACACACACACATGCATACATATGCATACATAATGCACATGCATATGCATACATACATACTTACATGCATACACACACATACACACCTTTGCATATACACCTACATACACATACACACACATATACGTACTTACATATACATACACACATATACATACACACATATACATACATGCATATACACACACATACACACATACATACACACATGCATATACACATATGCATGCATACACACATGCACATCCATACACATATACATATACAGATAGAGACACATACACATGCATACACATATACACATACACACATATGAAAACACACATACATAATGCACATGCATATGCATACACACATACATACATACATGCACACATACACATACACACCCACATGCACGTATAGACACATACACAAACTCACATATAAGTACATACACATACACACACATATACGTTCTTACATATACATACACACATATAGATACACTCACATATGCACACATACACACACTCACATATACACCTACATACATGCACACACATATACATACTTACATATACATACACACACATGCATATACACATATGCATGCATACACACATATACACGCATACACATACATATACAAACACACATACATATACATATATATGCATATACACACATCAGATCACATGCATACTTGCCCACAAACATACACACATACATACACATGCATAAACAGTGCACACATACACATGCATACACATATACATATACATACATATATACACACACACACATACATATACATGCATACATACGTACACGTACATATACTGATTTCTAACCCATTTTTTTTATATGTACAAAATTATGGATACTAGTAGAGATAGAAAGGTGAAACTCACTCTCACAAAAAGTCTTCTCAGAGGAAGAATTCTGCCTGATATCTTAGGGATCCTCATGAACAAGTACTCAGAGATGCATGACGATGAGTTGGATTTTATGATCCAGATGTTTACCCAGCAACCAGAGGAGGGCTCTTCTATGGTTCCACATGCAGGAAGAGAACTATCTACTCATAGGTATGTTTTTTTTCACAAATTTATTTTAATGATATTATAAGACATTTTTTTACTTATTTTTATCTATGTACTTTTAGGACACCAATACCACCTCCAGATCATGAAAGCAGAGCACAGGTGCCTACAAGGACATGCATAGGCACCCTAGGGTTGGAGTGCGATATAGACCCAAAGGGCAATATAGTGTATATAGGGAATGGATTGGAGTTCAAGAGAAGAATGTGAGCATTATGCAACTCCTACCTACACCTTATCCACTTGCAATGAAAATAAGTATAATTTTTACATATAAATTGAAATAAATATCTTATGTTTTATTTACATGATTTATTTATTTGTAGTGAGCATGATCAAAGGGATAAAAATATGTACTTAGTTCACTTGAGACAGAATTTGGGACTGGGTGGTCACATATGTGGTGTCTAAAAGAGATGTGAACACTTATGGCCCATCGTCGTGATAATGCACAGTATGCATTGCTTTTATTTGTTATATATATATATATATATATATATATATATATATATATATATATATATATATATATATATATATATATATACACACACACACACACATAATATACACATATTTATATACACACACATGTATACACAAATGTACACGCACATCAGGTCATATGCATACATGTGTATGTGTGTATGTATATAAATGTGGATATGCATATGTGTGTTTATGTATGTACGTATGTATGTATATGAGAGAGAGAGGGAAAGGAGTATGACCGGAGGTACACATACACCCATACACACACATACACACATACACATCCATACACACACACATACATGCACATTTACGCACACACATACATGCATATTTACACATACACACACATACATGCGCATTTACACACACACACACATACACATGCATGGAGATACACACATAGACACATACACATACATAATCATATGTACACACACATAGACTCACATAATCATATATACATACATATATACACATACACATGCATAAACACACACATACACATGCATACACACGCATAGATACATATGCATACACACACATACATATACACACACATATCTGGCTGAGTAATGCATAAATAAATCAAGCATCCAACAGCTTGCTGATAGAGAGCAGCATCAAATGCATAAATAGAAAATGATGGAGTAGATACATATGCATCACACATACATACCTATATGCACACATATATACATATACATGCATACATATTTACATGTACACATTTACACATATACACATATACATATATACACATAACACATACATGCCTACATGCACACATGTATACTTATACATGCATACACAATTATAAACACACTTGCATATATTACACAAATGCATATGCATACATACACGTGTGCATACTAACACATGTATACATATATCACACACATGCTCACACATACATATACATGAAACACACATATGCATACTAACACATGTATACATATAATACACATGAATACACACACATATGCATACATACATGAGAAAAATTTGCTCCTCGAAAATAAAGCTATATATAAAATTTTAGGCATACCCCCGAGCTTCATGTAGTAACTTAAAAGAACATGAATTCATCTCTAGTAGGATTCACGGATATTCTAGTTGAATAAAGAAGAATCTATTATCTGATTCCATTCAAATGTTTCAAGTCACTAATCAATAATTAGAGTAGGATTTACTATCTAATCTACTCATATGTTTTCATTATTGCCATCATTTTGGTAAGACATCAATATACTCTCATCTTCATTATGCTTATTGATTTCATGTATTTCTTCTATTGTTAAATATGTGTTCTTATGAATAACATCATCTATTGATGAACTAACATTGATTTTAGGTAATTCCTCTTCATCATGAGTAAATAATATCGATTTTTGGTAATTCCTCTTCATCATTGTTTTCTTGAAATGTAAATAAAAATGGAACTCCCTTACCTGATAATACCTCGTCTGTTATTTTTGAAGAAGACTCGTTGGTCCATGCACGTGGAGCTTTTTCATGAACTCTTTCAAGGTACTCACTGACATAGTACATACACTCCTCAAGAATCTAACCCTTTGCCATGGATCCTTCTGGTTTCACTCTTTGCCACACATAACCTTTTAATATTCCCATAAACATCCATCGAGTGTTGACAACACCTGTAATCTCTATTTTATCTACAAGATGGACTAATAAATGAACCTAAATATCAAAAAATGAAGTAGGAAGCTCTTTCTCCATCAAACATAGTAGCTCTTTGCATTCACATTTATTTTGTGGGATCGAGTTTTTGTCAATCTCTTTTGATGTAATCCACCTATACACATCATTAAAAAAATTATAAAGAAATTAATTCAAAAATAGAAGATATCAAATATTCATATATATTAAATATAAAAGTATCATAATTACCTTATAAGCGATCCAAGACGATAGATCACATCTCGAACACCTTTTGTTGTACATCCATCGATAATCAAAGGTAAAATGTGCTTTAAAAATTTATGCCAATCATGGGTCTTTGACCCACATAAGCTCTTATCATCCATAGTAAACATGTTCTGGAAAGATGCTCCATATCCTATAGGAGTCTGAATCAATTGAATCTTCATTGTTGATAGTCTATATCTCTTTTGTTGTAAGTACCCAAGGAGCAGGTGCATAAGTCATTTCCTATCGATGTCTATCAAAAACTAGCCATAACTTTGGTTTTGAGTTTTGGACCTTCAAATCATTCCTTGATGCTATGGTGTCTTTTAATCCAAGGATATATGCATAGGATATATGCATAGGATATATGCATATATGCATATATTCTTGCATATATGCATAGGATCAAGAAGATGACATACTTTAACTCTTTCCAATATGCCAAAGAATATACCATATTGATATATTCTTTGTGAGTGCCAATTTTCCTTTACCTCTCTTCACATTCTCATTATCTTCATCATCACTTAAGATTTTTGATTTTGGATCTATCAGAGATCCATCTGTCCATTTTTTATACCAATCAATAGGGATCATTGGTTTTGGACACTGACCAGTTTCAAGCATTCCATAAAATGTATCGCTTCTCTTTTATACCTTAATGGATGATCATTATGCAAGAATCATCGATGCCAAAGATAAATATTTTTTTTGAGATTCTTTCTATAGATTGATATCGACCAATCACCACAATAAAGAAAAGCTTTATAACCCTTAGCAGATATTCTTGGATCATGAAAACGATAAAAATATAATAAGATTAACTCACATTTATTTGTATGCATATTGAATTCAAAAATTACATCAATAACTGAACAAACACCATATCCTGAAAAATCGTGAATAGTCCAAGCCACAATACCACAAATCGTAATATATCTTTCATTGATGCTTTTCGATACATCAATGACATTAATGCCTCTCCAGAACTCTTGGAGATCGTCAATGAGAGGAGAAAGATACATAATCATATCTTTACCTTGTATTTTTCTTGGGATTAAAAGTGAAAGCATTAAATGTTCCTTTTTAATGCTAAGATATGGTGGAAGATTGTAATTTATGACTCCACTGGCCATGTTGACCATTTACTAGATTTCATGGAGAATGGATTAACCCCATCCAATGCAACTCCTAACTTTAGATTCTATGGATTTTGTGCAAATTAGGCCATGTAGAATCAATATGCTGAAAAGAAACACTATCATGAGGAATTCTGATGATTCCATCAATATTTTTATGGTCATGTCCCCATGTCAAAAGCTTTGATAATTCGGGGCTTTGAAACATATGTCTAATGGACATGTCAAAGAGTCTACATATTCACCTCTATATAAAATACAATCATTAGGACATGCATGTATACATTGATAATCTATACCAGGATTATTGATTATCTTCTTCATTTCATCATGTGAGGTAGGAAGAATATTCTAATTTGGTAAAAAAGTTTCAGATAATAACCTGTAAGTTCATGAAAAAAAGACATATTAATAAAAATAAATAAATATATGTGTATGCTTATGTGTACGTGTATGTGGATGTGTATATGCATGTGCATGCGTATATGTATGCATATGTGTATATGTATGTATGTGTGTATATGTGTTTTATATGTGTATATGTATGTATGTATGTATATGTATGTGTATGTGTATGCATATGTATGTATGTGTGTGTATGTATATGTGTATGTATGTATGAATGTGTATGTATATATGTATGTGTATGTATGCATGTGTAGCTATGTATATTTGATTTTGTTTTTAATTTTCTTTTAATTTTCTTCTTGTTTATTGTGGTTTGTAGACTTTCACATAGATATCTAGACCACTGAATCGTTTGGTTGTCTCCCATTTTATAGTCAATGAATTGCTGTCTTGCTAACTAAGACTTACATATTTGTTTACAAATATAAAGTATCAATTAGCTATGGAGGTATTAGGTAGTTTGGAAAATAGGAAAAGCAAATCTGTCTGGAAGGTTTTCAAAGATGGATGAGTAGTTTTGAAGGATGGGTGGACAGAAAGTGTCCATTCAATGCAAGTTCTTTTTCTTACCTTAGCTAAGCTAAGAATAAGAACTTGCATTGAATGGATGCTTTCTTTCCACCCATCCTTTAAAATTATTCTTCCATCCTTCAAAATCTTCCACATAGATTTGCTTCTCCCATTTTCCAAACGACCTAATACCTCCATAGCTAACTGATACTTAATATTTGTATGCAAAGTTCATAAAAGAGTTAGCAACACAGGTATTAGGTTGACCAGAATAGGAGAAGCAGATGTGTGAGGAAGATTCTAAAGGTTGGGCAAACAATTCCAAAGGCTAGATGGACAAAATATCTTCATTTGATACAGGTATGTATAATTTGACCTTACTCTCATAACATGTGTATGTGTCTATATGTGTATGTATATGTGTGTATGCATATATATATATATATATATATATATATATATATATATATATATATATATATATATATATATATATATATATATATATATATATATATATATATATATATATATATATATATATATATATATATATATATATATATATATATATATATATGTATATGTATGTATATGTGTGTGTGTGCATGTATGTATGTATTTATATGTATATATGTATGCATGCATGTATGTGTGTGTATATATATATATATATATATATATATATATATATATATATATATATATATATATATATATATATATATATATATATATATATATATATATATATATATATAGAGAGAGAGAGAGAGAGAGAGAGAGAGAGAGATAGATAGATAGATAGAAAATTAAAAATTATACCTTAATAGTGTCGAAACAGATACATTACTCCATCCAAAACGATTTTGAAGATTGAGAATAAGTAAGCTTGCACTTAGTCATGTCAAATGACTTCCTTCATATACATGTTTTAGACATTCCTCTAGAAGATATTTCTCATTTTTAGAAATATCAATGCTCTCACTGTCATTTTGATACCAATCCTCAATAAAATCTGTCATGCCATCATCTTCATCGTTTTCATACAAATATTGTACTTTATCTTCTTTTGAATATAGGTCTTTCAACCTTGCATATTCCACAGGATCACTTTTGCATCACCTCCTCATAGAAGCTTCTGATAAATGAGGTCTTACTAGCAACTGTGAATGGTCTAGTGGAATATCATCAATAGCATATGTTGGAATCTACACGCATGAATAAAAATCATTAGTATTCCATAAATGAATAAAAAGTAAATTCTAAACATAAAATTAAATATGTAAGTTATTAAATGTGGATAGAAATTTTTCATTCTCTCTCTAGATAAAAGGTGCTCTTGGAGGTCTACACCATCCATAATTCACTAATATTTCATCACTAGCATGTAATGAAGTAATAGCATTGACAACTATGTATTTTGCTACATATATACTCATGTATGGTGATTCATGACTATTTTCACGCTCCTCACATGTGCAATTAGTCTTTAAACTATTATGTAACCCTTGACTACTATTTATTAAACCTGCTATATTTCCATGCATGTAAGGTCTTCCATCAATATATAATCTTTCATTTTCTGCATGTGAAATCCCTCTACTAGTAAGGGATGCTTCATTCAAGCATATTTCATAAGTACTCATGATTTGAACATAATGTGCAAGTCGATGCCAATCTCCCCATCCATATATAGGACCACAAAATGACATAAGAGTGACTTCAAAGTCCGGAGGAACATACAAATCCTCTACAATAAAGAGACCATGACCAACACTAGTAATAGTGAACGGAGCAATCATATAGCGATTACCCCAAAAGTTACAAACCTCTCCATCTAAAAGAACTGGTCCTATATTCCATCCTCCATATCTTCTTCTATCATAAGTTTGTATTAGAGAATGATCAAGAGCTCGCAATGGATAATCTCCAGTTGTTTCAGTCTCTAAACCAGGAGGTAAAGGATTTCTAGAAACATGTGCTTGTAATTGATGAACAGTAAGTCCATGATGTGTACGAGGTATATTAGGATTATGAGTATGAGAATTATTATCATCATCATCGAGCAAGTATTCCTGTATATCAACAATAATTTGATTTTGTATATGGTTTTAAAATAAAATAATGACATTAATTTATAGAAAAAATACATACCCAAGCATTATCATGCTGACCAGATGGTGGTGCACGCTCAAAAGTACCATACTCTGCCTCATGTTCAATACATTCGAATCGTGGTCTTCGACACGTGCCATACCAAGACTTACACCAACATATAATATGCTCTTAATAGTAAAATTCATCATAATTCCTATCAAAGGACACATGTGAAGTCGTTGCATGGGTAGCAGGTGGTGGAGTAAGTGCCCTCTGATTGATCAAAATCTGATTATAACAAGAAAAAAACATATATCAATTGTGTATCTATCAAACATATTTAAAATTAAAAGTTTGATATGCTTTGAGTATATAGTCCTTACACGATTAGGAGACGATGGTGGAGTTCCATCTAATTGATCGGAATCTACAAATAATGGTATTAGATATTAATAATCTGATTATTTACATACATAAACATTCACATATACACATTTACACATACACACATATTCACATATACACAAATTCATATTCTTGTGGGATAAATGCATGTATTTTGTATGAATGTGTGTATATGCATGCATCTGTATGTGTATACGTATATATGTGGATATGTATATGTGTGTTTATGTTATATGTATGTATATGTGTATATGTATGCATGTATGTATGTGTATATGTTTGCATGTATATGTGTATGACGTGGGTATGTGTATGTGTATGTGTATGTGTGTGTATGTATGTATGTATAAGTGTATGTGTGTATGTGTTTATGTATATATGTTTATGTGTGCATGTATTTTGTATGTATGTATGCATGTATGTGTGTGTGTGGATATGTGTATTTGTGTGTATGTATGTATAAGTGTATACGTGTACGTATGTATGTATGTATATTTATGTGTGCATGTATATATATGTAAATATATATATATATATATTGCTATAAATATGTATATAAATATATATATATAGTAAATATACAATATATATAAATATAAGTATATATACAGTAATATAAGTATGTATATAAATATATCTATAATAAATATACAATATATATAAATATAAATATAAATATATGTATTGTATATATAAATATAAATATAAATATATGTATAGTAAATATAAATATAAATATAAATATAGATAGTAAATATAAATATAAATTTATAAGGTATATTCAATAACACACACACACACACACACACATATATATATATATATATATATATATATATATATATATATATATATATATATATATATATATATATATATATATATATATATATATATATATATATATATATATATATATATATATATATATATATATATATATATATATATATATATATATGTGTGTGTGTGTGTGTGTGTGTGTGTGTGTGTGTGTGTGTGTATGTGAGTATGTGTATGTGTGTGTGTATTTAGTATGTATGTATGTATATGTGTACATATATGTGTATGTGTATGTATATGTGTATGTATGTATGTATGTGTAAGTATATGTATATGTGTATGTGCATGCTATATGTGTGTATGTATGTGTATGTATTCTCATTTTCTTTTTTTTGTTTGAGTTTAAAATAACAGGAGATATTGTATGGTGGAAAAAAATAAGAGGAGACCTAACATACCACTTGAGATGTCACATTTTTTTCGTAGATAGCTACGTTTTTAGGAGTCATTTTCTCACTAGAAGGTATACAAATTAATAGTTTATATTTATAATTCTCATATGTTTTATTAATTTTTACATTTAATTTATGTATTTCTTTTCTATTCAAATAAACAAGTTGCTACAAAGAAGAGAGTTCAGTCGGGCCACACATCTCACTTAGGCCAAATGGGCCATCATGGTTTTGTAGCTACATTTGTAAGTATGTGTTATTGTAAGTATATTTTTTATTTTAGTAAAAAATGCAAGAGACTAATCTGTTTTATTTGTTTCAATGCAACGAAAGGATTATGGTTGATATCCTATGAAACATGAGATCGAGTATGCTACACATTTTGGATATCAGCATTTGAGCGAGTATATGCAAGATCATCTGGATGCATTTGTGCGTATTATTAAATTTCATATAATTATTTTATTTTTATGGATGTTTTTTATGTTTTACTTATTTATGTTTGTTATATGTAATACAAGAATATTAATATGGATGAGGTGGAGAGGCAGACACAAGAGGGATGATCTCAATCATCACAGAGTGTTCGCACAGCTACCCATGAGGCCACTACAGATACATCAGATCATGCGGATGATCGTGATGATGAGGATGAGGATGATCATGATGATGATGATGATGATGATTAGGATTTTTTATTATGACATTGGATATGTATTTTATATATATATATATATATATATATATATATATATATATATATATATATATATATATATATATATATATATATATATATATATATACATACATTGTTCATTCCTGTTATTAAGTAATGAAAAGTCTTGTTCTATTGATTTTTATTATTGTTTATATTTAGCATGTGTTTTATTACTTTAATTATATAATTCATACATATTTATGTGTGCTTGTGTGTGTATAAAATGTATATATGCACATGTAGGTATGTATCTATATTTTTGTAAGTGTGTCTATATGCATGTATATGTATGTATCTATGTATATATATGTGCATGTATGTATGTGCATATGTATATGTGTATATGCATGTATCTGCATGTGCATGTGTAAGTGTATGTGTGTATGTATGTGCATGTGCATGTGCATGTGTATGTGTGTATATGCATGTATGTGCATGTGTTTATGTAAGTGTATGTGTATATGTGTGCATGTGCATGTATATATGTGTATATGTATCTATGTGCATCTGTATGTGTGTATATGCATGTGTATGTGTGTGTATGTGTGTATGTGTGTATGTGTGTATGTGTGTATGTGTGTATGTGTGTATGTGTGTATGTGTGTGTACGTATGTGCATGTATATGTGTGTATGTGTGTGCATATGTATGTATGTACATATGTATATGTGTATATGCATGTATGTGCATGTGCATGTGTAAGTGTATATGTGTATGTATGTGCATGTGCATGTATATATGTGTATATGTATCTATGTGCATGTGTATGTGTGTATATGTATGTACATGCATGTGTATGTGTGTGTATGTGTGTATGTGTGTATGTGTGTATGTGTGTATGTGTGTATGTGTGTGTACGTATGTGCATGTATATGTGTGTATGTGTGTGCATATGTATGTATGTACATATGTATATGTGTATATGCATGTATGTGCATGTGCATGTGTAAGTGTATATGTGTATGTGCATGTGCATGTGCATGTGCATGTGCATGTGCATGTGTATGTGTGTGTATATGTACGTATGTGCATGTGCATGTGTAAGTGTATATGTGTATGTATGTGTATGTGCATGTGGATGTGTATGTGTGTGTATATGTATTTATGTGCATGTATATGTGTAAGTGTATGTGTATATGTGTGTTTGTGCATGTATATGTGCATATCTATGTATGTGCATATGTGTGTATATGTATGTGCATATATATGTGTATATATGTATATGTGTGTATATATGTATGTATGTGCATATGTATGTGTATGTGTATAAACATATACAAGTGTATGTATATGCATGTGTATATGTATGAAACATGCATGTGCATGTGGATGCATTTCAATTTGCATCCATGTGTATATGCATGCATGTGAATATGCATGCATGTGGATGTGCATATACATGTATTTAAGTATGTGTTAATGTGTGTATGTGTATGTATATATGTAATAATGCATGCATGCAAGTCTTTTTATGTGTTTGTAGAAATGTTTGTGCATATGCATGTGTATGTGTGTGCATGTGTAAGTGTATGTGCACATGTATGTGTGTGTATGTGCATGTGTATATGTGTATATGTGTGAACGTGCATCTTCATGTATAAGTGTATATGTGCATATCAATAAGTGTGAGTATGCTAATTAATGAAAATAACACAATTCAAATGACATACAAAGAATGGAAATTGTACTTACAATATTTAGCCATATTTTTTGCTTGGTTAACTTCTTGAATAACCTGCAATAAAGAGAGAGAGAGAGAGAGAAATAATTCAAAGAGAGAAAGAGGTAGAAAGGAGAGAAACAGAGAGAGAGAGACAATAAGATAGAGATTAGACAAAACAACAATTCAGCAAGTGATTGTTTCAGCTCGTAAGCATAGCACAATTGCGAAAGTTGGAGAGCTCTTCGATCAGATGCATGTAGATGCCGATCAAAGAGCCTCCAACATTTTTTTTTTCATCAAAAAACCATCGTGTAACCGATGGTAAAGGGTCGCAACTTCCTCTACAAATAGCCTCGCATAAGTGACGCTAATCACCATTGTTTATGCGATGTAGTTTGGCATCGCTTATGCGACCCTTGTTTATGTCATCACTTTAGCGACGCTCAACGTAACCATCACAATGCCCATCGCTCCATACGTCGATAAGAATGTCGAAGTTTTTGTCGTTTAACCGACGTTGCACGCTTGATGCTTGTTGCGATGCTTTATGCAATTATATATCAATGAAATTGTGTCGTGTTAACCGTGGCTATGCGCCTGTATTCCTTGTAGTGATACATACATACATATGTACATACATAGATGTTGGGTCGGTGTAAAAGTGTGAGAGATGCATAAGAATCACACACAAGGAGCACAAAGGCAACAAGACACATGTAGGAGAGAGATGGCTAGAATAGCTCCCTCTATTGATGATGAACTAAACTACAAACTAAAGAAAAAGCTGAATAATATCCCTAAGTACAAAGTACCACAACATATGAGTGAATCATGCATGTGGTAATATGGGGAAAAACCTTTAGACAAAACTAGAGTAAAAAGTTTCCATGTATAGGGAAAAGGTTCACATCAAAGCTATTCGAGGAACACATAAGTGTCACAAACCCCCATGGATCGAATGACATGGACACATACAGGCAGTGATAGATCATCCCCCACTAGGGAGTTTCCACCTAGCTATTTAAAGAATGAATGTCTACTCTCCTCCCAAGAAATCCTTGTACATATAGCTATTCAAGACTCAATCTCTTTTATTCTAAGCCACACTTTAGAAGAGTAACTTTATTTGTGAACCACTCTTTAAAAAAATGAATATAGTTTAGAACATGTTATTCCATAAAGTATAGCATGCCTCCCAGTTGACGAGCAATTGACCTCAGTTGATAAG
Source organism: Ceratopteris richardii (assembly GCA_020310875.1). Taxonomy (NCBI): domain Eukaryota; kingdom Viridiplantae; phylum Streptophyta; class Polypodiopsida; order Polypodiales; family Pteridaceae; genus Ceratopteris; species Ceratopteris richardii. The sequence continues at coordinate 57,027,184 of CM035410.1, read as the reverse complement.
AATAAGATAGACATGGATGGTCAGTCACATGTCCCATCACTAAACAATCATAAGCATTTTCCATGTAAAACCACATGCATGGAATTGGAAAACTAGAATTTAATGTGATTTTGAATGATAAGCACAAATCCAATGATCATAATGTGGAGTTAATGATGTTTTATGAATCCACTGAAATTCTTCAAGTGAGTGGTTTTTATATTTGACTAAATATCGATGATGTTGGTTACCTGTGTGTGTAGTAGTAACATCATAATCAAGTATTTTCTCTGGAATTAAAATTTCAGCATCCTCTTCTAACAAAGGAGGATCATCTAGAATAGGAGTGAGTGGTAGAATTCCTTTAAATGATTTCAATAAACTGATATGAAAAAAATTATGTATATTCCAATGAGAAGGTATGTCTAAGCATTCTCATTACTTTATTGAATAATACGAAAAGGTCCATAATAACGTGGTGCAAGTTTAACCTTAGGATGTTGTGGAATATTTTTTAAATGTCTTTTAATTATTTGTAACCATACAAAGTCATTTTCATTAAACTATTTAGTTATTCGTGTCTTATTAAGATTATGCATGTGACGTTCTTGACTCTTTTTAATGTGATTATGAACCTCATGAAGTAAAGAAATATGATCTTGTGCAAAAGAATCATTCATAGATACATGAGTTTGAGTGAGAGTCATGGGAGTGGGAAGCTTGTTACCATACAGAATTTCATACGGTGCACGTCCAGTAGTGGTATGTGTTGCGTTATTATATGAAAATTGTAGTAAAGGAAGTTTCTTATCCCAATTACCTGGATTATCTAAAGAATAACAATGTAATAGATCTAAAATAGTACTATTCCTAGCTTACTTTGCCCATTACTTTCAAGATGAAATGCAGAGTTGAAGTCTATTTTAGAACCTAATTTTGAAATAATGCAACCCAAAAGTGATTACAAAAACGCACATCTCAATCTTATAAAATAACTTTTGGAAAACCACGATGTAGAAAAATACATTTAATAAATAACTTTGCAGCTTGAGGTGCAGAAAGAGTCTTTTTACAAGGAATGAAATATGCTTGTTTACTAAATCTATCAACAATTGTCCAAATCATATCATTATGTGATGAAGTTGTAGGAAGACCAGTAATAAAATCCATACAGATTTGTTCCCATGGTCTAGTAGGTATGGGAAGTGGCATTAACAATCCAAATGCTTTACCATGATGTCGTTTCACATGTTGACACACAATGCAATGGGAAACATTTTGTGCAATATCTTTTTCCATATTGGGCCAAAAGAAAAATTCTTTACATGTAGCAAGAGTACTTTGTATGCCCCTATTACCCATATACGATAGTTCATGCATCTCTTTCATAATAAATCCTTTAAAACCTTATGTAATGCATAAATTTTGTTTGAAATACAAGAATCCATTATGAAAAGTGTAGTTATCCTCACTAAATGTTGTAGAATTATTGAAAGCATTCCATGTTTGTGAAAAATACAAATCAGATGCATAAGTAGGAATCATGTCATGAAATGAATGAATATGAACAGCAGAAATATTATCGGGTGAAACAATATTTGTTTGTGGAGATGGGAAACAATTAAATGCATCAGGTACAACATTAGCTTTTCCAGGTTCATATTGAATCATAGGCTGAAAATTTTGTATGAATGAAGCCAATTTAATGTTTCGGTCAGAAAATAATGGTTGATTTAATAAATGCTTAGTAGCTTGTTGGTCTCTTTTGATTATGACTTCTGAACCCATAAGAATGTTTCCAAATTTTTAAAGCATGCAACAACCAAAAGTTCCTTATCATATGTACTATAATTCTGAAGGTTTATGTCACATCATGGATGCAAAACCTCTTAAGTGAGGTGGCACAAATGCCACATGGCATCATATGGATGCACTTCTATATTATGGGTAGAAGAAAGAAAGGAGTTGTGGATGATTCACACTAGATGTTTAGTATATATCATATCATATACTTGCTCGGGCGTGGCTGGGAGGACAGAAGAACATATCTCTATGTATGTGTGGATGGGCATACGAAAATGTAGACCACAGCACAACAAAGGACCCACAAGGACACGACATCTCTATGGCATCGTACATAGCTAGAGTTGTTGGCCATAGTAAAAGAAGGATGATTGCAACCTTGACACTGGTATTAGATCTGAGGGGACGATGACCACGCAACTACACTCAGAAGGAAACGAGCCCCTGCCAACAGTTTGGGAGGGCGGATGGTCTACCCAAGCCTCCTCATTCAGGTACACAATGTGCAACCTTCTCAAAACTACATATTCGAGTTCAACCTAGAAGAGGTGAAGAATTCACAGATGGAGTTTGTCGACTCCCAAGGAGGCAAAGGTTGAGTGAGGTTGGAAGTTTAGTAATAGATTAAAAGATAGGATCAAGCCCATATATTTTCGGCCATCTCTAGGTATTTCATCATTTTCATTTTGGCAAGAAGTTCTAACTTCAGAGTGAAAATTGGAATTCATTAAGTGTGAAGCATGGATTTCAATTAGAAATCAAAATATTCAAGAAATAATGAGAAGAGAAAGGATTTCCTAAAAACTCCCATCAATTTGAGATAATTTCGAGGAGTTAAAATTAATCAATCCCTATTTTCAAAGAGGGAAATGAAGAGGGATTGTCCATAGATTGGTAGAAAAGATCATGCATACATATAGTATGTTGTATGGAATTCCTTATAAGATCAAGAAATCCAAAATATAGTTCATGTTGATGGGATTTTGAAGCTCCACAAGACCCCCTTCCATCACTGTTTTGAGAAAAATTTCAGCACTTGAATTTGATAAATTCCCATTTTGGAGGAGGGAAAAAGAGGTATAGATGTGTAATAAAGTAGGTCTATGATGCAAGGGTCTTGCCGGTTCAGACAAATCTGACATCAGACACCGTTTGGTCATCCGTGTGTATGACCAAAGATCTCGAATTTAGACTTACTAGGAGGTATTGTGCTCTTGTGAACAAGTGATCCACTTAGCTTAGTGGTTAAGTCTCAAGGATGTGAAGGAGGAGGTCTTGGTTTCAATCCCCATGGGGGACATGGGGAGAGTATTTTGCCCAAAGAGATCTAGAGCCTTCTAGAAGCATCCACTTGAGGTAACTCGAGTTAACTGGGACACTTGGCGAACATGAAGTTACATGGCCGACACATGGTTGGCTAGCATCCACCTGCCCAAGAAGGTAGTCCCCTGGAGAGAGCTATATATAGAGGCATTTGGTTGGGAGGAGAGTCATCTCTCTAGCTTGTGGTGGTCGTAATCCTTGTTCTCTTGCATTGGTATCAGAGCAAGCTTCCATGGTGACCTTGGTGGCTCATCATCTTCCTCAAGCTCTCATGGAGTTCTTGTAAGATTCATTATCATCTTCTTTCAAAGCTAGAGCTTCTATGGAAATCTTGACATTTCATCCTCTTCTTCACAATCATGAGATGATGCCTTCATCATGTATCTTCAATTTCATGTATCGCATGTTCGACCGAGAGCGTCTAGAATTCATAGAGGCTGTGGAGGTGAAATCAAAGCCAAGCCTACATGTTTATGCAAAAGATTCAAACCCAAAAGAGAAGCATGTTCATCAATCGGTCACGGCTAGGATCAAACGCACGACCTCGTCATGATGGGGACTTCATGTAGTCCAAGAAGACAGCTTATAATGATTACTCTAAGTATAGGTGATATTTAGAAAGTCATGCAGATAAGCTTTAGTTGATTAGTTATGTAAATTATATAACTTATCAAGCATCCCAAGATTGGATGATAACTTCAGCTATATTTCCAAGTTCCATGATCACTTTTTGATTCCATGGAACTTAACAACCAAATCGATGAACTTAAATACAAATTGAACTTTGAAGTTCAATAGATTTGTGTTTCGTTCATGTTTTGCATCTCTGGTAATGATGGATAGGGCCATGAAAACATGGAAACTTTGGAAGCACTCTTCTATTTAGAAGATTTTGAAAGTTCTAAGAAGTTTCTTTGTGGTTTCAAGATTTGTATCTCACGATGAAACCTCGGTAAGTGACTTTTAGGAATTGAGATATTTCCTAAAAGAGAAATACTAAAATGATTTAGTCAAGCCTTCTATTCCACGTGAGATCATTCTCCTACCATGTTCGAGATGAATTTATTTTTGGGAAGGCAGACGTTCCAAGTAGAGGATCTTAGTTGATTCATGAAGTCTTCCCAAAATACACATAAATTCATAATATATGATAGGACCAAGGAATGATGATGTTCTAATAAAAGGTGTATAAAGAGATAAGCCATTGAAAAAATGATAGCTTAGACCTCTTATTAAGCACATCTTTACAAAAACAGACATACCCATCAATTGGGATAGAAATTGATGGATTGGATAGATAAGAGCAAAACATCTACTAGTTATGGATGTTTTTCCGAAAGAGGAAGAAGGCAAAACCTCTTTAGGATATAAATGTTCTGCCAAGATATAAAGTATGCTTGGTTTTGTTTAAACTAATTCGAGCTTAAAGAAGAAACCCAAGTCAAATAAATTTTTGGGGAATCAAGATATTTTCTAAAAGATATGTCAAAGTAATATTTAGGAATTAAGCTACTTCCTAAAAGTTAAACCAATAAAGGAAATAGCCTACTTAACTATTTCCTTAGTTAAAAAGGAATATCTTTTGGACAAGCAATAAAGCATTAGAGAGAAGATTCCAGTAAAACTAAGGATTCCAAGATGAATCATTGGACTGGAAAGCAAAAGATATCAAGATGAATCATTGGCATACTATTACTGATTCCTTGACAGGAATCTAAAGTTCTTGAAAGAAAAATCTCCCTAGATGTGAGACTAGAATCTTTCAAGAAAAGTCTAATAGCAAGTAGTTCCCAGTAATTCCCAAACCACTAGTATTGGTAATTAAGTCCCAATATTGATATGACATAAATGAATATCAAAGATTCTTAGCTTTGGAATCTGAGAGGCATTAGTGTTCGATCGCCTGGACTTAAGTTGGGAAAAGATCTCTAAAAAAACTCCCGCGGGTAAGCAAAGAAGATTTTTGATAGTTCCGAAGATCTTAAAAATAAAGACTAAGTCTTTATTTTAGTTGCAAGATCAACTAAACTTGATCAAGCTTGGCCATGATTGTCCAAGTATGTGCGATTGGAACTACTTTGTAGATTGCCCAAGTATTGGCAATAAAATTCCTTTTGGGAATTATTCTTTTAGGTTCCATTTATCCAACGGAAAATTGTGAAAAGAGTAATTTGTTCCAAGTCTGAATAGAGTGAAGCAATTCCAAGAATGTAGTCTGCAACCGTGAAGACAGTACTTAAATCTGTGGAAGGTAAAACATAAGTGTTTGCCTATCCTTAAAGGGATTTTGGTACAAATCCAGAGAGCATGAGTAGATGCTTAGACTTAGGCAGTAGAGAGATTCCTGTAAAGGCCGGGGTAGGTACCTAAAGTATCAATAAAGAAAGGAATCTAAAGACAAGAAGTCAAAAGCTCTTGTCACTACAAATTGATCAAGGATAAACCAATTGAACTTGAATTTGTGAAAATTCAAGTACTTGGAATTTTGATTGGTTTTTAAAGGATGGATATTCCATCAAAAGGTTTTCAAGTTCCCAAAGGAAAGCACAAGATCGTGACACGATCATGTGAAGGGATCAAAACCTAGAAAATCTAGTTAGAGATAATGCCTGAAACTTCAAAATTCTCATAAAGAATTGAAGCAAGAAGGTACTCTATCAAGATATATTTAGACTTTAGGATAAGTATCACCTACACATTAATGTGAATATAAATAGGGTGGTATGGGACACCAGATTTTATACTCAGATTGATGTAGGAAAGACTAATTTTGATCTTGAAGTTAGGCTTGATCCTCAAGGGAATTAGGACTTCAAAGAAGGAGTTTAATTCAAGAAGGATGAAAGTAGTATCTCAAGATACTTCAAGATAGCTTCAAGGTCAAGGAAATATAAGATATGAAGTAAATAACTTCCAAAATCTTCTTGAAGCACTTCAAGATAAAGTGTTGTTAATTCAAAAATATTTCATAAATTTTTGAAAAAGTTGGACTTTGAGTTTATCTTTTCAACCATGGATTTGATTGACTAAGTTAGGTATCAAGTTCTTAGTGTAACTTGGAAAATTCAATTCTTTGACTCAAAAACAATGCACAAGAATTGCATTCCCAGTAAGGAGTCAGAAAGACTGAATGTGACCTGAACTTAGTCTCAAGTGAAGCATTATTTGAATACAAAACTCATCAACAGAACCTCAGTGGGTCGACACACTGATGTTGGTTACCACACGAGTATCTTGTGGTTGGATTATGTTTTTGGATTTGCTTTGAATCGTTTTGAGAATCCAGCTTATTTCTCTTAAGAATAGAGAAAATGCTTCAATATCTTGTTGAAACAGATCTTTGAGAAGTTAAAGTCCTGAGTCATCTAGACTTTGACTCATAGCAAGTTTATGTACCTTCGAATTTTGAAATAGTTATACAGAGTTTTAGTTATTTCCTTCTACTTTTAGAAATCTTTTGGAATTGACTCAAATAGAGTATCTGATTCCTTTCGCAAAAGTCTTGGGTCAGCTAATTGGAACCAGATAACTAAATTAAACATCCTAGATAGATGTTCAGTATAAGAACTTATTCAATCTTCAAAAGATAGCAAGTCCAAGTTTGACTTATTAATTTGAGTTTGCTTCAAGTTATAGCATAAATAATTTCCTAGAGTCCAGTATACTCTAGAATAGAGAATTTAGGAATTGCTCAATAGATTGACAATTCCCAAGAACTTTTAGCTAAAAACTAGTCTTTGAGAAAAGTGTCCTAAGTTGGACAAATTTCATTGGGAATTTGTATTGGGAAAGTTATAGTATGGTTGACTCAAAGAAAATGGTAACTTCCTCCTACAGTTTACATAGGATTTTTAAACTCATTAGGACAAAGTATTCCTCTAGTTGGGTGAAAAAAATCAAGTAACTGTTGGATCAAACTAAACCATTGTACAGACATCTAAGTTAGATGTTTGAGACAACCAAACTTCAAGTTCTCCAAGACAAATTCAAGTGAATCAAGAGTTCTCAAAGTCTTGCAAGGGATAAGAATCCCACCTTCATTACTAAGTCCATGCACCAATTATGCTTAGAAATGGACTAGTAATTTGAATCCACCTAGTTCACATGTTTGTGCCTAGATCGCACATCCAGAAACTCTGAATTGTCCAGGGATGTGTTTAGATCCACCCTTACTATTCTTTCACTAGTTTGTACTTTGTCTAGTTCATCAAAGTACAAAATGAGACAGTGTTTTGAATCATTTGGGTAGGACGCCACCATAGAGATGAGACATGTTCTTCTAGTTTTAGAACATGAGGCTCGGGGGTTGCCTACAGTATGTATATAGCTCTATTTTCAAGGACAAAAATATTTTCCAAGGGAATTCCTTTTGGGAATTATTCGCTCAAGTTCCATGTATCCAATGGAAATTTGTGAAAAGAGTAAGTTGTTCCAAGTCTTAACAAAGTGAAGGAATTCCAAGAATGTAGTCTGCAACCATGAAGATCGTACTTAAATCTGTGGAAGGTAAAACATAAATGTTTGCCTATCCTTAAAGGGATTTTGGTACAAATCGAGAGAGCATGAGCTGATGCTTAGACTTAATCAGTAGCGAGATTTTTGGAAAAAGTCTCAGCCGAGATAGGTACCTAAAGCATTACAAAAGAATGAATCTAAAGACAAGAAGTCGAAAAACTCTTGTCACTACAAATTGTTCATGAATAAACCAATTGAGCTTGAATCTATGAAAATTCAAGTACTTGGAATTCTAAGTGGTTTTCATTTGAAAACCCTAGCAAAAAGGAATAGATATTCTATCAAAAGGTTTTCAGGTTTCGAAGGCAAAGCACATGATTGTGAGATGATCATGTGAAGGAATCAAGACCTAGAAAATTCTAGTTAGAGATAATGCCTGACACTTCAAAATTCTCATAAAGAATTAAAGCAAGAAGATTCTCTATCAAGAGATGTTTAGACTTTAGGATAAAATTCACTCACATGTCAATGTGAGTATAAAATAGGGTAGTATGGGATACCAGATTTTATACTTGGATTGATGTAGGAAAGATGGTATGGGACATCGGACCCTGAGATGATGATTATCTTTTAGTCTTAGAATAAATCTTGAAGTTAGATCTGATCCTCAAGAAAATGCAAACTTCAAAGAAGAAGTTTAAATTCAAGGAGGATAAAAGCATAGATACTTCAAGATCAAGGACGCAGAAGATATGAAGCAAGTAACTTCCAAGATCTTCTTTTTTAAATAAAGTTATATATTTGCTCTTATTTGAATAAAGAAACACTTCAAGATAAAGTGTTAATTCAGAAATATTTAATAAATTTATGAAGAAGTGGATTTTGACATTGAAAAGATCCTTTCAACTAAGGAATAGATTGAATAAGTCAACCACCAAGTTCCTAGTGTAACTTGGTAAATTCAATCCTTCCACTCAAAGAAATGCACAAGAATTGCATTCCCAATAAGGAGTCAGGAAGATTGAATAGATTCATTTTAGATGCTATCATTTCTATTTGGGAAGGAATAGAGTATACTAAAGAGATTAATACAGATGTTTTCTTCTTCAAGGTTAACTTTGACAAAGCCTATGACAGGGTTGAATGGGACTTCATTCTGCAATCTTTACATGATGTTGGGTTGGGCAAAAAGTTCATTAAGTTTACTAGTATTTTATTTGGCAATGATAATTCCATAATAGCTATGAATGGGCATGTTTCTGAGGCCTTTAGACTTCATAGGTATATTAGACAAGGATGCCCTCTTGCTACCCTTTTATTTGCCATCACTAGTGACGCTCTTGCTTGGCTTGTTAAGGACTGTTTTGATCAAGGTAAAATTAAAGTTCTCAAGTTTCCTAAATCTCCTTCCCAACTTGGACTCCAAATGTTTGTTGATGATACTAACATGATTACTTGTACTGATAAACAATCTGTTGAATGTTTTCTTGAATGTCTTGATGTTTTTTTCTTGGCTAGTGGTTCTGCTATCAATCATCATAAAACTGGTTTTCTTGCATCTAATAATGTTGTCCCTGCTTGTGTGTTTGATAAAAAGTGTGTCATTATTAGAAAAGGTTCTATGTTTAGACTGTTGGGTATCCCCATGGGGTTTGATGTGAATCTGGAACAGAGATGTGCCTGGATTATGGAGAAATTCAAAAAGAAGGTTTTTCATTGGATGGGCATGCAACATTCTTTGTCTCAAAGGATATTTTTTCCTAAGCACTATATTCTTCCTTCACTGACATTCTTCTTTGTTTGCTGGCACTCAACTAAAAATTTCATGGAATATATGCTGCATGAAACAAGAGGGGGGAGGTCTAGGAATTGTGTGTCCTACAAAAATGGCTACTCAAATGGAAGGCAAATGGATAATGAGAGCAATTGTTTCTTATGATTTTGGGCTTGCTTAATTAATATAAATATTAATAAGTTTCGTATTAAAGGTTTCAAGAATTGGAATAATATGGATCTTTGGAGGTGTTGTAGTCTCCCCCTTCCCTTTCATCTCTAAGACCAGCACATTAGTCTGTTCAATATGGAATACATGGATGAAAATAAAATAGGAATATTCTTTACTTGTTTCTTTTACTAATAAATTTTGGTTAATCATGCAGGATTCTATCTGGTGTGGGTGATTTTATCCCTCACCTCTATCTATAAGAAGTAATAAATGCAAAAAATCATGGTTTTACTAATTGGCCATCTATTTGAAGGGAATATGATGCTGGTGCTTTTATAGATCTTCTAAATACCTTGGAGATGTCCCTTCAATGCAAAAAAATGATGTTGGATAAAAGAGATTGGCTTATTGACAAAATGTCTTGTTTTCTTGATTACAGGCCCCTTAACATCTACAATTTGGTAGAGGACATGTACCTGAACTACAGGAAGCCTTACAACTCAATCAAATGCATAGTTCTCAGACTCAACAGGAAATGGATGGTGAATTGGACTGCTAGCCAATGGAGATACAGGTTTAAACTTCTGTGGGCCTTTCCTTCCACTGCCAAATAGTTTGTGCTTCTGTGGATGTTACTCCATCAAGCTCTCTGGACTGGCAGTAAAGCCAGGAGGCTCAATATAAGTAATGGTCTTTGCACTCTATGTGGGATTATGGCAAATCCTCAGATCTCATATCATTTGGTTTGTTTGGAAACAAAGGAATCATTATGTCTTTTCTTCGACCCCTGGAGATTTTCTGTATCAATGTAATAAGAAAATTCATTGTATTATTAAGGATTGTATATCTTTGATGAGAGATGCCCACACTTGTTAGCCTACCTGGATTTCCTTTTGTAACAACATTAACTACAGAAGATGGAGGAAAAAATGGCTAGCTCTTTATTTTGTGAGAAGGAAAAATGGCTAGCTCTTTATTTTGTGAGAAGGATTAGCCTGATGGATTTCTTAGACACAGTAATGTAATTTTCCCCCCCTTTTTTCTCTGGGGTGGTCCCTTTGGAGGGTTGTATGTTATCTTATCTTAATTCATATCTGTTGTTCTTTAAAAAAAAAAACAAATCATCCTACCCTAAGCAAATACGAAGCATTCACAACACCCCATGCAGGGTTTGTACATCCACTCCCCACCTCGAAGGCGAGGGGATAAACCAGTGCATCGTGAACTTAGACAAATGCTTATATTTTTTAAGAAAAAAATAAAAGCTATAACAATGTGGTGTAATCATGAGTAAAGTCGATTCGCTACACTCGAGTGGATTTTTTTTTTAGCCTTAATTGTCGAAATTATTGAGGACTTTAAACCAACTACGAGACACTCAAGTGCTGAGTTATATTTCCTTAAACGGAAACCGATAATTTTGACGCACCGCACCGTGCCTGAGAAAGTGACGGGTCCTCGTACTTCTTTTACAGTACCGATACTGCATGTGCGAGCCGTTTCTTTTTATCTCCTCTTACGAACATTTTGCACCAACGAACGGCTTGGATTGTTGTAATGAGAGCCCAATACCAACCTCTCATCCATCGAATGATGAGCATACAATCGCCCTTTTTATTAGTGTGATTTTCAATCTTTACGCAAAGGAAGCGTATGTTCGGATACATGTGTTTCCGTGTGGGACGTGCCGTGCATAACCTTGCTGAATTATTTGTGTGTGTATATATATATATATATTTATATATATATATATATTATATATATATATATTTATTTATTTTTTTCACCATGCTTTTCCTACCACCTCCCTTTGTTCTTCTCTCCATTTCCCACCCGCCACCTTCTTTTGTACATACGCAGGGCCCAAATCAGCCCGGTCATTGTTGACTGCATTATTCAATATGTGTGTGGAATGACCCACAAGGCTTGGACGTGTATGGAATTGTCCATGCATTATTTTGCCATCAAATGAATATCCAATTGATGTGCACTTGCGTTATTGCTTGAAGAAAAGACAAAAAAATAATTGCTCGATCTTTCTGCCCTTCTTTTCTTTGTTTGTGTGTGTGATAGAGAGAGAGTGTGTGTGTGTGTTTGCTTTATCTCCTCATTCACATGCTTCTTGCAAAGAAACACTTCCATTCATTCGTACCTTTGAATCTAGACTTTTGTTTTCTTGTATACACTTAAACGTTTGTTTTATTGTATATGTTAAACGGAGTTAGCACACAATTGATGGAAGGGTTTGCAAACACATGCATATCCTTATGCGGAAGAAACTTAGTGATTTCACAAACTTGATCTAAAGGAATGAATTTTCATATAGAAAGGCTAGATATGCCATGCAATTAGCTTTTTCAGGTACCTGAAGAGGGCACAAATGCTTAATCAAATATGGATACATTTGGGCTCCAATAAAAGAGATCGTGTTTTACTACATATAGCCTCAGTCAATCATCTCCATAGCTAGACGCAAACAAGTCACATTTATTTTTCAAGTTTGGGGACATTTGTCTCTTCCCCACTAGATCTACCCCTACCTTCGTCCTCAATCTTGTTGTCCTTGCTTTTGTCTTCACATAACACATCTCCTCTTCTTCAAAAATGACAGTTGCATGTGGCAACCTCATGCGTTGTTGGTGTTATCTATAGACATTCCTCTTCGTGATCTGCTCATATGATGCTCAGAGCATAGTTCCTTTTTTCTTTCAGTGTTTTTTTGTCCTTGCTTAAGGTAGGTAGCACAAATTCATGAGATTCTTTAGTTATGTAGAAGAAAAGAAATGCAATAATGCAGATCCCAACTTTTGCTTTTATCAAACGTAATATGATGGGGAAATACTCAAATAATGAATTTTGTTTTTCTTTTTGGAGGCACTATAACGCTCGAATACGTCGTCGAGTACAAGGGACAAATGTTATCATCCTTGTTCTTGTGAGAAAGGGACGAAAGTCATGTGGTAGTGGAAGATGAAGAATGTAAGTGGTAGGTGGAATAAAAAGGTGCATGAAGATATTGTGCCGTGCATGCTCACACACAATCAATGGAGTGGGACGCGCACACTTGACACATTTCCAAGAGTCTCACCAGTGAGCCTTACCTAATGGAGAATGAAAGGATTGTCTTATTGTGTGTGTGTGTGTGTGTGTGTGTGTGTGTTATCTGTGTGTGCATAAGGCTACCGGATGCATATGAAAAATCAAACCAATCATGATTTACACTACATCGATCATAGAATATGATCAACAAGATGCTCCCAAATACTCTAACAAACTACCTTCATCTATTGTACTTCGTATGTGATCACTTATAAACCTTGATTGTCAATGTATGATATGCTAGAATCAACATGAATATTCATACATTATGCCCCAACAAAGGTAACAATTTCATGTAAATCCTTCTTGTATGATGAAATTTTTGAGCACGTCTCTTCACCGATTTGATTTTCAACAAAGAGAACTTTGGCATCTTCTAGATGAGCTACCCTAAGAATCTCAACCCTTTTTCTCAGAGTCTAGCAGCTCTGAAATAACATGATCTTTGGACAAGTATGGTGTATGTGGGACTGCCCCTTGTCTTGGACATACATGGAATGATTTGAAGAGAAGGCTTGGATTCCACTAGAAGGTTGGCATTATATGCATCTTGTCAAGCATTTGATTGTGATTTTTGTTGTGGGCTTGTATGACACCCTTAATATCATACAGAGGTATAGGGAGAGCTAGTGGACCCAAAAAAATATTTATGGGCATTGTGTTGGCATGAATCCAAATAGCAAAAACATAAGACAGAATTAACATCCAAACTCTCATGCTAAAAATATCAGGTGGAATTCAAAAGCATAAAAGAGATCATATATACTGAACCTTATACTTTTGACTGAAGACCAAGGGTTTTTACTAAAATACTGCAACTTCCAAATTGTCCCCATAGACTATTATACCATGAGTCGACTATTGTCAAAAAATCGGAAACCTTAGCACCATGCTTAGAGCCTATTATGTTTTCTCATGACATTCTTAGTAGTATGCATAGTGAGAACAATCACACATAGAATGGACGAATCTCGTGACATTTTTAGTAGTATGCATAGTGAGAACAATCACACATCGAATGGACGAATCTCATGACATTCTAAGTAGTATGCATAGTGAGAACCATCACACCTAGAATGGACGAAAACATGAGAACAATGTACACTAATGGAACAAAAATACATAGAGAGAGAGAGAGAATGCATACAATTAATTGCCAAAATACATTGCCTAGAACACTCCTATGTGAGGTGTACAGTAAGATTTAGAGTAAAGTGGCGCAGACAATGTAGAGAGAGAGAGAGAGAGAAGACATAGACAATTACTTGTCAAAATACATTACATAGAACTAGTGTAGCTTCATGGTTGACTAGGTTACTTTGATTATCAACGTTATATGTGTTCAACAAGTTTATATGTATCCAAGCATTTGGGATTTATTGGAGATAATCTCCTAGTCAAGGCCAACATACACTGACATTCCCACCTAATATGCATGTTACAATAGTGTTGAAGAAAATGAAATGCACTCATTTAGTTTTTTTTTAATGGTCCTCATGCCAAGAATGTGTTTTTCTTCCCTCACATCTTGCATTGTAAATTTTTTGCTAAGCCATTTCTTTAATAATATAATTCAGAAATATGTCATGTCATAAACATAAGGATCAAGAAAATCAAGCTTCTATTTGCACGTCTCTTCATAGATCTATAAAGTTCTTCACCACTTCTTCAATATCCTTGGGATTTTGTAATTATAGCAAAGTTTTGTTACCATATTTTCGGTGATTTCTTTAGACTACGCATGCTCTTTTCAAGTTTCTACACTATATGCTCTTTGCCAAAACTGCGAACTCTTCGGGTTAATCCATGTCAATCCCATAAAAAACTCTCTATGTAGTTACTTCAAAAAAGTGGTAGAAAGAGAAAAATATTTGTTCTGTTTTTCCTCATCTTCTTTGTTTTTCTCTTGTTTTTCTTAGCCGTTTCACTTGTTTTTTAATTTAGTTTGCAGCCATCTGATGTGAAGCAACATACATTTGTAAATTTAGTTATTTTCATATAAATGTGAATGATTCTTCATATACAATCACTACTTGATGAAGGTAACATCTTCCAATTGCACATAATATTGAGATCAAAACCCTCATTTTGGATCCTAGAAATGATGTTTCGAGTAGTACCCACATCACTAAAATAGAATCACCTTTCTTTCCAAGTAAAATTGAATATATCAAAGTGTATTAGTCATGTGTATGTATGATGTATGTATGTATATTATGTATGGATGTATGTACATATATTGTATGGTTGTATGTATGTATGTATGTATGTATGTATGTATGTATGTATGTATGTATGTATGTATGTATGTATGTATGTATGTATGTATGTATGTATGTATGTATGTATGTATGTATGTATGTGTGTGTGTGTACAAATGTATTGTTAGAGAGTAGAATGTCATGACTATAGACTAACATCCTAATAAACTATGTAGTCCGTTCCTACTCACCTTTTACAATCTTGTTTAAGATCTCAACCATTATGTGGCCATCATGATTACAATAATCACCTTATGGATCTCTTCAAATTTTGGTCTTGTTTAACCCCGAAGCTAGGAGTCTTGGGTTGTCTTTGTTTCAAAGAGGCACATTTGATGGAATCTTACCTAAAATAGAAGACTCTCTCACCATTCTAAAGATGATTGTCCTAAATGATTGATGAGGAAAATTAATTGCGAAGAAGATTGGAGATTAGTTCCAAAATACTAGTACTTTGGAATAAAGAAATTCTACAAACAGCTCTTTTTCTTGTCTAATATCTCATCAAGATATAAATAATCATCCTCTATAAACATATGTTTTAGCAACTTAATAATTTAGAAAATAGGAAGTATCAAATGGTCTTAGAGGAATTTTCAACATATATTAAAAAAACATCACTAATTTTGTCAAATGTGTTGATTGTGCTCCAAGGACATGAAAAAAAAAAGACACTTGTTTCGTCAAACATCTTCATTTACTCCAAAATCGAATGCTTCTTTTAAAAGACATAAACCTTTTAAGTTCTCTTGCCCTTTTATCATATTAAATTACTCTAGAGTGGAATGTTGTTGAGTCAAATGCAGTCAATATCCATTGAGTTCCCAAAGGGGGAATATATAATTTAGCTAAAGCATCATCAAATCAAAACCCAAAGACAAGGAAAGGATTAGCAAGTTGTTTTATTTAGGTCTATTTAGTGAAACATAACGTTGTATAATCCATAATCTCCCCAATCATAAGGAGAAAAGGATAGATAACAATGCATGTATGAATAAGTAACTTGGCAGCACATAGATGAATAAGTAACTTGGCAGCACATAGATGATAATCAAAAGCTCATTATATTGATAAAATCAATATACAAAAACATGTTACAAGCTTTGAAATTTGACTACATCTATACATCCTTTTTCTTTTTCCTTATTAATTGACTTCAATCACTCCCAAGCACTACAAAATAGAAAAACACACAAGGAAATAGCAAATTTATGTCTGCCACCATCCATGTGCACATAAATTTACTACAATTGTATACACAATGGAAAGGTATGTACTTGAACACGCTCCTATGACACTTTTTTTCACCTAACATGATTCTTGTACGTCTAAGAAAGGGACAACAAATGGTTATTATCATTCTAGTTCCTAGTCAAAAAATTTTGTTGTGATGTTCTAGAGCCGGACATGTATGATAAGGTACTTTCACAACCAATATCTTGAAACAAAAAAAAAAATAGTAGATCAATTTTGACTCACAGAGCATTATCAAAAACAAATTGGCGAGTCTGACAATAAGGCTCTTAGATAGCAAAAATTCATCTCCATTCACACATCATAGAATCTTCATACTGGAGAATAACAAGAGCAAAAGTAACTGGATCGCCTGAGCAAGATGAAAACTTTATTAATTGTATTTGCAACTCTATCTACTGCTTGGCTTACTGACACTCTTTGGTTGTAATTTTTTGGCTCTTCTGTCCTTCCCTTGATTTGTGGGATAAGGGAGATCCCAAGGGCACTATGGCCATTCCTTGTATAAATGTTTTTTTAGTTGATTCAAGCTCGGGAGACTAGGCTTCTATCAAACTTCCTTTTATAAAAAAATTAAAGAAAAAAAGAATGTAAGTTATCAAAGACTCACACAATGAGAAGGCCTAATAGGACTATGTCAAGTGTAAGAAGGATAACCAAGAGGAATATACCACACAGTGAGAAGTCCTAATAGGACTATGTCAAGTGTAAGAAGGATAACCAATAGGAATATACCACTGGCAATGAAAACAATCAGAAATAGTGAGAGCTCGACAATTGGATCCCCACTTCTAGATTCCTATGTTAAGAAAGTAAATACTCTAAAAGGTGAACTCTGGCTAGAGTTCCCAGGGAAGAGCCCTATTAATGGGAAATTTTCCTCCCATTATGCTTTGACATCTAAGAAAAAAAGAGGCGGAGAGGACTAAGAAAATTAGGGACAAAATCCTGAGTCTAAAGACTCAATACAACCAAACCGTATTCCCGATCTCCATTCTTGGATCTTCATCGATCACCCACGTGGTAGTGGAACCACCGTCATTAGCTTCAATTCTACATGTTCCTCACTTTTTTTTGGATTTCTCGATGCACCCACACCATAGATGGGTTGTGGCCTCTTTTGGTGGTTCTCATCTCTTTTTCCATTGCTTTGATTTACACTCCGGATTATGACTCTAAAAGAATAGATACTTGGCAATCTCTTGATCCTTTGCCTTTGGATATCATTCTTTGTGGTGACTTCATCATGGTGCAAGATCTTTTAGATAGGTGGGAGTAGAGGGATCAACAAATTGATGGGTTGGAAAAGGATTGTTGGGACATGTTGAAGCTTCATCATGAATTGATTCAGCTAAAGGATAACAAGGCTCTTTTTTTTGTCAAACCTCCCATCAAGTGATCATTTGTGCAAATCTAGACTTGATAGAGGCTACATCTCTTAGAGAACCATTGATAAATTGGGGATCCCCTCCCTCTCCCAACACATGGATATTGTTGTGTTGGATAAGTTGTCAATAGTTTTAAGGTTTAAAACCTTTACTAATATTCGGAACGCTCCTTCGTTCCATGATGACCCCGCGGTTTTCTCTATCCCTTCAATTCAAAAAGATATCTCTCTAGCCTAGAGACAAGCCTTATGAATAGAGTTCAGAAGGAGATCCAAAATATTCAAAAGGTTTGAAGGGATAATCTTTACAAAAGAATCTATTGGCTCAAGTATGAAGTTAGAAAATTCATACCTACAAAAAGGTCTACTTAAGATCAGAAGCAAGAGGAAATCAATTGGAAGAAGCCGTAGACTTACTTTAGAGACTAGTGGGTTGGCAGGGCTAACAAACCGACTAAATAAATGCATAGAATCTTCAAGAAAAAACAAAGTAAAGAATCCCACCTCGAAATGGTTGACAAAAATGGTGTAGAATACACTTCTGATACTCATTTCAACTAGTTCTTTCGGATTTTTGTTACGTTGTCTCCTATAAGGCATGAGTGCAGCGTCATCATCTTGAGGATCAGATCTAGGAAAATTCCACAAGATGTTGTGCACTTATTCGATTCCCCCATTTCTAAACAAGAGATTCTTGAAACGATTGAGCCCCTCCCTAAGGCAAAAGTTTGGGGCTTGAAGACCTCACTAATGAGTTTTCCAAGACATTTAAAGAGGTTTTGATGGACCCTCTATGCTCAGTTTTGCATGATACGATCAGTTTTGGTGTGCTTCTAAGGTGTTTGAATGAGGGAGTTATCAAACTCCTCTGCAAGAAAGACAACAGAAACAGAATTGAAAATTGACCTCTAGGGAATGATTCTACTTGGAGTAATATTACCAAAAACCTCTCCTTGGATTTTTTTTTCTTAAGTGCTCTATCAGGACATCCCCGATCAAGAGATAAATGAAGATAAAAAAGACTTCATCAAACTTGGAAGATCCATTCTTGAAATGATCATTGAAATTTGGGAGGGAATGGATTATGAAAAGTAAAGTTCTCTTCCTCAGCATAGATTTGTGTTCATTGTAGCTAAAAACAAATGAATCACCCATGAAGTCGATGAAAAAGTTATCAACCTTATTTGTAATTCTCTCTAATTTTCTTGTAATATTTTCCTTATTTATAATATAAAGCTCATTTTACAAAAGAAAAAAGATAAATTAAGTTTTAACTACGCATAATAGTTAAATATACTCAATTGTCCGACAAAACATTCATAGCCCAATTTTGTCAGCAATAACGCCAACTAATCATGCTTCTAAACTTTAAAGTTAACGTATAACATACATAATACATTAGAGTTGGTAGCATCTACATTGTCACACCATTCCAATAATGCATAGTAAAACTATTCAACGGAATGCTCAAGTGAATCGTAACCATACACACCTTTTTCAAGTTCTAGCTGAAATATCAAACACACCTTGCACGCACTTATCCGGGACGCTTGTTGCATAAGTGCATAGCCGACAATTTCCAAGTCAAAAACATACTCCATTATTCTACTAATAGTATGTTCATATTTCTTTTGCGTACACTATTGTACAGTTTTGTCTTTAGTTTGCTTAGCTCTAGTTATTGTATTATATCCGTACTCAAGTGACATGTGGGGTATGAGTACGACATGGATATGCACCATGTTTGTAAGCTTTTTGGCTTATATTCATGTCACTATGTGTACAATTTACTTAATACATCGGTAGTGTGTTTTCTCACAAATCCCTAGGATTAGTACTAGAGGACTTTCTAACATATCCTAATTGATACAACCATTTACTAGAACATACATTGGTGATTCGGTAGCAACAATCTAGCAATGCATTCATATGATTGAGGCATGCAATCACCCGAAAGCTGATTAGTATGATCTTCAGAAACAAGAATGAGTTGGCGCTCATGGGTTTCCCAAATTGGAAGAATCTTGACATCTTGACCTTGCTGTTTTCCCCGATCCCCGTCTTCCCGAAAGGCTCTAATCTGGTGTGCTCCCTTTGGAAGAGTTGGAATAAAGTCAAAAGCTTCACAAGAATAAGTGAAGACTGGAAGTGGGCTGCCGGTATCAGACAAAATGACTCTATCTGGTTTCCGATCCATGGCATCCGGAGTGTGGAATCTTGGAACATTCAAAATGCCAAGAAGCTATGGAACAAAGGCTTCAAAAAATGGAAATATCTCTGGAAACAAGACACCAACCGCTGGATCAACTTTGAGGATATTGACCCTAGCATCAACATTTCGCATGAAGAATGGAACACTTTGCAAAGAAGATGTCTCGCCTGGGACCGACACAAAGTTCGCCTTCTCATGGGACACGACATGTCGAGCTCGCTTGGTCTCAAATGGCACAATGGGAATAGCCTATCAAAAATCCCGAACATCAAAGAAACGATCGACTATCAGGTTAACCTCAACAAAAAGTGGTGCCTGTCATGGACGCGGCTTCGGTGGGACATGAAGTTCATGGCTATCTGGCACCCCCTCATAGAAATCAAAAAGTCTGTCCTCTTATGGCAAATTCTTCATCATGGAATCTGGACCAACCTTAAGGCTAGCAAATTTTGTGAGATCCCTCCCTGGTGCAAACGCTGCTACCGGTCTATCGAAGATGTTTCACACATCTTCTTTACCTGCCCCAACTCCAACAGACTCTGGCAGGTGGTTGGAAAGAGAATTAGACTTCAAAAACGTCTCAGTTGGCAGCAAGCCCTGCTGGGAGAAGCGATCGGCTGCTCCGCGACTCTCTGGAACGCCATCAGAGGGGAGGTCCTATGGAAAATCTGGCGGGAAAGATGTGCTTTCAACTTCGGTGACTCCCCCAAGGAGTGGTCAATTGAGAAATCGCTGTTCCTCCTTGGCAAAAGGATTGTCAACTGTAAAAAATCCCCCCCCTTTAGGCATCATCAAGTACTCCTTTTGATCGATAACAAGCTTAAACCCAAGTGGGCCCCACATGAGGGTGATGAGAGGGTAATTAACCTTCTTTGTAATGTCATCTAAGCTCTGTAAAAGCTTCCCCTGCTTTGTGGGATTTGGGGGGTCCCATGGGAACTAGTCCCTTCTCTTGTACTTTTCTTTATTTAATTCAAGTCCGGTAGAGTAGGCTAACGCCGAACTTCCTTTATATTAAAAAAAAAAACAAACATCATGCTAACTAGAATAGACCAAGTCATAAACACAGACCAAGTCATGGTAACTATCTAGTTCTGTCAATTCTTTATCTCGACCTTATCTATTGAATCTACACGGCTTGCAGCGGTTTGAAGTCTCGTGCCCAATGGCATTGCATATACAAACATAACCACACAGAGTGCATCTAAAATAAAAATTTATGTTCGTTATCTATGCAATACCAGCAGCCTATCACAACAAAAATCATATATTTATTCCCTAACCTCTAGCTTTAAATCTAACTCTCCATGTCAGATTGTTACTATTTTATAGAATGCATTTTTTTTATGATGCATGCGTTTTTCTATACCATACTACAGAGAACTATACACACCAAAGATTAGAGCATGTTCCAACAACATCAAAGATTAGAGCATGTTCCAACACTCCAAAGATTAGAGCATGTTCCAACAACATCAACCCAGAAATGTCTACTGTCCATTACCATCTATATAAATGACCTCATTCCCATTTTATACATTTTACAAAATTGCAACCAAACTAGTACATAACGTCACATAGCTAATCGGAATCCAACCAAATAATTAGCCTTCCCACTTCTTTTGCTTCATCGATTGCAAACACAAAGGACAAAGGAAAAACACTGCAAGAACAAGTGCGGCAACGTTGAGAAAGCAATGTATACCGTTTTGGGTGTCTTATTATGCGCCAAGTTAATTGTATATCTACTGCACTGCAGTGAAATATTGATCGCAAATACTCAATGCATCATTTCCGCACCATTAAAGAACGTCATTGTTAGATTATCAGCCATCATGCAAAGTGTGGATGAGTGTAATCAGTTCCTCATTATCCAGCGAATCATTCCCCTAGGTCAAGTCATCCGGCTTCTTGGGATTCCGTTGGGTTTTGGTATCTCGATGGAGCAATGATGGAACTGGCTCCTGGCCAGACTCAAAAGCAAGCTGAACTATTGGACAGGTATGCAAATCAATCGCGGGTCGCACAATGGTTATTAACACGTTTCTCATTTCGTTGATCATTTACTTCCTCTCTTGTTGGAGGCCGAAAGAGCAAGAGCTGTCCAAACTGGAAAGTATATGCAGAAACTTCCTTTGGACGGAAGACCAAACAGGAGGGGGGTTCCTAAAATCAAATGGTCTATCTGCACTAGCCAAAGGGATAGAGGGGGCCTTGGTATTCTTGACATGGGTAGCATGGCTACGAAATTGGTAGCAAAATGGATGATTAAGGTGTGGTGAAATGAGGAGACTTCATGGGCCAAACTGATCTTTAGAAAAAAGAATGTGATAACTTTGGTGGGATTCCCAAATTGGAAGAACCTCGACATTCTGACCCTTTTGTTTTTCCTCGATCCCCGTTTTCTCAAAAGGCTCAAACCTTGTGGGCTCCCTACGAAAGAGTTGGAACAAAGTCAAAAGCTTTATAAGAATCAGCAAAGATTGGAAATGGGTGGATGGTATCAGACAGAATGACTCTATTTGGTTTCCGATCCATGGCATCAAGAATGTGGAATCTTGGAACACACAAAGTGCCAAGAGGCTCAGGAACAAGGGCTTCAGAGAATGGAAACAACTCTGGAATCAAGACTCAAACCAATGGGCCAACTTCGAGGATATCGACCCTAGTGCTAGCATTACCTATGAAGAATGGAATATTTTGCAAAGCAGATGTCTTGCTTGGGACTGTTCTAAAGTCCCTCTTCTCATGGGGCAAGACTCATCATGCTCGTTGGGTCTCAGATGGCATAATGGTAATTGCCTTACGGATATCCCGAATATCAAAGGAAACATTGACTATCAGGTCAACCTCAACAAGAAGTGGTGTCTGGCATGGACGGCGCTGCGGTGGGATATGAAGTTCATGGCTACCTGGCACCCCCTCATAGAAAACAAAAAGTTTGTCCTCTTATGGCAAATTCTTCATCGGGGAATTTGGACCAACCTAAAGACCAATAAAATTTGTGGGGCGTCTCCCTGGTGCAAGCATTGCTACCAGTCCATTGAAGATGTTGGTCACATCTTCTTTACTTGTCCCAACTCCAATGGGCTCTGGTAGATTGTCGGGAAAAAAAATTAGACTTCAGAAGAGTATCAACTACAAACAAGCTCTACTGGGAGAAGCAATTCGCTGCTCAGCGACCCTTTGGAATGCCATCACAGGGGAGATCCTCTAGAAGATATGGCAGGAAAGATGTGATTATAACTTTGGTGACTCTCCCAAAGAGTGGTCGATTGAGAAATCGTTGTTCCTCTTCGATAAAAGAATCGCCAACTGTAAGAATTCCCCCCCTTTCAGGCATCATCAAGTGTTGATCCTTATCAACAACAAGCTTAAACCCAAGTAGGCCCCACATGAGGGTGATGAGAGGGTGATTAACCTTCTTTGTAATGCCATCTAAACTTTGTAAGTTTTCCCCCGTTTTGTGGGACTTGGGGGGTCCTGTGGGCACTAGTCCCCTTCACTTGTAATCTTCTTTTCCTTTATTTAATTCAAGTCTGGAAGAGTAGGCTAAGGCCAAACTTCCTTTTAATTTTTAAAAAAATACATCTTACTACTTTATCATCCAATTTCTTACATTGTTGTTCATGCACTAAGCATATGTCAGACAACCAAAGACATGCAGATGAGCAACAAATGGCTTGCAACCATGCCAAGCCTCATATGAAGTGATCAATTGCATAGCTTTAGTGGGACACCTATTAAGTACATATATTGCACACATAATTTCCTCAAGCCAAAAGCTATATGGTAAAACCTGACTTTTTGACCATACACCTCACCATCTCCACGAGAGACCTATTCTTTCTTTTAGCAATTCCATTTTGTTGAGGTGTATACAACACTGAATACGGATGTTTTATTCCACTTTGAGCAAGAAATACATTAAATTCAAAAGAAATGTATTCCCCCTTGATCAAAACGGAGAGTGCCCAATTTACATGCTAGCATACTTTTAGCCAAATCTAGAAATTGTTTGAAGCACATAAACACTTCTGACTTTGCTTTCAATGGACACACCCATGGATGCCTAGAAAAATCATCAATAAAAGTCCCGAAGTAAATGTAGTTTCCAAAAGGAGATACCTGCATAAGACCATAGACATCATTATTAGCAAGCTGCAATTTATTAGTAGCTGAAACTAAACCATCTTTTCGAAAGGAGGAATGTTGCTTGCCCAAAATGCAGCCTTCACAAACTTGTTTACAAGGTGCCTCAATTTTGGAAAGTGAGGAAACCATTTCGTATTTCTATAGGCATAGTAAACTAACAAAATTCAGATGACCAAAGCATGCATGCCAAAGCTTTGCATCTGAGGTAGACCAAAAATCTTGAACTACACATGCAGAATCATTCATAGATTTTGCATAGTCTATGAGCTTATACAAGCCATGACATAAAATGCCAAAAGAAATAATAACGTTGCCATTGAGAGACCATGAACTATAAATTTATCATCAACAAATTTGACAACCAAGTCAATCTTGGCAAATGTTGAAACTGGCAATACATTTTTCTTGATCCCTAGCACATACAAAGCATTTGACAATGTGAAAAAACTATAATTAGTAGTACTCAAAATGATCTTACCAACTCCCATTATAGGATAAGAGGAGTTCATTGGCAGCAGTCAGAATGATCTTACCAACTCCCATTAGAAGATAAGAGGAGTTCATCAATAGTAGTCAGAATGATCTTACCAACTCCCATTATAGGATAAGAGGAGATGTTAGCGCATGTGATAGTATTCTCTATTGGAACAGGCTCGAATGAATTGAAAAAACTCCATTGCAAGGTAATATGTTGGTTGCCCCACTATCAAAATACCAATTTTTGGAGTCTACTGCAGACATATACTACTCATGAGAAGATGATTCATAGTTGCAAACAGTAGTAAGTGCCCATTATTCATTCTAAAGAAGATTAGCATACTCTATTTTAGGTGTAGAGGCCTTTGCAACAACCATTCCAGCCTCTTTCTTCTTTGGCTCTTTTGCAACCAATTTAGGACAACTCTTTATGGCATGATCATATGCTTTATAGTATTTGCAAAATTGTTTTTGCTTTTCTCTTTTCTTCTCATTTTTATCTTCCTTCTTCGATTGTGCAGCATTAACAGATTTGCTCTTTTGACTAGCCAATAAAGCTTGATCTGCAACATGCATGATTGAATATCCTCACTATGCAGGGATGCCAAAGCATTCAATCGGGTCACGTTGTTCGGATTCTTGGTATCCCCATGGGATTCGGTGTTACTCTGGAACAAACGTGGGCTTGGGTTCTCACCAGACTTAATAATAAACTTAACTATTGGAGAGGTTTGCAAATTAATCTTCCTGGCCGGGCCATGGTGATCAACACATTCCTCATATCCTCAATCATATACTTTCTCTCTTGCTGGAGACCGAAGGATCAAGAATTAGCCAAAGTGTAAAGTACTTGTAGGAACTTTCTCTCGACTGGGGACCATAACAGGAGAGGAGTCCCTAAAATCAAATGGTCCATATGCACTAGCCAAAAGGAGAGTGGAGGTCTGGGTATTATGGACATTGGAAGCATGGCCAATAAACTTGCGGCAAAGTGGATGATTAAGGCCTTGTGCAACAGAGATTCCTCTTGGGCCACAATAATTTTCAAAAACACGAACGCAATTTCTCTGGTGGGCTACCCTGGATGGAAAAACCTCGACATCCTCACCCTCTTATTCTCTCCGATTCCGATCTCACCCAAAGGATCGATCCTGGTAAGATCCTTGTGGTTGAGTTGAATAGATTCAAACCTCACATCAGAATCAGTGAAGATTGGAAGTGGGCTACAGGTATAAGACAAAATGACTCTATTTGGTTCCCGATCCAAGGCATGAGAAACGTGGAGCCTTGGAATGTCTTAAGTGCAAAGAGACTCTAGAATAAGGGATTCAAACAATGGAAGCACCTCTAGAAATAGGACACGAACAGATGGGTGGACTTTGAGGACCTTGACCCTAGTGTTGCAGTCACGTACGAGGAATGGAATGTTTTATTGAGTATATGCCATGCTTGGGACTGCTCTAAAAGCTGACTACTTATGGGACAGGACGCTCCGGACCTAATGGGCCTTAAATGGTATAATGGTAATCACCTCTCCAAGGTTCCATATGTCAAAACTCGCAATGACATTCACTTCAGTCTCAACAAGAAATGGTGTCTCAACTGGACGCGACTTCGTTGGGATATGAAATCTATGTCTATTTGGCACCCTCTCATTGAAAACAAAAAGTCAGTCCTCCTATGGCAAATTTTACACCGTGGAATATGGACCAGTGCAAAAGCTAACAAGATCTATGGTGTTCCGCCCTGGTGCAAACGATGTTGCCGTAGCAAAGAGGATATTGGCCACCTGTTCTTTGCTTGCCCTAAATCCCTTCGATTATGGAGGGTCCTTGGTCAGTCTCTAGGACTCCAAGAACAAATCAATTGGAAGCAAGCCCTTATTGGTGAAGCGATCGGTTGGTCTGCGGCGTTATGGAATGCAATCAGGGGAGAGATCCTTTGGAAGATTTGACAGGAAATATGCGCTCACAACTTTGGCAATACCCCCAAGGCATGGTCATTCGAGAAGTCCCTATTCCTTCTCGGCAAAAGAATTGCTACCTATAAGAAAAACCCCCCCTTCAGACATCACAAAGAGCTACAGTATGTCAACAATAAGCTTAAAACCAAGTGGGCTCCACACGATAGGGATGTGAGGTTTATCAACCTCCTCTATAGCTTCATGTAAGCTTTGCAAGGTCTTCCATGAAGGCTCGGAAAGAAAATTAGACTTCAGAAACATATCAGTTGGAAGCAAGCTCTGTTGGGAGAAGCGATCGGTTGCTTCGCGACTCTCTGGAACGCCATCAGAGGGAAGGTCTTGTGGAAGATCTGGCGGGAAAGATGTGCTCATAACCATGATGTCTCCCCCAAAGAGTGGTCGATTGAGTAATCATTGTTCCTCCTTGGCAAAAGGATTGCTAATTGTAAGAAACCCCCTTTAGGCATCATCAAGTGCTCCGTTTGATCAACAATAAGCTTAAACCCATGTGGGCCCCACATGCAGGAGTTGTAAGCATATCTCAAGCATGCTCTGCTATTTTGTAGGAGCGAATGTGAGGGATAATGGCACGTTTGATAGACAAAGCTATCAATGCATGTGCTTGAACATCTCTGCCATCCCAATAAAGTCTCTCTAGAGTACATGTAGTGAGCTCAAAGTGACACATAAGTTTTGGAATGATGCTCCAAAGGTAGTTTGAATGCATGTTTTGAAAGCTCAAGGAGTCTATTAGGATATTCTCAAGATATAAAGGTTGGTCTTGAGCAAGATTTTGCCAAGGCAATCTCATCTTTGTACTATACCCATCACCTCTTCACAGTGGTATCAGAGCAAAGCTAAAGCTTAGACATTATGGGTGATGGATTCCCCTCATCTATTGACAAGTTGGATTGAAGCAACTACTCAACATGGTCTCTAACAATGGATTATTATCTACAAGGAAGAAATTTGTATGGATACATCTTAGGAGATGAGATGATGCCAATACTCAGAAGCAAGGGCCAACAAGAGGAGCAAGAAAGGTTGAATGCATGCTGTTCAAAGGATGTTTTGGCAAGGTCACACATGCTCAACATTATCTCTTACTTTTTAATCCCTCATAGCAGGAATTGTAAGACCTCTCAAGGGACATGGAATTCTTTGGAAGAATTCTTCTCTTCAAGTACCAAAGCCATGGAGAATCAGCTATGAATGGATTTTACAACACTCACGAAGATGCACAAGCAAAGTGTGACTGATTTTTTCACCAAAATGAAGGACATTTTATATCAACTTGGGAGCATTGGAGAGATCATTGATGAAGATAAAATTGTGAGGCAAGTCATCAATGGGATCAAAGTTGATGACAAATGGGAAGCCTTCACCATAGCCATGGATCTCTAAATGGACATGCAAGTGCTTTACTTCAGCACACTCATGGGGTGACTTTTCACACATGAAGCAAAGCTAATGAAGAATGGTAAGAACCAAAATGGTAACCAATCCACTTCCCTCTATATGGATAAGAATAGAGGCAAGGACAACAAAGGGAAAGATAAGAAATATGATGATGAAGGAAGCACCTCTCAAGATAATTTTGTAGGCAGAGGAGGTAGACAAGGCAAGGGATAGCTTGAATCTCATCACCATGTGCCATATGTGGTTTATCAAATCACATCATAGAGAATTGTTTAAGGAACCTACGGAATCAGAGAGGAAGAGGATACAACAAAGGAGGCTATGGAAACTCAAGAGGTAGATTCAATAACTCTTATGGAGACAACAACAACTATCAAGGAGTATACAAAGGAAGGAGAGAATATAACAACTACATAGATGATCAAGCTCAAGAGGATTCACTTCTACTAATGAACATGAGAATGAAGGAAGGTAAGCCTCATGAGCATGTGTTTTACATATATTTTGGATGCTCAAATCATGTGGCTAGAAATGTAGCTTTACTTTTAGTCTTGGAAGATCCAAAGAAAAAACATGAAGTTCAAACAGGTGATGACATAAGACATCCAATTGAGAAGATAGAAAATGTGAACACCTCAAATGATAAAATGAACTTACTAAGTAGAGTCATTTATGTATCAACCATTACAAAGAATCTTATAAGTGTAGGTCAAATTGTTGAGAAAGGTTTGTCAGTGATATTTACCAAGCATGGAGCCTATGTTGAGGATCCATATCAAGGATTCAAGAAGATAGCAAAGGGAGAGAAGAGAGGTAGGTTGTTCACATTTGAACTCTAAGACACCTAAAATATTGCCTTGTTCAACTATGGCACTCAAACCCCATAAGAAATAGAGGTTTTGCGTAAGTTGCTAGCTCAAATTGGAGAAAGATCCCTCAAACCAAACAGTAGAGATCAGAGTGTACTTGGACTACCCAATATCTCAAGGCAACACATGATATATAAGTGTAGTGCATGTCAATTTGGTAATTCACACGTGCAACCATTCACTAAGAAAGGATACATACATGGAAATCTTTTGGAGCTTGTCCACACAGATGTTTGGAGACCAAGCAAAGAACCTTAAATCTCAAGATCAAGGTACTATGTGTCATTCATAGATGATTGTAGCATATGGAATGTCTTATATTTCATCAATCATAAGGATGACGTGTTTTCATGCTTTTAGAAATTATTACTTCTTGTGTAGAATCAAACAAGTAAAACCCAAAAAAAACCAAGGTCAGATGGAGGGAGAGAATATTTATCCCATGAATTTGATTCCTATCTCCAAAATAGAGGAATCAAAAGGGAAATCACCACCAAGTTTACTCCTAAATAGAATGGAGTGGTAGAGAGAAGAAATAAGAGCATTATGGAGGTTACAAGGTCCACATTGAATTAGAAGAAGCTACCTAACTACTTGTGGACAGAGGTAGTACCTACTGCCACCTTTTTTATAAATAGACTACCATCAAAAGCTGTGAATAGTATGACTCCA
This sequence comes from Ceratopteris richardii, assembly GCA_020310875.1. Classification (NCBI taxonomy): domain Eukaryota; kingdom Viridiplantae; phylum Streptophyta; class Polypodiopsida; order Polypodiales; family Pteridaceae; genus Ceratopteris; species Ceratopteris richardii. Next base: position 56,997,911 of record CM035410.1, on the reverse strand, counting down.
TATGAAGCATGGAATGGAAGAAGGCCTAGCTTGGATCATTGCAAGATCTTTGGGTGAATTTCATATGCACACATACCTTCATAGATAAGAGGTAAATTAGACCCTAAGGCAGATAAGTGTGTGTTTATAGGATATGATCTTAATCAAAATGGTTATAGACTATATAATCCTAGCAATAAAGGATTTATAGTAAGTCGAGATGTTGTGTTTGATGAAAACAAATCATGGTTTGAAGATGATTGCAGGAAAATCAACCTACCATATGATCTAGAGGAAGATTTTCCAACTCTCTCAAGGAAGAATGCACACACATTTGAAGCATCAAGTGATTTTGAAGATGGCCAGAAGACTTCAAGGAAAGAAATCACCTCATCGAACTCAAAAGGCAAGGCTAAATTGTCGGAGTTGAGGGATGTAGCAGAATCCTCTCGTCAAACCATTAGAGGATCTATTAGAGAGAAGAAGAAGCCAGAGAGGTATGGCTATGATACATCATTGATCACTAAAAACTCTACCTATTTAACACAAGACTTGAACTCTAAGGAGCCCTCAACTTATGAAGAGGAAAAGAAGAAACTAGAGTGGATGAATGCCATGGAGGAAGAGATTGAAGCCTTGCAACAAAACCATACTTGGAAGTTAGTACCCAAGACCTCATCTATGAAGATCATTGGATCTAGGTGGATATACAAGGTAAAGAAGAACTCTGATTGAACCATCAATAGGTATAAATCAAGAATTGTGGCTAAAGGCTATGCACATACAAAAGGGATTGACTATGAAGAGACTCTAGCACACAAACAACGCAAGGAAGAAGAAGAATCTTGGAGCACAACACAACACTAAACGTATTACCGAGTGAACGGACAAGGATAAGTAACATTTTTCGGGTTAAAGGCATACATACAAGCTGGGGGGAGAAAATCCTCCTAAGGAGGGAAAAAAGTTCCCCGGCAATCCAAAGCATATTCACACACATCACTATTGAAATATATCAACACTATTGTTGGTGTCAGACGTCATGTACAGTTTGTTGATAACAAATGTATGGTTCATGATTTCAACTATGGTGATGTTATTGTGAAGTCATGGAAATTATGCAATGGATTATATTGTTTGGATACATATAAGAGTTGCCTCATATGCCTTTCTTACACATACGTATTGTATGGTTGAAATGGAGCTATGGCATGCTCGTTTTTTTTATTTGAACTTCAATTGTTTGCTTTACTTGCAAAAGAAGTTTATTATTGATTTTCACATACTTGCATCCATTGAAAAGCATGCATGTGAAGCTTGTATACTTGGAAAAATGCATTGTGCAACTTTTCTCAAAGATGGTGCTACACATGCTACATGAAAATTGCAACTTGTTCATAGTGATGTATGTTGTTCGATCAAGACTCCATCTTTTGGCAAGCATGTATACTTTGTTACCTTCATTGATGATGCAACATGCCATACTTGGGTGTATCCTATGAAAGCAAAAATGAGGTATTATCTTACTTTAAAATATTTTTATGGATTTTTGTGGAAGTAAGCTTTTGACTCATTGCAGGGGTCGTGGTGGTGAATACATGTCACATGAAGTTAATGTTTTTCTTTCTTAAAGAGGTATTGTGCACTAATGTACAGTGCCATATACACCTCAATAGAGTGGTGTTGCTAAGTGCAAGAATAGAAAACTTCTTGAAATGACATGATGCATGGTTAAAGGAAATCATCTTCCAGATAAGTTTTGGATGGAAGCAATCATGTGTGCAGACTATGTATTGAATTGTTGTCCTACAAAAGCATTGAGAGTCTTTACACCTTATGAGGCTTGAATGAAAAAAAGCCAATTGTTATTCATATGTGCATATTTGGTTGTCTGGCATATGCTCTTGTGCCATCATAAAAATGTCAAAAACTTGATGAAAAGGTGTATTTTTGTTGGACATAGTACTGAGAGTAAAGATTATTGCTTATACCATCCATTGATGGATAAAATTATTATAAGTCGAGAAGTGGTATTTTTTGAAAATTCAGCTTATCCTCTACTTGAATGTAAATTTCAGCCAACAATTAGCTCATAAGATGTGTTTGATACACTCATGCCTTTGTTTCAAAGTGATGTGCTTGATGATGGCCATACAAGTCATCGAAATGAGGTTTAAAGAGCTGAAAATTTTCATCCAACTATGACTTAAAAACTCCAACCAAACATGGCTGAAAATTCAAAAATCTACAGAGAAATTGGCTCAAAAATTCTAACCATAAATGGATTTTGATTCATGGGCACTTCCTTATACAAAAGTGTCAGCTCCTTGTTCACTGCATCACTCCCAGGGGGAGTTGTCGATATATTTTGGTAGTGATGTGTGTGACCACACTTAGGACTGACTGGGCACTTTTTTCCTCTCTCTAGGAGATTATTTTCCCCTAGCTTGTATATATGCCTATAACCTTAATGGGTCAGTTATCTTTGTACATTCATGTGGTAATATATCCTATATTGTGTTGTGCTCCAAGCTTCTTCTTCTTCTTCCATGTGTTGTTTGTGTGCTTCCAAAGACCTCGAAAACCAACACTTGGATGGAAATCATTTGAAATTTTTGTCTTTCTATATTTTCATTACTAATAGCCACCTTCTAAGATCTGAAAAACTTCATCTTGTGACTTAAGATGATACACCTCCTTGTCCATCGTTTATGAATGCGAAAAATAACGTGTTACATTGAAAGATCTCATAGGGATTGGATGAAAGGTATCCATATGAATCAGATATACTAGTTGAGTATATGTTTTTCTGTTTGCTTTGTGCACAGTTATCATCTTCTTAGTGTACCGCTAGTGTTTACAAACCATAAATCCATCTTGGCTGCGAATGTATGAACAAATTTCAACACTAGAAAATTGAAATTAGGATTACCTATAATATCAACTTGATCTTCTTGTTGATACACAAATAGATGGTAAAAGGATCTAAACTTGTTGTCTTTTGCTACTAACATAATCCCTTTGGTGATCTTGTAGGATAGGCATAAACATTACCTTGCATATGATGTCATCGAATTTATTGATTAACACCAATCATCACAACAACTATACACTATTCATTGTGAACCATGACCCATTCTTCCATCTATGGTTCTATCCACATTTCATTGATGTGAGCTTCCAATCCAAACTATATCATGTGACTTTGCTTATAGGTAGTGAACTACTGCTTGTGTGGTTTTGCGTGAAACTAAGCATCAAAAGCTAATAGCCACGCATGACAGAGATATGATATCATGGCCTAGCTAACGCGCAAAAGACGATGACTACAAAATCACCACCCAACCATCCATTATATAGCCTTCTGCTTGAGGTTCTCTACTTGGCATGTTTACACATGTGCACCATGTGTCCTAACTTCTTAAGTATCAATTGAACACATGTATGCCATGTGTCCTAGCGAATGCTTTAGAAGGCTCTAGAAGTCTTTGGGTGAAGTACTCCTATTTTACAGCATTGTTCCCTTCTTGAAGAACATTTTCATCCTTGAAAATATGTTTCAAGTTATAGGCTATATAGTTGCATTCCCTCGAGTCCATGATCCGAATTAAGGAGCATGATGGTCATCTCTTTGATTTGCCTCTTTAATCAAAAAGTGATTATATCCCAAACTAGATATGAAAACAACTCACACAAGAGATAATGACTACCAACCATCCATTATATAGCCTTGTGCTTGAGGGTCTCTAGTTGGCATGTGTACACATGTGCGCCATGTGTCCTAGATCCCTAAGTAGAAATTGCATACCCCTCCATCCATGAGTCTTTGGCATTAGGCTAAACTCCTAACCTACCTAGAACTTAGAGAATCTTACTCTTAACTTATCTTCTAGTCTTGCCAAGTCTTATAATATAACATATGATCAAAACACATCAAATAATTAGGGTTTTTAAATTTTAATACATCATCTTGGAACATGGAGAATACTATAGTGGATGTTGTATGAACATTCACCTCTTCTTGACCTTTCATTTTAGATGATTGTTTATCATGTCCATCACTCTGGCCTATATCTCATACCATGATCATAAGTCTACTCGGATGGTGAACATAAAACTTTTTCCAATTTTCATATTTTTACATCTATTAATTGGATTTTATTGCCTTCTCCGAATTACTACATCCCTTATTCTATTCTTCCAAATTCCCTCAAATGGAAGTGCAACTATAAGCTCATGGTAGTCAAAAAAAGAATCCACGGACTACTCTTAAGTTTTTGGTCAATTTATTAGAGGTAGTAGTGTGTACCTTACGTTCAAAAAATGGGACCAAACTTCTTCTTAGCCTTATGAGGTATAGCATTCTAGGCAGGTGGGATATACACTCTCTTATATAAAGTCAAATAGCCAAAATAAAGAGATTAAAAATGGTAGCATAAATAGACACGTGTCACCCCATATGTGGGACCAAAATAGGGCTTTAGCTTCAATGACCAAAGGTGGTGCCCTTTTTTTTTAATAAAAGGAAGTTCAGCCTTAGCCTATTCTCTCGGACTTTAATAAAAATAGATAAGAAAAGTTACAAGTGAATGGGACTAGTGCCCATGGGACCCCCCAAATCCCATAATGCAAGGGCGGAGTATGGCAAGCTAGAGGGCATTACAAATGAGGCAGATAAATCTCTCATCACCCTCATGTGGGACCCATTTGGGTTTTAACTTGTTGTTTTCGAGGAGATAAATACAGTGATGTCTAAACGGTGGAGATCTCTTATCTCGGGAGATTCTTTTACCTAGAAGAAACAAGGATTTCTCGATTGACCATTCCTTAGGAGTTTCGCCAAAATTGACAGCACATCGCTCCCTCCAAATCTTCCAAAGAGTCTCACCCCTGATGGCATTCCACGGTCTTGATGAGCAGCCGATCACCTCACCCAAGAGCACCTATTGCCAATTGATTTGGTTCATGAGTCTCAATACCCAGGTCACGTGATGCTAGATAACACGGGATTTGGGGCAATCGAAGAACAGGTGAGCTAAATCTTTGATGCATCGATGGCAACGCTTGCACCATGGCGGCACATCACAGATTTTGTATCCCTTGCATTGGACCAGATACCTTTATGCAAGATCTGCCTTGAAATACTTGAATGCACAAGGATTGAAGGTGCGTGATCGAGAATAGTTTGAATGTGTTTGATTAAAAGATAATCGATGTGCCCTTTTTGAAACATGAGGGTAGGAAATCACGACCGAAGTCAACAACCATAAAAAAAAAAGTAAAAGCGGACCAAAAATGTGGTTGGTTCAAGCGAAGACTGAAAGGCGGTCAAGTAAATCAATAAAGAAAAATGAAAAGGGTTTTGACTTCCTTTTCGCAAAGGCCAAAATTGCCAAAAAGTAAGTGTGAGGAAGACTAGAAAAACGGCTTCTCATCCAAAGTATGAAAACCATATCAAAATTGTGATGGACTAACCTATGACGATTGCTTGTATCTCAAGCATAGAGAAGAGTTTTTTTTTTTAATGGAGGTTCAGTAAGCACCTACTGTCCTGAGTTTTAACTTTGAAAGAACAATTGTACAAGTGAATGGGCATAGTACCCACGGGATCTTCAATATCTCGCAAAGTAAGAGTCAGACAAGATTACAACTGGTTCCAAATGGTTTACACAAGTCAAAGCCATTACATATCCAGTTTGAAAATTGAACTTTGGATTTGTGCCTCAAGAGACCAAAGACTCAACCACTAAAACAATGGGACGTGGACAACACAAAAAACTTAGTTCAACTCTATGTCAAAACGGTGAGTAATGCTGATAACGAACCGACTGTGCGAAATAGAAGGCTCAGGTTGAGTGACACAGCGAATTCGACCCGCAAAGTAAAGTAAAGATAAGGCAATTTATCTAATTAGAATTTAAGAAAAAAAGGAGACAGAGAAGGAAAAAAAAAAGAATCCTTATCCATACTTTCGTTTTGGACTTTATCCTCAGTCGGGGCCTTTATTATATATTTTTATAAATCAGGAAAATAAAATTAGCTTTTTTAAAAAAGCGAACTCAGCATGCGGGGCGGTTGGGAACTTGGGACGGGACGGGAGTCGGGAGTCGGGACGAGTCGCGACTCGCGAGTCGGAACTCGAGAGACCAAACGAGGTTTAATTTGGAACTTGGAAGTTTGGGAGTCGTGCACGGCGCAGGCGACAGGTTCCCCGTCATCAGCAAGCTCATCCACAAAGCAGATGAGCGCGGGGCCGCGATAGCTGCCAACATTTCCACGTGGCGCATGCTCCGTGGTCTGCCTGGATCATTTCTTCCAGTAACATGGGCAAGCCATGACAGATGAGCGCAATCATTGCGGATACTCAGCCTCATCAGAGCCGGATAAAGTTCTGGCCAAGTGGTCGTTCACACGTCTTATACAAAAGCTATTTTTCACACGAATAAAGTAGATCGAGAGCAATCTATACAAAGAAGAGTTGGACCTTATTTTGGGGGATACGGGGGATCTCATGGGTGCTACGTCAGTTCAAGCGTAGGCTCTGTTGAACTTCCTTAAAAAAAAAAAAAAGAAAAGTTGGACCCGTTGTATCAGCTGGTGGTTTTTAGTTTTCTTTTCTTCATTCACCTATCTAAAATGTATTTTACATATTCGAAAACAAGGTAACATGGAAAGAAGTTGGCCACATTGTTAGAGAGTATGCTCTTTGTTTGGTTCAAGTCCCACTATTTCAAAACTAGCGAGGAGAGTTTTTGGCCATGTTGTTAACTATGAGACTCTTCATTTGACTTTTTAAGTCCCCATGTGAATACCTCGATAGTACTCAAAGTTACCCTCTGTCAATATAGTGGTAAAACCCACTCTTTGGTCTACAAAGTCAAAAGATAAATGGAGAGTGTTAGCTTGGTACTATAGGAGTGATCTTTATATAGGAATATAGGAATATTTAATTATCTTTATCTTTCACATCATGCAAGCTCAATATTACCTTATACTCCAAACGAAGAAAGTGCAATTATGTCTTTATTGAGAGGATATAGACCAACCATTCAAGTGCATGCATTAGATCCATAGATCCTAATCTCTTTGATCATTTCAAGTGCTAAGTAATGGATCAGATGCCCTCTCATTTATACATCTTATGGAGCAAAGAAATACTTAATCAATGGTCAAAGTGAAAAAATGTATATGAACATTTGGTATATAAGCTATTCCCACCTTAGAGGGTTAAGATAGTACAATGGAAATAAAATCAAGAAAACCCCTAGAATTATAAAAAAAATTGAAAAGTGAAACTCAATCTTAGACTAAATAGAAGATTGTCTATTGGTTGGATATTGATTAGATGGGAGATTAAGTTTCAAGGTCTTTGGTCCACTTTTCTTGATAGAAATGAAATTGTCTTACTCTAATGAATTCTCAAGCATATCCACCAACACCAAAGCCCACAAGTTGTGAAAGTGTCTTATAGTCTTGCAAGAGATGCCTTAGAACTGAGGAAGACATCGAGCACCTTTTTTTTTGGTTTTCTAGAGAGTGTGAAGGTTTCAAACATCATCTCAAGTTGTTTTGGCTCGACTAGCTGATCTATTGGCAAGAATCTCTTCTGGAAGAGGTAATAAGATGCTCAATACCCCTTTAGAATGAGAAAGGGGATGATTCTATGGAAATTTTGAAGAAAATATGTTTTATGGACTCTAGGGATATGCCCATATAGTTTAACATAGAAGAGTACTTAGAATCCCTAGAAAAAAGAATCAAGAACCATAAAAATAATTCTTTAGTTTGTTACTCGATGATCTTTGCATTGCAGTGCAACAAATGGAAGAGAAATTGGATCCTTCACAAAGGGCACTACAAGCATATGAGCCTCCTTTGTGATTCTTGCTAATATATTTTGGTAATGAAGTATATCAAAACATTTAGGATGATCATTGGATTTTTTCCCTATTGAAGAGGTCTTTTCCACTGGTTTGTATGTACACATAGAACTTTAAGGCCTAGTTATCTTTATATACTCCACACTTAGTGATACAATGTGACATGTGATCATAAGCTCCATCTTATTCCATGTGTTGTTTGAGTACATTTTTGCTCCTCAAAATCCAACAATTGATATCCATTATAAGTATCAACACTAGCCAAGATTGCCTTGGTAATAAAGTTTGTTGAGGATAGGTGTACAACTCATGATCTATATAACGATAAAATATTTGTATCTAGTATGCTATTTCATGGGCTTTATAAGGCCATAAATCATGGAAAATGTGCGGATGATTATGCATGTGTAGTCTTAAAATCTGTTGACCATTTCAGATGCAAAACTTTGCAAAACTTTGGTATGCATGTTTTGGTTATCTAAATTTTGATAGGTTGCTACACCTTGCAAAATTTTGATATTGTACCCGCTTTGCCTAAACTTGAGATGCCATCTATACATCATGTTACGGCTACATTTTGGGTAAGATGAAATGGTTTTCTTTCTCAAAGATGGTATAATGAGAGCTAACAATAAATTTCCACTTATTCATAGCTAGTAAGCTACATGGGCTCTCATATGAGTGCCAAGTGGCACTCATGTGAGGAGCCACCTAAGCCTTCAATAAGGGAAGCTAAAGTCTATAGTTCATTTTGCATGGCTGGGAGGTGAGACATTTGTACGTCTCTGTGTGTAAGAGCTCCATTTTAATAGCCAATGTTGAGTTATCCGCCATATAATCCGCATTGAGCTTCTCCAAAAATGGAAGCTATCATCAGGATCTGCTACACTAGTCTCAGAGCTGAGTAATGAGGCATTTCTTCTCACCACAATAGAGCAACAATGAAGGACACACCCCCCCATGAAAGGAGACCTTACACCCAATCGATGCAGAGCGATAGCAAGCTTCAAAGCTTTGTCCCTCAAGGCCCCTCTTGGATGAGAACTATGAAGATGGAGCACCTCTTTTATACAACCCAAAAAAGGGTGCTGAGCATTTCTCTATGGGATAAATACACGTGTTCTCTAATGATTGTGTAGCCAAAGATTTATCAAGCTTAATTACAAGGATGTAATGCAACTGATTTATTTTTGGATTTTTTCTTGAACTTGGGAGGGAGAGAAGCTTGAGTATTGAGCAAGATTGAGGGAAATAAAGGCATATACAAGTATCATGGGTTGTGGATAAGGAATGAGGGCCATTGGAGCAGGTGTGACACATTTTTTAAGAACCCATTTTCAAGCTTCCAAGGTGGCTTTTTCATGAAGAAACTGGTTTTCACCCTTTCACATGGACGTACCCATCTTCTCCAACCCATAGCTTGAAGCTCAACATTCGATGCAAGTGATTTTTGTCAGGTTTTGAAGCTAAATTCCTAAACTTTGTTAACATCAAAGCTTCACTTGATACTAAGCTTTAGTTAGTTTCAAATAGTGCTTGATTTGGAGAAGTTTAAGTGCACCAAAATCCCTTTGTAAGGCTTCGATAGATACTATGCCATCACTTTAGGGCCTAGTTTTTCGTCATTTGGCATCCGAATCGACTTTTGTCACTTGGGTTGCATTGTAGCTTTCATTTGTAGGTCGTAGACCACTTATATTTGACTGAAAAGGATTGGCGAGGAGAAAAAGTGCTTCAATTTCGCTTACTTTTCATGTTTTGAGCCATTGCAATTTATTTTTGGCATCATTTTGGGTGTTGAGATCCCTCTCGAACCAAGCGGACATTTCAAATTTTTGTTTGGGCTTGGGGAGGATTGGAAATCATGAGCCTTGATGCTTGCAAGTTCATTTCAATTTCAATTTGGAAGGCTTCAATATTCTTAGGGAAGTGTTCTAGTGCTATTTTTCTCTCATTCTTGCTTATAAAATTTACATCCATTGGTTCTAAATACTCTATTTAGTAAATGGGAGGATTAAACATGGATCTTAAGGGTAAAAACCTTTAGAGTAGACTTATCCACCTAGAGAGCAATAACTAGAGGATCTAGGCCATAGAATGGAAGAGGTAAAGCAAGAGCAAGAAGTAGAGCAAACGGTTGAGCAAGAAGAGGAATATTCCTATGTAGAGCTTCATAATGAGTTTGTTTCACACAAGCAGTTCATGGAGCTGAATGAACAAACCCGTAATTTAGAAAGGTAGCATGAACTCTTTAATAGACCAACTTAAGACTCATATGCTCTCACTAGAGACTCATGTTACCTCTTTCTTAGCTAGGAAGGAAAGAGAGATGCCTACTCTTCCTATAGTAGAGATGACTAGGAAGGATGTTCCTTCTCTTCGCAAGCATAAAGGAGAGAGTTATAGGGAGACTCTCCTCCTGAAAGACCTCAAGTCACCAACCTTTGTAGGGGATGATTGTGACAAGAATAAGGATGTGGTGTACACTTTCTTGCAAAAGTGGAATGACCTACATCAACTAAAGGGCACCCCACTTGAGTATCGTGTGCTAGAAGCAAGTTCCTCTCTAGGATGACTGGGATAGGATTACAGAGAGAGGTAGGTTTCGACAAACTACATATCCCAGTATAGGGAGATCATATTGAAGCTTAAGGGGTTAGATGACTTCCAAAAGATCGGAGGGTTTGTTAGGTGCTTAGATAAAGCCATTAAGAGAGAGGTAAAAAGAAATACACGTAAGACTTCCGAGGAGGCGATCAAGTACTATTAGATCTATGAGGACCATAATTGTCCTTAATATACTCCTATTTAAAGGTAGCAATTGCTACAGCTCAACTTTTACACATAGTAGATCCCAACAGACCCTTTGTGGTTGAAACTGACACGAGTGATTTTTTTATATGAGCAGGTATATTTCAGGATGGTCGAACAGTGGCTTTTGAGAGCAAGAAACTAGAACCTGCTGAGAAAAATTAATCCGTCTATGAGAAGGAGTTGTATGCAATTGTCCATGCTTTGAAGAAGTGACATCATTATTTATATGGCTCCAAAGTTACGATAGTGTTTGATCAAGAAAGCATTAAGTGGATCTCTAATAATTGTGTACCTAGAGACCTTGAGATGAGACATCACATTTTGTTTGAGTGTCATGACACACCTAGTGCGGGACACCCAAGAGTTGACAAGACTCATGATCTTATTAAGAGGTACTTTTACTAGGTTGGACTTCATAAGGATGTCCTAGAGTATGTGCTTAAATGCACTAAATGCCAAGTCAATAAAGCTGAAAGATTGAGGATTGGAGGACCACTCCACCCATTGGATATTCTCAATGGGAAGTGGGAGAGTATCTCCATGGATTTCATAGTAGGATTACCTAAGACACAGAGAGGGAACGACTCGATTTGGGTAATTGTGGATAGCTTAACCAAAGTAGCTAGGTTTATTCCGACATCTAGTACAATGAAGACACCTGAGTTGGCTAGACTATTTGTAGAGAACCTATACTGGTTTATATGGTTTTCTTTTAGACAGAGCAAGTCTTTCTTAGAGTTCCATCTAGGTCTGAAACCATAAAGATGGGACCTTGTCCACAACTATCTCCTAGATATTGTAGACCATGCCCAATACTTAATAGAATAGGAAAAATGGCTTATCAACTCCAACTTCCAAAGAATAGCCATATCCATCCAGTGTTTCATGTTAGCTTGCTTAAGAAAAGGCTGGGTGAATCTGATAACCTCATCTTAGATTAGTGAGGTAGTAGAGCCTATCTCTGTTCAATCTACCCCACATGAGCCTGAGAGCATACTACGCACTCAAGAGAAAGGGATGAGAGGTCACTTATATAAAAAATGTATATTTAAGTGGAAAGATAGTTTAGAGGATAGAGCCACATGGGAGTGAGTTAGCACTTTCAAAGACGGTTTCCCAATTTTAAATTTCCTTCTCAAGATTCTTCTTAAGGGGAAGGATACATGGAAACAACACAGAGATATGACCATGTACATCGGATACATGGGGTTTAGTGGGAACATATGGTCTATATTCTTTAGATTTCCATTGAATCTTCCAAAACCATTTTTGAGGATAAAAATGGATTTTTAAGGGAAAGGAAATGTTATGTGAGGGCTTTGGAAAATGGAGGTATGAACCCTCCCTTAACTAGTGAGCTACATGGGTTCTCACATGAGTGCCAAGTGGCACTCATATGAGAAGGCACCTAAGCCTTCAATAAGGGAAGCTAAAGTCTATAGTTCATTTTGCATGGTTAGGAGGTGAGACATTCTTACATCTCCATGTGTAAGAGCTCCATTTTAATAGCCGACATTGAGTCACTCGCCTCGCAATTCGAGCATAGCTTCTCCAAAAATTGAGGCCATCATCAGGAACTGCTACACTTTTGCATTGAATTGCTCTAGGCTTTGTAATGAGATTGAGCCTCTTTTATTTGGTAAAGAAAAAAAAATGTAGATGGCTATTATGTAATCTGAATTTGATTCTATTATGAAAAATGGTACTTGGCCTTCATTTGACTTTCCTTTTGGAAAGAAGACCATTGACGCTAAATGAGTCTTTAATTTAAAATGTAAGCATGATGGCAATATTGATCACTACGAGCTAGTATTGTAGGTGAATGTTATGCTCAAGAAAAAGGCATTGAGCTTGATGAGATATCTCCTACATGTTGTATGAAAATTCTTTCTAGCAGTTGTGCAATTACAGGTCACAATGATTGGAATGTACATTAGTTGTACATCAAAAATGTATTTGGAATGGAGACTAGCATGAAGACATGTACGTCTTTCATCCTTGCTATATTGTTTAGAAAGGTTATCGAAATAAAGTGAGTTATGGTCCTAAGATTCATCCTTTTCCTCCTCGTGTTGTTTGTGTGTATTCGCCCTCCCAACCTCCAATAATTCTCCTTCACTCTCTTGTAATTTATACATTTTAGCTATAGTTTATTCAATACGTAATGTCCCATCCGTGCCTTCCTTGTTAGGTTATGTTGTCTAATGTTCCTTTTCTATTTAAGAATCGACTCACGTTCCAAATGTGCTTTGGACTACACGGAGCGCTTTTTTTTGTCACACGAGATGAAGGAGTTTTAGATGAAAAAACTCCTACGTGTGTCCATGTAAGTGTCTATCCATTTCGAATCGCATAGTGTGATGAAGGAGTTTTAGAAGAAAAAACTCCTACGTGTGTTCAGTTAAATGCATGTCCATTGCTAATGGGCCCTCTATGTTTCATAGCGTCATTTATAAGGAAAAGAAAACATAGCGTCATTTATAAGGAAAAGAAGGGATTGAAGGAACAAAAGGACACATCTGATAGTGAGTTGGTTTGGCACTAGCCTCTTGAGGTGGAGGTCTTGTGTTCAACCTCTAGATCGGACATGTAATGGCTTTTATGAGTATAAACTAGTTGTAACCAATAGTAACTTTATCTAACCTTACTTTGTGAAATACGAGGGGTCCCGTAGATACTATGCCCATTCACTTGTAAAATTGTTCTTTCAAAGTTAAAGCTCGAAGGAATAGGCACTTGCCTAACCTCCATTAGAAAAAAAAAAGACACATACACACATCTTACGTAAGCCCTAGAAATCGTCCACTTTTCAAAAGATATTGACATATGTTGGAACTTGGTATCTTATGCGGATACACATCTCATGTAGAAATAGAGCTATATGGTCTATGTGAATGCGGTTTTAACAAGTCAAGCTAACTCATTTGTGTTAAGCTCGTTGTTAAACATGGCTTTACAAGAATGCTTACGAGACAAATAGAAGAAGGAAAGGCCTCCCCTATAAACACGCATGACATTTTTGAAGGATCTTTAGGTTTTGTTACATTGAGCTTTTTGTGCTATGATTTTAGTATGTTTCACTCGCTCTCACTCTCTTCCTCTCTTTTATCAAGGAATTTTGCAACTCTTTTTCACACTCGGTGTGTGCTTATCACTTATCATATCCCTACAGTTGTCAATAGCTCTTCATATTTCATTAATCTTTATCTACAATTGTCAATAGCTCTTCATATTTCGATAATCTCGATAAAATAACATCCTTTAGCTCTTTTTTTTTTAAATAAAAGGAAGTTCAGCCTTAGCCTATTCTCCTAGACTTTAATATAAAATAAAGAAGAAAAAATACAAGTGAATGGGACTAGTGCCCATGGGACCCCCCAAATCCCACAATACAGGGGAAGAGTATGGCAATCTAGAGGGCATTACAAATGAGGCGGATAAATCTAGCATCACCCTCATGTGGGACCCATTTGGGTTTCAACTTGTTGTTTTCGAAGAGATAAATACAGTGATGTCTAAACGGTGGAGATCTCTTACCTCGGGAGATTCTTTTACCTAGAAGAAACAAGGATTTCTCAATCGATCATTCCTTAGGAGTTTGGCCAAAATTGACAGCACATCGCTCCCTCCAAATCTTTCACAGAGTCTCACCCCTGATGGCATTCCACAGCCTCGATGAGCAGCCCACCGCCTCACCCAACAGCACGTGTTGCCAATTGACTTGGTTCATGAGCCTCAATACTCGGGTCACGTGACGCCAGATAACACGAGACTTGGGGCAATCGAAGAACAGGTGAACTAAATCTTCAATGCATCGATGGCAACGCTTGCACCATGGTGGCACACCACAGATTTTGTTAGCCCTTGCATTGGACCAGATACCTTTATGCAAGATCTGCCACAACCACATGAGAACGGACTTTTTGATCTCAATTAAGGGGTGCCAATAGCTCTTCATATTTCGATAATCTCTATAAATAATATCCTTGTGTTTGTCCCTAACATGGTATGACAAAACCACAAGCCCACCTATCCACTTCTCTACGTGTGTTTGTTTCTAAAGGAGTCTCCCTTACGAGGGTTTCAGAAAATAGAGAGCTTTTTCCCATTCACAGATAGAGCAAAGGCACAGAAAATAGAGAGCTTTTTCCCATTCACAGATAGAGCAAAGGCACAGAAAATAGAGAGCTCTTTCCCATTCGTTGTACGCCAAATGGCAACATCCATTCAGATAAGTTCGGAGCCCCTCAACAAGGGCATTGCCAGCTCGAGGAACAAGAACCTAAAAAATATTCCAACCCCCTATTGTCGCCCTGCTACGCCCTTGCACAGAGACTCACCAAATTTGAACATATGGAATTTTTATTGTTCTTTTTTGTTAAAATATAGTTTGTAAGTGTGACAACTTTTAGATTTCTCCATTCACACAAGGCGGGGACACTCCAATCATCTTTCACTCTTCCACCTTTATGTGTGATAGGTGAGCGGAGGACTTTTTTTTTTTAATGGAGGTTCGGCCGAGGCCTATTGCTCGGGCTTTAACTTTGAAATTGCAACTATACAAGAGATAAAGGGGTATCATGGGTACTGTGCCCTTCCTTGTATAGGAGCAAGGACTTTTGTAAATGCTTTGTTTTTTGGGTGGAATTTCAAACCATTTTAGGTTTCTTCCGCCCTATCTGAAACCACCCTAAGGCTCTCTACTTGTATCATACAGAGCACGTTCAGCCATATCCCATATACAGGTGGAAAAGTCCAGAAATTATTCCAATTATTGATATATTTTATCGAGTGCAACAATAATGCGCGGATGTTTCTAAATCGCGGCAAAAATTGTTCGACGCTTGTCTGCTTGACATGTGGCAAAGCGAACTCGTAAGACCACCCGGCTAGTCCGCATGGACAGTCACTCTTAACGTGTGTCGCCGGGCCGAGTTCCCTTTTTTTTCTCCTTCAGTAAAGATACACTTTTTTTTTTTTTTTTTTGCTCACTATGTTTGTTTCTTTTTTTATTTTAACTAATCCGTATTTTCTCCCTCCTCTCGTCCTTCAAAAGCCCAGTCCCTCTTTCGCCTTCGTCTTCTTTTTCATGATGAAGCAGCAGAAGCTCCTTCTGCGCAGCTACAGCCTTGCGGTCTCCTGTCTGGGACGGAATCCGCTCAATTCTTGTCGTAATTGGCGCTCCGTGCCCATTCGATGTTTTGGTAGACATGAAGATCTCTGTCCCTCGTCACGAGCCTCTCAGCTTTGCTTCTGGCGAGACGCCTGTAGGGCGTCTTTGCAGGCAGTATTCGAGCATGGGGGGCTCTGTCCTGGAATCCTTAGAATCTCCGAAAGAGAAGCAGCGGGCATGGTGGAGTCGATTGGGCTCCGATGTTTCCAGAGGTCCTTCCCCTCCCGAAGATCGCAAGCAGTATAATCTCACTTCTATCGATGCGAAAGGCCAGGATGTTCATTCCAATCAAGTGGTATGCTCTCAGGTATCACTCTCAGGGGCTGATAGTGAGGCGCACCACCACTCATCGCGCGTGATCCATCAACCGATTCAATCTCACTTCTGGGATCGCAATGAGAGCCTGCAGATGCAGACGGAGCAACTCAATTCCGATATGCACTCCAAAATCTCTGCTAGCCACAGTCATACGGATCTGTTTTCTTTGGATGAGGAGTCCCATTGTCACCCCGCGGTCCTTGTTTCTGAATGTCATTGTGAACCTCAACTCCTGGAGGGTGCAACTGAGAAGCATGCCATGGCACGAGTAAAGTTGATGTGCAGCTTTGGTGGCAAGATCATGGCTCGTCCAATTGACGCAAAGTTGAGGTACGTCGGCGGTGAAACACGTATTGTCGCTGTGTGTAAGAATGTGAGTTTCGCCGAGTTTATGTCCAGGATGACCCAGTTTTATGGTTCACCTTTGGGATTCAAGTATCAGCTTCCTGACGAGGATCTGGATGCCCTCGTCTCTGTGGCTTCTGACGATGATCTACAAAACATGATGGAAGAATATGAAAAGGTTGGATCTTCTGGTTGTAGAACCACTAGACTTAGGCTTTTCTTCTTCTCCGCTCCTTCTGAACTTGAGGTGGGAGGCATGAGCTTTGAAGGTGAAGAAACTTGTCCTGTCCCGGATAGGACGTATGTGGAGGCAATCAACGGGATGGCTGCAAAGTTGCATGTTAGTCGGTCCGAGAATGATTTTTCTGGGATGCGGCATGTTGATTCCATGAGCAGCACTGAGGGCGTTCATAAAGCCTCTATTTTAGAACAAACTAATGAAAACAGTCAAGATTCTGGCGCTTCATCGTCATCTTCATCTCCTGTAGCTTCTAAACAACCATTGTGTCACAAAGCTGTTGGCTTAACAGATATCTCTTTTCCCAACGCAATGGAGAATTGGAGCAAGATCACAAGAGTTGGTTTTGAAGCTGATGCTGACCAAGACGCTTCAGGGGCCTGTCCAAGTACCCCTTTTCACAAACACAATGATCACCAACAATACGACCATCAATTCTCAATAGCAGTAGAATCACCAAGGAGATTACATGTAGATGCACCAAATTCACGGTATGGTGAAAATCGGATTGGCATGCGTCGAATTGATTCACAAACAAAATTGACTCGCTTGACTGATCAAAGCTCAGACCACAGACTCGGCATGGGAGCACCTTTGGAACACCGGCATGATACACAATATCATTGCGATGCTGTATTGTCTCAGGGAGAACAGCATCATGTGAATCAGCAGCACGTCTTAGCTTCTACACAACACCCTCACCATCAACAGCATCCACATCAACGCCACCATCACCACCATCATCATCATTACCATAAACAACAACCACAACAACAACAACAGCAGCAGCAGCAGCAACACCAGCAGCAGCGACAACAGCAGCAATTTTATCAACATCATCATCCTCAGCAGCAGCAACAACACCTTCAGTATCACTATCATCAGCAACATCAAAACAGGTATGTGCATAGTGATGGGGATGCCGGACGAAGTGACCATTCTGATCAGGAGATTCACAAGCCATCACAGCTGCACGTTTTGCAGCATCATCATCATCATCATCATGCTCTGCATCAAAAACATTACAATGCTTCTGCACATGAAAATTA
Organism: Ceratopteris richardii; assembly: GCA_020310875.1. Lineage (NCBI taxonomy): Eukaryota > Viridiplantae > Streptophyta > Polypodiopsida > Polypodiales > Pteridaceae > Ceratopteris > Ceratopteris richardii. The sequence continues at coordinate 56,980,115 of CM035410.1, read as the reverse complement.
TTTGAATTCTGACCATGTGGTGCCGAGGTCCACTCAAGTTAGCACACAAATGCTGCATGGTATGGCTCCAGCACCTCCATATCAAATGGATTCGGCTCCATCTTCACCTCGCATTGGTCCGTTTGAGTATCAGGGCAAGTGTGCTTGTGGTCTGCAACATTCTCAGGTTCACAGGGGTATCACGGTTAGTATTGGTGAACATCCTCATAACCGATGGCCATTAACTACTGTGGAGGATCAAGGCGTTCGAAAGCAAACTCTCCGAGGCTCCTCCAGATTTCAAGAGGGCAATCACCATGGCCTGGAGTCATATACATGGCAACAGTTTGGCTATCCTTTAGTACTATCTGAAGCAGACCAAAAAGACCACAAAGAATATATCAGCCACTGGATACAAGGTCAGGGGCGACACCTGGGAGAGATTCAGCCAGGTGAATGTCACACTAGAGATCATACCATGCAGTACCATGAACTTCTTGTTCATAATGGAGAAAGCCTCCCTTTGCGTGACTGGGTTGAGCAAAACAACTCCTGCAATGGAATGAATTGCATGGACAACCAAAGGCAGCCAATGGAGTCGACAATGATCCATATGGCTCCATCCGCAGCAGCTGACCAGGAACTGGAACGGTATCTTCATCACAGAGGATATGATGTAGATACTGCTAGAGTCTCTTCTGTTAAAAGGAGTTCGTCAAGGGCTCATATGCACAGGGATGAAGAGATGAATGATGTAGATGAGAGAAGATGTGAAGGTGAGCCAGGAATGTTTGGATGTCATATACTTGTGGATCCTGAGTCGAGAAGGGTTCTAGTAGGGGGACCCCACACTGAGAATGCCCATCTTTGCAGAAAATCACAGGGCCCAGTTACTGGTAGGTTCACAGGACCAGATGAAGCATTGGCCTTTCATTCCTCTTCACAAAGAGCTTTTGATTTCTCCTCTAAGTTGGCATCAAGAAGAACCTCGATGGAAGTTGTAGGTGCATGTGAGATGCTACCTTCAGATTCAAGTACCCTGTTTGATTTGATCTCTTCCCAGCGGGAGGGAATCAGTGATAGAATGATTGATGGCAATGGGTTTCTCCTTGCTAAGGATTTGCCAGCTGTGAATATAATATCAAACTCATATGCATTGACAGAAGGGCAGAATTTTGGCCACTTTATCTCACCTGAGGCAGAACATCAAGGTAGTCCTATAGATAAACTGCAATCTTTTTGCAGGAGTAATTTTGTTAGTAGTTATGAAAGAGAACAGGAAAGTACTTTTGGGAATCAGTCTGCAAATTCATTAATTGAATTCGTGGACCAGAGGAGGAATGACATACCTTCCTCCACCAGAAATGCACACTTATTGAATCCTGACGTGATTCCAATGGGTCCTGTAGCTTCAACTTATGTTGCTACCCCAGAAGTGGGCAAGGTAGAGCAGACAGTGATATCTCCCATGCTTAGTCTCAGTGATTCTGACAGCACACAACTGTCAAAGTTTTCTTTTGCGGCTGTCAAGCTACAGCTACCCGTATCTAAAACAAGTTTTGAAAAGGAACATGCATCTTTTAGTGCAGCATTGACTGATAGTATAACTTCTTCAGTTTTAGAGTACTGCTCAAGCGAGTCGCTTAACTGTGCAAAATCACTTGATCAGCAACAAACGAGTGTAGAATCCCAAAAGAATCTGAAAGGAGGAGATCAAGAGTTTTGTTCAAATACAAGAGAAGGGGAGGACAGTGCGGGAGGGATCGATTCAAAGATTATTCCAAGAGCTGCAAACTCTATGAAGCAAATAAGGACAGAAAGCTCCAGAGATTCATCTATCATCCACTCTAATAGTGGCTCTTTGCAAGAGTGTGATATCAACATTAGTGCAGGTAATAAATCTTTGGCATCTATCGTAGATATCAAAGCCGTACAAACATTTGGTGGATCTACTCAGAATACTCAACAGGTTATCAGAATTTGCCAGAAATCTTCTTATAAGACAGGGGTAACCTGTTTGACATAAACACTGAGGGCTGGAAATTGCTGTAAATTGAATGCAGGATAAGGCTTCTGAAGAGCAAGGGCACAGCATGGGTACAGCTGAATCGAAGGAGCCATCAATTTCAGAGGCCGAAGCGGAGGCTGTTGCACGAGGTCTACAGGTAATGCCTGAATAGTTGAATGGTAGCCTGCAACTGTTAATGGCATCATTTCATAATTTTTTGCAATTTTTTCAGATTATAAAGAATTCAGACTTAGAAGATATGAAGGAGCTTGGATCTGGAACTTATGGAACTGTGTATCATGGAAAATGGAGAGGCTCAGATGTTGCAATCAAACGTTTCAAGCCTAGCTGCTTCACTGGGTCTCAATCGGGCAGAGAACGTCTGGTGCAGCTTTGCTTCACTTAGCTTTTGCTTACTGGTACTTGGTGATCTCTGTGGTTTAAATTTTGTCATTTTTGCTCACAGATAGCCGATTTTTGGAAGGAAGCATGTACATTGGGTCAGTTGCATCATCCAAACGTTGTTGCTTTTTATGGGGTGGTACCAGATGGTCCTGGTGGATCTTTTGCAACGGTCACAGAATACATGGTCAATGGATCTTTGAAGCAGGTTCTCTCAAAGAAGGATAGGTTTGTTACAGAGTTTCGTATGAAGTTTTTCATTTCTTTGAAGGTACTTTTGTCTGATAGAAGATGGAAGTGCTCTTATTATTGTACTACCTGTGCAACCAGGACAATTGATCGTAGGAAGCGCCTTTTCATTGCCATGGATGCAGCTTTTGGGATGGAGTACTTGCACAGCAAGAATATTGTGCACTTCGATCTGAAGTGTGAAAATCTATTGGTGAATATGAGAGATGCACACCGTCCAATTTGCAAGGTTAGAATAAGTTCTAAGATATTACGGTGTGCGAGGATTAATTCATACCTGATTTGTCTACTTTGTTTAGTGTTCTGATTTGATGATCTCTGTAGGTTGGAGATTTTGGACTTTCCAAAGTTAAGCATCATACATTGGTATCAGGTGGTGTTCGTGGAACTCTTCCTTGGATGGCACCTGAGTTGTTGAGTGGCAACAACAGCATGGTTTCCGAGAAAGTGAGTTGTTGTTCAAAGTTCTTATCTTTTTGGGGTTATATTTCCTTGTGTTCCTTGGTCTGACAGGAGATATTTTACCTTGTGTAGATTGATGTATTCTCCTTTGGAATAGTTATGTGGGAGCTCCTAACTGGAGAGGAGCCATATGCAAACATGCATTTCGGTGCTATAATTGGTAAGTCAAAATTATACCTCTTGTGTTATATAGGCTTAAAGGCTGTGATAGGTGAGTCAATCCCTGAACCCAGTATCAGGTATGTGCAGAACAGCACCGTGGATAAGTTTTGGTCCTGCGTCCAGAGTTGAAGGTTTGATTCCTAAGGTCAAGCCTTGCCTTCTATACTCTAGGGCATGGACTGGTCTGATCATCCAAGAATCCCATGTCATGTGTGCACCGAACAAGAGAGGCTTTTTTGATTCAGTGGCCACAGGATAAGGTTTGATTTATGAAGGTTAAGCCCTACATCACATGGTGAAGTTAGTCTCCTAGTCTTTTACCCTCCAAGCTCCTTGTCCTAAAGTGGCTTCTCAGACTCTTTCATACCTGTCTAATGACCATAATCTTAAAATCCAGAGCTTGGGGTATATCTACAGTTATACAGATGGTTAGGAGGGGTCCATGTTACTTAGGCCCTTACCTCACGGTCTTTCTGGCATGGAAGACTCTAGACACTTCTGAACACTTTCCATGTTGGTCTATATGACTGAAACCATATAATGCAGAGCTCAAGAATTATATCTAAGGCAATCTGGGTGTCAAATTCTATGTTATTTAGCCTTGAAATGCAAAGCTTGATTGCATGTACAAGGCAATGTGGATGTTGGTAGGGTCTATGTTGTTTAGGCTACTACTTCAGGGCCTTAGTGACAAAGGGAGCCTTTGAGGGCCACCTTAGGACATAGAGCTAGTGGATCTAAAAGGTAGGTCTGAGACGCGAGTCTGCATATGTATCACTTGAGTAATTTGCCCAGTCTGTAAAGTATGTATAAAAAGTGACAAGGGCCACCTTAGGACATGGAGCTAGTGGGTCTAAAAGGTAGGTTTGGGACGCGAGTCTGCATATGTATCCATTAAGTAATTTGCTCAGTCTGTAAGGTATGTATAAAAAACTGACATGTGTATGTTGAATTCAATTATGTGTAGGTGGGATTGTCAATGGTTCTTTGCGTCCTACCATTCCGACTTGGTGTGATCCTGGATGGAGGGGTTTGATGGAGAAATGCTGGTCAGGAAATCCAACAGAAAGACCATCTTTTGCTGAGGTTGCCAGAGAACTAAGGGCTATTGCTGCATCAATGAACTTAAAGTAATGAATGGGACCGTCAGGGGGTGCTTTATGTTGTACATACATTCTTGCACAAGGTGCCCCACATACAGGCTCTGGAAGGATGAAAGGAACAAATTTTATTTTCTACACGATCTGTCCACTCAATTTAGCTAATCTACAAGGTCATCTTGATGTGCTGCTAGTGCTAATTTTTTGTTTTGTGAGGAGGTCAATTGTTTATAAGACGGGTGGTTGCCTTATAAAGTACTTCGCAGCAATCGAAGATTAGCCTATACTTCCGAATGTTTATATGCCTGACTACACTAGACAGCTTTGCTGTTTTTACACGATATAAAGGAGAAATATTATTACTATCTTTTTACCTTTGAGAGTGATCCTCTATTTTGATGTAGGAGTACTCAATCAGTTTCAATCACCCTGCTCATTGGGCTTGTAAATGTATCTGAAAATTGGATAGTTTGGCCTATGAAATGATCTGGCTCTAGGTTTCTGTAATACTGCATATTTGTTGCTTCATATGTTGTGAAGTTTATTCCCCTGTTGTGAGGTTATTCGAACAAATGCAAAGGTAGGCGTGCTTTGCAAAGATAGATTGAAGGAAAATAAAGAGAGTATCGCGATCAATGGTGTTAGTATACGTTGACGTGGTATTTAAGACATCAGTAGAAGATATGTAATTCCATGGGACAATGGAAAAATTCTCTTTAGGTTGATGCGGTATTTAAGACATCAATAGAAGATATCTGATTCCGTGGGACAATTGAAAAATTTTCTTAGATGGAAAAGGAATGTTCTTCTTCCGTTTTTGTATCGACTCTTAGATTTAAGAGGGCAGTAAGTTTGTGGTGCTTCAGGACTTCCAAATATGGGTTATTAGTGTCCTGCGTGTTGGTTCTTGACTAGTACTGGATTATCATCTGTGACTATTGTCTTGTTTGAATGACCTACCAAGAAATTCCACGCCATTGAATCTTGTTACTATCAGATCTCCTGGCCCGGAACTTGTTGGTTGATTTTTGAGCTGGTTGCCTTCACCATTGTCTTTTCGCAGGGGGTATGATATTGGTAATTTAAGCCATACAATCCATTTTTTGGGGACATCGTTTGATAGTAGTGCATGAAGGGTAGCCACTCTCTGTAGAGAACAGAAGCTGGAAAAGGTCAGTGGGTAAAAGTTTATGATCCAGTGTTTTCATATCTTCTCTTTATTGCATGTTATATGAAGTGATCGCATGTCGGTGAGGTTGTTTACCACCAGTTCTCTTGCAATTGCAACTTCTTTTTTTTTAATATAAAGGAAGTTCGGCAATAGCCTACTCTCCCGGACTTGAATTAAATTAAGAAACAAAGGTACAATAGAAGGGGACTAGTGCCCACGGGACCCCCCCAATCCCACAAAGCAGGGGAAGCTTGGTTGATTCCTAGGTTGCATTACAAAGAAGGTTGATCACCCTCTCGTCGCCCTCATGCGGGACCCACTTGGGTTTGAGCTTGTTGTTGATCAAAAGGAGGACTTGATGGTGCCTGAAGGGTGGGGATTTCTTACTGTTGACAATCCTTTTGCCAAGGAGGAATAGAGATTTTTCAATCGACCACTCCCTGGGGGGGTCGCCGAAGTTGAGAGCACACCGCTCTCGCCAAATTTTCCACAGGACTTCCCCTCTGATTGCGTTCCAGAGAGTCGCAGAGCAACCAATCGCTTCCCCCAAAAGGACTTGTTTCCAACTAAACTGTTTCTGAACTCTGATTTTCAGTCCAACCGTATGCCAGATTCTGTAGGAGTTGGGGCAAGTAAGGAAGATGTGTGGGACATCTTCGATTGCACGGTGGCAGCGTTTGCACCACGGAGGGATCCCACAAATTTTGCTTGCCTTATGGTTAGTCCAAATTCCCCGATGAAGAATTTGCCATAAGAGGACAGACTTCTTAATCTCTATAAGTGGGTGCCAGATACCCATGAATTTCATGTCCCACCGAAGTCGCGTCTAAGACAGGCACCACTTCTTGTTGAGGCTGATCTGGAGGTCAGTCGTTTCTTTGATGTTCGGGATTTTGAGTAGGCTATTTCCATTGTGCCATTTGAGACCACGCGCGTTCGGAGCATCATGTCCCATGAGCAGGCGAGTTTTGTGACGATCCCAAGCGAGGCATCTGCTTTGCAAGGTGTTCCATTCTTCGTAGGAGATGTTTGCGCGAGGGTCGATATCCTCGAAGTTGATCCAGCTGTTGGTGTCATGTTTCCAGAGGTGTTTCCATTTTTTGAATCCTTTGTTCCATAACTTCTTGGCATTTTGAATGTTCCACGACTCCACACTCCGAATGCCATGTATCGGAAACCAGATAGAGTCGTTTTGTCTGATTCCGGCCGCCCACTTCCAGTCCTCACTAATTCTTGTGAAGCTTTTGACTTTATTCCAGCCCTTCCAAAGAGAGCATACGAGATTGGAGCCTTTCGGGAAGACAGGTATCGGGGAGAATAGCAGGGTCATGATGTCAAGGTTCTTCCAGTTCGGGGATCCCGTGAGGGCCAACTCATTTTTGTTTCTGAAGATCAGCTTGGCCCACGAGGTCTCCTGATTGCACCAAGCTTTAATCATCCATTTGGCTGCCAGTTTGTTAGCCATACACCCAATGTCCAGGATGCCAAGCCCCCCGCTATCTCTAGGGCTGGTGCAGATGGCCCATTTGATTTTAGGCACCCCCCTTCTGTTATGATCACCCGTCCAAAGAAAGTTTCTGCAGATGCTGTTCAGTTTGGACAGGCCTTGCTCATTCGGTCTCCAGCAAGAAAGGAAATAGATGGTAGACGAGAGGAGGAACGTGTTGATAACCATCGCCCGTCCAGCGAGATTGATTTGCATGCCTCTCCAGTAATTGAGCTTGTTTTCAAGTCTGGCCAGCACCCAGTTCCATCGCTGCTCCATAGAGACGCCAAACCCCAAGGGGATTCCAAGCAGCCGAAAGATTTGGCCCTGCGGAATGATTTGACAGCCATGATCAATGAGAAGGCCAGGTTGTCGTCCCACAATGGCCCTAAAGGCGGTCTTGTTGTGGTTGATTTTGGATCCAGAGGCCTCACAAAAGGTATCAAGACACCTCCAGAAAGTCTCCAGGCTGGTATTATCATTGTGAACGAACGCGTTCATATCGTCAGCAAAAAGTCTCATGATGATTTGACTGTGGTCGTGAGGTAGTTGGAGGCCTTTGATATTGCCAGCCTCCACATGATGAGCCACAAGTCCGCTCAGCCCCTCAGTGGCGATGGCAAAGAGAAGGGGGGCAAGGGGGCACCCTTGCCTAATAGATCTTTTAAGCTGGATCGCCTTCGAAAGTTTGCCGTTAACGTTAATTTGGGTCGTTGCGTTGCCGAGAAGGGTCGCGATCATCTTGGTGAATTTCTGACTACATCCGAGGTCTTGGAGCGACTGCAGAATATAGTCCCATTCTAGCCTATCGTAGGCTTTGTCAAAGTCGATCTTGAGGAAGACCACATCTTGATTAGACTCGTTTGCAAATTGAATACCTTCCCAAATATCCATAATGGTTTCCAGGATGGACCTGCCTTTGATGAAACCTTTTTGGTCCACACTAAGCCAAGATCTCAGGTGGCACACAAGTCTGTTGGCAATGACTTTGGCGACGATCTTGTATCCTGTTTGGAGCATCGTAATTGGCCGCCAGTTCTCGATTCTGTTTTTCTCCCCCTTCTTGTGAATCAGCTTGATAATTCCATTATTTATACAAGAAGGAAGAGCACCAAATTTTAGCGCTTCTTGCCAAACCATCCGAAGAGGGGTGGCAACCACCAGCTTGAAGGATTTAAAAAACTCATTAGTGAGTCCGTCGGGTCCCGGGCTTTTACCGAGAGGGAGGGCATCAATGACCTCAATGATTTCTGATTCAGAGATCGGGGCATGAAGCAGGGAGTGGAGGTTGGGTGGTATTCTCCGGGGGGAAACCCTAGAAATGGCAGCCATGCAGTCCCTTCTATGGTGGGAGAGGGGGTTCGAGGTTCCCAGTAGTCTCGTGAAGTGCCCTTCGATGATGCCAAAATTATCTTCTTCCGAGTTGCATACATTGCCATGTGGGTCTAGCAGTAGGGGAATCGTCTCTCTGTTGTGTTTCCTTTTAAGGATACTGCACATCTCTTTGGTGGGTTTGTCGGCTTTTCCAGCCCACCACTCCTTGAAGAAGATTTGCAAGTTTTTCCTTTGTATTTCTTCCTCATATCTCAACGCTGCTCTGATTCTTCGGAGACCTTTCTGGGCTTGGTGTTTTCCTTTGTTCACTTCCTCCTCGAGTCGCCAGAGTCTGTGGTAAAGCGCTTCCCTACGAGCCCGCCGCACCGTCTCGAGCATCTTCTTAGTTCTGATCATGATCTTGCGAGACTTGTCGACCGCACTTCTCCAGCACTTGGCTGGGGCCAAGCCAGAGGCGAACGCCACCTTCCACACATCGGCAATCTCTTGATGGACGGAGGGGAGAGAGAAGGTGGAAGCGTCGGCATGGAACCACGGAGCCTTGTGAGTCCTGTTGGAGGGTTGAAAAGTGATAACGATCGGGTAGTGGTCAGAGATGGTGAGGTCAGTACGTTGCGTGATGGAAGGGTGGCCCCACAGATGAGTAAAGCTCTGAGAGATGTAGCATCTATCAAGTCTAGCTTTCCTCAGATCCTCGCCCGCTTGGAGATTCGACCAGGAAAAGCCATTCGAGTCTTTGAATTCGACCAGATCCAAGTGGAGTTTGGTCATGTCCCACGTTTCTTTCTCCCGACTGTCAATGACCCTGCCCTTGCCCATCCATCTGTCCAAAGGGTCCTCCACCATGTTGAAGTCTCCACAAATAAGCACGTTGTGTGGAAGCGAGTCAAGAGAAGTCCAAGTGTTCAGCCTCTCCAAATCCCCGTTAGGGGCGTACAAAGAAACCATGGTAACACAGAGGGGAGCACCAAAAGAAACCGCAATCCAGCGATGGTTTACATCTTCAATGGAGTTCTCGAGCTTTTCAAGCCAGGGTTGTTTAACACCGATAGCCGTTCCACCGGACCCCCGCTGGTGCTTTGTTGGGATCCACACATGGGCCGAGGAAACCTGTCTGAGCCGTTTCAGAAGGTCTTCTCCGTCGATTTTAATCTCTTGAATGCATATAATGTCTGGTTTTAAGCTAATGTCGCGGAGCCATTGACCAATGATGGCCGCTCTTGAGGGGTCGGTTAGCCCCCTAGCATTCAGCGAGATGACAATCATTTTTGTATTGATCCCTCTTTGCGGGAGGGAGCCTTGTCCTTTCTTCTCTTGGCTTCATCTTTCTTTTTCGCTGGGATCTCATCCCGACTTAGAAATCGGTTCTTATGGGGGCTTTTCCAGGGTAACTCCAAAGGCTGTTTCCCTTTGCGGGATGCCCCCCGCTGGGGAGAATTGGGCCCCGTGCTCGGCAACGTTTCCGGGATCGTCGATCCAATGATGGAACTTTCACTATCCATGTTGTCTTCATTATTAGTAGTGAAACCATCTTCTTTGCTTGTAGTGTAGCCCTCCTGGGGGGTTTCTTTGTTGTCGGGGATCTCTAAGGCTACGTCGTAGTTGTCTACCTCAGGTGGTTCCCCCCCTGGGTAGTCGAGCTCGTTGATCTCCTTTCCGAGATTGCAATACAAGTTGCTGTGTGGGGTAATTTGCAGGTTGTTCCTCTCACCGTTGGCCCTCGGACTTCTTTTCCTTCTTCTTCTAACTTCAGTAAAGCCATCAGCATCGGCTTGTGGGTTGGGGAGGCCCTTGTCCACCCCTTCCTTGGTCGAGTGGGTCAAATCGCCCTTGTCGTCTTGAGTAGTTTTGGAGGCTTCTTGCGAGCGCTTGTTTTTTTGCCTGAGAGGGCAGTCTTTAATCCTATGACCTTGCTGACCACAACGAAAGCACGCGTTGGGGAGGTTTTTGTAGGTGACATCCTGCTCCCAAACATCACCTTCGCCCATGTCCACTTTGATCATTGATGGAAGCGGCGAACTGAGGTCGGCCTCGACGCAGATTTGTGGGTGCCACCTAGCATTGAACGAGTGTCTTGCACCTTCATAGATGAGACCACCAATGTCTTCGCGTGAAGCCAACGGCTTGCCGATAGGAGAGACAATGTCCCACACGAAGTTGTACAAGAAGTAAGGGAGGTTAGGGAGCTCAACCCAGAGAGGGTACCGAAGTGATTTCGATTTGTCAGGAGTAAAGTCCGGGGACCATCTGAATAGGCACAGGGTCGCCCGACCAAACTGCCAGGTGCCTACGCTTAGGGCTCTGAACGCCATCTCTTCATTCTCAAAGACTAGCAGCATGTGGTTTGCTGGTAGGAACTGACATTTGCTGACAATTAGTCCTCGAGGGAACCACTCTTTTCGGAGCCATTGTCGCACAATTTCGAGCAGGGGCCTAGGGCCAAACACTTGGCCGACGAGGCAAACTTTCTTGAGCTCCTCCTGAGCGGACAGAACTGCGGGTCTACTGAGGGACACGACGGGGGATTCAACACTTTCGGATGTCCCAGGGGCGGCACACGACCCCCCCTCCAGCAGAGCGGCCAAGAAGCCGGTCTCCCCAGGGGGAGGGGCCCGATTACTTTTCACGAGAGAGGAAGAAGCCACATCCATGGCCAAAAGGAACTTGCACCACTTTTACCTTTCAAACCCCAAAGGGAAGCCCCTCCAACATGGAGAAAAAGCAGATCACAACCCAGGAAGACACCGAGGCCAAAAAACAGGGAAGGACAAACCAAGGAGCCCACAAAGCCCACTTCCCCTTTTCGAACCTTTTAAATTCCCTTTTTCTTTTTTTTTTATTATTTTTTTTCTTTTTTCTTTTCTTTTTTTTTTCTTTTCCTCTTCTTTTTTTTTCTTCTTTTTTCTTTTTTCTCTCTTTTTTTCTTTTTTCTTTTTTTTTCCCCTTTTTTGAACTTCAGTCTTCAACGGCAACCGAATCTACCAATTGAAGGCGAGGAAACCAAGCCGGCTCTATCTACCAAGTCCTCATACACTTACCAAACAGCTCTGCTGGTGAGGTCGAGCTCATCATTGGAGGGACTGCCGTCAATGATGAAGGCGCCCTGGTGGCGCCCCTCACGGTGCCCACGTGGCAGACTTCGAAAGCTGAGCTTAAAGACGTTGCAGTCGCCACCAGAGCAAACGCGGGAAGATTACTCCTCGGGAAAAGAAAGGACCACGCGACGGCGCGAGGCACAGATTCGAATGTCCGCCGCACCTGGAGCCTTCCCGCGAAAGACGGGCGACGACCCACGACACTCCGGCGACACTTCGGAAGCTTCGGCGACACACCGCTTCCCCGCGACACCCGGGCAACGACCCGCGACACTCCGGCGATACTTCGAAAGTCCCCCCGCGACACCCGCGCTCCGGCGACACGTCGCAAGCTCCCCCGCGACACTTGGGTTCCGGCGACACACCGCCAGTCTCCCCGCGACACACAGCCGCCCGCGACAGAGAGAATTCACGACGAGCTTGTGGCGCAACGACGGCGGAATGGCATCAGGGAGGAACCACAGCGCGCCAACGCTCAGAACACCATCGCTCAGAGTCTTCTATTCATAAACAAAGATCTACTCCTCGCAGACATCTGCTTCAATGGTGAAGAACTCTCGTCTCCTCTGTCGATCCATAGCGCGCCATCGCTCAGAACACCATCGCTCTTGAAGATTTTGCGAGACACTTGGGTTCCGGCGACACACCGCCAGTCTCCCCGTGACACACAGCCGCCCGCAACTTCTTTCCTGATGGTTGACTCGGTCTCGTTTATGATTTTCTCAAGAATATACGTAATTTTCCTGAGCCATATGACCCAACTTTTGAGGGGAGTTAGTATAGTGCATGAAGGGAAGAACCCTTCGGCATCGTGGAGAGCAGGGGGCTAGGAAAGTTCACAGCAGCAGGGATACATCCTGAAAAGAAAAAATAGTCCAACATTATCTCAATGTGTGGTGTGTGAAGCAATCAATGATTATGGAACATTTTTCGCAAGGTGATTGGAAATTTTTCTGTCATTCTGTTATCACTCATTTTCTGATTTGTGTGAAGTGCTTCATGTACAGGTTGACCGCTCTTACATGTGTACATTATTTGAATAGTATCGTAGCTCTAGGTGGTGCCAATGATAATGCCATTGGATGTGGTGCCAATGATAATGCCATTGGCTGTGTTCTTTCGATGCTGATGCTGCTTCATCAACAAGGTCTCGTATTTGTCATCATTTTGGTGCTTATAAATCAAGTTTTGAACACGATTTTTCCATTTTCCCACCTTCCCGTCCTTTTTCACCTCTCGTTTCTCACTCCTTTGTGGCTCTTGATAGATCTAGTGGATCTTATTGTACAGACAATGACCCTCGTTCTAGAATAACCTTGGGACTTCATGAACGCATCAAACTTTCGATACAATTGTGCAAGTGGTTTAAACCCATACAAGCTTTTCATGAACTTACACACTAGACTCTCTTTGCTAGGAGTTGCATAATGCTTTGGTTGGTCCATATAGATTTTATTTGTAAGATCTTTATGGAGTAGTGTTTAACATCCATCTGGATAGCTCTTAAGTCCTCATTTGCCATTAATTCAACCAACCATAAATCATATTTTGGAGAACCATTATCAGATGTGAATTTCAACTATATATACTCGTTTTCATGGTAAAGCTTGGTATCAATTCCCAAGTACCATTCTTATGAACAAGATTGAGTTGACTCTTCATGGCGCACTCACTTGACATGATCGTTTGCATGCGTAGCTTCTCAATGACAAGAAGGTTCATCAATATCTTTGAGCATAAAAAATCCAAATCTCAAAGAAAATCCTTTGTGGATAAGAGACAAATGAAGATTGTTCAAATGGTTACTGATCATGCACAATAACAAGTTGATGTTGAACATATTCACGAATAACCATCTTTGTCAAATTCTTTCACACTAGCATGAGGACTAACATCCTCAAATACAACTCTTCTCACTTTAAAGCCTTCTATGGTATCTTTATGCACCTTAAGACTCATTGAAGATGATATCACTACTACTGGTATTCAAACACGTTTCAAAATCGCACAAGGGACCCAAATACCCATTAGTTCCATATCCAAGAGAAATAATTTATAGGCTTAAGATCAATTTTTTTGTCTATTATCTTGGGAACACGAACATATGCTTTACATGTAGAAGACACTTGAAGGTGATTATAATGTGATTCTTAATCCGTATCTCTTATGGCACTTCCAAATTATTTACAATGCTAGGTGATATGGTTACACATAAATATCAGTTGATTGCTTCTACCCTAAAACTTTGAGTTCTACCCTAAAACTTTGAGTAAGGTTTGCATGATGTAACATAGAAACTGTTGATTGCATCTACCCTAAAACTTTGAGTAAGGTTTGCATGATGTAACATAGAAACTGTTGATTGCATCTACCCTAAAACTTTGAGTAAGGTTTACATGATGTAACATAGAAACTGCTTAGATCTTGAATAGTTATATTCATCCTTTCAACTACATCGTTTTGTATTGTGGTGTAAGACCTTAAATTCTTCTAGTCTTACAAAACTAGAACTCATGAGGGGTTTACTCTCCATTAGTATCAAAACCTAATGCCTTGAACTTCAAGCCCTTTTCAATCTTCATCACAACTAGTCGTTCTTGAATGTGGGAAAAAACCTTATTCTTTGATTTAATAGGAAATATCCACACTTTCTTAGTAGCATCATCAATGGAAGTGAAAAAATAAAGAGTTTCACCAGTTATAATGGTTGAAACAAAGACTCAAGTGTATTTAATGTACACCATATTGATAATACTCACAAAATGGGAGCGTACCTTGCCAAGTATATCCTTTCTTTGAATCGCTTGCACCACCTCTGAATCCATCAAATATTTCTCACAGTTCTGATGCCATGGCAAGAAGTAATCTATGAAACTAGAATAGGATTGTCCCAAAGTTTTGAAAAATTTGGTTTCCCCATGAAAATTGATATGTGATAAGTGAGAACAAAATAAGAAAAACGAAATAGTGATTGCCAGTTGAAAGTATGATCTTCAAAATAAAGTTTTAAATCTAAAAACCAGTCCTTTTATGGCTAAAATATGAATCTATGGAAAATCAGACAAAGTTGTTAGGTGTGTGGGTGAGTGAGGAAGCACGAATAAGTAAGCACGAATAAGTAAGCACGAATAAGTAAGCACGAGTGAATGAGATGGAAGCACAGAGACATTCGATGGTTGGAAGAGCGCTCTATCAATAGATGATCATTAATATGAGAACGAGCGAAGTGAAAGTTATATGTGAAACCTCGAGTACAAAGTACCACCACATGTAAATGTATCATGTATGTGTGGTTACATGGAGAAAGAACCTCTAGCCAACTCTAGAGTAAAAAGTGCCCTTGTATAGGGAAACGATTCACATCAAAGCTTCTCAAGGAACACATAAGTGTAACAAACCCCTCTAGAGCAAATCATGTGAACACATATAGGGAGTGACAAATCAACCCCCACAAGGTGATCAACCTAAAGCTTTGCGAAAAGCTTCAAACTTTTCCCGTGGAAGAACTTGGTGAATATGTGTGCCACATTATCTTGTGTAGGCACATATACGAAATCAATATCTCCAGCATGAAGGCACTCTCTGACATAATGATAATGAACCTCAATGTGTTTTGTGCACACATGAAACACTCGATTTCTTGCAATCGCCAATGCACTCTCATTATCGATGCAAATATAAGTAGATACGTCAATCCCCGTGCATAGATCCATCAATAGGCATCTTAACCATATAAACCCCACTATACTTGTGGATATTGCCTTGTACTCAAAAACTTCATGACTCAATGTGGCCATAGTTATTTCTTGCTCAACCAAGATATGCATGATCCGTCAAGGAAAAAGCAATTACCACTAGTGGACACCCATGTATCATAACAACCCGTCCAATCACTTTCTATAAAAGCATGCAAGCATGGCTGAGCATCTTTGCCATAAAAGAGTCCCAAGCTCTCCTTTGATCTTAACACATGTTTTATCGCTTGTCAATGCTTAATGCCAAGGCTATGCATAAATCAGCTCAAATGGGAAATTGCATATTGTATGTCCGGCCTTCTGTTACATGCATATATAAAAAATCCCACAACTTGTTGATAAAGAGAGGTATCAAATGTGTTATTAGCATCCTTAATTGAGATTCTTAATCTTGTTCCCATTGGTGTTGAGATAGGTTTGCAATCATAAAAACCGAAACACTGAAGTAGCTTCTCAGTATATTTTTCTTGATGCACAACAATTCCCCCCTCAATGGATACAAACTGGATGCCGGGATAATACTCCAAAAGGCCAAGATATGTGATATCAAAGTATGCTACAATCAGCTATAAGCGTGCCAATTTCTCATCACATGACCCAATCAAGAGAATGCCTTCAACATAAAGAACAAGCATATTAAGTTGAACCCCATCTTTGCATACATAAAATGTGCTTTTAATTAGAACATATGTAAAACCAAGAGCAATCAAGTATCTTATCATACCATGCACGTGGAGCTCGCTAAGTCTATACAAATCTTGATGCATGCGGCAAACCATATGCTCTTGAACTTTGTGGGAAATTCATGAGGCTGCTTCACATAAACCTCTTCTTGTAAATCATCCTTTGATAAAGTTGTTTTTATATCTAATTGATGCACTTTCCAACCATGATGGGCAGCCTATGCAATCATAGAAGGAATGGTAGTCATGTGCAAAGTAGGTGCAAAAGTCTCCTCATAATCAATGACATATTCTTATGCATAAGCTTTTGCAATTAGTTTGGCTTTGTAGCGATCAATGCTACCATATGAATTTCTTTTAATTTTATAAACTCACTTAGTACCAATGACATTCTTAGCTTTTGGCAATTCAAGTATGATTTTTGTGAATAGAATCCAATTGGAATTGCATTGTGCTGACTCGATTTGAATCATCATATGCATCTTCAAAAGTGAGTGGCTTTTCATTACATGCGGTTGCAATAAGAGATACATCCACAAAGTCACTTGATGCGTGGCTAGAGCTTGATATTGTTCTACCAAGTAAAGGAGCACTCAACTTGCTATCTTGTAATTCTTTTCAGCCATGCATTTCTCATGTAATACATCATCAAAATGTACATTAGAAGTGGGCTAAATATCAACCCTAATTTCAGCCACGTGTGGTTGCATTTTTTGCAAATTTGCAGCCATGTTTGACTTGACATTTTTTACAAATTTGCAGCCATGTTTGACTTGACATTTTTTGCAAATTGTGCATCCTTGATAGACATGCATTTCTCATGTAACACATCATCAAAATGTACATTAGAAGTGGGCTAAATATCAACCCTAATTTCAGCCACGTGTGGTTGCATTTTTTGCAAATTTGCAGCCATTTTTGACTTGACATTTTTAGCCATCTCTGGCTAGAATTTTGCAGCCATGTTTCTCTCCAAATTCGGGGAATTTTCAGTCATATTTGGCTAGAATTTTTCAAACATATTTGGCTGAAAAATTTCAGCTCTTTTTGCCTCATCTGGATAGCTTACATGGTCATAATCAAGCACACCACTTTGAAACAAAGGCACGAGTGTATCAAACACATCTTGTGAGCTAATTGTTGGCTAAATTACATTCAAGTAAAGAATAAGCTGAATTTTTAGCAAATACTACATCTTGACTTACATAAATTTTTCAATCAATGGATAATATAAATGATAGCCTTTACTCTCACTACTATGTCCAACAAATATACATTTCTTTGTTTTTTCATCAAGTTTGTGACGTTGTGATGGCACAAGAGCATATGCCAAACATTGAAATATGCACATATTGAAATATGCACATATGAATAAACATTGGCTTCTGCACATTCCAAGAGTCATAAGGTGTAGTGACTCTTATTGCCTTTGTAGGACAACAATTCAATACATAGTTTGCAAACATGACCACTTCCATCCAAAACTTATCCAGAAGATGCTTTCCTTTAATCATACATCATGTCATTTTGAAAAGTGTTTTATTCTTGTGCTCCATAACCCCATTTTCTTGAGGCATATATGGCATTGTACATTGGTACACAATACCACTTTCACTAAGAAAACCATTAAACTTATGTGAGATATATTCACTGATACAATCCATGTGAAGACCGAAAAGCTTACTTCCATAAAAGTTTTAGCCATAGCTAAAAATATTTTAAACAATGCATTCTTGAGAGTAACAAGACCTCCATTTACAGGCATAAGCTGAATTTCTTTAACTCCAATAATAGGATAAGAAGAATTGTTTGGACATACAACATTCCCTTCCTTGGGTGCATCTTTGAGAGAATCATAATGAAATATAACAACACATGCCCAAACATCTTGAGCAACATTACTTTCATCATTCTTTGCATTAGACGTGTTCTCAATAATATACATGTCGATTTCTTTCTTCTTTTCATTATGCTTGGCAATCTTTCTACATTCATCAATGGTATGTCCAAATTTATACTTGCATCTATTTTTCTTTTGCATATCACCATCGTGATAGGAAGAAGTGGAAGAGGAGAGTGAGACTTTGGTTTTGATGAACCCAAAGCTAAATTGTACTTGCTTTTTCCTTTTTGCGTAATAGCAAGTGCTTGTGTTGACTGGTTGTGTGGAACAATATGTTGCTTCATAGAAAGGGCAATCAATGCATGAGCTCGATCATCCTGTCCATCCCATCTAATTTTCTCTTGCATATGGGGAGAATGCATGGTCATCGAACTTGAAGAAGATTATGAATCTATGACAACACACTGCATAGTAGAAGAACCACCAGGTCGCGTGTTGAAATATGCCATTATGTTCCATAGTTGCTTTGCAACAAGAACATGCTTCATCATGTAAGAACACACTGGATAGTTGGTCCCATCAAGCTTATCCTTAGATTGAAGCACGCCAAATGAGTCATTATGGATTTTCATTGCACCAAAGAACTCAAAAGTAGAAAGATGTGAACTTCAACAAAGCTAAAATGCAAGGTGTGAAGTATTTCTTTAGTGATGCACGATGGTAGACTCTCCTTCTCAAGAGCTTTGCAACAATACCCTTGTTGTAAAAACCTGAACTCCAGCGCTGCACAGAGTAATACACACAGGGGGTGCAGAATAGACAGAAAACACACAGTACATAGACCATGAACAAAAATTTCTTAGGTTGTACAAATGCGATCAAAATTAAAGGATATGTGGTTGACCAAACCACTATATTTTTTTATTAGAGAACATATACAAAAGTTTCTAGTAGCCATTTTTCAAGAACCTTCTCAAGAATAATGCGCTGAGTGGCTAAGCTGGCCTCTAATGAAATGATACCATACCTAATTGTGCTTGGTCTTTGCATGATAGATTGGATTCTTAGCCAATGCAATGGAACTCTAGCTATCACTTAAAAAACAAGGTATATGCAAAGGGAAACCCATATCACAAGCAAGATGAGAAAGCCACAATGCTTCCTTACATGCCTCACTTGATGCAACATACTTTGCTTCTGTGGTGGAAACAAACATACATTCTTGAAGATGAGATCTTCAAGAGACAACGCCTTCAACAAAATGAAACATGTACCCTGATGTAGGCTTACGATTGTCTACACAACCAGCATAGTCATCATCTATGTAACCAATAATGGATGCTTTCCCTCTACCTAAGCATAGACACTTGTCCTTAGTGCCACTGAGATATCTCAAAATCATCTTGATTGATTATCAATGCTTCATGCCAGGATTAGATATATATATGCTCACAACTCACATTGCAAATGCAATGTCTGGTCTCATAGCTACCATAGCATACATGAGACTACCAAAAACATACTAATAAGGAATTTTGGTCATGAATTCCTTTTCCTCATCTGATTTGCGGCAATGATCCTTGATCAATTTCACATATGTGAGTAAGGGTGTATTCAATGCCCTTCCTGATATTGAACCTGTGGAGTACTTTGGATATGTACTCATTTTGAGACAAATATATGCATCTTTTACTCCTATCACGAGTAATGCGCATGCCAAGAATATGTTTGGCATCCCCCAAATCCTTCATATCAAATGTCTGACTCAAATTCTTTGTGAGAATTGATGTGTCATAAGAGGACTTCCCAGCAATCAACATATCATCGACCTAAAGTATCAAGCATATTAAGCTTCCATCTGAGCATCTTTTTGTGTAGAGACAATGATCCTCATTGCTTTGAGAATAGCCTTGAGACTTTGTAAAAGCATCAAACTTTTGGTACCATTGTCTAGGGGACTGCTTAAGTTCATATAAGCTCTTCTTAAGCTTACAAACTAGACTTTCCTTGCCAGGAACTACATAACCCTATGATAGATCTCATCTGTAAGATCTCCATGCAAGAAAGCAATTTTCACATCCATTTGGACTAGCTCTAAGTCCTCCATTACAACAAATCCAAGCAACATTTGTAGGGTAGTCATCTTGACCACTGGAGAGGAGATTTCCTTGAAATCAACACCATATTGTTGCTCAAAACCTTTTGCAACAAGTCGTGCTTTATACTTTGGAGAAACACTATCTGATGTGAATTTCAGCTTATATACCCATTTAGATGGTAAATCTTTCTTGCCCTTTGGAAAAGGTACTAAATCCGAAGTACCATTCTTGTGAATAGAATCCAACTCACTCTTCATGGCATGCTCCCACTTGACATGATCCTTTGCCTGCATATTCTCTTTGTAGCAAGAGGGCTCACCAGCATATGTTAGCATAACAAAATCCAAACCTGGAACATATCTATTAGATGGATGTGAGATATGTGCAGAGTGTCTCAATGGTTTCTGAATATGAACATTTGCAAAGTGATCCGATCCGAAATTCTCTCAAACATCCCTATGTGTAGCATTCTCATGCATGTTAACTAGAGGACTAGTATCCTCGAACACCACTCTTCTCACTTTAACCTCCTTAATAGGTTGTTTATGCATCTTAGATTCATTGAAAATGACATCACTACTTTTGATCACTCACAGGTTTTTAGGATCCCATAAGTGATATCCAAATTGTCCTTCTCGACCATATCCAAGAAAAATGCATTTTTTTAACTTATGGTCTAGCTTTTGTCTAAGATTCTTGGGTATATGACCATATGATTCACACCCAAAAAATCAAAGATGATCATAATATGGTGGATTCCCTAGCCATAACTCTTGTCCCACTTTTAGACCTTTGGTAGTACTAGGTGAAATGTTAATCATGTGAACTGTAGTCAATACTGCTTCTACCCAAAAGCCTTGTGAAAGATTCGCATGATGTAGCATAGAAACTACTCTATCTTGAATAGTTCTATTCATCCTTTCAGCTACACCATTTTGTATTGGGGTATAAGGAACTGTAAACTCTCTATGAATTCCTCTAGACTGATAGAAAAGGCTGAATTCATGTGAGGTATACTCAAGCCCATTATTTGAATGTAAAGCTTTGGGCTTAGT
The DNA here is from genome assembly GCA_020310875.1 of Ceratopteris richardii. NCBI lineage: Eukaryota > Viridiplantae > Streptophyta > Polypodiopsida > Polypodiales > Pteridaceae > Ceratopteris > Ceratopteris richardii. The sequence continues at coordinate 56,959,231 of CM035410.1, read as the reverse complement.
TCCTTTTTCAGGCTCAACTGAAGTAAGCCATTTTCTGAAAATAGGGATTACCTCATCCTTCGATTTGATAGGATATACCTAGAATTTTCTAGCAACATTATCTATGAAAGTGACAAAGTAAAGGGAACCACCTAATGACCTTGTGGGCATAGGACCACATACATCTTTATAACAAGATCTAAAGGCTGAATTGAAGAGTCTATGTGTGTGTTATGCACATTCCTAGTTTGATTTCCATATTAGTAATGCTCACAAAATGAAAAATCAGAAAAAGATAACAAAGGAATGAGAAAGATTTTCCATTCTACTACAAGATATGTGGCCCAAATGACCATGCCAAATACAATCCATAGACTATTCAATAATAGCTAACAAGTGTTCTTTCTATGATACAAATAAAGAATAAAGTGAGCCAACTTTGCTTCCTTTTGCAATAACCAGATTGCCCTTTGATATGCAAAAGGGCTGAGCATAAAAAACCTCCTTATAATCGAGGTCATCAAGTTGACCAACTGACATCAAACTACGTGATAATTGAGGTACATGGCATACATTATGCATAATAAATTTTGAATCATAAATGAACTACACAACCACATCTCCAATCCTCACAACATCACACTGGTAAGAGTCATCTAGTCTCACGGTACCAAGAGATTTTGCTGCATAATTAGAGAACCACTCTTTATGTGGTGTCACATGGAAAGAAGCACCAAAATCTAGAAGCCACATGTGGGAAAGAGAATCAACCATAAGAGCCTCAATGGGCACAGTACTCTCAAGTGTCAACACATCAACATCATTAGAAATAACATTAATTTCTTCAATATTCATAGTCGAAGAAGATGGTGCAAGTAGTTGTTTAACATGCCCATCACCATTCTATCCTTTACCTTTAGCATTCTTTAATGCAAAGTAGTCTTTCTTCATGTGTCCTTTCTTGTGACCTCTTCCTTGGTTTACTTCTACTCTTATTCCATTGACCATTCTTCTCCTTGTTCTTACTCTTGCCATGTTGCTCATTCTTTCCTTGGTAAGAATCATGAAAATTATATGCATCTCCACTCTCTGTGTCAATCATATATTTTCTACGAATCTCCTCACTCAAGATTGCTCTACATATGTCATCATAGACCAGCTGCCTATTGCTAATAGCTATGCAAAACATATCCCATGATGATGGCAAGGTGCATAGAAACAAGACTGCTTTCATTTAATTATCCATATCCTGCAACTAGCAGAATATAGCATCAACCTCATTTAGATGAGTATCAACACTATGTGTGTCCTTCATGCAAAGGTCATATAACTTTCTCATCAGATACACTTTATTTGACGCCATTTCTTTTTCATATGTATTGCACAACTTCTTCAAAAGCTCCTCTGCACTTTCACAGTATAATACTGTAAAGTAAACATTATCTTCTAGGTGCAATCGAATGGTAAACTTGGCTATTTCATCTAACTCATCCCAATCATCATCATCCATATCAACATGCTTCTTTGAGATTCCATTTACTGGCTTCCAGTGTCTCCTCTAAATGAGCATATCTTTAATCTAATTCTTCCATAGAGCAAAGTTTGTGCCATCAAATTTTTGGATCTGTTAAAAAGGACTTCGGTCAAGTCACTTTTTAATCTCTGTTCGGGTTCTTGGGGATGGTAGGGGTCTGATAGTGCAGAGGCCCTTTGTGTAATTTTCCCAATTTAACCACTTAACCAAACAGTAATTATACGTCAAGGCAATAACTTCTGTTACACAGCTATGATTCTTTGATTACAGTTATCTTTACACAATAGGTTACCGTGCAATTAATAATCACACAGTCGAACATACTTATCAATGTTAATACAATGTTACTGTGTTAATGATAAACGATGACAATTCAACAAGAACAGAATGACAATACTCCAGATATCTGCAAACTGCAATACAGCGTCTCCGGCGCAGTCGCCCAGACAGACAGTCTGGCAAACTTCGTCTCTCTCCTCCGAAGAACACCGTAATGCCTTTTCATTAATTGATAAAAAGGTTACAACTATTCGCTACGCCCTTTCGGTACGTGCGATGTATGAAAATAAGATTACATTCTGCCAATCCGGCGGCCTAACACTGGCACGCACGGTGGACTCGAACCCGCAAAGAAAATAAAATTAAGGCTCATCTACAATGCCTTGTATGTACATAGTTCTTGCTAATTTAAAGGTTCAGGTTATCTTTTGCTTCAAAGAATCCAGCATAAGCTTCAAAGTCTCTAGCTCCACCAAACAGAACTATTCCAGTTGGATGCTGATTTGTCGCCTCTGCTTTGTCAAGCACGTCCTCAACATTGGCAATCACTTCGGTGAGGATTTCGGCTACAATCACCTTCACAGCTTCTTGATTCTGGTGATGAGAATCCATCCGAGACGAAACTTCTTCGGAGTCTTCCATATGTGCACCTTGTGCCGGCTGCTTGACTAGAGAAGAGGGAACGGAGGAATCAATATGGATAGATGTAGCAGTGTCGTGGAAGACTTCATCTTCATGGCCAACAGTTGATCCCTGTACTTGGCTTCCAGAAGGGCTTATACGTCTGTTTTTTTGGCGAAAAAGTTAAAACAGGTCTGCATCGTCCTCGTCCTCATCCTCAAGCATGTGAGTAGATTCTTCATGCAACAAGAAGGGGGCAGTTGGAGGTGGTTGCGCAGCTTGGAGCACTGGAAAGAGGAAAGTAAGGATGTGGGGTAAACGGGAACGAGGAAGGTCACCCTTAGTAACTTGTTTGATAACCGATACACATTCACGGTGAATGCACCGGAAATAAAAGGAAGCAAAATTGACAGACTCACAGGAAGTGGTATCTATCATCGAATAGAATGGGCGGGCAATACCATAGGTACGTTTCTGTAGATTCAGGGTGGCTACCAAAAATTGCAGAGCAGTATGCTCTGGTTCAGGTCTACACAAAATGGCATACTCATTAGATGAGTGTCGGGGAAACAATTCGTGCATGATGGCCACGGAAAGAAGGGGACCATTCTCCAATCCTTCCCGAGGAAGTCGAAAAGCTTCAGCAAATGTAGCTAAAGTAATAACGACACGAGATGGTAAACACGCAATGGGCCAACACTGCTCGGTAGCAGGTGTGACGGTGATGGCAGAAATAAGTTGCGCATGGAATGGTTGACACTCCACTGAATGCCAAGGCAATTCAGCGAAGGCCAACAGACCACGGGTGCGCAAATACTCACTCACGTCTGGAGCGAGACCTGCACTGAAAGTAGCGACATTCGCTAGTGCTTCCATGGTGCGCACAAGTAAACACAAGAACGCAGAAGACAAAGAACGCACAATCACACAAACACAATAGCGATTATCAATAAAAGAAACAAGATTAAGTAGAAACGCGGGCAACATTAGGCGGTCGAAACCCTAATCATCGCGCGGTATTGGAAAGATATCCTTCATAATTACGGCATGCATGCATGAGCAGAAACAGTAACACAGGGTGGCAATTAATCATAGTTAGATACCAGAACGAGGAGATTACGGTCTGTGGTCAACCGAAATACGGGGATAAAAATAAAACAAGGGACACACGAACAAGATGAGGTACACATCATCGGTTATCGGCCGATTGTTGATATGGGTGAAGCTTAGATCCATTAATCACTTTTGGAAGGGGAACTCCGGTTAAGGTGGCCAACCGAAAAGTTGCGGGTCCCACCTGTTCAATAATTTGGTATGGACCAAACCACCGTAATTTAAATTTTCCGACCGATCTGTTTGCTTTGGCATTATAGAATAAGACGAGTTGGTCAATCTTAAAGAGAGGGGTTTTGAGAAAGCGATCATGAGTACGGGCTTGACGAAGCTGAACTTCTTGAAGGGTCGTGAAACTTTCCCAACGCTGTTCATCCAATGATCTGAGCGTATCCAATCGAAATGGCAAAGATTCTTTCGGCAACAATTTCTGAGCTAAGGCAACACGCAAACTTGGTACCACTACTTCCATTGGCACAATAGCTTCCATGCCGTAAGCAAGTTTAAACGGAGAGGTTCCGGTTGCCACTTTGTACATAGTCCGGTATGCCCATAATACGGCAGGTAGAAGTTGATCCCAACGTTCCGGACATTCCAAAAGCAATTTGTGGAGCATATTCAATAGAGTCTTATTGGTACTCTCAGCCAGACCATTAGCACGTGGAAAGTACGGTGAGCTGAATTTATGCATAACCTGAAAAGTCTGAGTCAGTACTTGCATTAAGTTGTTTGCAAACTGTGTTCCTTGGTCCGTCACTATTTCCAAAGGCAATCCATAGCGAGGGAAAACGTCCTTCATCAAGCATTTGGCCACCAAAACAGCTGTGGCCACCGTAAAGACCAAGCCTCCGCCCACCGAGTGGCATAATCTGTACAAGTCAATATGTATCGATTGTTGGTGAGGGTCGCTGGTGGTGTTATTGGGCCAATAAAATCTAGACCCCACTTCTGAAAGGGTTCCAAAGGTAAGACAGGTTGAAGGGGAAAGAAATGTCGCTGAAAAGGCTGTCCCGACCGTTGACACTCATCACATTGTAGCATCGGTGGGTGAGATCTGCTACGAAGTATCCTCCAGAGGGTACTGAATGAGCCATAGTCATAACGGATTCCGCTTCATGTGGAGGAATGCATCGAAGAAAAACCCCAGTATGATCTAAATAATATAGTTGACCCACAATCAACCGGAATCGTCCGATTGTAGACTGCCATTTTCCGCCGCAGAGCAGTGGGAGCATGAGAAGGAAGGCAGCCGTCGGTGAGGAAACTTAGTAATGTATCATAATATGAAGGAGCAACAGGAGGTGCAGCAAAGTCTTCAGTAGTTGTCTCGGTAATGTAAATTGCTGGTGTAGTGTCATCAACCCCTACCGGAGACTCACCGGAATCCAATCGAGATAGAAAATCTGCCAAGCCATGTGCTGTGCCGGGTCGATGAATAACATCATACTCGAACTCCTATAGCAGTAATACCCATCTTGCCAGTCTTCCACCTAAATGTTGCTACCGGAACAAATACACAAGTGCGGCATGATCCACATGGAAGGTGAATTTTCGGCCCAACAAATAATGTCGGAACTTCTTAACAGAATACACCAACCCGAGACACTCTCTTTTGGTCACTGAGTAGTTTATTTCGGCAGGGGCTAATCTGTGACTTGCATAATATACAGGCCGAAACCATTTGTCAGTTTGTTGCATTAGTACGCTACCAATAGCTATGTCCGATGCGTCCACAAAGACATGGAACAGACGTTCCCAATCAGGCGGTTGCAAAATTGGGGCCTACGTCAATAAAACCTTTAAACGATCAAATGCATTTTGGCATTCTTGTGTCCAATCATACTGTCGTGGAGCGCTGATCATAAGCATGTTAAGTGGTGTTGCTAAGTGAGCTAACCACCGTAAGTGCCTGCCATGCCACCGTATTTGACCAAGAAAGCGCATAACTTCTTTTGGTGTCGTTGGGACTGGTGCCTCCAACACGGCTACTACTTTATCCGGATCAACCTGTATCCCTTGTTTAGAGATAATATGGCCGATCAGTTTACCACAGGAGACCGCAAAAATAGATTTGATCGGATTCAAGCATAATCGATACTCTGTATTTTTCAAAGCAGCACCGTAAATGATACAGGTGCGCCGAAGTCTTGCCAAATAAGGAAAAATCGTCCAAATATACTTGCATAAAGGTAGTTAAGTAGGGTGAAAAGACTTCCTGCATGCATCTTTGGAAGGTACTCGGGGCATTCCTTAAATCGAACCACATTACGGTGCAAGCATAGACACCCTAGCTCGTGATAAAAGTTGTCTTCGGTATGTCCTGTTCCGCCATCCTCACTTGATTATATCCACTGTAGCCATCTAGAAAGGAATACATTTCATGCCCTGCTACCCTGTCGATCATTGTGTCTAGAAAGGGGAGAGAGAACGGATTCGGTATAGTGGCGGCATTGAGTTTCAGGTAGTCAACACAGATACGCAACTGTTTATTTTTCTTCGTGACGATTACTATTGGAGATATCCACTCTGCATGTTCGATGGGAACAATGAATCCAACCTTTAGAAGGCAATCTAACTCGGCTTTCACTTGGGCTGCATAATGCGGATTCATCCGGTAGTTGGCTTGTTTGAATGGTCACGCATCTGGCTTCAGCACCACCCGGTGTTGATAAATTCTTGGGTCTAGACCCTTCATATCCTTGTAATCCCAAGCAAAGACATATGAAAATTCACGTAAGAGTTGTACCAAATCTTCTTGGAATTTCCCTGCTAGTCCTGCCCTAATTTTTACAGTCCTTGGGTTAACCGTGTCTCCCAAGTTGTACGTTATCAATTGATCTTCTGGTACATAAAATTGTTGGGGTTTCACCAAATCATCAGCTGGCTGCAACAATTGTTGTACGATCGCTTCATCCATTGTCATATCCTCATCTGCTTCTGCTTCTCCGGTCATTGGTACAATGGTACAAACTTCCAGACTCCAGTTATCTGCTACCGACTGTAAGTCTACAGTTCCTAATGAGATAAGATCCTTATTGATCTTAAGGAAGGCCTCCTCCTCATCGTCAAATAGCCCATCCAACATGTGGAGTGGCTCTGCTACATATGGTCGTGCGTGTAACTCGTAGGGTTGCATAGCGTCCAGTGTAACTACATACCTTCGGTGATTATCTTTGAAACTTAACTCTTGGGCTGACCAATCCTGTACGACTTTGGCTTGCCTTAGCCACGGTCGACCAAAAAGTAGGTTGTAATCAAGGCTAGACTTGGGTAACTCCAGGACTACAAAAGTCATTTTAAATGTGGTTCCTTGTAGGGTGATCAGGATATTACGTACTAAGCCCACTAGATGGACTCTGGATTGGTGTGCCATTCGCACAAAAATTGTACGGGTTCAATTTGGGTCCAACCCAATTTCTTACAGAGCGTTACAGTCGCAATATTCACACTAGACCCACCATCAATTAAAACTCGAGTAATCTTCTGGTTTTTATACCAAACGGTGATCAATGGGACTGAATGATCCACCGTAGAATCAATTTCCGGTTGTATAGTTGCAGTCGTCGGAGTACATGAAGGTTCGGGACTAACCTGCTGTTGGAATTGTTGTCTTACTCCTGGCACTAAGGTGAGAAACTGTCCCAAAGGGAGTGTGATTGAAGCCTTAGATAGGATGTCCTATACCTGATCTGTTTGGGTCGTAATTCTCACCGATTCTGATGATGATTCTAATGTTGTTGGGGTAGAAATTTGTTCATTCGATCTTGCCTGTGGCATAGGGACCTGTGTTACCGGAATTGGATCAGGAAACACAGTCAGCTCCTTAGCTGTCCATTGACTAGCCTTTGCAAACATTCGCTGCTGCTCATGGATACCAGGCTCGAACACTTCAGCTGCTGGTTGCAATTGCTTACCCGATCTTGTCTGCACGACAACTGCTTGTGACTCAACTAGTGAGATATAAACCATATTGGCCATTGGATTTTGTCGCTCCTTTTGTCGTAATCTGCTGCTTCCTTGCAGAATCTACGGATGTGGCCAACCTCGCCACAAAAATGACATCAAGGGGGTGGAAGAGAGGTACCTTCAGCTGATGTACCCGCCTGCCATTGATTTGAATTGAAATTGGTGTTTTGCTGACCCCGGTAATTCCTATATCCTTGTGAATGATTGGTTCGCATCTGTGGTGGCACGTAATGGGTTGCTGGATGACCTGGTTCTTGTATAATGGCATTTACAGCTGCTCTACCCTGCACCTTGGCATTATACGCGTAGGTTTCCGTTGAGTGTCTTGTTGTGTTACAGATGGCACAATACATCTGGTTAAGGGCACAGTAGAACTGGTGTGCCATGGATTTTTGCATTTGCTGCAATACACCTGTTTGGCCGGATCATTCACTACGTTCTTACTGGCTTTCAACCATTCTAAGTCCTCTGTAAATCCTCCAACTTTGTGCTCTAGTTGCAGGACCATCGCAATAATAGCATCCAGTGTCATTCCACCCACACAGCGGATGATCATGATTTGTTTGAGTTGGGGGTTTAAGCCATTATTAACCACTGTGTGATGACATCATCAGGCAGATGAGCATGCACCGGTGGCAGCTGCCGCAGGTGCGTTCTAAACAGTGTCGCAACTCTTGGACACTCTGATGGGACTTTTGCCGATTGTTCTGCAAGTAATCAAATATCTCTGCAGGGTTCTTCTTCAATCGAAACCTCTGCAGGAATGCATTCTTTACCTCATCATAGTTACCGAAATGATTGATATCATACTCTGTTAGCCACCTCGCTGCTTCATTGATCAGCGTGGCTTGAAACACAATGGCCTTGTATGCGGGGTCGGGTGGGTGGTTCAATACTGCATAACTGATCTCAAAGGTGCACACATGTGCATCAGGGTCGTCACCCGGAAATCCACCAAACTTTGTGTAAGTCACTCCTGTTGGAACCGATTGAACTGGTATAATTGGTTGCAGTTGCTGCTGTTGGTGTTGTTGAAACTGTGGTTGCAGCTGTGGGGGTGTTTGCTGCTGAGACTCTGAACCACTCATAGTACTATTGTGAGTAGTGTTGTTGTTATCTGTCTGTTGAGAAGGTGTCTCTTGTCCTTCAGAATCTGTATTGTCAGCCTGCTCACCTTCCGGTCCAAAAATAGCGTCGAATCTCTTACTTATTTCCAAATCAAATAGCCTGTCCTCAGCTTTGGTATCAAAATTAGGTAAGCTTGCCCCGAAGAGTGGTGAACGTAATACTGATCCACCAGGTACTACCACACTATCACCAAAAAACTTCAAATTCCCACTAAATGGTACCAAATTCCCACGGGAACTTATCAAACTTTCACCGCACCAGGTTATCTTTTCACCGAAAACGGTCTCACTCGGTGACACAACTTTATCACCGAAAATAGTCGAATTCTGACCAGATAGCATCGGACTAACTGCGCACTGCGTCTCTGTACACCCAGAAGTCACTGTACCTTCTTCAAAAAGCATCGGAATCACACCGGAATCCACCGGAATCTCATCATGTGTCACCGAACTGCACCGGAATCACTGCTAACTGGCTTCGATCCTTCTACCACTGAGCTTAAATGACCTGTACTTCTACCACCTGGGGGTGTCCCTAATAGATTTGGAACTGCCTAGGGATGCTGGTCTCTCCTATACTTTGGATATGACTCGTCGGACCGAGTAACCGGCATATATCACTTCTGCACCGCTTGCCTTGCGTACTGTTCTACCTTTACCGATTATTCTAAATCTACTTCCATCTTTCGACAGACGACACCAGTGTTAAAAAGGACTTTGGTCAAGTCACCTTTTAATCTCTGTTCAGTTCTTGGGGATGGTAGGGGTTTGACAGTGTAGAGGCCCTTTGTGTAATTTTCCCAATTTAACCACTTAACCAAACAGTAATTATACGTCAAGGCAATAACTTCTATTACACAGCTATGATTCTTCGATTACAGTTATCTTTACACAGCAGGTTACCGTGCAATTAATAATCACACAGTCAAACAGACTTATCAATGTTAATACAATGTTACTGTGTTAATGATAAACGATGACAATTCAACAAGAACAGACTGACAGTACTCTAGATATCTGCAAACTGCAATACGTCTCCGGCGCAGTCGCCCAGACAGATAGTCTGGCGAACTTCATCTCTCTCCTCCGAAGAACACCGTAATGCCTTTTCACTAATTGATAAAAGGTTACAACTATTCGCTACGCCCTTTCGGTGCGTGCGATGTATGAAAATAAGATTACATTATGCCAATCTGGCGGCCTAACAGATCTCAAAATGATCTTTGCCTCGCAAGTTATAGATCCTCTTCAGAGCACTAGCACTAGACCTAGATCCACCAGATGTGCTTGAGAATTTTGATGCCATGATGATAGAGAACTAACTAGAATGAAAATGGAGCTAGAATAGTCTAGGCACCACTAAGGCTCAAGAAAGGATGAACAAGTGTCAGATTTTGGGGAAAAAAATCAATAGTCTCCCTAGAAAAATGGATCAATGAACAACAATGAACAACAAAAAGGATTATGTGAGAGTGAATGTGTTCACGTCAATAAGTGTATCAAGAAGTAAATCGACCACTATATAGTTGACAAAACCAAAAAATCTAGAAAATTTTTGCTAGTCTCTCCTCTGCAAAATGAGCATATGACCAGTGTCAAAATATCATAAAACTGCAAGTATTGACATGGAAAATTGCATAGTGAATCACTAACTCTACTGCATATAATCAATTACTCGAAAGAAGCCAACTAGGCTTATCGAGCACCTATGAACAACTAGCATACATCTCCTATGGTGAGGCTAGGTATGTCTTCCACCTACATCAATGAAGAGACCCCAACATCTAAGTGTCTGCCAGTTAAGAAAACCTCACCACGACTCTCTTTATCAAACGTAAAAGGCTTTATGCAAAAAACATAACCGCTATATAATTGACCACATGGACATACATAAGCGGTATACACAAAAGCATACATAGTGTGTATATGCTCAATATATGTAGTAAAATGATACTGAAAGGCTGAATTCACAGCCCAAACACTGGCCAACAACACTTGTAAGTGTTTGTGAACTTTGTTCTTTAGGCTTAAAAACCTGCATAGGCTTGTGGTGGCTGCTCCCACCACAAGTAAAACCTTTCAAGAAACATATAGATTTACAAGTGTTGCTAAAAACATAGCACCAAAAGGTGAACATTCATTGTCAAAGAAGTACAAAGAGCACTCTTCTTGATGTTCTTGAGCCTGTGTAGAGAGGACTATGCACGAAAGTACTCCAAAATGGCTCCAAGAATCACCCAAAAATGCTTCAAAATAGGCTTTGAAAGAAAAAAAAATGAAGATTTGAGGGCCCAAAACATGCTCAAGGTAATACAACATTAGAATTTCCCCTTCTTCAAACACCATAGGAGTGTAGCTTAGTGGCAAAAGGTTACCGGCTAAGCGAGCTCCGAGGGGAAGAATACTAGGATGGATGACCTCTTGGGAAGTACCAGGAACCTCTATCTTCCTTGATCGTTGAGGTCCTCCCTCATGCACAGCCAATGGTGCCAATGATAACTTCGGTGACTCGGAAGACAAGGTATGCCAAGGTCTATGCGTTGTTCACCACCTTAGTCGCAAGCCTTGGGGAAAGCCTTGGTTGTTGTAGATGTTACCGTTAGTGTCCATGTGAAAGGCCAAATGGCCACCGGACACTTCTTTGTATATGTTCTTTAATAAAACATATAGTGGCCTGGTCAGTCACAGACTGTATGTTCGACCGCATTTGTAAAACCTAAGAAGTCTGTCTTCGTGCTCCCTGTGTACTGCGTTTTTTGCGTATTCTACAACATCTGTGCGTAGTACTGTGTGTGGCGACCGGAGCTCGGTTTTCTACTTTGAGCATATCGTCGTGGAGCTCTCGAGAAGGAGAGTCCAGTGTGGTGCACGCCATTGAATTACTTCAGTAGAAACCCAAACTCCAATGCCGCACATAGTACTGCACACAAGGGGTGCAAAATACATAGAAAAAACACAGTACACAGATCATGAACATAGATTTCTTAGGTCCTACAAATACGATCAAAATTAGAGTTTGTTCTCGACAAGACCACTATATGTTTTATTAAAGAACATATGCAAAAGTGTTCATCAGGCATTTGGCCTTGCACATGTACACTAATGGTAACAAGATTCTGCACAGAAAACACATAGTACACAGACCACAAACACAAATTTCTTAGGTCGTACAAATGCGGTCAAACTTAGAGTATATGGCTGACCAGATCACTATATGTTTTATTAACGAACATATACAAAAGTGTCTACCAGCCATTTGGCCTTTCACATGTACACTAACCGTAACAAGGTGGAATGCAACCCACAAAATATATCTAGAGTATATGATTGTGCAAATAACTTTGAAACGGGGTAAAACCCCATTGCACCTGATGAAAGTGACATTGAGTGTTGAGCTTTGTTTCTATGTCCCCGTTTTGATTTGCACTCTTAAAAGTGCATGCAACAATGTCGCAAAATGAGCAATAAGTTGAAAAGGAGATGAACTTGCTCTGATACTACTGTTAGGTGTATGAATGAGTGAGGAAGCACAAATCAAAGTACACATAAGAGCAAAGAAGGAGATCGAAGCATATAGACATGCAATGGCTAAAAGATCCATCTATTGATAGATGATCACTAATTTGAGAATGAGTGAAGTGAGAGTTGTATGTGTATCCCTAAGTACAAAGTACCACTACATATGAGTATATCATGTATATGTGGTTACATGGGGAAAAAGCCTCTAGCCAAACTAGAAAAAAAGTTTCCATGGATAGGGAAATGGTTCACATCAAAGCTACTCGAGGGATAGATAAGTGTGACAAAAGTCTGCTCTATAATTGGAGCATGTGATCATAGAAATATAAATGTATCACTTCCCAACATTGCATCCAAAAAAACATGAAATGATCACTACATGGTACTATTCCCTCCATAAATCTAAAGCACCAAAGAAGCCAACTTGACTAGCATGCACCTATAAATCTACTAACATTCATATGTTATGGATAGCTAGGGTATGTCTTCCACTTGCATCATCAAAGAGACCCAAAAACTTTGGCTATCTTCCATTTAGGGAAGCCTCATCATGACCTTTGTTAACATGTCAAAAGGCACAAAATCATCTGCCATGTCAAACCACATCCGTACATAGGCAAGACACGTATGAAATGTTTTAATGATCATGTGTGAGAAAAAGATCTCAATATGACTCAAATCAACACACATTGAATGTGAAAAACTTGAGTTACAAGAGGCCCTAAACATTGATGTGTAGCAAGAGAGAACAACACAAAAAACCATTCTTCTTGGAGTTCTTGAACATGTGCAAAGAAAATATGCACCGAAAAGCTTTGAGATGGATCCAAAATTACTCAAAGGCTTCTTCAAACAAGCTCTAGAAGGTGAAAAAAAGAGCTTTGAATAAACAATAATGCCTTAGCCTTGTCTTTCTCCCTCCTCAATAACCAAGTGTGTATCTTAGTTGCAAAAAATACTAGTTAAATGAGTTTCAGGAAAGATAATACTAGGATGGGTGATCTTTCAAGAAGTTTTTCCTTCATATACTTTGATGAATGAAGTCTTCCAATGCATACTAAAAATTAGTAACTTTAGTGACAAGGATGATAAGGAAATGATAAGGTATATGCAAAGCTTGTTTCCTTTGTCATGAGCCTTGGAGTTGCTCTGGGGTTGCATGTTTTGACCACACTATTCAAACTATCAATGATATGTGCATTTGCATGCAAAACTACTCTAATACTAGTGAAGTAGAACTACTCAACTCCTCACAGCACGAATTATCCTTTTGATCAACATCATAAATGATCTATATTCTTGTCTGTATAGAATTGCATAACGACATAAAGAACTAGAAAATAGAGATTACAATGTTGTTGTATGTAGGTTTCATAAATGAATGTTTTCACTCCAATGGGTTGCTAACTAGAACACTATATGTTTTATTAGAACATACATGTAGAGTGTTTGGAAGTCATTTGACCTTTCAAATAAAGATTTATGATAACAAAAGGGACTATGGAATATTGTGCACGGTGTTGAAATACATCCTACCACAACTATAAATATTCAAAATATAGTTCAAGGAGGAGGTGTAGAGTTTGGAGTTTGAGGTCTGTGAAATCTCACAAATAACACAAGGAAGAAGAAGAAGATTGGCACACAAACACAACACTGAATGAATTACCAAGTGAATGTATGAATTCAAGTAACTAGCTAGGGTTATAGGCATATATACAAGCCGGGGAAAAAACCTCTAAAAGAGGAAAAAATATGCCCCAACGGTCCTAAGTGTTTTCACACATATCACTACCGAAATATATCAACAAATCCCCCCTAGGAGTGATACTATGAACAAGGAGCTGGCACCCATGTATAAGGAAGTGCCAAGCTATGTGGAAAGAGATCAATCCACAAAAGGAAGTAAGCCCAAATCTTTGCAAAAATCTACAAAATTCTCCCCAAGCAAAGCCTTGGTGAAAAGATCTACCACGTTATCCTATGTGGGCATATATGTGAAATTGATCTCTCCAACAGAGGATATCTCCTTGACATAATGATAGTGCACCTCAATGTGCTTTGTGCAACCATGGAAGACAAGGTTCCTTGCAATTGCCAATATGCTCTCACTATTAGTGAAGATAGTGGTGGTAGAAGATTGACCAACGTCCAAATCAGTCCAAAAACATCTGAGCCACACACACTCAACAGTCATTGTGAAAGCTTCCCTATACCCAGCTCACAATTAGAAGTGGCCACAATAGGTTAATTCTTGCTCAACCAAGATATGCATGAACTACCAAGCATGACGCAAAAACCACTGGTGGACACATGAGTGCCATAACAACCAACCGAGTCATAGTCAAAAAAAGCATGTAAATCTAACAATAACGACCCCCCTTTGGGATAAAACAATCCAAGTAACCGGGTACCGCTCAAGTAGCGAAAGATGTGCTTAATTGGTGGCCAATGCTCGACACCTAGGCAATACAAGAAAACAAATTGAATATCAGATTGAGTTATGCATACATAAATCAAGCATCCAATAACTTGCTGATAGAGAATAACATCAAATGCATCTCCAACATCATGAAGACTGAACCATAAACCTGTTTCCATAGGATTGGCAACATGTTTGCAATAGGCAAAAATGTTGTAATAATGTGTCAATATATTTTGTTTGACACAAAGTTATTCCCCCATCAACTTGCATAAACTCAATGCCCAAATATTGATGCAAATTCCCCAAATCTGACATCTCAAAAGAGGCATGCAAATCAGCCTTAAATTGAGCAATATGCTTCTCATTAGGACCAATGAGTAGCATGCCATCAACATACACAACAATGAACATCATCTACATGCTTAACATATAAGGTGCTTTCAAGTGGACTGTTCTTAAAACCATTTGCAATCAAGTAGGCATGTATCTTTTCATACCAAGCATGTGGTACTTGCTTCAAACCATATAATGCCTTTTTCAATCTGCAAAATTTGTTTTCATAAAAAATGTTTTGGAGTCTTTATATAGACTCTTGAGGATATGAGCACACCTTTTGTTCATGTTGAATTCAAAATTAAGTGGGTTTGGTAGTTTAGATTGATTGGAGTCTTTTCCTAAAATCTAGGAAAAGAGAAAGTTGAAGTCATATCTACCTCTTGATTGATTGATTGAGAACCAATCTCAACTACTTCTAAATCATGGCTTTTGGGCCTTTTAATCTTTCTTTTTACAAAGATAAATACCTCAAATCTTATAAGAAATGATCATAAGTGATCAACCAATTAATAAAAAGAAATAATGTGCACATAAGTGCTATTCTTCAACGTACATATATGGGTAGATGGTACCATACCATCCAAATGATGGATTTGATGAAGGGCATATCCACCTCAAGCATAATGTAAGCTTGATGTTCCAATAGATTCCCCTCAAGCTAAATTATGCTTGAGTCTTCATTCTCTTATAGGTTGAATACCTGCCATAGCTTTGAATCTACAAAGCTTTATCCCATCAAGTGCCTTTGTCTTCATGTCTACTATTTGCTTCATAGTAGGAACAAATGAAATGTCAATTTCCTTTGCCATAGAATTCTCTCTTACAAAGTGGTAATGAACTTCTATGTGCTTTGTCCTTGCATGAAAAAATGGATTTGCAGTTAGATGCATGGAACTTACATTATCTCCAAGTAAGTGAGGTTTTGGAACTTACAAGTGCCAGATCTGAGTACAACTCCTTCAGCCATATTGCTTCTTGAGCTGCAATAGTAGACCTCTATATTCTGCTTCAGTTGAAGATAAAGCAATCTTTGGTTGCTTCTTGGAACTCCATGACACCAATTATGAACTTGCAAATGCTAAGTATCCAAAGATGCTTCTTGTATCATCGTTTACTCTTGCCCAATCTGCATCTGTAGATTTTGATATTCAAATATGAAGATTAAGGATAATAAATACCTTCATTAAGTGTCCCTTTAAGGTACTTGAGTACTCTCTTTGCAGCATCCATGTGTGGCCTTCTAGGTGCGTGCATGAACTGACTAAGCACTCCCACACTATATGATATGTATGGTCTTGTGTGACTAGCATATATCAAGCTACCAACTAACCTTTGATACTCTTTAGGAACATCAATCTGCTCATCTTCAAAAACACTTAGTTTATGGTTCAATGCCAAAGGTGTACATGTAAGCTTTGTGTTCTCCATTTTGAACTTGAGAAGTAGGTCTTGAATGTATCTTCTCTGACTTAGATACATCCCTTCATCTGTATAAATCACTTGCATACCTAGGAAATATGTGAGCTCACGAAGTCACTGATTTTGAACTCCTCTTGCATGTGCCTCTTGATCCTTTGAATGCCATTCAGATCATCACCTATCACAATAATATCAGCTACATATACACATAGATAGATAATGTCATTGTGATCCCTTTTGATGTATAAAGAAGGATTTGAGTTGCTATGTTTGAACCGTTGATCTTGAAGGTATGTAATCAACCTATAATTCCAAGCTCTAGGAGCTTGTTTCAATCCATACAATGTTTTCTTAAGTATGGACACATAAGATGTATGATTAGGGTTTTCAAAATCAGGTGGTTGTGACATTTATATCTCTTCACTTATCCAACCATTTAGGAATGCATTTTTCACATCAAGTTGGAGGAGTCTCCAATTTGTTGCACCAATATCAATGTTCTGATTTCAATCATCTTTGCAACTAGTGAGAATGTTTCCTCATAGTCTATACCATGAGTTTGTGAGCACCCTTTGGCAACTAATCTTGCCTTGTACTTGCAAATTGATCCATCTACATTTCTTTTAACTTTATATACCCATGTGCAACCAATTACCTTTTGATTGGGTGATATTGGAATCAAATCTCAAGTGTCCATCTCTTTCAATGCATCTATTTCTTCTTTCATGGCCTTTTCCCAATTAGGGTTTCCCTTTGCCTCTCCATAGGTTGAGGGTTCCTCTGAAATTGAGTCCTTTGCCAAGTAGATTGAATGCTTTGTAACAAATATGGAATTATATCCATACCTTTTTGGTTGTCTTTTCTCCCTTGTTGACCTTCTAGGTGCTCCCTTGGAGAATTCTCCACACTCTTGCATCTTTGCTTTGCCACTATACTTCCATAGCTTGTAATCCTTGTCCTTATCATCTTGGTCATCATATGTATTAGTTCTTGGATCTTGGACCTATGTATCATGCTTGCTCCCTAATTGATAAGAATTAGAATCAAGATCATATGCCAGAGTTACCTTTTGTTTGTCTTTGTCATACCAAGACCTGTGTTCTTCAAACACAATTTCTACTTGTAGTACATTGCTTGGTTGAAGGGTTATGGAACGTGTAACCCATTCAAGTTGAGTCATACCCAATAAACACTACCTTTGTTGCCCTTTCATCTAGCTTACCTCTTATTTGTGATGGTACATGAACATGAGCTAAACAACCAAACACCATGCAATGTCCAAGACTAGGTTTTCTTTGATACCTTGCTTCATAAGGAGTCATACCTTGAAGTGATTTGGATGATATCCTATTGACAAGGTACATAACAATCGAAATAGCCTCTACCCATAGATAATGTGGCAACCTCTTTTCTTTAAGCATTGTTATGGATTATTCAACCAATGTCTTGTTTCTTCTCAAGAATTCCATTCAATTGAGGAGAGTACCTGGTAATCACTTCCCTTTTGATACCTTTATCCTAAAAGAACTCTTCAAACTCTTTGGAGAAGTATTCTCCCCTTCCATCAAATGTGAGCTTCTTGAGTGATCTACCTCTATGATTCTCCACATGGAGAAGTATTCTCCCCTTCAATCAAACACTTCATTCTTTCTCTTGATAAAGTACAAAATAGTCCATCTACTATGGTCATCAATAAATGAGACATAATACCTTGATCTTGCCAATGAAGCTTCTTGTCTTGGCCCCCATACATCTGTATGTACTAAGTCCAATAAGTTATTGTGGATGTAGCCTTTGTGGTTGAATGGTTGTCTTTGTGCTTTCCCAATTTGACATGCATCACATATGTTGATCATGTGTTGCTTTGATATGTCTGGAGATCCAAGAACACTTTGATCCTTGCATATATCTTTCAAGGTTCTTTCATTCACACGAGCTAGCCTCTTATGCCACACTTCAAGCTCACTTAGGGTTTGATGCCCAAACTTGAATAGAGCTATGTTTTTGGTTTCTTCTGATTCAAAAGTACAGATCCTACCATGCTTTTCACATCTGGCTATCTTCTTGAAGCCTTGACATGGATCTTCCACAAAAGCTCCATGTTGGGTAAACCTAACTTGCAAGCCTTTCTCAGCTATTTGGCCTACACTTATTAGGTTTTTTGTAATAGTGGGAACATAGAGTACATTGCTCAAAATATTTTTCTTTCTATTGTAAACTTTGACAATATCAATCTTCTCAACACTATGCTTTGTGTCATCCCTTGTTTGAACTTGATGTCTATGTTTTGGAATTTCCAAATCAGATAAGAGAGCTATGTTGCCCCCAACATGATTTGGACATCCTGAATCTATGTAGAATAAATGATCATCTTCTTTACCTTCCTTGTGGCTTAGATTCACAAAAGAAATGAGTCTTCATGTTGTTTATCACAATAATTGTTGTAGTCCCTTCTGTTATGGCCTCTATTATCATTGTTGAGGTTGTGTCCACCTATGCATCTATTGTTGCCATATCCACCTCTTCCACTTCCTTGGGTCTTCCCATTGAACCAACAATTCTAAGTGGTGTGGTTGTTCTTATAACAGATGGCACAAGGTTGAACATTCTCGCCTTTATTCTTGTCATGATTTGGTCCTTTCTTCTTCCCTTTCCAATTGCTCTTGCCTACAAAGCTGGCTTGAGAAGTATCCTCTTCATCTTCTTCCTTATTTCTTGCCTTTCAGCTTCTTGTTCTTCTTATCTACATATAGAGCACTAGTTGAATTATCATGATAGGAGTTACCTTCCTTTATGCTATTGTTGGCCTCTTGATTGAAGAGTTGCCCAAGAAAGATGTTGAAGTCTGCAGTTTGCACATCCATGATGAGATCATAGGCTATGGTGAAAGATTTCCATTGGTTGTCACTCTAATGCAATTGAGAATTTTCCTCATGATGGCCTCTTCTTCAATCAAATCTCCAATGGATGCCAATTGATCAGCAACCTCCTTCACCTTTGTAACAAAATCAATGATGGTTTGTTTTGAAGTCTTCTTTATCTGATTGAACTCATTCCAAAGATGGTTCTTCCTTGCTTTTGTACTAGCAGAAAAGAAAGTCTTTAGGGTATCCCAAGTCTCTTGAGATGTCTTGCGCATCTAATATGTGTTAATAGGAAATAAAAGATAGAGTTGCGTATGTATGACCTTGCTTGAGCATCCCTTGCACACCAAAGTTTGAGCTTATCTATTTCCTCTTGAGTAGTCCTCCTTTGGGTCTTGGAATAGGCATTGCTTCATCACCTAATACAATCCCATATAGATTTCTTCCTTTCAAATAAGCCTCCATTCTGATTTGCCAAGCAGCATAATTAATTCTTCTATCAAGCTTCTCAATCATTGATGGAAAATCATCTCCCATCTTGAAGTTGCTCTGATACCACTGAAAGAAGTTGGAGAAGCTTGGAAAGGCTTGGAAAGTTGAGTTGTCAAGTGATGAAGCTAGTCCAGCAAAACAACATAGGACCATCCCTAGCTCTTTGGATATGTAAAATAGACCTTGTAGGATTTTGCTTAGTGCAATAAAACCCAATAGGTACTTTGGAACATAAAAAAGAAAAATTTGATGCAAAATAGATAACTTGCACCTTGACTAGCTCACAAAAACCTTCTAAACAAGAATGGAAGTTATGACTTCAAACGCTGAAGTCATAACTTCCATCCTTAAGGGATCACAATTACAATTGGAAACATTCCTCTTAAGGAAGTGTCATTGTTGGCAGTAGCCAAAGGCACAGACAACGAGGAAGTATGTGAAGGTGGATTACAACGAAGTAATGGAGAGCCAAGCAATCTATTTTTGTAAAGAAATATGTTTTATATTACTTTTTCACAAACTCTCTAGAGTGATTTTCATCACTCTTGTATCATATGTAACATAGAACAACCACCTTTGTAATTAGTAGCTCCATTTTGTGCAATCAGAGGAGTCCTCGAGCTTGACGAGCTTAGGTAGAACAAGCCTACCAATTTTGGTTATTTTTAGATCTCGTTTGGACCTTCAAATAGTACCTAGAACCTATTTTTTAACTATGCCAGTCATTTGATGTGAAACTGGTCAAAACTAGTCAAAAAACTATAAATAGAGCTAGAGAGCTCATTTTTGAGGTTGGCTAGTGTGAGCTTAGAGCTATTTTGAGCTTGTAATTGAGATGTTGAGTAATAGAGTCTATTTGCATACCTTCCATTGTGTCTTGCTTGTCTCTTCCTTGTGTGTGTGTATGTGAGTGTGCATCTCTATGCTTCTCACCTTCACTCTCACTACATCTCGCATTCACGATCTTCATATCACTCCTATCTCTTCTGCGGATTGACATTAAGGAGGTGGAGCTTCTTAACGTGGTACTTACCATTGTGTTAGAGCAACACCAAATTTGGCGCCGTTGTCGGGGATCGAGTCTAGGACGAATGTGTGATGGTAAGAATATAGCAAGAAGTGGCATTGGAAGGTAAAAATTTCAGTTTTTGTTGTGGTCTTTAAGTAGTTTATTGTATTTTTCATCTCCTCTACACTCCTCCTTCACCAACGCATCATCTTCACCCACTCTGAAAAAATAAAAAAATTCACCATATCCACCCATCCTCCTCATTTCCCCTCATTTGTGCATGCAAGAGAGAGAGAGAGGGAGAGAGAGAGCTTTTGTGCTTGTATGTGCATGTGTTGTTTTGAGCTTTCTTGCAGGTACAGTGCTCCAGAGCAGCAGGAAGGCTTCCAAAAGGTGAGAAATCCACTTTCTGTCAAAATCTACCGTAGGTGTCGGACCATCACGATGGTCTGACAAAGTCAACACTTTTGGTAAGCGAGTACACCACGAGGTAGGCGACCTTTGCGCACACACAAATCCACAAGTGCATACAAAAAATTTGCATTTTGGTGGACCATCGCGACGGGCTCACTCCTTCGCGATTGTGTCACACCATCACGATTGGCTCACACCATCACAACGGCTCGGCGGGACCATTGCGATGGTCTCACACCATCGCAACGGTCTCGCACCATCGCTATGGTTCACTTGAACCATCACGACGGTCACTAACCATCATAGTGATCCCATCAATCCCACGCCATCGTGATGATCCCCTGCGACGTGTCATATTAGACCATCGCGAGGATACCGAGTATGCCATCATGACGCTTCAAATTCGGACCATTGCGATTGGCTCAAGCCATCGTGCCTCGTGACCATTGTGACAGTTGCGTTGACCGTTGACCATCGCTACATGCTCATGCCATCGTGATTGCTCACTAGATAGACCATCATGATGCTTCACGTTAGACCATCGCCACACCTCGCACGATCGGACCATCGCGATTGTTCACCTCAGCCATCGCGACAGTCCTAGACCATCGCGATAGTCCCAGACCATCGCGACAGTCACAGAACATCGCGACAGTCCTAGACCATCGCGACAGTCCCAGACCATCACGACAGTCCCAGACCATCACGACAGTCCCAGACCATCGCGACAGTCCACCCAAAACGACAAAATTAGGGTTTGATTTTTTTGGGCAATTTTGAGGCTATTTTGAGAAAAATTTTGGGTGGTTAAGCTTATTGGAGACCCCTTAGCTCATAATTGAAGAAAAACTTGTTTGTCAATTTTTACCCCCGAGAGCCTAAACGTTCATATCTTTTTCATTCGAAGTCTGATTTTTGAGCTTTATAGCTCGTTAGAAAGCTCTTTACGAGTACTATGGAGCCTTTGCTGTTTTTTTTCAAGAAGAATAGTTGATTTTTAGATAAGATAATTTGAGGTTGACCATCATTGGGACTAGAATAGAAAGGGGGCATTTGATAAATTTGGGCCAAAGGAGAAAGGACCCTTAAAGGTGTATATATCAAAGTTCTTGATCATTAATTTAAGGATTGGTCTAACATTGGCTTTTTACAGGTCTAGCAAGAGCTATCCAAGGCAATCAAAGCAAGGCACTACAGAACACGAGGCTTGGGAAGTGCTACTTCTTGGGCATCAAAGCAATCAAAGAAGCTGACGTGAGGTTGGAAGAATACTCAACCCCCTGAGTCAATTATTAGCTTAGGCTAAACGTTTAGAATTGTGGATTAAATAAGAACGACGATAGGAACGCATCAAGTCCAAGAGACTTAATCTTTCAAGTCCAAGACTGAGATAAAAGTGTGCGATACAAAAAAATTAAAGGAAAGAACTTAAGTCTGACGAAACGAGAACTCAAAAGTACAACGGAAAGTCGACTTCTAACGTATACATTGAGACAAGATAAGAATTTAAAGGAATTAAAAACCAAACAAGCAATTAAGGACAAAGAAACATTGATGATCAGAGTGTGTACTAAGTGACTCAAGAAGTAAATTCAGGAACCTTAGATCGGGAAAGCTATAGGTAAGTCAGACCGATGATGCCTTAGATCATCAGAAGCAAGCATAGGAACTATTGCACGTTCGTGGGCACAACAATTGAATAGCTACCCTTACGAGTTGGGCTCAGATACCAGTGAATCAGAAATGGCCTTTAACATGGAAGGACTAGAAGGAGGGTTAAACATAGCATATTTGAAAAGACCCGAAGGACCCTACAGAACTCAATTAGAATATGTCCAAACCAACCACTTAGGTGCTCGCATCTATGAGGATGGTTTGCGAAGATCAGTTGTGCAATTGCACACCTGGCCAACCCATTGGATTGGAACATCTAGTGGTGAAATTTGAAAGAGACGCATACATAGACAAAGAAGGAACAATGTACATCATAATTACTCAACAGAATCATAGCAATGAGTTTGGTGTAGTTCAATTAGATACGGAAGCGAGATCCCAAGGGAAAGAACCACTAGGAGAAGAACCTAGGACACCTAGAGGGAAATCCATATTGACAAGAGTACTAATCCCAGATTGGATCCCTTAGGATAACAGAAGCATAGAATTGTTTCGGAATAAGGAAACTGATGAAGCATTTTGAAGGTACAGAATGGAACAACCTAGTGAAGTAGGCTCCATCATGGTTTATAAATTCAAGGACCCAGATCCTCTTGAAAAGGTTGTATACCTAGATGATACTTTGGAACAAATATTTGTAGTACCAGACCATGCGACAAATACCTACACATGGAGAGGTGAGCTAGTATTCCCTCCATCTCGAACAAATGTAAACACGGGCCATTAGGGTGCTAGAACATCCTCAGCCCATGGCACTCAAAGAGACAAGAACAAAGAGAGAACAGAAGTAAGTTTCACTCATCCCATAGGGAGAGATAGAACCACCATGGACACTGATAGATTGGAAAGACAAAGGGAACCTAGAATACCGGGTGGTAGAGATGATTTTTCTCTACCTAGACAATGTGAACACCCAAGGGTTCTAAGAACCACTCAATTAGTAAAGTCTATGAAAAAATACTTTGATGGGACAGGAGATCCATATGACCATGTTGCAGAATTTAAGCAAGTGCTACGAGCAGAGCAAGTAGAAGACATGTTCACACAATACAATGCATTTGGACTAACGTTAAAGAACACGACTTTAAATTGGTTCCAACCATTGCAACAAAGGCAATTTAGGGATATCCATTACTTGTTAGAGTCATTGATCATAGAACTCTCTAAAAGTGGAATCAGACATGATACTTTTTCGTTAATTCATAGCTTCAAACAGAACCCTCAAGAAACAGTTAGGCTTGCAGGATGTATGTTTAGGCAATATGTTGAGAGATGTCCGATGCAAGAGTTACCTTCATAGGCCAAGCAAGTGTCATTATTTATAGATGGCCTCTTCAACTCTAAATTACGCTCTTATGTGTACTTGAAGAAACCCAGAACATTAGAGCAAAGTGTAAGAATTTGTATAGACATTGAGGACAACCTAGGAGACAAGTTGGAACTCTCAAAAGTCTATAAGGACTCAGATTGTTCATCTCTAGCATCCTCAAAACTGTCTTACTCGATAGAAGACCTAACAGAAAAAGTAACCCAGAAACTAGGAGTTTCTAGCAAACAGATGCATAGGTTAACAACAAACAAGCATTGTTACACCTGTGGTGGTGATCATATGGAAAATGTGTGTCCTAATATAACACAACCGCAATCCAACCTTAGGAGCCAATACTGTACAATTGAGAGATGATACACGAATCACACGGCCTTGAACTGCCCATACAACAGGCAAATAGTACGACAGAACTACCTGCAAGCATACCCACAACCAGGTAGGTA
The DNA here is from genome assembly GCA_020310875.1 of Ceratopteris richardii. Classification (NCBI taxonomy): domain Eukaryota; kingdom Viridiplantae; phylum Streptophyta; class Polypodiopsida; order Polypodiales; family Pteridaceae; genus Ceratopteris; species Ceratopteris richardii. The sequence continues at coordinate 56,934,687 of CM035410.1, read as the reverse complement.
TCAAGGTCAATACAATGCTTAGCCTCATTACTACAGGCCTCCACAGAACTATCCTTATCAAGCTCAATAGAGACCAAAACCTGTTTTAGCTCAACAACCACCCCCACCATCGAATGTCATCCTAGTTAAATACGCTGCTACAGAAGAGAACCTCAATAGGGCTTTAGTGTCTTCTTCACCCTTGATCACAAAAAGTGATCCGAATTCCAACAGTTTTGACTGAACTGTTGGTGCAAGTCAATCACCAATTGAAGTTTTGATGAAGGATTGAAGTGAAGGATTGAAGAAAAGATCAATTTATGAAGCATGAAGAAAGTACATGTTTAGAAGATGAAGATGTGTATACATATGTACATTAATTTAGAGATAGCTCACATATACCTTTTGTATGGTCATGAGCTTGTACATATTTGCCTATATATACAAGGAAAAATGTCGGGGCAAATATGAGAGAGCATGTGAAGAGAAGAATTAGAAGTATTTTGAGTCATTAGATACTTTAGAAGTGGAGGATATCTCTCTCATCACTCAGATGTAAAACGTTTCAAAAATGAAGAAAAGTTGCACCCGATATTTCTGTGTGTACTCCTTTTGTGTTTAATCTTTTGTGAAATGATTTTGTATAAGTCTAAGTCTATAGTTGATTGACCTTTGTACAAGTTTTCATATCCTAATTGTGATCAAGCTGAGAGAATTGAGTGTAGGAACATTCACATGTGTGAATAAGAAGAAGTCAAGTTGTAGGAGGTGCAAAATTTGATGCTAATGTTTTGGTCATTTCTCCTTCCACAATGTAAAGTTTTGAGCAAGCAAGCACTCATTATTTAAGTTGGAAGGTAAGCTACCTATGGCTAAAAGCTTTCAGTAAATGGGTTGTAATTTGGGAGAATCATGCTTTAGAAGTTGTAGGCGTCAAAGTCGACTGTAAAGAGCTACAGTTTTAGACATAGGTGAATTGTTTAGATCATCTCTCAAGATCTACTGAGTCTTTTGAGATGGTTTAACTTGAAGAAGGTGCGCAAACTATAGGCAATACCTTGGGCAAAGTTTTGTCAAAAACTTTACACATTTGATTAGTCAATGAGTAAGATATGTGCAACAGACTTTCTGAGTAATTACTCTCTTCACAATTTGTTCAAGATTTTGGTAATTGAGCATTGATCCTCCAAATTTGTAAAGGTTTTAAGTTATTCTTGATATAGAGGTGCTCTAACTTCAAGGATAGCGTATTATTTTGGAGATTAACACTCTCCATTAGTGGTATCAAAGCAAGAATCATCAAAATTGAAGAAAGGAGGACCCCGACTATTGTGGTCATAAAGAATTCAACATTTGAAGATTCTAAAGGTGAAAGTTTGAGAGAAAATCTTGAGAAGGAGGCCAAAAGATATCAAGAAGATCAGAGGGAACTTCATGCAAAGTAAAGGTACACTTATTCCTTATAAAGGTTGAAGAATTTAATACACAGGTGAAGAAAGGATGGGAGATTCTCTTCATATAGAGAAATTGGATCGAGAAAACTATCCAACTTGGTCAATGAGGATGGAAGCTCATCTCATGAGCAAAGATTTGATAGGTTACATTACAAGTGAAGAAGAAAAGCCTCAATTCAGAGATCCTAGTGTTCCAACTAGAGATGAACTATCAAATTTGAAGACCTGGATGAAGAGGGATGCTCAAGCTAGGAGCATTATCTACATGGGAGTTAATGACTACTTGCTACCTCACATTAGAGGTCTTGAAAGTGCAAGTGATATATGGAATGCTTTGGAGGAGCATTTCCAAAACACTACAAAGTCAAGGAAGGCATCTTTGTGGGCAGAGTTTACCACATTCAAGAAGAAGGCATCTCAATCCATCTCTGATTATGTAACAAGGATGAAGGACATTGCAGATGCATTAGGAGCAGTTGATGAAGATATTGAGGAGGATAAATTGGTAAGGCGAATCCTCACAGGTTTGAGAGGTGATGACAAATGGAAGCCATTCATTTTGTCTACTGAATTGTCACTAGATCATTTTACTCCTGATTTAAATCAATTGCTAGGACACATGCTAACCTTTGAGCAGGATGTCAAAGGTGAAAGTGATAAGAGTGTAGGTCAAGCAATGTATTCAAAGGATAAGAAGAAGAATAGCAAAGGGAAGCAACAAGCAAATGAAGATGAAGGTACAACTAGCCAAGCTAACTTCCTAAGAGGAAGAGGAGGTGGGAAAGGTAGAGGAAGAGGTAGAAGTAATAAAGATGGAGTCAAAGCTTGCTGGATTTGTGGTAAGACAGATCACTTAGCTCATGATTGTTGGCATAATAATCAAAATAATGGTGGATATAATCAGAACTTTAATTCAAGAGGAAGAGGTGGCAGAAATCAAAGAGGTAATTGTATAGGTAGAGGTTACTTTGGAAGAAATGCAGGTAGAGGATTCCAAAGGCAATCCTACAACAATACCTACTTATACAATTATGCTTCAAATCAAAAGGAGGATTCAACCTTGATTATGAATGCAACTTGCGAAAGGAAAAGTGAAGACCAAAGAGTCTTCTACATTGACTCAGGGTGTAGCAATCACCTAAGTGGTAACATAGCCTTGATGACTGATTTGGAGAATAAGGTAACTAATCATGTAGTTCAAATAGGTGACAATACAAAGCACAATGTGAAGTCAATTGGATCAGTGAAGGCCAAGGGTGGAAGTACTCTTCTCAGTAAGGTCTTGTATGTTCCTACAATTCCAAAGAATCTGATAAGTGTAGGGCAAATTGTTGAAAAAGGATATGAAGTAAGCTTCACTAATGATGGAGTTTTGGTGGAAGACCATAGCAATGGGTATAAACAAATTGTTTCATGGAAGAAAGAAGGAAGACTTTTCACATTGAAGATTCAAGGTAATGTTGGTCATACCTTGTTTACTTATGGAGGACATAAGATCTCTGAGTTGGATCTTTGGCATAAGAGGCTTGGACAGTTTAATGAAAGAGGTATTCAAGATATGGTTAACAATGGTTCAATGCTTGGATTGCCTAATGTTGCAGGTCAACATATGACATACAGATGTGAGGCATGTCAATTAGGTAAGGCTCATAAGCAATCATACAATAAGCACGGATTTATGTATTCAGAGAAGCTTGAATTGGTACATATAGATGTGTGGGGACCTTCAAAAGATTTCAGTATAAATGGTTCAAGATATTATGTGATTTATGTTGATGATACCACCAGGTGGATCACTATCTATGTGATCAAAGATAAATCAGATGTATTTAATACATTTAAACATTATCATGTGTATGCAGAAAGAATCACATGACAAAAGTTGAAGAGACTAAGGTCAGATGGAGGGGGAGAGTATTTCTCTAATGAGTTCAATGATTACTTATGGAATGTAGGTATAAAAAGAGAAGTTACTTGCATGTATTCTCCTCAACAAAATGGTGTAGCAGAAAGGAGAAATAGAACTCTTGTTGAGTTTGCAAGATGCATGATGAAGGAGAAAAATTATCCCAATTATTTGTGGGCTGAGGCTGTAAATATGGCTACATATTTGGTCAATAGGTTACCATGTAAAGCTTTGCAGGGTATGAAACCATATGAGGCATGGTGCAGTAAGAGACCTACCTTAGATCATTGCAAAGTATTTGGATGTTTGGCGTATGCATATGTGCCATCTCAATTAAGGCACAAATTGGAACCTAAAGCTGAAAAGTATGTGTTCATTGGATATGATGATAAGCAGATGGGATATAGGTTGTGGAGTCCATCCACAAAGCAATTCCTTGTATCAAAGGATGTTACATTTGATGAGCAAGGTACTTGGTGTGCAGGTACAATCAATATACATGCAGGTGATGAAAAAATTGTGAATCAGAAGAAAGGTAAATCAAAGGTTCAAATATTTGATGAAGAAGAGAATAATGAAGTATAGGTTGAAGTTGAAGAAGTGCCAAGGTTTGATCTAGAATGTGATGAACCAGAAACCTCAAGAAGTGGAGAACTCAGAAGGTCATCAAGACACAAATGGAAACCTACAAGGTATAGCTATGACACTTCTTTTTTGGCTACTAAAGATTATGTTTATAATATAAAGGCAGATGAAGACCCTTCTACATATGAAGAGGCAAAAGGTAAGGAAAATTGGGAGAAAGCTATGTAGGAAGAGTATGATGCATTGATGGAGAATGAGACATGGGATTTGGTTCCTAAACCAAATAGTCAGAAGTTCATTGGATGCAAATGGGTCTACAAGACAAAGAGGTATGCAGATGGAAGTGTGTCTAGGTATAAAGCTAGACTTGTTGTGAAATGGTTTGCTCAGACATATGGCATAGATTATGATGAGACCTATAGTCCTGTGGCAAAGATGACAACCATCAGGACACTCATAGCTATTGCTGCATGTAAAGGTTGGAAATTATGACAATTAGATGTGAAGAATACTTTTCTAAATGGTTATATTTTAGATGATGTTTTCATGGAGCAACCACAAGGATTCACAGATGAAAGGTATCCAGATCATTTATGTAAGCTCAAGAGAGCTTTGTATGGTTTGAAGCAGGCCCCAAGGGCATGGAATTATAGACTTGTGAAGGTCTTGAAGGAACTTGGTTTCAGCTTGCTTGTCAAAGCAACTGATGATGGGTTCATTTACATGTGCATATATGTTGATGATATAATTCTTACAAGTATAGATGAGAAAGGAATTCAAAGCCTAAAGAAACAAATGGTGAAAGAGTTCAAGATTATTGACTTGGGAGACTTGTCATATTTTTTGGGCATGGAGATCTCATACACTCAACATGGAGTGTACGTAACTCAAGAAAGGTATTTGAAGAACTTGTTGATCAAGTTTAAAATGGAAGATTGCAGGGTAGCACCTACTCCAATGCAGGTGAATCACAAATTGAGCAGATATGGAGGAGAAGATTTCAAGGACATGAAGCTATATCAAAGTTTGGTTGGTAGTCTGATCTATGCTACATTAACTAGGCCTGATTTGTCATATGCAGTAGGAGTGTTGTCTCAATTCATGCATTGTCCTAGAAAAGAACATTGGGTTGCAGGACAAAGGGTGTTGAGGTACATTAAGGGTACACTCAAAGAAGGTTTTTATTATGGTTTTACATAAGATACAAACATCAAGATATATAGTGACACAGATTGGGCAGGTAATCCTGATGATAGGAGATCAACATATGGATACTTGTGTTATGTGGGAGATAAGTTAATCTCTTGGTGTTCAAAGAAGCAACACACATTTGCTTTATCATCCACAAAGGTAGAGTACAAAGGTATGGCTGAAGCTGCAAAGGAAGTGAAATGGCTTAAGACTCTTATGAAGAGTTTTGACATTATTCAGAGTACACCCACTATTCATGGAGATAACATGAGTTCATTGTATTTAGCTGCTAATCCTATTTTTCATGCCAGGACTAAACATATTGAGATTCAGTATCACTTTCTAAGAGAGAAGGTGATGGATAAAGAAATTAAAGTTATACATACTCCAACAAAAGATCAGATAGCTGATATGCTAACCAAAAGCTTGGATGGACCAAAGCTACAGAAATTCAAAGACATGGCAGGTATAAAGACGATAGAGAAACCTCAATTGCTGATTGCAAATCAATCACCAATTGAAGTTTTGATGAAGGAAATGAAGGATTGAAGAAAAGATCAATTTATGAAGCATGAAGAAAGTACATGTTTAGAAGATGAAGATGTGTATACATATGTACATTAATTTAGAGATAGCTCACATATACCTTTTGTATGGTCATGAGCTTGTATATATTTGCCTATATATACAAGTAAGAATCTTGGGGAAAATATGAGAGAGCATGTGACGAGAAGAATTAGAAGTATTTTGAGTCATTAGATACTTTAGAAGTGGAGGATATCTCTCTCATCACTCAAATGTAAAACTTTTCAGAAATGAAGAAAAGTTGCACCCGATATTTTTGTGTGTACTCCTTCTGTGTTTAATCTTTTGTGAAATGCTTTTGTACAAGTCTAAGTCTATAGTTGATTGACCTTTGTACAAGTTTTCAGATCCTAATTGTGATCAGGCTGAGAGAATTGAGTGTAGGAACATTCACATGTGCGAATGTGAAGAAGTGAAGTTGCAGGAGGCACAAAATTTGATGCTAATGTTTTGGTCAGTTCTCCTTCCACAATGTAAAGTTTTGAGCAAGCAAGCACTCATTCTTTAAGCTGGAAGGTAAGATACCTATGGCTAAAAGCATTTGAGTAAACTAGTTGTAATTTTGGAGAACCATGCTTTAGAAGTTGTAGGTGTCAAAGTCGACTGTAAAGAACTACAGTTTTAGACACATGTGAATTGTTTAGATCATTTCTCAAGATATACTGAGTCTTTTGAGATGATTTAACTTGGAGAAGGTGCAGAAACTATAGGCAACACCTTGTGCAAATTTTTGTCAAACACTTTACACATTTGATTAGTCAATGAGTAAGATATGTGTAGTAGACTTTCTGAGTAATTACTCTCTTCATAGTTTGTTCAAGATTTTGGTAATTGAGCATTGATCCTCCAAATTTGTAAAGGTTTTAAGTTATTCTTGATATAGAGGTGCTCTAACTTCAAGGATAGCTTATTCTTTTGGAGATTAAAACTCTCCATCATCAACCATGTAGATAGTCCACCCGCATATTATACGGAGTCACTAGAACATGTGGAAACATATCAATATGATAGTTCACCATTGGAATCTAGTTGGGAACCCGATTATGCTAATGTGATGTATACCAACCCTAATTTGCGGCCCCAATGAAGACAGGAAAGACCACAGGGCCCTAGAGGACCATGCTTTAAGTGCTAAGGAGATCATTTCATAAAGGATTGTCCACATCCTCCTATAGCGGGACAATCACAATACTATAACATACAAGGCTTTTGCGCCGAGTGTGGTAAAGAGCACATCATCAAAGATTGTCCCAATAACCTTGCTAATGCTTCAAAAGTGACACCTATCAACGTGATAGGTATTGTACACAACGTAGATGGATCCAACCCTACGTATGTGCCTATTCAAGCTATAATGAGAGCCTAGGCGCTCTTACAAAATCAACAGCTTAATCTTGACAAAGTACCCAAGTTGGAGGGTCTAGTAACAAAAAGACAAAATCTTGAAAGGATTCCAGAGAAAAAATAAAGAGAAAATGGAGTAAAAAGATTACTGAGTTGCAAGGAATTTTAAAGGAATCTAGAGCCAAAATCCTAGAATTCACAAGAATCGAATAAGGAGAATCTAGCTTAGAGATCAGGATCAGTTCTAGCGGAACCCATACTAGAAAACCTAGACATGATGTTTCGTGCATATCAAACTAGATTAAAAGAAGGACCCCAGACAGTTGAAATGAATAGGAACTATCTGAGAGCAGATTTAGAAATTGAGAGAACTAAACTTTGCATGAAGATGGTGGAATTAGCCTAAACTATGTTCAAAGCCTCTCATTATCTTAATTGGAATAACATGGCAAAACGTGAATTACACTTTCAAGGACTACTAGAGAGGTTAGAATACTTGGTCAATAGCAACGAGAAAAAGAATTTGCTTAGGAACCCTAATGACTCTGAGACCCAGGAAAGGCATGTACCATCCCTGTCTCAAGTACCAAATACAGAAGTTGAAGACAACCTGTCTTCCATACATAAGTATTCACATGAATTGCTAAGAGAAATCCAAGAAGAGAAGTGGAGAAAAGAGCAAGAAGCCCATCCTCCTATTCAAGAGGTAGATGATTTGGAAGAGGAATTTCCCCAAGACATCCCCTCTATTTATGATGATGTAGAGGAAGAACAACTGAGTGAACACATAGGGTTTGAATCCAATTCTTTGCAAGAATTACCTCAGCTCACAAGACCTTGGGAAGCCAAGTCTATCAACATGAGAGCACCCACAATACTAGTGAGGAATGAAGAATCAGTAATTCCTAGAAACACGGAAGTAATCAGGAACACCAAAGTCCAGTGTCATCTCACTCTAGCGGAATTGTTGAAGGTTGAGCCAGAATTGTGGAAGCATGTAGCAAACCAATTCCCTGAGTTTGCTATTGCTCCCTCACAGATAGGATCACACAAAAAGGTACCAGAGATACCCATAGAAAGAATTGGAGATGTAAGCGAGGGAGAGGAAGGTAACACTTATCTTCCAATAACCCACCAGGGATACACAACCAGAGCCATCTTAGATTCAAGAGCCGGAGTAGCCATCGCTACCACCGCTTTGTGGAAACGTTGGGATAAGCCAGCATTAAGACCCACCAAGATGAAGCTACAAATGGCTAAAGGACATATAGAGAAGCCATTGGGCTTACTAGAAGGCATATCTCTCACCAGTTGTGGTGTGGAGTTCGAGCATACTTTTGCCATTTGTGCTTTTGGAAAAAATCATGCTTACGAGATGATTTTAGTACGACCATTCATGCGTCAGTTGCAAATTGTACAAGATTGGGCAACTAATTCTTTGTACTTGCAACATTTAGGAGTGACTACTAAAGTCAATCTTAAAGTCTATTCCCATCGGGATGTACCCCCAATACAATGGAACACCATCCATAAGACACAAGAAGAAACAGAGTCAGTGCAGTCATTGGAGTTAGACCCCTCATGTGAAGTATTTCGATGGCGATGCACCGCGCTGCACTCTCCTTCTCGAGAGCTCCACGACGATATGCTCGGAGTTGAAAACCGAGCTCCTGATGCCGCACACAGTACTCCGCACAGAGGCTGTAGAATACGCAGAAAACACAGTACACAGGGAGCACGAAGACAGACTTCTTAGGTCTTACAAATGCGGTCGAACTTACAGTCTGTGACTGACCAGGCCACTATATGTTTTATTAAAGAACATATACAAAGAAGTGTCCGATGGCCATTTGGCCTTTCACATGGACACTAACGGTAACAATCTCCCACTAAAGGCCAATATGGCCAGAGTAACTATGGGAGAAAAAAGAAAGAATGATAAAGAATACCTGAGTGTAAGTATACAAACTATACCTCCCACCTGATGGGCATGTTACACAGTATACAAGTGACTGCATAAGATCAAGAATCAAGTAACCCCCATCAAGTGACAACAGTGTCGAAAGCTATCCTGTGGTAGAGCTTTAGTCAAAGCATCTGCAGCATTATCTCGAGTGTGAACCTTCTCAAGAATAATGCTCTCAGTGGCTAAGCAATCTCTAATGAAGTGATACCTCACCTCAATATGCTTGGTCTTTGCATGATAGACCGGATTCTTAGCCAAAGCAATGGCACTCTGACTATCACTAAGCAAGTTAGGTACATGCTGAGGCAAACCCATATCACAAGCAAGACGAGAAAGCCACAATGCTTCCTTACATGCCTCACTTGTTGCAACATACTCTGCTTCTGTGGTGGAAACAGCTGTACATTCTTGAAGACGAGATCTCCAAGAGATAGCACCTCCAGCAAAATGAAAAATGTACCCTGATGTAGACTTACGATGTCTACACAACCAGCATAGTCAGAATCTGTGTAACCAATAATGGATGCTTTCCCTCTACCTAAGCATGGAAACTTTTCCTTAGTGCCACTCAGATATCTCAAAATCATTTTGACCGCTTCCCAATGTTTCTTGCCAGGATTAGACATATATCTGCTCACAACTCCCACTGCAAATGCAATGTCTGGTCTCGTAGCTACCATAGCATACATGAGACTACCAACAGTAGACTGATAGGGAATTTTGGTCATGAATTCCTTTTCCTCATCTGATTTTGGGCAGTCATCCTGATATGTACTCACTTTGAGACAAGTATATGCATCTTTTACTCCTATCACGAGTAATGCACATGCCAAGAATATGTTTGGCATCCCCCGAATCCTTCATATCAAATGTCTGACTCAACTTCTTTTTGAGAATTGACAAATCATAAGAGAACTTCCCATCAATCAACATATCATCGACGTAAAGTATCAAGCATATCAAGCTACCATCAGAACATCTCTTTGTGTAGAGACAATGATCCTCATTGCTCCGAGAATAGCCTTGGGACTTCATAAAAGCATCAAACTTTTGGTACCATTGTCTAGGAGACTGTTTAAGTCCATACAAGCTCTTCTTGAGCTTACAAACTAGACTTTCCTTGCCAGGAACTACATAACCCTCTGGTTGTTCCATATAGATCTCATCTATAAGATCTCCATGCAAGAAAGCTGTTTTCACATCCATTTGGACTAGCTCTAAGTCCTCCATTGCAACGAGTCCAAGCAACATGCGCAAAGTAGTCATCTTGACCACTGGAGAGAAGATTTCCTCAAAATCAACACCATGTTGTTGCTTAAAACCCTTTGCAACAAGTCGTGCTTTATATTTTGGAGAAGCACTATCTGATGTGAATTTCAGCTTATATACCCATTTACATGGTAAAGCTTTCCTGCCCTTTGGCAAAGGTACTAGGTCCCAAGTACCATTCTTGTGAATAGAATCCAACTCACTCTTCATGGCACGCTCCCACTTGACATGATCCTCTGTCTGCATAGCCTCTTTGTAGCAAGAGGGCTCACCGGCATCTGTTAGCATAACAAAATCTAAACCTGGAACATATCTATCAGGTGGATATGAGACACGTGCAGAACGTCTCAATGGTTGCTGAACAGGAACATGTGCAGACTGATCTGAATGGACATTCTCTTGAACATCCCTATGTGCAGCATTTTTATGCATGCTAACCGGAGGACTAGTATCCTCAAACACCACTCTTCTCACTTCAACCTCCTTAATCGGCTATTTATGCATCTTAGAATCATTAAAAATGACATCACTACTTCTGACCACTGACCGTGTTTCAGGATCCCATAAGCGATATCCAAATTGTCCTTCTCGACCATATCCAAGAAAAATGCATTTCTTTGACTTATGGTCCAACTTCTGTCTAAGATTCTTGGGTATATGAACATATGCTTCACACCCAAAAACTCGAAGATGATCATAATATGGTGGTTTCCCTGTCCATAACTCTTGTGCCACTTTCACACCTTTGGCAGTACTAGGTGAAAGGTTAATCACATGAACTGCAGTCAATACTGCTTCTGCCCAAAAACCTTGTGAGAGGTTTGCATGATGCAACATAGAGACTACTCTCTCTTGAATAGTTCTATTCATCCTCTCAGCTACACCATTCTGTACTGGGGTATAAGGAGCTGTAAACTCTCTACGAATCCCTCTACACTGACAGAAAAGGCTGAATTCATGTGAGGTATACTCACCCCCATTATCTGAACGTAAAGCCTTAAGCTTAGTTCCTTTTTCAGTCTCAACTGAAGCAAGCCATTTTCTAAAAGTAGGGAATACATCATCCTTCGATTTGATAGGATATACCCAGACTTTTCTAGTAGCATCATCTATGAAAGTGACAAAGTAAAGAGAACCACCTAAGGACCTAGTGGGCATAGGACCACACACATCTGTATGAACAAGATCTAAAGGCTGAATTGAAGAGTCAATGTGCGTTTTATGCACATTTCTGGTTTGCTTTCCATATTGACAATGCTCACAAAATGAAAAATCAGAGAAAGATAACACAGGTAAGTAGCCAGAACGAGAAAGATTTTCCATTCCACTACGAGATATATGGCCCAAACGACCATGCCAAATACAAGCCATAGGCTGTTCAGTAACAGCTAACAAGTGTTCTTTCTGTGATACAAATAAAGGGTAAAGTGAGCCAACTTTCCTTCCTTTTGCAATAACCATATTGCCCTTTGATATACGAAAGGACTGAGCATAGAAGACCACCTTGTAACCAAGGTCATCAAGTTGACCAACTGACATCAAACTGCGTGATAACTGAGGTACATGGCGTACATTATGCATAGTAAATTTTGAACCGTCAATGAACTGCACAACTACATCTCCAATCCCCACAACATCACACTGGTAAGAGTCACCAAGTCTCACGGTGCCAAGAGACTTTGCTACATAATTAGAGAACCATTCTCTATGTGGTGTCACATGGAAAGAAGCACCAGAATCTAGCAGCCAGGTGTGGGAAAGAGAATCAGCCATAAGTGCCTCAGATGGCATAGTACTATCAAGTGTCAACACATCAGTATCATCAGAAATAGCATTAATTTCTTCAATCTTCACAGTCGAAGTAGATGGTGCAGGTAACTGTTTAACATGCCCATCAACATTCTGTCCTTTACCTTTAGCATTCTTTAATGCATAACAGTCTTTCTTCATGTGTCCTTTCTTATGACAATAATGGCATTCAATATCCCTCTTCCTTGATTTACTTCTGCTCTTATTATGTTGACCATTCTTTTCCTTGTTCTTGCTCCTGCCACGTTGTTGATTCTTTCCTTGGTAAGAATCACGAACATTATATGCATCTCCACTCTGAGTGCCAACCATAGATTTTCTATGAATCTCCTCACTCAAGAGTGCTCCACATATGTCATCATAGACGAGTTTACCACCTGGTGCACTATTGCTAATAGCTGTGCAAAATGTATCCCATGATGATGGCAGGGTGCATAACAGTAATACTGCTTTCATTTCATTGTCCATATCCATTTTCTGAGCCTGTAACTGGGAGAATATGGCATCAAACTCATTTAGATGAGCAGCAACACTATCTGTGTCCTTCATACGAAGGTCGTATAATTTTCTCATCAGATATACTTTGTTTGATGCCGTCTCTTTTTCATATGTATTGCATAACTTCTTCCAAAGCTCCTTTGCACTTTCACAGTCTAATACTGTAAAGTAAACATTATCTGCCAGGTGCAAGCGAATGGTAGACCTGGCCATTTCATCTAACTCATCCCAATCATCTTCATCCATGTCAGTAGGCTTCTTTGAAATCCCATTTACTGGCTTCCATTGCCTTCTTTGAATCAACACATCTTTAATCTGATTCTTCCATAGAGCAAAGTTTGTGCCATCAAATTTTCGGATCTCAAAATGGTCTTTGCCCTGCAAGTTATAGCTCCTCCTCGGAACGCTAGCACTAGACCCTGATCCACCGGATGTGCCTGAGACCTCTGATGCCATGATCGTAGAGAACTGAATAGAATGATAATGGAGCTAGAAGAGTCCAAACACCAACAAATAAGTGTATCAAGGAGTAAATCGACCACACCTCCAGAGATCGTAGAGGAGCTCAATGTTTTACGTGCTCAGGTACTTACTCATCAAGCACAAATTACCGCCTTTTTTGAACCCCCCAGGCCTGATTCCCCACCCGAACTCCCCACGGAGGAAGAAACTGTGTCTATCCTGGTGGAGGAAATGTATGAAGAAGCCTACGAAGCACAACCCATCCCAGGCGGATGTGTCACGGCTGAAGGCCAAACCACTTTTGAACTCCCTACCCCCACACGGATGAAGACCGTAGAAGAACTTGGACAGACCCACTCAGCACGCATGGAAGCTCAATTACACGCCATGGCTATGATAGAGGAACACATTTTACAATCCCCTTACTTCGCTCACTTGGCCCCTTGAAGGTATATATCTGGCCATGAGCTTCAATATAAACCTTATTTCATGCTAATGGCAGAATATCAATTAGCGATCCAAAAGGAAACGAGAAAGAAACCATCACATGCAACTCAATTTGAGCCTGACGACTTGCCATCGGAAGCACAAAAAGGAGCAATCTTTCAACCAACTTGGCGCCAAGAATTATTACAACAATATCCAGAAATGATGAGCACATGGGTCAAGGCACCACTGCATTTGAAGTATAACCCATGTTGGGGACCTATCCCAAGATGCCGCTCCTAGAAGTCATTCGCAATCAAAGTGCAAAATAATAAGCAGTGCCAGGACTGGCTTAATTTCCCCTATTTCACTCCACCCCGCAGACCACCCACAGTCAGATACATGATGGCAACGATTCTCCACTGGCTCCCTTGCTTACACCGCATGGATGATGTCACTGTGCATATGACTGTCAAAATATTTGACATAATGCAAACTGTTTTTAAAATCTTCCATCGTGTCAAGGCACCACACTTTAACACCCCGGTATTCGAGCATGGTAATCAAGACTTAGCATATGATATGAGCACGACACCATCGCTCTAGGTGTGTTATGCATGGCACTATCGCATCAAGTATTTACCCGCATGCTATAAAATGATATTTGAAGAGATGTTTACTACCGGCTTTTGGGAGTACCATTTCGAGGTGTTTATAAGTAGGCCCACACACCTACTCCAATTATTTGCCTCTGAACAACTGGTGTACTCCACACACTATCGACTTCTGTCGACAGACAAACCTTAATCCATAGATTGGGAAAAACTTGAAGGAGATCTTGCAAGAGGTATTCGCATCTCAGAGCACACCCTCGCTCATGATCTCCTACAAAACTATATCCGACAAACCCTGCGACAAGGTTCTGTCGAGGATGACAAAAGCGAGAGGGAGGGGGGTGTTGGCAGTAGCCAGAGGCACAGACAACAAGGAAGTATGTGAAGGTGGATTACAATGAAGTAATGGGGAGCCAAGCAATCTATTTTTTCAAAGAAATATGTTTTAGATTACTTTTTCAAAAACTCTCAACAGTGATTTTCATCACTCTTGTATATGTAACATAGAACAACCACCTTTGTAATTAGTAGCTCCATTTTGTACAAGTCGAGGAGTCCTCGAGCTTGAGGAGCTTAGGTAGAATGAGACTAACAATTTCGGTTATTTTTAGATCTTGTTTAGACCTTCAAATAGTAGCTAGAACCTATTTTTTAACTATGCCGATCACTAAATGTGAAACTGGTCAAAACTAGTCAAAAAACTATAAATAGAGCTAGAGAGCTCATTTTTGATGTCGGCTAGTGTGAGCTTAGAGCTATTTTGAGCTTGTAATTGAGATCTTGAGTAATAGAGTCTATTTGCCTACCTTCCATTGTGTCTTGCTTGTCTCTTCCTTGTGTGTGTATGTGAGTGTGCATCTCTATGCTTCTCACCTTCACTCTCACTACATCTCACATTCACGATCTTCATATCACTCCTATCTCTTCCACGGCTTGACATTAAGGAGGTGGATCTTCTTAAGGTGGTACTTACCATTGTGCCTGAGCAACACTCATACATAGGGTTGTCTTGTTAAAATGCATAAAATCTCTAATTTATATCAATTAATGAAGGAGAAATCACCTTAACACTGGTTGGATGTCATGCCGATTTTTTCGGGATATGACGACAATGACCCCAAGATTGTAAAACCCAGATTTCTCCAAATTACTAAACCAAATGACTTTAAAATTTTTACACATAAACTAGACAGTCCTATATTTCCAATGAATACTTAAACACTTGGTTTGGAGTGCTGTATAGAGAGCACCAATCTCTACAAGTTGACTAAGTCTGAGAAAGACGGAGTAGAAAATAGAAATGGCACCAAACAATGATCAAAGAGTATACGTATTGCTTCAAATCAACACTCTACTTAATGTACAAATGTCTTGGAGTCTTTATATAGACTCTTGAGGATATGACCACACATTTTTTTTATGAATTTGAATTCAAGATTAAGTGGGCTTGGTAGTTTAGATTGATTGGAGTCTTTTCCTACAATCTAGGAAAAGAGAAAGTTGAAGTCATATCTACCTGTTGATTGATTGATTGAGAATCAATCTCAACTACTTCTTACTTTTGGCTTTTAGGCATTTTAATATTTTCTTTTACAAAGGTAAATACCTTGAACCTTACAAGAAAAATCATAAGTGATCAACCAATTAATACAAAGAAAAAATGTGCACATAAGTGCACTTTTTAAAGGTATATATATTGGTAGATTCCATACCATCCAAATGATGGATTTGATGAAGAGAATATCCACCTTAAGCATAATGCAAGCTTGATGTTCCAACATCATCAAAATGTGCATGATGTTAATCTACATAAGAAATGGAATGATATTCATCATCATGTGGAACCAGTAAAGGTTGAGATATTGCCTCATTCAAACTAGAACTTGACTATCCACCTGTAAAAAGAGGGATCAAAGTGACATGCACATCTTTGGAGCTAAATGATGTCTCCTTAGTACATTAAAGTACTGGTTGAATTGCATCTTCCACAAAAACAACATCATGACTAAACAACATGTATTTAGTGTGTGGATGATATAGACGACAACCTTTACTCTCAGAACTTTACCCAACAAAAATACATCTCACTGCTTTATCATCCAATTTCTTCTGTTGTTGTTCAAGCACTAATGCATATGCCAAACATGTTGATATATTTAGGTAGTGATGTGTGTGAACACACTAGGACCACGGGGCACTTTTTTCCCTCTTTAGGGGGTTTTTCCCTCGGCTTGTATATATGCCTATTGCCCTAACAGGCTACTTATCTTTGTACATTCTCTAGTAATACATTCAGTATTGTGTGTTGTGCTCCAAGCTTCTTCTTCTTCCTTGTGCTATTTGTGTGCTTCCATAGATGTCTAACTCCAACAATTGGTATTAGAGCAGGTCGCCGCTTCATCTAGGGCATCATTGGTGAGCATACTCAGCGTGTTTTCGAGATCGCGAACTGAGCTCGTTTCAGCCTCCAAATGCACTATCACAGCGCTTGTGTAGGCTATTTTGTCTTTTTGTGCCAAAGGTATATACCTGTTTTGGTTCACCATTATAAGCGTCTCAAAGTCTGCTACAAGTTTAGTAGAACTTGTCTGGGCAATTTCGTTCAATTTTTTGAGATACAATCAATTTTCTGCATCAAGGTATTTTATTCATTGGCCATTGCTGAAAGCAGTGATGTATTTCGTATGTTGGTTGTTGAGGATAAGTTGGATGGTACCAACTACCCATTGTGGGCTTATATGATGCGACATGTATTGGTTGCAAAAGGACTATGGAACATTGTGCATGGTGTTGAAAAACGTCCTATCACACCTGCAATTGTTACAACTTCAGGTACTGAAGCTAATGTAGAAGGTGTCGAAGATGATGATATTTTGCATATTCATGTTTGTGCTGCAGTTTCTGTTGCACCTATTGCACAACGAATTCATTGGGATGGCAGAGATGCCCATGCACATGCATTAATAGCTTTGTCTATCAAACGTGCCATTATTCCTCACATATGCTCTTGTAGAACAGCTAAGGATGCTTGGGATACACTTACCACATTGTACCAAGCTAAGAATGAGGCTCGTGTTGCTTATCTCCCAAAATAGTTGGAGAGTGAGCACATGAATGAAGGTGATTCTATGGACATTTTTCTAACAAAGATCAAAGACTTGAAGGAACAATTGATTTCTATTGATGAGGTTATACCAGATAGCTCATTTGTGCAGACCGTTCTAAATGGTCTTCCTGATTCATATCAAAGTTTTGCTTCTACTCTTTGGTTGATGATGAAAGGCAATCCAAATGCCTTGTCATTTGAGGAGTTAGCCTCTGTTCTGTTGCATGAAGATCAGTTCAGGCAGAACAGGTCCATGATGCGTGTTGCAGATCAAGCTTTCGTGACTAGTCAGAAGGGCAAAGGAAAATGGAGTTCTTCAAGTAGTAAGCAGAAATTTGCTAATTCTACACAATCGAAGAGGGAAGACAAAGATGAAAAGAAATCAGAAAAGTAGAAATTGTTTTGCAAGTACTGTAAGGGAAATGATCATATCATAAATAACTGTCCAAAACTGGCTACTAAAGAGGCAAAGAAGAAAGAGGCTGCAATGGTTGTTGCAGAGGCCTCTGTTAGAACATCAAGCTTTCAATATGCTTGAGGTGGATTTGATCTACATAAAATGCTATCACGTCGAAAGAATATCCATTGGACAGTTCTTTTTCTTATGCTCACTTATTGTATTTTTTTAAAAATATTTTTCATGGATCTTTTAACATTATAAAAGCCTTGAGCTTTACACATATAAAAGTAGAAAGATAGAGCCTAAATCCCATGAATTTGTGGTGGTTGAGTTGCATTCAACAATCACTTAAAAGTAGATCAAACTAGATCTTCACTTTTCCTAGATTGTAAGAAAGTGAATTGACTCCCTCCAACAACCATTTCCACCTTCATTTGAATTCAAAATCCACTTGTAGTAGTCGTGGAACACTCCTAGAGTCTATATAAAGACTTGAAATCACTTGAACAATACATGGAAGCAATATACATACACTTGTGACCATCATTGTCTTGCTTCTTCAATTTTCTGCATCATCTTCTGCACCAATAGTAATATTACAGAGGCTTCTTCTCTCTCTTTAGAGCTCCAAATTGAGTGCATGATGGCTCATTCAAAAGATATTAGTTTCTACTTTATGCCTGTAAATTTTCATAGCATTTGATTTATTAAAGTAGGAGAAATCTGAGTTTGTCTGTCTCAGGGTCAATCCCGATGTATTCGTAAAAAATAGGAGGTACCACCATTGAGTGTCTGATTCATTCCTATAGCATATTTTGTTTATTCCTTATAATTTTGTGCATTCTATACAATCAACCCTATGTGTATCACTCCCATAAAAGGATTTTTTCTAATTGTAATCACGCTGGTCGCTATGGGTATTTGAAGTTCATTGTCTCTTCCATAGATAGTAAGTTTTTTGAGCTAGTCGACCCGCGAAACTATCTGTTTTGTATCGACTCCTTCTCCTTGATGCTCCAAAGTACAAACTGCATTTCTTTGAACTTATCGCATGCCTATAAGGTCTATTTGAGTCTCCATAAGCTCAAGGGATGGTCTTGTGCCGATTGGCTAGACCAAACTTCATCGCTTTGAAATGCACTTTTCTACCTCCTACAAGCTTCTCCAAGTTCTTTCAGCCTCTACACCAAAAACAAAGTCTGCTAATCTTGTGTAGGAAGAAGAATGGGTGTTTACTATTGTTTGCAGTATTGACCCAACTTCTCATGAGCAGTGCATGTCTGCAGTAGACTCAGATGTTTGGTACTTTGACAGTGGGGTGACCAAACATATTACCTCGCAGCGCAGTTTCTTCTCTTCACTCGAGCGTGCCTCTATAGGGAATACTGTTAGATGCATCAACAACTCCTCTTATCATGTTATGGGAGTTGGTAAGATCATTTTGACTACTGCTGATGCTAGTTCTTTCACTTTGTCAGATGCTTTGTTTGTGCCAGGGATCAAGAAAAATCTGTTATCAGTTTTTGCATTAGCCAAGATTGGCTTGGTTATGAAATTTGTTGATGATAGATGTACAGTTCATGATCTGTCAAATGGCAATGTGATTATTGCTTTTGGCATTTTATGTCGTGGGTTGTATAAGCTCATAGACTATGAAAGATCTGTAAATGATTCGGCATGTGCAGTACATGATTCTCAGGCTATGTTAGAGGCAAAGCTTTGGCATGCACACTTTGGTCATTTCAATTTTGTTAGTTTGCTATGCCTGCAGAAATGTGAAATGGTGTCCTCTTTGCCCAAACTTGAGGCACTTGGAAAACATGTTTGTGAAGGCTATGATTTGGGCAAAATGTAGCGTTCTTCCTTTCCAAAAGATGGTTCAATTCAGGCTACTCAAAAATTGCAGCTTGTACATAGTGATGTCAGTGGTCCTATGCAGACACCTTCTTTTGGAAATTATCTTTACCTCGTGACTTTCATCGATGATTTTTCCAGGCATGCATGGGTATATCCGTTGAACGCAAAGTCCAAAGTGTTCATATGCTTCAAACAGTTTTTGGTTTTTGGTTTTGGCTGAAAATCTATCTGCATGTAAAATGAGCACCCTCCGTTCTGATCGAGGGGGGGAATATATGTCTTCTGATTTTAATGCATTTTTGGTTGAACGTGGGATAAAACACTAGTGCATAGTGCTGTATACACCTCAATAGAATGGAGTTGTTGAATGGTAGAACAGGTCACTCATGGAGATGGCGAGGTGTATGGTCAAGAGTCATGCTTTACCACATAGTTTCTGGCTTGAGGCTATCATGTGTGCAGCATATGTACTTAACAGGTGTCCCACTAAAACACTACAGATTATCACTCCATATGAGGCTTGGCATGATCGCAAGCCATCTGTTGCTCATCTGCATGTTTTTGGTTGTTTGGCATATGCATTAGTGCCTGAACAACATCGCAGAAAATTAGATGATAAAGCAGTAAAATGTATTTTTGTTGGGTACAGTTCTGAAAGTAAAGGCTATCGTCTGTATCATCCATAGACTAAACGCATTCTGGTTAGTCGTGATGTTGTTTTTGTGGAGGATGCTATTCATCCATTGCTTTCATGTACTAAGGAGACATCTGTTAGCTTCAAAGACATGTATGATACTTTGTTGCCTCTTTTTACTGGTGGACACTCTAGTGCTGGTCCTAATGAGGTAACTTCTTAGCCTTTGCAGGTTTCAGGTGATGATGGAGATCATCCCATTTCTAATGTAGATTTACATGATGCACTTGTTGATGAGAGAGCTGATATTGATGAGGCAAAAACTATGACAAAATGGTTGGTGCAAACTTTGTGTGATAGCAAATTAGATGCACCTTTGTCATATCGTACTCGATCAGGCTCTCATAGTGCCTCTTTTGCATCAGATTGCTATGTTATGGCTGCATCTAGTCTCTGTTATGAGACTGAGCCTGTTTTGTTTGATGAAGCACAAAATTCAAAAAATTGGATGGCTGCTCTGCAATCTGAATATGATGCCATAATGAAGAATGGTACTTGGTCTTTATGTGACTTGCCTCCTGGCAAGAAGGCCATTAGCACTAAGTGGGTATACAAGCTGACACGTAAACCTGATGGTACAGTTGACAGGTATAAGGGTAGGCTTGTTGCAAAGGCTTATGCGTAGGAAAGAGGCATTGATTTTGATGGAACCTTTGCTCCTACTTGCCAAATGACTACTGTTCGTAGCATCTGTGCACTTGCAGCTCATCATGGTTGGAATGTACATCAGTTGGACATTAAAACAACATTTTTGAATGGTGACTTGCATGAAGAAGTGTACGTTCTTCAGCCCCGTGGCTTTGTACAGAAAGGGCATGAAAACCAAGTGTGCAGGTTAAAGAAGGCATTATATGGTTTAAAGCAAGCACCACGTGCTTGTTATGAAAAGATACATGCCTATCTGATTGCACATGATTTTGAGAACAACCCAACTGAAAGCACCTTATATGTCAAGTGTGCTAATGATGTACTTTTGATCATGGTGGTGTATGTTGATGACATGCTGCTCACTGGTCCTCATGAGAAGCATATTGCTGATTTCAAGGTTGATTTACATGCCTCATTTGAGATGTCTAATTTGGGGCATTTGCATCATTATTTGGGCATTCAGTTTATGCACGTTGATGGTGGAATGGCTTTGTGTCAAACAAAATATATTGACACATTATGACTGTAAACCTATTACCACTCCTATGGAGATAGGTTTACAACTAAGTCTTCATGATGCTAGAGATGCATTTGATGCCATTCTCTATCAGCAAGCTATTATATGCTTGATCTACTTATGCATTACTCGGCCAGATATTCAGTTTGTTGTCTCACATATGAGCAAGTTTATGCATTGCCCAGCAGTCAAGCATTGGTAGGCGATTAAGTGCATCTTTCGCTACTTGAGTGGTACTCGGCTACTTGGGTTGTTTTATCCCAAGGGGGGATCACTACCACCAGATTTGCATGCTTTTTTTGACTCTGATTGGGCTAGTTTCTATGACAGTCATGTGTCCACTAGTGGCTTTTGCTTCATGCTTGGTAGCTCATGTATATCTTGGTTGAGCAAGAAGCAACCTATTGTGGCCACTTCCAGTTGTGAGGCTGAGTATAAGGCAGCATTCACAGCTGTTGTTGAGTGTGTGTGGCTCAGAGGCCTTATGGCTGATTTGGGTGTTGATCAGTCTTCTGCCACCACCATCTTCACTGACAGTCAGAGCACATTGGCAGTTGTGAGGAACCCTTTGTTCCATGCTCGCACTAAGCACATTGAGGTGCATTATCATTATGTCAGGAAAAGGTTCTCTGCTGGGGAGATCAGCTTGGCACATGTGCCCATGCAGGAGAACATTGCAGACCTTTTCACGAAGATTCTGCCTAGGGAGAAGTTTGAAGCTTTCCGCAAAGCTTTGGGCTTACTTCCTTTTGCAGAGTGATTTCCACATAGCTTGGCACTTCCTTATGCATGACTTCCAGCTCCTTGTTCACCGCATCACTCCTAGGGGGGATTTGTCAATATATTTAGGTAGTGATGTGTGTGAACATACTAGGATCATCGGGGCACTATTTTCCCTCTTTAGGAGATTTTTTTCCCCCAGCTTGTATATATGCCTATTGCCCTAATGGGCTACTTATCTTTGTACATTCTCTAGTAATACATTCACTATTGTGTGTTGTGCTCCAAGCTTCTTCTTCTTCCTTGTGTTGTTCGTGTGCTTGGAATCATGCCAAGCCTCATATGGAGTGATCAATTGTAGTGCTTTGGTGGGACACCTGTTAAGTACATATGCTACACACATAACAGTCTCAAGCCAGAAGTTATGTGGTAAAACCTAAATTTTGACCACACACCTTGGCATCTCCATGAGAGACCTGTTCTTTCTTTTAGCAACTCCATTTTGTTTAGGTTTATATGGCATTGTATAATGATGATTATCCCACACTCAATGAGAAATGCATTGAAATTAGAAGCATGTATTCCCCCCATCTATCATAATGGAGGATGCCCAATTTACATACTGATAGATTTTCAACCATAGCAAGAAACTGTTTGAAGCACATAAACACTTGAAAATTTGCTTATAATGGATACACCCATGCATTCCTAGAAAAATCATCAACAAAGTTCATGAAGTGAATGTAATTCCCAAAAGAAGGTGTCTGCATAGGATCATAGACATCACTATGAACAAGCTGCAGTTTATGACAAGCTGCAGTTTTTTGTAGCTAGCCTTCATCTACTAGTAAGCAAAAAACTAATGATGCTGCACAATTGAAGAAGGAAGACAAAGATGAGAAGAAAACAAAAAAGCAAAAACATTCTTGTAAATACAATAAGGGAAATGATCATGTCATAAAGAGTTGTCAAAACAAGCTACAAAAAAGGCAAAGAAGAAAGAGACCGGAATGGTTGTTGCAAATGCCTCTATACCTAAAATAGAGTCTACTAATCTTGTTCAAAATGAAGAATGGGCATTTACTGCTGTATGTAGCTATGACCCATCTTCTCATGAGACTAAGGTGTTTGATACTTTGATAGTGTATGTTTTCCATACACTAAGGTGTTTGGTACTTTGATAGTCGGGCAACCAAACATATTACCTCGCAACGCAGTTCATTCAACTCACCTGAGCTTGCCTCTATAGGGAATAATGTCACATGCACGAACAACTCCTCTTATTCTTTAATGGAAGAAGAAGAATCTCCGAGTGTAACACAACACTGAATGAATTACCAAGTGAATGTACAAAGATAAGTAACATGTTATGATTATAGATGTATATACAAGTTAGGGGAAAGAACCTCCAAGGAAAAAAATGCCCTCTCTGTCCTAAGTGTGTTCACACACATCACTACAGAAATATATCAACATTTGAGGATTCTACATGTTTGAGTTTTGGTAGTTCCTATTTTGAATCCTCTTGCAACTTGAATTTTGACTATGTCAAGTACCCTCTAGTATCCTCAACCACTCCAGAGAAACTTCTAGTAGCTCTTCCTCTAGTAGCTAGAAATCTTTGAATGCTGCTAAATCAAAGAAGGAAGACAAAGATGAGAAGAATGCAGATAAAAAAATATAGCTTTCAAATACTATAATGCAAATGATCATGGCATAAGAACTAGACTTTCCACGAAAGAGGCAAAGTAGAAAGAGGTAGGAATGGCTAATGCAGACACTTCTACTTTCAAGATTGAGTCTGTCAAATTAGTGCAAAATGAAGAGTAGGCATTTACCACACAATATATTGATGATTCATCAACTCATGATCATTGTATCACTCATGTGTTTGGTACTTTGATTGTCGTGAAACCAAACATAACTATGACAACCCACATCAAGAATGTTCTATTGAGTCCTCCCTTGACTTTCTAGCTAGAAGGATAAAAATATCCAAGAGCTCCTCCCCTTTAAGCACCATAGAGTCTTTGTGATATAGAAGAAGAAGCTTAAAGCAAATGGCTCCCACATGAAGGACATGAAACCATCATAAAGACCCTTCATCTTTCCCAATAGTTCTTCCCCTAAGCAAGGCGACAAGGTCTCTGACCTTCCTGTTTTATCCTTCTTTTTTCTTTTAATCTCTCCTTTGTTAATATAATTGCACTTGGCTAAAAAGAAAGGAACTCATGATCTCTATGATGATGACATATCATTATATCTAGTATGTTATTTTAATAGTTATAGAATGTATAAGTTCACAAATCTATTATGAGTATCAATAGTTTCCAATATTGTCTTTTTAGTAAGTTTCTTGATGAAATGTGTACGAGTCATGATTTCTTTGATGGCAACAAGATCACTACATCTTATTTTATAGGATGCATAAGTCCATAAGTCATGTGAGCTCCATAAGGGGCTATCGACCTCCTAGACCTCCAAATGGTACATGTTTGAGTGCTTCATCTAAGCTAAAATACAGTCATCTCATGATCATAGAAAAGCACATCTATGTTATAAACTAGGATCTCTATTTGGTGCGCATTGCCTTATTTGGGTAATAAATTGGGTGATTGATACAAACCTACATCACATCTAAGTGTTGGAAATCTACATCACATCTATCTGTTGGGCTTAAGACTCTTCTAATGAGTACACATGTGTTATATTGTTTCTCTCTGGAATAACTAACATAAATGAAGGATTCTAAGGAGTAAAAGCACCAAGACGGAGTCAAAACTTCCTATGAGAATCGAAGAAGCCAAGGATAGTCCTCTCGAACGAAACCTAGAAATCAAAGTTGAAATACCCAATGGAAGGAAATAAATGTCTTAGATTTTGAGGATTTAGTATTTTTTTTAAGAAGATCAATCTATGCAAAACGGATCAACTATGTATGTTACACATCAAGCTTTCTTTGCTAGTTGGAAGGGCAAAGGTAAGTCGAACTTTTCTACTAATAAGCAAAAATTTGCTAATGATGCATAGCCAAAGAAGGAAAATGAAGAGGACAAGAAATAGAAAAGCAAAAATAGAGTTTCAAGTACTGTAAGGAAAACGATCATGTCATTAAGAGTTGTCCTAAATTGGCTACAAAAGAGGCAAAGAAGTAAGAGGTTGGAATGGTTGTTGTAGAGGGATTTGCTCCTAAATGGAGTCTACTAATCTTGTTTGAAATGAACACAATGTAATCTCTTCACTTCACTTGAGTTTGCTCTTATATGAATATTGTCACATGTGCTTACAACTCCTCTTATCCTATTGTTCTTATTATTGCAAATGGTAGTACATTCGCTTTATCAAATGTTGTATATGTACCAAGGATAAAAAAGAATATGTTGTCAATGTCAATATTAGCAAAAATTGTCATGGTAGGAAACTTATTGATGACAGATGTATAGTTCATGATCTCTATGATGGTGAAAAAATCATTGCATTTGGATTTTTATGTCGTGGGCCTTATAAGATAAAAAATTATGACAAATCTATGAATGATTTTGCATGTGTAGTTGAACATTCTTAGACTATTTCATATGCAAAACTTTGGCATGCATGCTTTGATCACCTGAATTTTGATACTTTGCTTCACTTGCGAAAATGTAAAATGGTGTCCTCTTTACCCAAACTTGAGGCACCTTCTAAGCATGTTTGTGAGAGATGTATTTTGGGTAAAATTCAATGTTCTTCATTTCCCAAATATGTTATACTAAGAGTTGAACGAAAGTTATAGCTTATTCAAAATTATGTATGTGGTCCTATGTAGGCACCTTTGTTTGGGAATTACCTTTAATTTGTGGATTTCATAGATGATTTCTCTAAGCATGCATGGGTGTATAGATCGATCTTTTTATGTGCTTCCAAGGGTTCCTAATTATGGTTCCTAATTATGGCTAAAAAAATTGTGAACTGGTATTCTCTATTTTGATCGAGGGGGAAGTTTATGTCTTCTAAGTTTAATAAATTTCCGGTTGATCATGGGATAAAATATCAATGTACAATGCCATATACACATCAATATAATGGATTTGTTGAGAGAGAAAATAGATCTCTAATGGAAACAACAAGATGTATGATCAAAAGTGAGGCTTTACCTCATATCTTCTTGCTTGAGGTTGTTATGTGTGCAACATATGTAGTTAACAGTTATCCCGCTAAAGCATTGCAATCTATCACTCCTTATGGGGTTTGGAATGGTTACAAGCTATCTGTTACTCATATGCATGTTTTTTCTTTCATTTTTTAGCAAAATCCCTTTAAATTATAACTAAGAAAAAGTTATAAGAAAGTTAGGGAGAATTATAAAGAAGGTTTATAACCTTTTCATCCCCTTTGTGGGGGCCCCATTGTCAAGGTTTGCAAGCATTGATTCACACCTCTAGCCCATAGATATCTCAAACCCCATTGGAATGCCCAATAAACAAAATATTTGGCCACATGGGAGCTCATGATAGCTAATCCTTATGAAAATGCATGGTTGTACTCAAAAACCACTTCAAAGTGGTTTGAATGGTTGATTCTCAACCCTAAAACCTCACCAAGAGTTCAAGGCAACCAAAAAATGGGAGACAACACCAAAATCATTATGGAATAACATGTTGGTATCATTGATGAGGAGTCTTAGATTCATCTAGTCCTGACCATGAGGGAGTGAGAGACCGGGAATATGACCCTATTGCACTTCATCCCCAACTAGGAAGGTGAGCCCCTCAGTAGCAATGGTGAAGAGCAATGGGTCAAGTGGGTAGCCCTTCCTGACAGAGTGGTTGAGGTAGAAAGCTGGGCCGAGTTGAATGCTAATGTTGATTCAAGCCAAAGCATTTCTTAGGAGTGTGAAGACCATTTTTAATCTAGAGTCACATATGAGATCTTTTAGGGATTGAAGGATAAAATCTCATTTTAGTCCATTGTAACCTTTTTTGAAATCGATCTTGAGGAAGAGAATATCTTGGGAAGACTCCTTTGAAAATTCAAGGCCCTCCCAAATAGGAATAATAGCTTCAAGAATGTATCTACCTTTGATGAAGCCTTTATGATCTTCACTGGTCCATGCATGGAGATATCCTACAATATGATTGACAAGAACTTTTGCAAAGATTTTGTACCTTTCTAGAGCATGGTGGTAGGTTTCCAATTTTCAATTTTGAAGTGTCTTGTGTGGATGAGTACATGATGATTTTACCAAAACAAGAAAAGTTGGACCACTAGATCATCTCTGAAGGTTTGGAAGAACTTGTTAGGGAGGCCATCAACACTTAGACTTTTGCCTTAAATGAGGACAGCATTAATGACTTCAAGGATCTCTTGGCGAACCAAGGGAGACTCAAGAAAACATGCAACATCTTGTGGAAATGTTTTGGGTCTAACTCTCAAAATGATGGCTATGCAATCCATTCTCTGAGGAGAAAATGGAGCAAACACCCCAAGAAGTTGTTTGAAGAGATTGAGGACTAACTCACACTTTTCCTCATTAGAATAACGTTCTTTGACAAAGTTATTAATAATTCTAGGAAGATTATATTTGATTTTTTTCTTCTCAAGGAGCCTATAAATTTATTTAGATGTTTTATTAGCCTTGCTTGCCCATCCATCTTTGAAGTACACCTGAAGCTTCTTTCTCTTGACGTCCTCTTCATATTTGAGGACTTAGCAAAGAATTTAAACTAAAGAACAATTGGGTAGTGATCTCACAATACAATATCCATGCTTTGGGAGAATGAGGGGAGGCCCAACTTATTGATGATACTATAGGAGAAGTAGCATTTTTTAAGCCTCATTTTTCTCATATTAACTCTAAACTACATGTTTGACCAAACAAAACCTTAAGAACCCTTAATTTCCACCAATTCATGATGAAGCTTTAGAAGATCTCAATAGCTCTTTTCTCCACCTTCAATAATGTGAACTCTTTCCTCCCACCTGTCTGACAGATCTTCCACCATGTTAAAATCATCATAAAGAATCATATCCACAAACATAATCAAGAGTCCTTCATGTTTCATATGCTCTAATTCATGGTTCAGGGCATACATGGGAGTGATTGTAAAAGGATGTAACCCACCAAAAGACCTGCAACCCATCTTTGATGTGAATCCTTTGTGGATCCCAACAAGATATAGGACCAACGATTCTTGAATCCAATCACAACTCCGCCATTACCTAGGGGTGAAGGGTGGTGATCAAGCAACTATGGGTGGAGATACTTTGTCGTATTTTTTAAGAGATTTTCAACATCAATTTTCACCTCTTAAAGGTAAATAAAATATAGGTTAATGTTGTTTTCTCAAAGCCATTGGCCAATAATGGCTGTTCTTGAATGGTTAGTGAGCCCCCAAACATTGAACAAAAAGAAAATCACCTTTGACTCGGTTGATCTTTTTGTATCAAGGTTTTACCCCTAAATTCTTGTTTTTTGCCTCTTCTTTTTTCTTAGCGCTGATAGCAAAGTGGGAGGAGAATTTCCCCTTTGATAGGACTCCTCCACTGAAATTATAGTAGGAGCTTACCTTTCAATGTACTTTCTTTCTTCAAACATGAATCCCAAAAAGTGGATCCTATAAGAAGCTCTTGCTATACGAATGCTTCTTGGTAGTCCTACTTACCTGTGGCATAGTCCTCTCCGGTCTTTTCTTCATGTGTATTTTTTGTTTGGCTTATCCCTCTAGGATAGTCTAAGAGGTTGACTTCCTTTTCTAGACTATTATTCTCTATAAGATCCAAATTCTTATTTGAGTGCGAAGATCACCACTTACATGAGCACTAGGACTACTTCTTCATGTTCTATGGGCTCATTGCAGCTGTGAGATCAGTGTTCTTGTTGCTTGGTCTATTTTAGTCTTTTATTTTATGCCAACAATTTTTTGAATCTTTTAGTCCAAGATTTCATACTAAGGTTGTCTCTCTAGCCACAACAATTGGTTGTGTCACTTTTCTTGATCGACCATCATTCTCTTTCTATGATTATGTTCAAATATCCTTAATTTTGTGCCATGCCACAATGAAAGAAAGCATTCAAAATGTTCTTGAATACTATCTATTGCTCCAAAAGCTTATCTCACCAATGTCAATGGTGATTTTTGAAAGTAATTTTCTATTTATACCAGCTTCATCATACATCTAGAGGTACCACTTGGCATTAAATGAGTATGTGGAGCCCTCATAAACCCTCAACATTCTCCTTGGCAACAAGCAAGCACCCAAGCAAGGCCACAATTTCCTTGATAAATCCATAGAGAAAGAATGGAAGATTAGGGATTTCCACACAAAGTGGATACTTAGGCAACTTGGACTTGTTTGGCACAAAGTCTGGAAATCACCTAAAAGGCACATCATTGGGTGAAAATTTTCCATTTCTTCATTTCTTAACACAAGAAGAACATGATTTTCCAGCATGAATTAACATTTTGTGATGAGGATACCACAAGAATTAACCATTCCTTATGTAATAAAGTAAGTTTATGATCTAGGGGTCCGACCGATTCAAACAGATCTGAAATCCGACACCGTTTGGTCATCCGTGTGTATGACCAAAGATCTCGAGTTTAGACTTACTAGGAGGTCTTGTGGTCTTGTGAGCTTAGTGGTTAAGTCTCAAGGATGTGAAGGAGGAGGTCTTGGGTTCAATCCCCATGGGGGACATGGGGAGAGTATTTTGCCCAAAGAGATCTAGAGCCTTCTAGAAGCATCCACTTTAGTTAACTCGAGTTAACTGGGACACTTGGCGCACATGTAGTTACATGGCCGACACATGGATGGTTAGTATCCACCTGCCCAAGAAGGCAGTCCCCTGGAGAGAGCTATATATGGAGGCATTTGGATGGGAGGAGAGTCATCTCTCTAGCATGTGGTGGTCATAATTGTAGTCTTGTTGCATTGGTATCAGAGCTCCAGGCAAAGCTCCTATGGAGACCTTTGCTCATCATCTTCCTCATAAGCTCTCATGATGATCTTCAACCTGTCCTTTATAGTTTTCGTGTTCATTCTCGCATACCTCTTTTTTCGAACCTCTCGGCTGTGTATTTTGTCCTTCCCGAAGTGTTCAATAAGCAAAACCAAGTAGTCTGTAATGAGTGTATGGGGATTCGAATGATAGACCTTTGGCGTCCATCTTGTAAGCTCTATCCATTGAGATGTTCCTTTCGTTGTTAGTAGCCACAAAGCAAAATTTAAGTCGATTTCGATTCGCACTGCTACTGCCCTCAGATTTCGAACTCGAGCCAGATATGACCGAGGCATTTAGCCCAGTCATCCCGCCTTCAGCCTCACAGTTGAACTATGATCTAGTAGCACTTACAAAAAAATGTCTTCCTTGTCACGATGCTGATCAATGAATTAGACAAACTTAGACTGATTCACGCAAGCAATTTTCCAAATCTTTCTTCAGCAAATAATAGATTGGTTTACTTGACGAAGAACTCCAGCGTGGGTTTCTGTACATACGTGATGTGGATCGGCTAGTAAAAAAGGTGGTTGGTCAAGTTTGCCATGGCTGGTTGGCTGTCTTCCAAGTTGAAGGAGGCAAGGCGGTTATTGCAGTAGATGCTTATAAAGCATGAGCAAAAGTACGATACACTCGCTTAGTGGCTTTTGGGGTTCGAACCTGAAACACTATTACTCAAGGACTTCAGTCTTCACCACCTGCTTGGCTATGAAGGTTGGCTTTCTTTGCATGGAAAGATTTTTCCCGAGCTCTTCCAACCGGATGAGAGGATGGACGAAGCTATGATCAAAGCTAAGTATTTTCTAGTTACTACTTGGCCTTAATGCTTGATTTATCTTGTTTTCATTATTCTACACTTAGTCCTAGATGCACATTGAAATAGCCAAGATTTCAATCGATTAAGACTAGATTAGGATAATGAAAAAATCCACTTTTCATTCCAAGCATTAGTTTGCATTAAGGAAATACTTGTTTAAAAAAAAAAGGATCCTTGTGCATCAAAGAATGTATTTTGGTAGTTTAATTCCAGATTTCCTTTCCATTGAGTAAAGCTTTTTATTGCACCACGAGGATATGTTTTTATATCATAGTGCATTAGGACAAAGGAAAGGATATACAAGCATCAAGATTGCATGATATACATTCTTAATACAAGGAAAATTCATGCATCAAGCTCATGCATGATTGTTGCATTATTTATGGGCATGCAAAGAACATGCATGCATACGCATGTGAGCATATGGATTTGCATGTAGGCACATGCATTTGCATGATAGAACGGGATGATGTTTGCAAGATATGAAAATGTACTCTCTTAGTATTTAGCTTACTTTATGAAGCTCACGACTTGACATTAGGGAAGACAGAGGACTAGTTAGTTGCAAAAACATGCTAGTTCTAGTTTGCAGCTCAAGTAATTAGTCGATTTCTTCCCAAGTTGATACTCTGTTATCAAAAATAAATACTTAATGACAATTAAGTATGTTTGATGTCTTACTAGGTATATGAAGGCACTAAGAGAAAGTTAAGTATTGAATTTTCTTGATGACCAAGAAAATTTAATTACTTGCAAACTTTTGTGATGTATGATGACTCTAAGTCCCCGATGTACTTAGGGAGTCATGAAGATAAGCTTATAATGATTACTCTAAGTATAGGTGATATTTAGAAAGTTATGTGGATAAGCTTTAGTTCATTAGTTACATAATTTATGTAACTTCTCAAGCATCCCAAGATTGGATGATAACTTCAGCTATATTTCCAAGTTCCATGAGCACTCTTCGATTTCATGGAACTCAACAACCAAATCGATGAACTTAAATACAGATTGAACTTTGAAGGTCAATAGATTTGTGTTTCGTTCATGTTTTGCATCTCTGGTAATGATGCATAGGGCCATGAAAACATGGAAACTTTGGAAGCACTCTTCTATTTAGAAGATTTTGAAAGTTCTAAGAAGTTTCTTTGTGGTTTCAAGATTTGTATCTCACGATGAAACCTCGGTAAGTGACTTTTAGGAATTGAGATATTTCCTAAAAGTGAAACACTAAAATGAAATAGTCAAGCCTTCTATTACACACGTGAGATCATTCTCCTACCATGTTCGAGATGAATTTATTTTTGGGAAGGCAGAGGTTCCAAGTAGAGGATCTTAGTTGATTCATGAACTCTTCCCAAAATACACATAAATTCATAATATATGATAGGACCAAGGAATGATGATGTTCTAATAAAAGGTGTATAAAGAGATAAGCCATTGGAAAAATGATAGCTTAGACCTCTTGTTAAGCACATCTTTCCAACAACGGACATACCCATCAATCGGGATAGAAATTGATGGATTAGATAGGTAAGAGCAAAACATCTACTAGTTATGGATGTTTTGCCGAAATATGAAGAAGGCAAAACCTCTTTAGGATATAGATGTTTTGCCAAAATACAAAGTATGCTTGGTTTTGTTTAAGCTAATTCGAGCGTAAAGAAGAAACCCAAGTCAAATTAATCTTTGGGAATCAAGATATTTTCCTAAAAGATACGGCAAAGTAATCTTTGGGAATTAAGCTATTTCCTAAATATAAGCCAATAAAATAAAATAGTCTAGTTGACTATTTCATTGGTTAAAAAAGAAATATCTTTTGGACAAGCAAAAAAGCTTTAAGTCTTGGTCTTGTCCAAAAGTTAAGAATTTCTTTTCAAGATCATTCTAGTAAAGAAAACGATTCCTAGATGAATCATTGCCTTAGTATTACTTGATTCCTTGGTAGGAATCTAAAGTTCTTGAAAGAAAAATATCCCTACATGTGAGACTGAAATCTTTCAAGTAAGTTGATAGTAAGTAGTTCCTAGTAATTCCCAAACCTTTGGTATGGGTACTTAAGTCCAAATAGTGATATAACCTAAAGTTATATCAAAGATTCTTAGCTTTGGAATCTAAGAGGCATCAGTGTATGCTTGGACTGAAATTCAGGAAAAGATATCTAAAAATCCTGTGGGTAAGCAAAGAAGCTTTTGATAATTCAGGAGATCTTAATTATAAAGAATTATTCTTTATTTTAGTCACAAGATCATCATAGGATTTGATCAATTGTACAATGAGAATGAGCTCTGACAATTTCATTGTTCTGATTGAGTATGACAGAGATATGAGAGTAAGAAGTAATGATCATGTATGTATTAAATCATGTAAAAGTACAATGTCATTGGCAATAAATCATTGCTCAATGAGTGAGAAATGAGTGAGCTATGAGGTGAGCTCCTCTTCTCAATGAGAGTACATGAATATGATCTCTGAACCTCGAGATTGACACAAGCCTTTTATATCCTCTTTTTATAGTCTTTGTTGGAGCCAAAGATTTGAATTCAAATTCAAATCTCTACCTAAAAGTGAATCCTAAAGTATAGGATTGATTCTCTCTTGACTTAACTACCAAGTGATACGAGATTATATGCTTCCTAACTCCTCGTGGGTTTATTCCACTTTTACGATGGGTAATTGTGAAGCAAAGTTACAAGAGGTTGTACATATGAAGCCTTCCAAGGGTAATGTTAATACATCAAGCATATGTGAGGTGATCAAGTATGTAGGCTTGGCCTTAATTGCAGCAAAAACTTCCTCATTGATCCATAGTTTTAAACAAACACCTGAAGAGATGGCAAGACTCGTAGGAAGAAGATTTTGGCAATACCTAGAGAGATGCCCTATGCCCGAGTTACCCAGACTCACCAAAAAAGTGGCTTTATTCTTAGATGGATTGTTGAATACAAAATTGAGATCCTATGTGTATCTAAAAGACCGTAGATCCATAGAAGGGTGTGTACACGTGCATAGATATTGAGGATAATCTAGGGGAGGAATTAAAGCTTTCAAAAATCTACAAATATTCAAATAGCTCTACTAGCCTCAATTCAAAGCTATCCACATCTATTGAGGAACTGGCAGAGAAGGTAGCTCAGAAGCTAGGAGTCTCTAGCAAACAAATACTGAGATTTGCCCTAGTGAAACGGTGTTATATTTATGGAGGAGACCACATGGCTAATGTGTGCCCTATCATGGCTCAACCCCAAGTGAACCCTAACAGCCAATACTGCACCATAGAAAGGAGATATACCAACCACACTACACAAGATTGCCCATATAATAAACAAACTGTTAGAAAAAATTATCCTCAGTCTTATCCACAACAGGGAAGATACCAGAACCAGTACCCACCATAGTAGTATGGTAGGCCCTAGCAAGCCTACCAACCACCCTATCAAGGGCAATAAAAACCTCAACCAGTTTTATCGCAACAACCTCCACCTCCATCCAATATGATCCCTGTAAAGTATGCAATCGCTAAAGAAAATCTGAATAGAGCCTTAGTGCCAGTATTACCATTGCTTTCAGAAAGTGACCCGAATGATCATAGCTTTGAATCGACTCATATCGATCATCCACAAGCTTACTATATGCAATCACTTGAGCATAATGAGTCATACTATTATGAAGACCCAAGCGAACCTAGTTGGGAGCCAGAATATGCAAATGTCATGTATGCAAATCCTAACTCTAGGCCCCAACCTAGGTAGATAAGACCCCCCTTTCCTAAAGGACCATGCTACCGATGTCAGGAGATCACCTCATTCGTGATTGCCCTATGCCTGCACCTACACAACCCCAATCTGTGACAATCCAAGGTTTTTGCCCAGAGTGTGGGAAGGAGCACCTATTATGTGATTGTCCTAAGAACCCCACCAATATGCCAAAAATCACTCCTATCAATTTCATTGGGTTAGTGGTAGACTCCACGGGAAGTGTGACTTCCACTACAACAATGCAACTATTCACGAGAGCTCAGGCATTAAAGCAAAACTAAGACTTGGGCCATGAAAAGAGTTCGACGGTTAGTGAGACCGAAAGTCTAACCAAGAAGAGGACAAGAGCTTGGAGAGAGATTCGTGAACGAATGAAAAGATAATGGTCAAAGAAAATGAATGAACGCAAGGAAAGCATGAGAGAAACAAAGGCCAAGATAATTGAACTCACATCTCAAACACACTCTCACACAACTCCACCACCACCATTCCCATCACCCTCCAATCCACCACCTTCTAACCCACCCCACACAATCCCACCACCACTGAGAGTAGGATCAATCTTAGCATATCCCACTCCCGAGGACATAGACATGATGCTTAAAGCATATAAGGCCAGAATCCAAGAAGCACCAATCGTAACAGATCATGAAAAGTGTTACCCTAGAGTTGACCTAAAGCTTGAACGGGACCAAGCTTTGAGCTAATATGGTAGAATTGGCTCAAACAATGTTTGAGGCCAGTCATCTCTTCGATTGCTCTAGTTCAGCTAAAACTCAATTACATTTTCATGGACTATTAGAAAGATTGGAGAGGCTAATTGCAAAATCTGGAAAGGAATCCACCTCTTGGAGTAAGGACAAGGCAAGAGAAAGAATGAGAATTCCTCCCAAGGAAGCTTATGTGCCTAATTCCATTGAACAAGACCCCACTTCTTCTATGAATCAATATTCCCAAGAATTTCTAAGAGAGATTCAAGAAGAGAAGCGGGATAAAGAAAGTGAAAATCCTCCTCCCATTGAACTTGTGGATGACTTGCATGATCAATTCCCACAAGAAATTCCTTCCATCTATGGAGAATAGGAAGATGAACAACCTAGTGAGCAGTTAGACTTTGAGTCTAATTCTTTGTAGGAACTGCCTCGGTTCACATGCCCATGGGAAGCAAAGTCCACCTATATCAGAGCACCCATAGTCATGGTAAAAAAGGAAAAATCAGTCATACCTAGGAATACAGAGGTAGACAAAAACACTAAAGTGCAGTGCAATCTCACTTTAGAAGAGCTATTAAAGGCTAAACCAAAATTTTGGAAACACATAGCCAACCAAATGCCAGAAGTAGCAAAACCTTGTTCCCAGGTAGGATCTCATAGAACAGTGCCAGAAATACCTTTGGAGAAGATAGGAGTTATGAGCGAAGGTGAAGAAGCAAACACCTATCTTCCCATCACTCATCAAGGTTACACCACCAAGGTGATTTTGGACTCAGGTGAAGGAGTTGCAATTGCTACCACTTCCCTATGGAAGCGTTGGGGCAAGCCAACACTCAGGCCAACGAGAATGAAATTACAGATGGTCGATGGTCACATAGAAAGATCCTTAGGATTATTACAAGGGATAACTCTCACTACTTGTGGTGTAGAGTTTGAGCATACCTTTGCTATATGTGACTTTAGCAAAACCAAGCCTATGAGATGATTTTAAGAAGACCATTCGTGAGACAATTGCAAATAGTACAGGATTGGGGAACCAAATCCTTGTATTTTCAACACTTAGGTGTCACAACCAAAGTCAATCTCAAGGATTACTCTCATAGAGATGTGCCTCCTATACAATGGTGTTGAAGAATCACTCACGAATTTGACATACAGACAGACATAAAGATAAAGAAAGATAAAGAGAAGCAGAATCAAAGTATTCAGAAAATCAAAGCCTTAGTGAAGGGACAAATTCACGACTGTAATGTACAGTGTAGAAACTTCCAAGAATTAGAGTTTGTTACAACGGATCAAAAATTGTATATATATGAGATAGGAAGAAGAAAAAAGTGGGAGAGCATAAGTGTGGGTAAGTAGAGCGCGTCGTATGAATAGAGTGCATATAGAAATCAAGAATAGGTCTAGAAGACGCCAGAGATTGCGTATGTAAAGATGAATAACAGAAACCTGAAATGTCAGGTATTCATCTGAGAGAGATGGTAAGAAGAAACTACTCAGTATACGAGAGTTTCTATAGCTTGAGCAAGAAGAGGCCAAGCTAGTTTTGTACACATCTTCTCTAATAGAAAACACATGTTCATGTGGAAGTTTGCACGCATTCTTCATATGTGAAGAAATCTGAGTATTTTTATGTTACGGTATAAAGTTAGTTAACAGTTACAGTTTTCTCAGTAAACGTATTTTTCGGTCAGTTACAGTTCTTTCAGTAAACGTGTTTTCCGGTAGAACAACGAAGTAGATCTCGCAGAATAATGTAAAGTTGTGTATGAGAGATAGCTTATCTTGTAGCTAGACTTCTCTACTATCAGTTCATCAAAGATTTCGGTGAAATGGATATGTACACACAGTACAAAGTCTGACTGGAAAGAGGCACTCAGAACTGGTGAAGTTTTTCCTTAAACTTCAAAAAGAGTTCATTCAATGAAGGAGGTTCACGCATCACTTCTTTACTTCATGTATATTCACTTGAAGTAATAACAAATAGAATTGTGGTTGATTCCGGTAAGATTCCGGTATAATTACGGTGACAGTCCAGTGATAGTTTGGTGAAGTTCTAGTGGAATTTTCAGTAAATTCAAAACACAGTCTTATATGTTTGAGTGACAGTAACTTTGCTAAGCTACTGCTGATTATAGAGGTGTTCTAAGATCACTCTAGCTTAGCCAACTTCAATGGCACGGCGAATTCCGCAGGCTTGACAAGGTTCGGGTCCTTGCCGCATCATCAACAAGTGGTATCAGAGCAAAAAGATTCTGAAGAGCAGAAAGATTCTCAAAGAGCAAACGGAAGTAAAGACACAAGAGAATCCAAAAAAACTTTCATAAAGAAAGGTGAAAGCTGAAGAGATCGATAGCAAACGGCATCAAGAAGTGTTCCAAAGTCATTCTCAAGTTAAAGGTTTACAAAAGGTAAAATTCTTTAAAGATACACTCACCAGAAGAAACAGAAACAAGAAGATTATGGCATATCATGTTTCAATTGACAAATTGGATAGAGATAATTATCCCGCATGGGTAATGCGCATGGAAGCCTTACTTATGAGTAAGGACTTAATGATGTATGTGACCGGAGAAGACAAGAAGCCGACCTTTGAAGACAATAGACAACCAAAGGAAGAAGAATTAGAAGCCTTGAAGGTGTGGCAGAAGAAAGATGCAACGGCAAGAGCTTACATTTATAACACTGTTATAGATCATCTACTACTACTGCACATTAGAGGTCTGGAGAAAGCGGAGGACATATGGAGTGCGTTGGAAGATCATTTCCAAAACACTACGAAAGCTAGGAAGGCTAGCTTATGGTCCGAAATCACAACGTTCAAAAAGAAATCGAATCAAAGCATTAGTGACTATGTTACTAAGATGAAGGATCTAGCAGATAGTCTTGGATCCATAAATGAAGATATCGAAGATCATAGATTGATAGCGCAAGTGCTCACAGGTTTGAGAGGAGATGAAAGGTGGAAACCTTTCGTACTCTCAACTGAACTTTCTTTAAATCATTTTGTACCAGATTTAAATCAGTTGCTTGGTTTGATGCTCACATATGAGCAAGACCTGAAAGGAGATGGAGATAAAGGACAAAGTTCTACAATGTATATGAAGAACAAGAAGAAAGGAGATAAAGGTAAGTCAAAAGATGAAGAAGAGTCGAGTGCTCGGGCTTATTATGCAAGAGGTAAAGGCACCTGCAAAGGAAGAGCAAGAGGTTTTGGAAGAGGAAGAGGTAGTCAGAATATGAACAAGAAGGCTTGCTAGATTTATGGATTAAGTAACCATCTGGCTCATGATTGCTGGCATAATTCCCAAGGATCAAGTCAGAATCAGAATAACAATAGCAGAGGCAAAAGCGGAAGATATCAAAGAGGTAGACAGAATCAAAGAGGAGGCTATGATAGAGGTGGAGCAAGAAGTTGGGGACAGAATCAATCCTACAACACCACCTATAACAACTATGCAAATGACACACAAAATGAAAGTCATACATCATTGATGATGAACTCAATCGGCACATCAGATAACGAAGATCTAAAGGTAGTTTACATTGATTCTGGATGTTCCAATCATTTTTCAGGAAATATAGAACTGATGTCAGAATTGGAAAAGGGTAGTTCCATTCATACTGTTCAAACAGGTGACAATACGAAACATAGTGTACATTCAATTGGAAAAGTGAAATGTAAGAGTGGAGCAGATTTGCTAACCAATGTTTTGTATGTTCCGAGAATACCAAAAAATTTGATTAGTGTAGGACAGATAGTTGAGAAAGGTTTCCAGGTCAGATTTACAAACGGAGTATTTGTAGAAGATCCCGAGAATGGATATAATCAGATCGTCTCTGGTAAGAAAGAAGGTAGACTCTTTACTTTAAGAGTACAAGGGAACATTGGTCAAGCGTTGCTCACACATGCTGAAAAGGTGATTATAGAACTTGATCTCTGGCATAAGAGATTAGGTCATTTTAATGAAAAAGGAATTAAAGCTATGATTTCAAATCAGTCAGTACTGGGATTATCGAATGTACAGAACCAACATATGATTCATAAGTGCGAAGCATGTCAGATGGGAAAAGCCCACAGGTTACCTTTTCAGAAGAAAGGATTCAAACATGATGGAGTACTTGAACTCATTCATATAGACGTATGGGGTCCAACAAAAGAAGGATCAATCAGTGGCTCAAGATATTTTGTTTTATTCATTGATGATGCTACAAGATGGATAACGTTATATGCTTTGAAGGAAAGATCAGAAGTATTTGAAACCTTCAAGCATTTTCATGCATATGCTGAAAGACTTACAAGACGAAAGCTTAAGAGACTGAGGTCTGATGGAGGGGGAGAATATTTTTCCCAAGAGTTCAATGATTATCTTTGGAATGCAGGTATTAAGAGAGAAATAACC
>CM035410.1:56859985-56889985 GCA_020310875.1 Ceratopteris richardii | reverse complement strand
GACAGTTCAGATGAAGATAATATTACACACAGGTGAAATGGATAGACTTCTCATTAAATCACTCACATTTTTCTAAAAATCAGGGAAGCCTTGCTGGAAATAGATGGTTTCGAAAACAAGAACCTCCACATTATTAAATTTCAGCACATTTTTTTATTATTTTCTGAGTGGGGGATGAGAAGACTTAAATGCCGCTTCATCTGCCAAAGAAGATTTTTAAAATTGCCTTTGGACATGTTCATCACTTCTTTCCCAAGCATATCAGAGCAACCAATCATTATCCTAAAATTAGGCATAAATACCCTACGAACTGGCATAGACAGGAACCCAAAAACTATGGTCCGAACCATTTGCAAATGAAAAGCTATGACAGCATGAAAAAAGGAAAGCCATTAAAAACATCTTACAGTAATTATTTTTCATGAGCTTTCTCGATCAAGAATCTCATTTAGAAAAAGAAAAAGCAAAATACCTCATTCTTTTCAGATCGAGCAACTTAATAGTCCACAAGACTTCACTTACCATTCCTCATAGGCACCAGAATGACAAGGAGTATATTATATGCATTATGAAACCGATTCTCTCCTTGAAAACTAGGCCTCCTGATATCCATTTCTGGAAAAAAAAAACCTTATTACATATCCGCAACTTTCTTTCTTAATCCAGCTTCTGATGATACATATATAAATCAAACCCACATGGTACTACCACAACATGCTCACTATGGGAAACCCAGAAAAGAAAAACGATGATGATATAATAATAAAAGAGGGCCAGTGGATGTTTCAATTACAAAAATGTGCTTAAAAATAGAGCTACAGGCGACATAGCCAAGCTTCTATCATGAACTATAACTCTTATGAAAGCCTGTTTCAAAGCACACAGCACAATAGGACAAAGGATCCCCAGACTTAAACGTTCTCAATTCAATGGACAAGCATGTTGCCTATAAACCATCAATCCTGGAGGATTGTGAACTTGGCAACGTTTTGGCCAACCATATTGACACTTCAATTGTAAATGGAGAACATAACCAATAGTTGATGATGTCATTGTCCGATCGGCCTCTGGCAGGCAATGAAGAGCTGCCATGTGAGTAAAGCAAGACAGAGAGAAGCAAGAAGCTCAAATGCCACCACTTTGGAGAAGTCCCAACTTAAACCTTGGCGAAGATAGCTGCAAGACATCTCTCTCTCTCTCTCTCTCTCTCTCTCTCTCTCTCTCTCTCTCTCTCTCTCTCTCTCTCTCTCTCTCTCTCTCTCTCTCTCTCCCTCCCTCCCTCCCTCCCTCCCTCCCTCCCTCCCTCCCTCCCTCCCTCCCTCCCTCCCTCCCTCCCTCCCTCCCTCCCTCCCTCCCTCCCTCCCTCCTCTCTCTCTCTCTCTCTCTCTCTCTCTCTCTCTCTCTCTCTCTCTCTCTCTGGGACAAGTTTTCAATTTCTTGTATTTGTATATTTTGTGATAGGGGTAGATGAAGACATATAATTGATAATTGATAGGCATGGCCAACCTCGAGAGTCGAGGAAGTATGTTTAAGTTTATACTCTATCTTTTGCTTTCCCTCATCTCTATCCTTCCAAGAAAATATTTGGATGAGAAGAGCATATGGGAAAAATTTCTGAGTTCTCCTTCTCTTTGTGGTATGGAGTTTTTTAATTTTCTGAGTCAGGGATGGGGGCTAGGATGCTTACCCCCTCGGAAGGCAGAATCTATCCGCTGCTTTATCTTCCAAAGAAGACTTATACGTGACCTTCCAGCACAAGATTTTGGTCAACTAATCACAAAGGATCGGTGTGATGAGATACCCAACACCTCGGACACAACATTGGAGTATGCAAGACTCTTAGAGAAACTCTTTGCCTACTAAACTGCCTATCCGACATGTTCCCGACAAAGAAAATGTTGAAAACAATGTCAGAATATCATAAAACCCTAATTTCCAGCAACCCTAATTTTTGGGACTTATCCAAATTTTGGTCACATAAGGTCAAAAATTATTATGAGCTTATCAATTAGTACTTCAGAAGAGCTTTCACTTGGTATACAAAATTCAGTGATCAGAGGTCCAAAAATGATAGAAAACCCTAAGCCTAATTTCTGTCCAAAAATGGTTTTTTACATTATATTGTTCCTCTCAATCTCTACATCAAGGAACGCAAGTTCCCATATTCAGCTAATGGCTGATTGCGGAGAACATTGGAGTTTTCTATTAGAAAAGCAAACTTTTCAGAACCCAAAAGCACATCGTTTTTTTAAGTTAGCGCAAGATTTTTTGGCTTTTTAGGTGCTTTTCGTAGCTATTTTCGTGGATCAGTTTGGAGGCCTATATAAGAAGGCCTTTTGAGTCACTGCTTGGCATCTTTTGAGCATCCAACTCAAGAATCATCCAGGTTGGAGATGTACTAACTTCTAGAGGAGGTGTGCTCTAAATTTTGGTGCATATTTGGAGAAGATTTTGGAAGCCAATCATCAGCAACTTGCTAAATCTTGTAAGCAGCAAGTTCTATATTTTGTCTTCTTTTGGTGTTGTTGTTCCCAAGCTTCATGCCTTTACTTCAGCATAAAGAGTTTCCCTTGTTATTCAGTTAG
The DNA here is from genome assembly GCA_020310875.1 of Ceratopteris richardii. Classification (NCBI taxonomy): domain Eukaryota; kingdom Viridiplantae; phylum Streptophyta; class Polypodiopsida; order Polypodiales; family Pteridaceae; genus Ceratopteris; species Ceratopteris richardii. The sequence goes on along the minus strand of CM035410.1, from coordinate 56,887,400 downwards.
GATTTGTTGTACAAACAATTGTAAATTGTTTCTATTCACTTCAAACTCACATACACACACTCTTCATAATGATTACGCACTTCATGAACAAACTCTTGTATATAGTTCCTGAAATTCTGCCCACATTCAAAATTTGTAACTACATTTAGCACACATTCAAATTTTGTATCTACATTCAGCACACATTCAGTTTTGTAGTTATATACACACTTTGTAATTTGACATTTGAATATCAATTCGTGTAGGTAAGCATTTTCACTTACTGTTAGACTTTGACAAGTTATGTTTTCTCTCTCTACTTCTCATTCATCTAATTTTTAAGTCTTATTCATTTGTTTGAAGATCCTATAAATTCATGAACATTATCATTAGGGCCCACCTCACTTCCAACATTTAATATCAGAGCATAGTTGACATAAACCCTTAACAAGATGAGTGATTATAGATTTGAGAGTTGCTTTAGCTTCCAAAGACTTGTTCCAATTTCAACTCAATGGGAGGTTGTCAAAGAAGGAGAAATTATCTCATTCAAGTCATTCAAAACCACTCATCAGGCTTGGTTGAAGTTAGAGAATTTCTCTCAAATCAAGAATTCTTTGAGGAAAACACCTCTAAGAAGTCAGTTAGCCAACAGAAGGATGAAAGTTGGTGATTCGGTTGAATCACATATTTTGAAGCTCAAAATTGGTGATTCAGTTGAGTCACATATTTTGAAGCTCAAAGTTTGTGATTCAATTTACTCACATATTTTGAAGCTCAGAGTTGGTGAGTCAATTCAATCGAGTCGCACATTTCTAAGTTCAAAGTTCAATCACACATTTCAAAGTTCACAGACTTATGTATTTAGTTTTTAGTTCAGTCTAGGTTTATGCACATTCATTTCAAGATTCAATGGAAATTAGTCAGCTTTATGCACATTAAGCTCAAGATTCAATGAAAATGAGTTAAGAGATGCATTGTGCCAATACCTTCAATAGAACAACCATGGTTATTTCCAAGATATATATATATATATATATATCCATGGCTACCTGCATGAAAGGTAGTAAAACACTCCTTAATAGGAGTAGCATGGAATGATGCAACTGAATCCACAATCCATGTTTGTGACAAAGCATCATTCACATTAAGCAAGGCATCAATCAGATCCCTCTTTATGATCTACATATCTTCTGCATGAATATTAAAAGAAGCATCAATAACTTCGGCATGATTTGTTGCCATAGTAACACAAAGTATATCTTCTACATCTAATAGCTCCTCAATGACGATACTAGAGGCCACATTGGCCTTGTCTTTGTCCTTGTCCTTTGAGTTGTCATGTGCTTCGTTCTTGGTGTCCTTTTTCTTCCTGTCATGTGTGTTCTTCTTTCTTTCTAGTTGAGCTTTGTAGTATCTACAATCGGGCTTCTTGTGACCTTTCCTATCACACTGGTAACAAGTAACTTCAACCTTGCCTTTGCTTTTGCTCCTGTTCCTCTATACAAATCCATTTTTCTTTTTTGTTCTTCCTCTAGCCACATTGGTTGAACCACTTCCCTCTCCACTAGTTTTCCTCTTGATCTTCTCATTCAAAATAGAGCCCCTTACACCATCGAAGGTAAGATTGGGGCTATTCGAAAGTGAAACAACATATGTTTCCCATGAGTGGCTTTCAACTTCCCCCATACCTCAAATGGGGTTGTAACGCCTTTCAAATCCACTAAGATTTCATCTGATACAACCATCTCGATGTAAGTGATGGCCTTCTTGTTTAGGTTTATTCATGCTGCATCTGTCATATCTTCAGGCTTGACTTCCTCAAGATCCCCTTCACAATCTTTAAGAAAAAGGATGCCCAACATTCTCTCTTTCCACAAATCAAAACCGCTATCTTCAAATCTCTTGATCTCAAACAAGCTTTTGACATCAAAGGAGGTAGAAGCCATGTTTGCACACTGAGAACTTCAAAATTTCACCAAAAAAAGGTAAAATTTACATGTTGTCCTGTGCACAATCACCTGATGAGACTATAGCTCAGAAATTAAGCTCAAAAACTGTTCAAAACTTGCAAAAAACAATTTCTGAAATTTTTTGCAAAAAAATTCAGAAAATTCAAGCAAGCTGTAATTGCATCAAAAACAACAAATTTGTTGTTTTTTCAACCACAAAAGGCATACATTGCAGCAAGTATGCACTTCCTCAATCTTTGTACGTGTTCTCCCACTTGAAATGAGAGAGAATTTCTGCAACAAAAGACTTGTAGATCAAAAAATCAGCAATGGGGATGCTGAAAATGACCTGTGGAGATACAAGAAGAACAATAGAAGAGTTTCTTCACGACGAAACTCTCTAAAAAACCTAAAATTTGCTTCACCTTCGATGTGGGCTGAAGTAATCCTCCAAAAACAGCACTTTTATTGCAAAAAAAGAAGGTTTTTCGCTATGAAATTCTCCCAAATGCAAGAAAAAACCTTCAGCTTAACATAGGCTGAAGTAGAAAAGCACTTGGAGTAACTTTGACTCGATGGAACAGCTCAAAGCTCTAATACCAGTTGAAAGAAGCCGCGGAGAGCTACGTGGTGGTGTGCTTGGTTGCTCCAAACACCAAGGGAGTGGGCTGCTGCATGAGGAGAGAGAAAGTAGAGAGAGAAACCTGCGCAAAAATTTGGAGATGAAGATGAAGAAGTTCAAGTTAAAGAAGTTCCAATCAAGGTATGAAAGATTTGGGACCAAGTTTTATTGATAAGTGACTTTTAGGTCATTCAGCATGTTCACACATGGCCAATGACCAAAAATCATAAAAATAATATAAATGCCTATAACTCCTCGATTTGGGATCCAAAAAATAAAACAAAAATATGTTTGGAAAGATGGAAGGGTCAAAATATACAAAAGGAGTGTCATTGGGGTCTTTATCCCCGACAACGAGTAATTTCCTTATGTTCTTTTGCAGTCATTTCGAGCATATCACTATCTTGTACATGTCTTATCATTATTTTGAGCATAGTATTGTTTATCGTACTTGTGTGTTTTGTTCTTATGTTCCCTTGTCTTGTGTGCTATTATCCATCTATATGGGCTAATAGCTATACTCATGCATATCCATTAGTCCAGCATATAGCAAGTTCTTGGTGCCTCAAACATAATGCACATCATGCAATACTTGCTCATTAACACCATCCAAAGACAAGTGTAGAGTGCTAATACCATCAATGAAGCAAGCATGATTATTTTCAAGGTAAACATTGTCATGATTCCCTACATGGAAAGTAGCAAAGCACTCCTTAAAGGACTCAAATGAGATGGTACACCATAGCATACAATCCAAGTTTGTGACAATGTAACATTCACTTTGATCCCATAGGTTCTAACATTGGTATCACAGCGGCTCTCTGTTCGTAAGGAAAAGGCAGGGCAACGTGCACAAAATCGTCAGAGCTCATGGAGCCATGATGGCTCATCTTGACACGCTTCTCACCCTCTTGCATGGGGTGGTATGGGACGCTTCCAGCACGAGGAGGAAGCAAGGGGAGCACATGCAAGCCACTGGTTGGATAACATAGGTAAGTTTTCCACCTTCTTCATGTTTTCCATGTAGGTGGGGGGTTGTTCCATTACATTGAAATTTATACCTGGATGCATACACCATGGGTATGCTCAAATGGAGATATTCAAGTTTTCGACTCCATTCGATCATGGTTGTTACTCATGGTCAAGTGGGGTCATTTGCCCAAGATTTGAGCATACCCATGATATGTTGGAGATCAAGGGCATGAGTATACTCACTTTTCTCTTTGAATAGGAAGTGATAGGGTGAGACCCTAGATGCATATTCACAAGGATTTTGAGGATCTTGAGCATTGACCCAAATCCTAGAGGATCTATTAGATCTTATAGCTGCTCAAAAAGAGTGGGAATGCCCGAAGGAGTACTTCTTTGAAGTGTTCTGGCCACTCGGTGTGACTGCAGACATGAGAGTGATTGATCAAGGCACTTCCCTAGCAACCCAAGGAAATCCTTGGGGAGGATTTTGCCTATGGCAAGGTTCATGCCTTGCAAGATCTGAAGCCTTTGTGGAAGGGATTTCCACTTGAAAGCTAGTTGGTGATAGAGGATCAAGATCATCTTGATGACCTTGTGGATGCATACCAGCCACTACCACGATGATAGGCTACTATGGGATGGAGGGAGACAATCGTCTACCTCATGCCACATGGTGCGACTAGGAGTCACATTAGTGATTGGTATCTTATCGACGGGGGGAGTATTCTTTGGGGGATCTTTTTGGAGATCCAAGACAATTGACCTATATGGTCTCGTGGGGATGAGATCGGATCTTAGGTACACAGATGGGTCCTTCCAAGCATATAGAGTTTTCATACCCCTATGTGGCAGGTCGAGTTTCTCTCTCATAGGTCACTATATGTGATCAAGGATATGAGTTGAGGGATTGGTGGTTGATTATTCAAGTGGTATGACTACCAGCCTCTACATCCATAGGCATTATGTTTTGAGAGGATTTCCACAGGGTGGATCATAGGACGCATTTGTTGTGAGACCACCTTGACTCGAACCTCTGCACATGTTTCTATTGTATATACCCAATGGGAGGCATCAAAAGATGCTTGCCATGAGAGAGCAAATATTGGGTGCCTTTGTATCACTAATAGAGATTGCCATGTGAGAGAGGATCTTCCTCCTCCATGACTACCGATGGGATCTATCATGTGATGGTGGACTCATTCCTAAGGTTAAGCCACCGATGACATTTACCTTGTGGAAGGACTATGGTCCGAAGTCACATAGGGGTACTTGTCATAAGGTTGAGGAATTTATTCCTCAATAGATTACTGGGAAGAGATACATCCACATGGCATGACTGGATTCGATGCATCCTTTGCACATCATTTTTGTTTGAATGCCACAGCATTCATGGATTATACTTCATTCTTCTCCTACATTTTTTTTCGCTTATGAGATCATGCTTTGGTCTTTGTTTTGGCATGATGTGGACACACTCTACCAGAGGGGCTAGTGGGTAACCACTAGTAGGTGGACTCATGTTATCATAGATAGATCATATGTTGACTATTCTCCGTGTTAGAACATCATGAGGGATGGAGGACTAGCACGAGCAGAGTGGTGCTATGAGATAACTTGATCATTCAAGTGGTGATGAGCACCTTTAGGATGAAGTTTGAGCAATGTTTATAACATGACCATCAGCAACTTTGTTTGGCTATTAGAACCTTCATTTTCTTGATCAAGGACATCGAGATAGCACACACAGTTCTTGTCCACATGTGGTGAATATAGGAGTTCATCAGTGTTTTTTAACACTGAAGCGGCATGGGATCTATTTTCTATAGTGAGCCATGAGATTCTCGATATTGCCCAGGTATGGGAATGGGTCATCAATTGTCTGACCACCTTGGCAGATATGTCGAGGTGGACTTATGAGATACCTTACAGAGGGTGTTACTTGAGAGTGACCGTTACCCTTGGAATTATGAGGTTGCTCTCTTTGGCCCCATAGAGATCTTGACTATGTGCATCTTTCTCTCGAAGGGAACTCCTATATGATTGCCACATTTGGGATCAGGCAATTAGTCTAGGGTAGTTTTTCAACCCAATAGTCATGAGTCTTGGGTACCTATATGATTGGTCACTCTGAGAGAAAGATGGTAGGAGGATATTCAAGTATCACTGGATTGCTTCTCATATAGAGAAAGGTAGGGATTGACTAGGATGGAGATATGTCAACAGTTATGCCCCATCAAACATGGTGCACCTTGGCCCTAGTAGGTTGGTATTTTTCATCAGTACAGGGTGTATTTGTTCATCAGTACAGGATGGGGAACCTTCTGTATGAAGTGTCCATTGACATGCACATAGTATCATGCTGGCATGGGCTAGGTACATGGTGCATGTATATATTCGAGATACCCCGTGTGTGGTATTCGTAGAGATACATGTATTGCCATGTCAATATAGATTGAGCACAAGATACATGGATAGGATGGAGACCTCCGTCTTGAGGTATCCATCGAGACGCATGTGGTGTTATGCCTGTGATGGTTGAGCACACAGCACATGCACTGCCTGTGACCAAAGGATCGACCTTGGACCGTGGAGAATTAGTGGTATGATGATCATATGTCAGATGGTGTAGCTTGATCATAGACAGTATAGCCATCAGGGATACCTATGTAGACACGACCTTCATGGAGTTGGATATATTATAGAGGATGTTGCCCTTGATGGCAGCCCTCTTAGCTACTTACTTCTGATGGTAGCCCCTTGGAACTTTTACCCAAGAGTTGTTGCCCACAAAGGCATGCTCCATTGCTATGTCTATAGATGGTATGGTTTCATCCAACATATACATCTCGTTTATAGTCTGATTGGGTGAGTGACTTTCCCCACTTGTTATATGCTCATGATAGTATTCAACGTCGACTGATGTATAGCCCCTTGATGTTGATATCCAATCATGAGCTAATCTCTTTCTCAACCACGAAACCTAGAGACATGGATCCTTCATCTATAGCAAAGACTCCTCGCAGGAAGGAATTGTTCCAGAGGAAGGAGGAGAATACGATGAAGACAGCCTTGCATTATGTTGTCTTCCTTGCACTTCATTGTTCTCCATACTATTCACACGATATGTGCACACCTCATGGCCTTGGTGGCCATAGTACACCCCGATTGCGATTTTTTGCTCATTATAAAAATCGTTTAAATCGTGCAACAATTTAAATCACTGCCCACGATTTTTATCCATTGTGGAGCCAATTTTTTTATGAGCATAAACCTAATCTATAAACCGCTGAGCACGGTTTTTTCGAAATTTGTGCACTTCTATTGACATGCGTACAAATTTTGAGCAGAGAGAGAGGAAGAACTTCAGCCTTAGCCTTGGCCCTTGCCACTTGATCAACCTTGCCAAGTTGCCACCTGATCTTGGGGAATCAAAGTTCAGCCTTGCCACTTGATCTCTCAAGTTTCTAAATTCCATTTTAGCACTATCCTTATCACTTGAGCTTTCCAAATCCGAGTCTTCTACATGACCTTCAAATCAAGCTCGCACTGATAGTGTGAGCTCTAGTGGTGCATCCCAAGATGCTAATGCTACTCCAATTCCACGAGTACAGGCACCCTCTAGTAGTGGTCCCATACCTAGGAACCTACCTGAAAGCATAGTTGGACCAAGAGATTTATATCGCAAGATTTAGACCCAAATCTAATTGTTTAAATCGTTCAGACCAAAATAAAAAGGTTTTTATCCACTCAAAGATATTTTTATTCTTTTCATAAAAACTATAGATATACATACATATTTGCATGAATAAAGATTGATATATCACATGATTTCACATCATCAATTGTATCAAATGTAAAACATTCGTCATGATTCATAAGTATTAACTTTTAAGTATGCAAAGAAGTGATAGGAAACATGATCCATGAATAAATACAATTGTAACTTGTAAGTCTACAGACTACAGACATAGCATAAACAGACAACTTTCGAGATCCAAGCATAATATGGAATCTAGAATCTGAAAACATCACGAGTCATGAACAATAACAATAAAATATGAAGAGTCAAACGTCGAAAGTCGAATCTCCAACTCTTCATCTACAATATCATCATCGCCCTCAAATGAACTAGCCCATGAAGAAGTAGATGCACTATCACTATGAGAATCCATGACTCTCCGTGTGTTCACAAGTGAATCATCATCAATACTACTACACGATATCCATCTCTCCTCCCAATCCTCAAGTACACTAGAATCTGGATGTGGACAAATGGTGTGGCCTCCTCTTCTTCCATGTCCTCTCCCACCTCAACGAGCAACCATCTTCCTAGGTCTCCGACTAGTAGATGGTGCATCATGATCTATTACAAAAAATTATAATTATTAATATTAACTTGATATGTAAAAAAATCAAATAACATCGAAACTTAAAATTTAAAGTATAAACTTATAGACTCTAGTATATTAAAATTTGTATACCTAATGTGTTTGCTTTTGTTCTTCTTCACGTTTGCCTCACAACTTGTTGAGACTAATAAAATAGCATGGAAAAAATATATCTCTCTTCCACGAGGATTTGAGGGATATCTTTCACTTTAGAAATGTCGATAGAATCTGCATTGACCTACAATTTACAAATTGAAATAACAAACCCAATGAGTCATGAGTTTAGGGCTTAAGCTAACAATTGTCAACTTGCAAGTTTCAACATAAATTACAATTACATATAGGAATGCAATGTGGGTTCCTTTGCTCTCCAACAACTTGAGATTACAGTGTGTATACACTAGTTTCTCAAGTTGTTGTGGACTCAATCGATTCCTCTTTTTAGTGTGAAACAATGCCCACGTACTCCAATTCCTTTTTGCAAGGCCAGTACTGCAATCTTGTGATAAAACCTGTGGTGCTAATTTCCTCTACGAAGACGAATCGTGATAGTTCATATACATAAGCATAATGCTTTAGCCTTTAATCATAAATTATAATGATAATTTAAAAAAGAAATTATATTTTAAAAGTTTGAAGTTTCAAAATTAAACTTACTAGAAGAGGAATACCAACACCATATATTTCCCACCAAGTGACGGGGGAAAGTTGGTTCTCTCTCAATCTCGTAGTTGGGTGTCCAAAGTACCTCTCCATGAATTGAAATTGAAGATGCTCTTTCTGCAATTGTGAATATAATGTTACATCTCATTTGGTCCATCGTTCCACATACCCTATCCAGTTGTTCTCTACAGCCATGACTGTATCCTTAGTGTCTGATCTCCATAAAGGATGGAGTATGTGAGGAACTACGTGGATTGGTTTGTGAAAACAATCCCATCTCTTATCACTGCTTCACAGAAATCATGATGCTTGCAGAATTCAACTTAAGATATGATTTTAAGTTTCAATAATAAATATATATAATGTAACAAACATTTTCAAATAATATATAAATTTATAATGACTTACTCTGTGTGTGAAAGGCCGGATACAAGTCCAAGTGTGCTTCCCTCCATGTCTATGATATGAAGCACAGAATACATTGATTGAAGGGATGCAATAAGAACCTCTTCCTTCGACCAGAAGGCATCATTTTCCAAGTTCTATGATAAGTGATGAAAATCGTAAAAACAAAGGATCTCCATCTCTAGCTTCTGGTATCTTGTACCACTCCTCCACTACAACTTTACAAAGAAGACCTTTCCTCACTCTCAGTACTCTATCCAACACAATGAATGTGTAACAAAATCGTGTAATGGATGGCTTCTGAAGCTCCAAGTCAATATATGAACGAAATATGTTTTGGACTTCGGATCTACTAGTCATAAACTTCACTATGAATTTTTCTTTGTTAAGAATAATATCAACACATGGTAAGCTTCCTATATCTTCCATCAAGAGGTCTAAGCTATGACTCGCACAAGGGGTCCACATGATTCTAGGGAATGATTCTTCTAGCATACTACGCATTGCTACACAATTGGATCCATTGTCTCTAACCACTTGAATGACATTATGTGATCCTACATCCTCAATGGCTTTTCTTACACGAGAGTATGAAGTCACTTATGACAATAGTTCCGAGTGCATATACTGGAATGGCACCTAAAAACATACTTCCCTTGCAAGAGGAAACCATGATGTTTACACATTCCTCTTGCACATATCTGCCCATCCATCACATAGAATGGAACACCCATATTTCTCCCATCTACTACACAATGATAACATTTCAATTTCTACTGCAAGCTTTTGTTTGGTAAGGTCACTAGTGCGTAATCTATCTTTCCATCTCTAGTGATTAGATAATGGATACTATGGGTCGTACTCCTATGGATATCATATCCCATATCAAAGTCACTAGACCTAATACATGGGAATGCAAGTATTGCAAGGGTCTATACACGGATAGTGTATCTCGAATCAAAGCACATCTTCTTGGTTTGCAAGGTGGTGGCATTGGAAAATATCACTCTGTGCCTCAACAAATCATCGAGGACATGACTGCAAAATTGCAATTGTCTCAAGGTATTTGAAATATGATATATCCAAGTGAGTGAAGACCAACTTCAAAATTCTGAGATGCATCACAATATGGGAGAGTCTTCTACGAGACCTTCAAAAAAGGCTCTCACTGATAGTGCGAGCTCTAGTGGTGCATCCCCATATGCTTGTGCTACTCAAGTTTCACGAGTACAGGCACCCTCTAGTAGTGGTCCCATACCTAGGAACCTACCTGAAAGTAATATCTTCGTGAAGGGTAGCATGAGAAAATCTATGCGAAAACAAGAAATAGAGCAAGCCAAGACAGAGATCACCAGATTGTTCATTTCATGTGGCATCCCCTTCAATGTAACCAATACCACTACATGGAAGAGAGCAATGAGAGGCGCTCCTTCGAAAGAGCCATCTCGGAAAGTCTTACACACTATAGAGCTTACCAAACATAAGCTTGCAGTAGAAACTAAGATGTTACCATTGCATAGTACATGGGAGAAATATGGGCATCCCATTCTATGTGATGGATGGCCAGATATGCGCAAGAGGAATGAATGTGTATAGCATCATGGTTTCCTCTTGCAAGGGAACTATGTTTTTACGTGTCATTCTAGCACATGCACCTCGAACTATTGTCACAGGTGAATTCATATCCTCTCATATAAGAAAAGCCATTGAAGATGTAGGATCACATAATGTCTTTCAAGTGGTTACAGACAATGGATCCAATTGTGTGGCAATGGGTAGTATACTAGAAGAAGCATTCCCTAGAATCATGTGGACCCCTTGTGCGAGTCATAGCTTAGACCTCTTGATGGAAGATATAGGAAGCTTGCCATGGGTTGAGACTATTCTTAGGAAAGCAAGATTCATAGTGAAGTTTGTGACTACTAGATCCAAAGTCCAAAACGTTTTTCGTTCACATACAGATTTGGAGCTTCAAAAGCCATCCATTACACATTTTTGTTACATATTCATTGTGTTGGATAGAGTATTGAGAGTGAGGAAAGGTCGTCTTTGTAAAGTTGTAGCAGAGGAGTGGTACCAGATACCAGAAGCTAGAGATGGAGGCCCTTTGTTTCTACGATTTTCATCACTTGTCACGGGAGATAATGCCTTCTGGTCGAAGGCAAAGATTCTTATTGCTTCCTTTCAGTCAATATATTCTGTGCTTCGCATCACAGACATGGAGGGAAGCACACTTGGACTTGTATTAGAGTATATTAGCAGTATACAAGGTTGCATTGCGAACGTATCCGGTCTTTCAGATATAGAGTAAGTCATTATAAATTTATATATTGTTTGAAAATGTTTGTGACATTATATATATTTATTATTTAAACTCAAAATCATATCTTAAATTGAATATTAAAGACGTCATGATTTATGTGAAGCAGTGAGTAAGAGAAGGAATTGGTTTCACAAACCAATCCATATAGTTGCTCACATACTCCATCCTTTATGGAGATCAAAGGCTCAGGATATGGACATGGTTTTAAAGGCCAGCTCGAGAGAGTATGTGGAATAATGGATCGGAGGAGATCTAGCATCATATTCACAATTGCAAAAAGAGAGTCTGCAATCTCGATCCATGGAGAGGTATTTTGAACAAGCTGCGAGATTGAGAGAGAACCAACTTTCCCCCGTCAGTTGGTGAGAAAAATACGGTGTTGGTACTCCTCTTCCAATAAGTTCAATTTTGAAACTTCAAACTTCAAAAATATAGTTTCTTTTTATAAATTATCATTATAATTTATGATTAAAAGCTAAAGCATTATACTCATTTATATAAACTATCATGATTCATCCATAAAGGAAATTAGCACTATAAGTTTTATCACAAGATTATAGTATCGGCCCTGTAGAAAGGAATTGAAGTACGTGGGCAATGTTTCACATAAAAACGAGGACCCGATTGAGTCCATAACAACTTGAGAAACTAGTATATACACACTGTAATCTCAAGTTGTTGGAATTTGTGAGGCATGAGTCTCAAGAATTTGTGAGGCAAACATGAAGAAGAACAAAAGCAAACACATTAGGTATATAAATTACAATATACTTGAGTCTATAAGTCTATACTTTAAATTTTAAGTTTTGATGTTATTTGATTTTTTTACATGTCAAGTTAATATTAATAATTATAATTTTTTGTAACAGATCCTAATGCACCATCTACTAGTAGGAGACCTAGGAAGATTGCTTCTCATCAAGGTGGGAGAGGACATGGAAGAAGAGGAGGCCACATTATCCATCCACAGCGAGATTCTAGTGTATCGGAGGATTGGGAGGAGAGAGAAGCATTGTCTAGTAGTGATGATGATGATTCACTTGCGAACACATGGAGAGCCATGGATTTTTTTAGTGATAGTACATCGACTTCTTTGTAGGCTAGTTCATTTAAGGATGAAGAACTCTAGATCTAACTTCCGACGCTTGACTCTTCACATTTCATTGTTATTGTTCATGACTCGTGATGTATTTCGATTCTCGATTCCATATTGTGCTTAGACCTTGAAAGTTCTCTCTTTATGTTATATCTGTAGTGTGTAGACTTACAAGTTACAATTGTATTTATTCATGGATCATATTTCCTATCACTTCTTTGCGTACTTAAAATTTAATACTTATGAATCATGATTAATGTTTTACATTTGATACAATTTATGATGTGAAATCATGTGATATATAACATATTTTCTTTATTCATGCAAATATGTATGTATATCTATGGTTTTTATGAAAAGAATAAAAATCTCTCTAAGTGGATAAAAACCTTGATTTTTATTTTGGGCTAAACAATTTAAACGATTAAATCTCGATTTAAATCTTGCCATTTAAACCTCTCGATCCAACTATGTTGGTGGGGAAAGAGGGTGTACCTTAGGGTAACCCTCGAACACTGATCTCTAATGTATCTTACAAGTCAGATCTACCTTGAGGAATCAATGACATCTTAATTCCGTGATAGATGATAGGTTGGTGAGTTGGATAAGTATCTTGGTCCCACGACAGTTGCCCGTTTGGCAACTTGGATAGGTATCTTGGTTCCATGACGATTGCCTTGCCTCTCAACTCAGACACGATGATTTTATGTGATACTTCCGAAGGAGATCTTAGCTTGGAAGATATTATCCGACATGTTCCATTAGAACCCAGCTTGGTTTGGGACTAGAGGGAGAGGAAGTCTAGAGGGACTTCTTGTCTTCAATATTTGATTAGTGGAGGTACCGACATGAGTCTGTTTTGACTTAGGAGTCAATTAGGTTGTCAACGGATTGGACTCTTGGTTGTGGCCAAGAAAATGCTCAAGACAGCAATTAGAAATAAGAGGGGAAGTGTTAGGTCCCCAAAATTAAAGGAAATCTAGATGGGCGCATGTAGTTAAAAGTGTCCGGTGAAGTATGAACAGACCACCTAGTATGAATTGGGCAACCTCCTTCTTTAAGCCTATAAATAGGACCCATGGGCTCATTTGTGAGACATTCCTCGCGTGAGGCACTTGGACTCTTGACCCTTTGGCAGAGCTTCGTCACCGGTACTGGAGGGGGGCTTGTGGTATGGGACACCAATCCCTTGGGGGTGGCTATAAGCTCCCAAGCTCGGGGGTGAGCCCATATTGGCTCTATAGTTGGGAGGTGAGCCTGATGTCCTCTCTTCTATTGTTTGTGAATATGGCTTGTGTCTTGTGTTGTCCAGCGAGGAGGATCCTAGCAGGGAGGATCTTAGAGGTTCTAACACTCTAGTTGCATTAGCAAATCCACTTCCCTCTACATTTTGCTTTTCTCTTAACATATAATGGCTTGATCAACCACAAACTCGAGGCTCCACCACATTTCTAAAACCTAGGAAATTTGATTCTTGCTCTGTGTATTGTGTAATTCTATGTATTCTTACAGGCATGTGTCGAGCTTCGTGCTCGTTGTCGAGAGCTCAGTTTTCTACTGCAAGGGCATCATTGCGGAGTTCTCTCAAAGAAAAATCAATTGTGGTGGATCGCCATCGAATCACTTGCCTAGTATCACAGCTATTTGAAGCAAAATCTTTTGCTTGTGCGAACGGAGCAAGCACTCACTTGAAGCTTTCTCTAAGGCTTACGACTAAGGCACCAACCAAGGCATAAACCTTGGCATATCTTGTCATCCGAGTCACCTAAGTCATCGTTGGCAACGTTGGCTTCATGCGAGGGAGGGCCTCAACGATCAAGGAAGATGCAAGTTCCCGATACTTCTCGGAAGGTCACCGATCCCAAATCGTTCTCCCAAGAGCTTGCTTAACAGTCAATCTCTTGCCAATAAGCTACACTCTTGTGGTGTTTGAGGGGGAGAGACGAAGGTTCACATTACCTTGAACATGTTTTCCGCCCTCAAAGCTTCATTCTTTGCTTTTGAGGCCTATTTTGAAGCATTTTTTAAATGATTCTTGGAGCCATCTTGGAGAATTTTCAAGCATAGTCCTCTTTATGCACATTCAAGAACATCAAAAAGAGTGTTCTTTGTGCTTCTCAGATAAGAATATTCAGCTTTGGAGCTCTGTTTTCAGCCACACTAGTGAATTTACAGGTTTCTTGGAAGGATTTCAATTGTGGTTGGAGTAGCCACCGCAAGTTTATGCAAGTTTTTTGGGTCTAAAGGATGGATTCGACATACACTTGCAGGTGTTCTTGGATAGTGTTTTGGCTGTAAAATTGTAAATTCAGCCTTTCAGTGCCATTCTCTTGCATATATTGGGCACATACATACTATGTATGCTTTTGTGGATACCGCTTATGTACAGCCATGTGGTCATTGATATAGTAGTTATGTTTTTTGCATAGCCTTTGACGTTGATAAAGTGGCTTATGGTGAGGTTTTTTATGAATTGGGAGAGATCCAAATGTCGGGGTCTCTTCAGTGATGCAAGTGGAAGAAACCCTAGCCTTGCCATAGGAGATGTATGCTAGTGGAGTCATAGGTGCTCGATAAGCCTAGCAGACTTCTTTTAGTTAAGTGGTTATATGTAGTGGCGTCAATGATTCACTATGCAGGTTTACATGTCAGAACTTGCAATTTTATGAGTTTTTGACATGGATCATATCTCATTTTGTAGAGGAGAATCCGGCAAATAGATTTTAGTTATTCAACTATACAATGGTTGATTTTTACTCCTTGACATACTTATTGGTGTGAGCACATACATTATCACATAATCCTTTTTCGGTTGGTCATTGCTCTTCATTGATCCATTTTTTATGGGGAGGCTCTAACAACTTTTTCCTAGAATCTGATACTTGTTCATTCTTTTTTGCGCCTTAGTGATATTTGGACTATTCTAGCTCCATTATCACTCTATTTAGTTCTTTATCATCATGGCATCAGAGATTTCAGGCACATCTAGTGCATCTAAGAGGAGCTATAACTTGCAAGGCAAAGACCATTTCGAGATTCGGAAATTTGATGGCACAAACTTTGCTCTATGGAATAATCAGATTAAAGATTAAAGATGTGCTGATACAAAGGAGGCAAAGGAAGCCAATAAATAGACAAAGAAGCATGTTGATATGGATGACGATGATCGGGATGAACTGGATGAAATGGCTAGGTCTACCATTCGATTGCACCTGGCAGATAGTGTTTACTTTAGAGTATTGGAGTGTGAAAGTGCAGAGGAGCTTTGGAAGAAGTTATGCAATACATATGAAAACGGAACGGCATCAAATAAAGTGAATCTGATAAGAAAGTTATATGACCTTCGCATGAAGGACACAGATAGTGTTGTTGCTCATCTAGATTAGTTTGATGTTATATTCTCTCAATTATAAGCTCAAAAAATGGAGATGGATAATGAAATGAAAGCAGACTTGTCACTATGCACCTTGACATCATCATGGGATACGTTTTGCACAACTATTAACAATAGTGCACTTGGCGGAAAATTGGTCTATGATGACATATGTGGAGCACTCTTGAGTTAGGAGATCCATAGAAAGTCTATGAATTTGGATCTTACCAAGGAAAGACTCAGCAAGAACAAGGAAAAGAATGGTCAACGGAATAAAAGTAGATATAAATCAAGGAAGAGGGATATCAAGTGCCACTATTGTCATAAGAAAGGATATATGAAGAAAGATTGCTATGTGTTAAAAAATGGTAAAGGTAAAGGCCATAATGTTCATGGGCAAGTTAAACAATTACATGTACCATCTTCTTTGATTCTGAAGATAGAAGAAATTAATGTTATTTTGATGATGCTCATGTGTTGAAACTTGACAATATTGTGCTCACTGAGGCTCTTATGGCTGATTCTCTTAGGGACATGTGGCTTCTAGATTTTGGTGCTTCTTTCCATGTGACACCACATAGAGAATGGTTCTCTACCTATGAAACAAAGTCTCTTAGTACCATAAGACTTGGTGACTCTTACCAATGTGACATTCTTGGGATTGGAGACGTGGTTGATCAGTTCATTGATGGTTCAAAATTCAATATGCATAATGTACGCCATGTACCTCAGTTATCACGAAGTTCATTGATGGTTCAAAATTCACTATGCATAATGTACGCCATGTACCTCAGCTATCACGGAGTCTGATGTTAGTTGGTCAACTTGATGACCTTGGTTACAAGGTGGTTTTCTATGCTCAATCCTTTCACATATCAAAGGGCAATATGGTTATTGCAAAAGGAAGCAAAGTTCTCACTTTATCCTTTATTTGTATCATTGAACATTCAAAAAACACTTGGTTAGCTATTACGGAACAGCCTATGGGTTGTATTTGGCATGGCCATTTGGGCCACATATCTCGTAGTGGAATGGAAAATCTTTCTCATTCTGGCTACATATCTGTGTTATCTTTCTCTGATTTTCCATTTTGTGAGCATTGTCAATATAGAAAGCAAACTAGGAATGTGCATAAGATGCACATTGACTCTTCAATTCAGCCTTTAGATCTCGTTCATACAGATGTGTGGTCGTATGCCCACAAGGTCATTAGGGGGTTCTCTTTACTTTGTCACTTTCATAGATGATGCTACTGGAAAAGCTTGGGTATATCCTATCAAATCAAAGGATGAGGTATTCCCTACCTTCAAAAATTGACTTGCTTCAATTGAGATTGAAAATGGAACTAAGCTCAATGCTTTACATTCATATAATGGAGGTAGTATACCTCACATGAATTCACTTTTTTTGTCAATCTAGAGGAATTTGTAGCATCGTACAACAAGAGGTTTAAAAACGAGATTTAAATCCAATTCAAATTGTTTAGATTGTAGAGGTTTATAATAATCCAAAATAAAAAACACAGTTTTTATTCACTGTGAGAGATTTTTATTTTTGGAAGCATAAAGCTATGTACCAATGCATATTTAACACCTCTTTAATACACTTGACATGAATAACATATAAAATCACCTAATAGTCTATAATTACCACACTACTTTCAATTTTCACATCTCAAATGCATTTTAAATTTGGATATCACTTATGGGATCTTGAAACACAGTCAGTGATCAAAAGTAGTGATGTTATTCTCAATGAGTCTAAGATGCATAAACAACCCATTAAGGAGGTTGAAGTGAGAAGAGTGGTGTTTGAGGCTAAGAATGCTATGCATAGGGATGTTCAAGAGAATCCAATCAAATCAGTCTGCATAAGAATGCTACACATAAGGATGTTCAGGAGAATCCAATCAGATCGGTTTGCAAATGTTCATGTTCAACAACCATTGAAACATTCTCCAATTGTAAGCAGATATATGTCTAATCTTGGCAAGAAGCATTGGGAAGCAATCAAGATAATTTTGAGATATCTGAGTGGCACTTAGGACAAGTGTCTATGTTTGGGTAGAAGTGCGACATCCATTATCGGCTACACAAATTCTAATTATGTTGGTTGTGTAGACAATCGGAAGTCTACATCAGGGTACATTTTTCACTTTGTTGGAGGTGCTATCTCTTCGAGATCTCGTCTTCAAGAATGTGTTGTTTTTTCCACTGCAGATGCAGCAAGTGAGGCATGTAAACAAGCATTGTGGCTTTCTCATCTTGCTTGTGATATGGGTCTACCTGATCATGTACCCCGTTTGCTTAGTGATAGTCAGAGTGCCATTGCTTTGGCTAAGAATCCGGACTATCATGCAATGAAAAAGCACATTGAGGTGAGGTATCACTTCATTAGAGATTGTTTAGCCACTGAGTGCATTATTCTCAAGAAGGTTCATACTCGAGATAATGTTGCATATGCTTTGACTGAAGCTCTACCACAAGATATCTTTCGACATTGTTGTCACTTGATAGGGGATACTTGATTCATGATCTTGCACAGTTACTTGTACACTATGTAACATGCCCATCGGATGGAAGGTATAATTTGTATACTTACACTCATGTAGTCTTTATCATTCTTTATTTTTCTCCCATAGTCACTTTGTCTATATTGGCCTTTAGTGGGAGATTGTTATCATAAGTGTCCATGTGAAAGACCGTATGGCCGCTGAACACTTTTGTATACGTTCTTTAATGAAAGATATAGTGGCCTCGTCAGCCACAAGCTCGACGCTCGATTGCATTTGTAAAACCTAGGAAATGTGAGTCTTTCTCTATATGTACTGTGTAGTTCTACGTAGTCTTGCAGGTTTGTGCAAAGCATCGTGCTCGTAGTCCGGAGCTCCGTTTTCTACTAGGAGAGCATCATTGTGGAGCTCTTTCAAAGACGAATCCACCGGGTGCATAGCCATCGAATCACTTCAACCCCTAACTCCATTGAGGCCAAGTATTGGTTATTGGACGACCAATGTCTCCCATGATTCATGCAAGGTATAAGCAAAGATATAGCTTTCAATTTGTCTTCAAATGCATAATCGTGACCCTTGCAAATGTGAGACGATACTTGTGAACAAGGACAAGTGCTCATCGACACTTTTAAAATCATCAAGGTTCATAGTGATAAGCTTTGACATCAAATGCATCTATTTCACAAGTGCAGTATTTTCATGTGTGGCTTTCAAGTTTTCCCACAATTCATACGCGAAAGCAAGATCTTTCAAGTCCATCAAAATCTCATCCCAAAAAAAAAAAACATTTTAATGTATGTAATGGCTTTCTTGCTTAAATTCATCCACGCTGCATATCATTCAGCTTTCTTTGGGCAAGTGTAACTTCACAATCCTTGAGAAACAATTCCTTGCATCCTATCCTTCCACAAGTCAAACATATTCCCCTTAAATTTCTTAATCTCAAAGAGAACTTCGAGGTCAAAGAAAGAAGAGGCCATCTATGCACAATAAAAGTATCAAATATGGAGAAAAAAACAATTACTAAAAAATTTCTCGAAAATTAATAAATGAATTTTTGGGCAAAAACAAAGTTTTCTCAACAAATTCCAAAAATTGACTTCAATCAAAGTCTCAACAATTTCTTGTTTTCACCATAAAAGTTCATATATAAAGAAAGAATAATGAAATTGGGAGCTGTTTACTGCAAAAGCCCCAATTTTTAGAAACTTCAAAACTTGAAATTTCTCCAAATTTGAAGAAAAACACTTTTTGTGATTGCTTTTTACAAATATGCAATAACCTTCAAGTTAAATACATGAACTTCGATTTGATTTGGGAGTAACTTGTAAGGTTAAGCATCAAATGCCTCATGCAAAAAACTTGAAAGATCTAATACCAATTGAAAGAGCTCACTGATAGCCATCCAAAGCTATGGTCCGCGCTCCAAACAAGTGCCACATAGCTTGGTGTAAGAGGAGAGAGAAAGTAGAGAGAGAAAAATAAGTTTTGTGCAAAGTTGAAGAAGAAGATGATGTGTGGCTGCACATACAACTATGATAAGAATCCTTCACCTCAAATGAGAGTTAAGACCTTAGTTTTATTGAAATGAGGACTTTGGTCACTTGACCAAATGGGAAAGGTCAAAGTGACCATAAGTCATAAAAACCATATAAATGCATTCATCTCCCCAATTTGGGGGCCAAGAAATATAATAAAAATATGTAAAAAGCCCTCAAAAAGAGCTATCACTTAAAGGTCGTAATGTACAAAAGGAAAATCCTTAGGGCCTTTACCTCCAAGACAATCTTCTTGCAAACAAGTCTATATTCCACATAAGAACCAAGCACATAGAGGAGCATTATCATTCCATTAAAAAGAATGGTTGTGACCAAGGAGGTGGATGTTCACTATGGCAACACTCATTTTGAAGTGATTGACACTATGGCAACACATTTGCCAAGTGACTTGATAAAACGAAGCTATGGAATTTCAAAGATACAAGAAGAATGAAAAGCATTAGATGAAGAGTTAGCTTTAGGAGTATTGAGAGACTTGCAAAGTCTCACGAGAATGAAGCTCAACTTTAAGTCTAGAGTTCAGCCACAATTCAAGAGAATCTTTTTCCTAGATTACATCCATTCAAAGTTAGTTTCTAATAAAGAATAATCATTTGGAGAAGATTAAGAAATCTTTAAGATAAAATTTGACTACCTTTTTGAGCTAGTTATAAATATACATCAAAAAAAACTCACATGCACAACTCGAATCCCATGGTGATTTAGTGTCTCTAAGCTCTAGGATAAGCTACATCATATATATATACTTGAATGAATCCAGGCAAACCCCAAATTCATCCTCAAACAGAAGTGCAACTATAAGCTCATGGTCGTCAATCACAAAACTACAAAGGCTTCTGCTCCATTATGCCAAGTATCAACTAAATACTATGAGATCCCCACTAACGTCATCAATGCCCGATAATAAGTATAGAACTAAGAATAAATACATACGCACACACACCACAAATATGAACTCTCAAAGGGAGCTTTGCAATTGAGTATCTATCATTTCGAGAAGTGACTGGCAAACTCAGCCATAATGAAGCCTAGCAAAAGATGCAAGCTAAAGATAAGATAAATTAAGGTAAAAGCCTAGTTGATATGGTATACACACCTATCAACTAGTCACAACTCATAGCTTTGACACACATGGGAAAGGCCCATTCTCGTATTACGAAAGCAATGCTCTTGAAGAGAGAGAAGAAAAAATAAATGCCATGATCCATCCATCCTTCATGTCAAAGGGATCGAGCAAAGAACCTCCACACTTACAATGTGTTGCACCACTAAACCAAAATGCATTGGTGAAAAGGAAAGACATTAAAAAAAAAGGCATTATTGTGCACACAAGACATTCATACCACAAAGTGAGGTTATTGCCACCATAGTGCCCAGCACGGTTGGAAACGGTCGGTACGGACCGGTCGGAAACGGAGTTTCCAAAAATTTGGAAACGGCAAGAAACGGGAAACGGTATATATATATACATATATATATATATATATATATATATATATATATATATATATATATATATATATATATATATATATATATATATATATATATATATATATATATATATATATATATATATATATATATATATATATATATATATATATATATATAGCAGTTCTGGTTCCATTCATTCGGTGCGGTGCTTCTGGTTCGAACTGTTTCATCCGTGCTTAGAGTTCTTTTTCAATTTTTTTTTCTGATCTACAACCTTTAATCGAGCTTTGTTATGGAAAGGGTGCATTAGAATTGAAAGGATTCTATCAAACATGGCAGGTGATGTGGTCATTCACAACTCCATAAGTGGCATATCTTTTAAAGAATGCCATGTTCAATGCTCGCACAAAGTATATTCATATGAAATACCACTTCATCAAGAGATGTTGGATGATAACTTGATCTTATTGATCAAAGTCATACATCACAAAATCCTACACACAAACATACTTATATACATAAGTTTATGCCAAAGAAAAGGTCGTGTTCGTAAATGTGAGAAACATTTTGCAAGACCCATGGGACACTAGAATCTATATTCACATCTACTACATCTACATCTACATCTTCATCTCTCTCTCTCTCTCTCTCTCTCTCTCTCTCTCTCTCTCTCTCTCTCTCTCTCTCTCTCTCTCTCTCTCTCTCTCTCTCTCTCTCTCTCTCTCTCTCTCTCTCTCTCTCTCTCTCTCTCTCTCTCTCTCTCTCTCTCTCCCCCCCCGTTCCATTCGGTTCACGCACCGAATTGAACGCACCTGATTGCTATCATCTATCTATCTATCTATCTATCTATCTATATATATATATATATATATATATATATATATATATATATATATATATATATATATATATATATGTATATATATGAGACGCACCTTACCTCCCCGTTCCATTCGGTTCACGCACCGAATTGAACGCACCTGACTGCTATCATCTATGAGACATATATATATATATATATATATATATATATATATATATATATATATATATATATATATATATATATATATATATATATATATATATATACACACACACACATACACACACACACAAAGTACACACACTCATACACTCACATACATGCATTCAACATTGAACATTCATACATTATTAATTCATTACATTGATGATTGAACAACTTACAATTTGCAAGTTCAACTATGACATAAGTTCAAGTTTCAACCATGCACGTTAAACATTTGTCCATACACACACGGTGCACACACATGCACTCATACTTTTATAGTGTATACATAATACTAAGTAGTATAAAATATATACATACGCATACATACATGCACGCATACATGTCTAGTATGTACATGTATGAATGCATGTTTATGTGTGTGTATATAATATATATGTATATGCATTGTCTACATACTACATACTACACATATTACATTATACATACATACTATATACATAGATATTACACACATAATGTACACATATTATTACATACATGATAGATCATACAACACATAATATACATATTACATACATACATCATACATGATACTATACACAAGACATAGTATATATCCTACATACATAGTAAATTGTAATACCCACATACCTACTTAGTCCTATCACTTTGACCCTTAAGCCCTTGAAGTTTGAGACTTGGGTGACGCATCCATCACCCTCCATTGATGCTTGAGCCCTCCCTCCCTCCCCCCCTCTCTCTCTCTCAAAAAAAAAGAAAAACTAGAAAAAAACAGGCCCGAAACGCCGTTTCCGGGCACTATGGTTGCCACTATGGTACACAGTCTTCTCGCTAGACACTTCCAAAAAATACTTGAGAATGTGTTTATTGTAGAGAAGAGTTCCAAAAGAACAGTCTCGCAAAGAGGGAGGGAGTTCATCAAAAAAGATGGAAGAGATGCTGAGCGAAAAGTTGTGACAGCACGAATAGTTGCAAAGGAATTTGGACCACCGAAAGAATGGAAAGCTTTCAAGAGTACCACCAAAAATTTTGGTTTCTAAAGCCCACAATCAATATAGAGACAAAAATGAAATAGAGACATGAGAGAGAATAAGCAAGACCATAGAGAGATGACGGAGCAAAGCTCCACATATATGCCATATTCCAAAAGATGAAGTACATGAATGATACAAACATTTATAAAAATAAGCATATAAATGCACATGTTGCTTAGCATCTTCATTACTTCACAATCTCCATCATATGTAAATGATCTCCTCCATGTGTAGATAAGCTCCAAGTCAATGTCCTCCTATTGAATGAAGAGGAAAAGTAAACCCTAGCTGCTGCCCTCCTTGTTGAAGGAAATGAAACCCTAGCTCCAACTCCTCAAATTGAAGGACCTCCTCGTGCAAAGCTCCAAGCTTGAAATCCAAAAGAAGCTTAGATATGTACTATGGACCTTGTGCTTATATACTTTTTTATCCATGATGAAAACCAAGATAAAAAACATTTTAAAAAATCAAAAAGTAGGGTTCCATAATTTTCAGAAACTAGTTTCAAAATTACGCAAACCCTAATTTAGGGTTCTTATTGTTTTTTATATTCTTTGGATCAAAAAAAATATGGTATATAGCTTTTCACTTTTAAAAACTGCTTTTCACACATAAAATTTGCTTTTCATACAAGGTTCGGAACTAAGGGTTTGACTTTTGACTACCGAAATGTGCTCCAAATTCAAACTATTATACATCAACAAATAGCTTTGTGGTAAAAAAATCTTCACAAATTTGACCAATTTCGACCTTCTTTGTTTAGGGTTTGACAATGGTTGACTTTTGTCAATAACTGATCAAATCTGAAAATACGTGCGATCCCTCTTGTGGAAGGTTGCATTTCCAACAAAAAAGACGTTATACTACCAAAATGATGGGTCCATCCACTGAGGTGCTACCCACAAACCGTTTCTAGTTGTCATACTCAAACCGTTGAGAAACATCATTGTTACGAAAGAGTAAAATGACCACAAAAGTAGGAAGAATCTTCATGAGCTGCCAACACGAAGGTAAGAGGGTGAGAAAGCATGGATGGGCGAATGGGAAAATAGTATTCAAAAGCACCTCACAAATATGAAGATAATTACCAAAACTTCCTTGTTTATGAAGAAACACCACCACCATCAAAGAATGGTACCCTAGGCATTACCTTCACCATGAGCTTCCCAAAGAACTATCAACAACATCGGGCAGGCATACCATGTACAAAGTGCACAAGCGAAAGCAAAATGAAGTAGATACAAACCAAAACAATGGAACTCCAAAGTATGAGTAGATCGTGAAATAGGAAAACATACATATGCATTAGAGTGAGGTTGCCAAAGCTACAAAGTGTGTGTATAAGAATAAATCCCGAGCGAAAAGAAGCACTCCCTTTATAGACTTGGAGCAGGCTCCTCAAAATACATAAAATGTGGGATAAATGCGCCTCAAAGAAAGCGATTGTGGAACACATCACATGTGGATATGCTCTATATGCAAATCAGCTACATGGAAAGTTTTCCAAACACAATTAATAAAGTTCTACGAAATGAAGATGCACCCACATACATAAAGAAATTGAATAAACATGAAAGAAATTATAGGATGTAGAGTCAATCCTTCACCAAGTTTAACTCCATCTCCCCCATCAGATGCTTTATTAATTTTACATAATATAGAGATATGCCTTGTATGCATAATGCAAAATATAATGTATAGATTATAACACATAATGTGTGCATGATAATTGAGTAATAATGTATAATGCATCATACATGCACTTTTGGTGTGAGCGCAATGGTGTGTGGTTGGCTTTTGGTAGTGATGAATCATGATCCTCATCTTGGAGACCTAGAAATTTTCTTAATGAGATCCCGAAGGAGCTGATTTCACAACTAGGCAGGGACTTTCTTGTCAATCAAAGATGTAATTAATTGATTCAGCAAGCATACATGGATACTCATACCAGATGTATCTTAAATGCATCTCATAAGCTATATGCTTGCAACTAATAGTTCTAAGGCTTAAATAGGAAAAATTTTAAGAGGACTGAGATTCCTTCTGCTTCACATCCAGCTTAGGATGGCTTGAGAAACTATGGCGAGTAATTTTTCTGGGGTAGTTCATGAAACAAACTGAAGAATTAACACAAACAAATGGAATCTGCTACATTATATTGGCCTGTAAAATTTTATTTCCAGTCACCATGAAAAACAGGTGAAATTGATTTTTGAGGAGGAGCTTGTTTACTTTGAAACATGCCTAGGAATATATTACTCAAGACAAATCACTATGAATTTATGGTTAGAACAACTTTGAATGAGATGCCCAATCAGAACAACAAAAAGAAAAAGGGTTTCCATTTTTGCTGCATATAGAAATGTTAAGCACTATCTTTGCTTCTTGTGCACACAAGGATAATCACTCTGGCTTTGTATTAGGATCCACATTTCATGTGAAATGTTCCAATTTCCTTGCTGTATGTCATATTTTTCTGATAGTGAACAATAAAATAATGATCAAACAAGCACAGCCATAAAAACAAACCTTCACCCATATAGTTAGTTAAATTGAGTAAACGATGGAAGCAAAGCACATAAAGTATAGTGGGAGTATCTTTATTCCAAAAAAAGGCATTTACATTACTATAAGCTTTAAAAAAATAATAATAATAAAGAATAAAATAAAGTAAACAAACAAACAAAAAAAAGAAATATATACACAAATGACAAACACAAAAAAAAGGGAAGAAAAACAAGTCAAAAGAATCTAGATGTCTGCCTAGATAGATGCAAGAATCAAAGGAACCCCAGCAGAGTTAGTTTCTGCATCAATTCTATAATAGAGACGTTGGCATAACTTACATAACAAAAATTTCTAAAAATAGAAAGGCAAAACCTTTAAAAATCACTCACTTGATAATTGAAGGCATTGTAATAAGAACAGCAGCGGCTATGTATATGAGAGGAACTATAAATTTGGGTTTGCTTTTGCGCAGCCACATCAATGAGCCAAGAGCAGTAAATGAGATGGTAAATACCTGAATGCCAAAAAAACTCGTGACTATTGAAAGTGGGGGGAATTATCTTTACTAAACAACTACCTCAAAAAGTTCCAAGTATTTCTGAGAGTACCAAGTTTGCATTCGACTCCAGGCCTTGCAAAAGGTAATCCCATGTAAATTCCAAACCTCTAGCTCCTACCCAAAGTGGAGCCAGTCTATGGAGAAGAGAATCCGAAAAGGCCCAACCTGAAACATGGGACTTAGTTCAGCTAAAAATCTGACTGCTACATGATAAAATTTTAGCAAACCCTTTCTATTCTTACAGAGCCCAACAGCCTGAAATTTGTGATTCTGAGAGATATTTCGATATGTGAGCTGTGTGAGTGCAATATACAAACCAAGTACATCTAGCAGGTTAATAACAGCCTTCAAGGATTCCTGCACATATACATAAGGTCACAAATCAATTTAGCATACCCTTAATATTAGATAATTTCATGTTTTCCAAGATTTGAATAAAAGAAGCAAACCTGAGAAACATCAAAGTTATCATTTTCTGAAACCTGAAGGAATGTAGCTAAGCATACGAGCTGCAATTTATTTAAATTACAAAAAGTGTTAGTCTGTCAGAGTTTCAACTTAATAATTGTCACTCGGTGTAGTCATTATCTTCCTTCAAGCATATAAGGATATGGCAGTATATTTGAAAAATATCAACAGTTTGATGGTAACCTTGACAAGCGTAGTTCCCAGGTAAACTAGGGCTGCCTTCCAGCATGTTCGTAAGGCATCATACTCAGACCTGAAAAGATGAAATAATCATCTTTAAATTTCATTTTGAGCATGAAAACTAAGATACAAGTTAATAAAATCATCAAGAAAGGAATCTTACTGTGGAAAAAAAATGTACCATGAAATGCAATACATATATACATTGGCTCTCAAAAAAATAGAGGCGATTGATGCCATCATCATAGTGCAGAGCACATGTTTCAAGCCACAATAGAAGCAACTTCTATGTGCTTGCATGTGACATCAATGAAAATGCCAATGGAAAGCATCTTATTCATACAAATGGCACAAGATTCATATCACAAGA
>CM035410.1:56737485-56854985 GCA_020310875.1 Ceratopteris richardii | reverse complement strand
GAGTTTGTTCATGAAGTGCCAAAGAGGTATGAGGAGTGTGTGTATGTGAGTTTGGAGTGAATAGAAACAGTTGAGAATTGGTTGTACAGAAAACCCTAAATTGAATAACAAGGGAAACTTCTTATGTTGAAGTAGAAGACATGAAGCCTTGGTTAAGCAACACAAAAAGAAGAACTGAATTTAGAACTTGTTACTCACCAAAGCTGCACCAGAAGTTAGAGCACACCTCCTCCAGAAGTTAGTCACCTCTAAAGACTGACTGATCTTTGAGATTGGACCTCAAGTGATGCTAGAAGTGACCCCTAAGGCTTCTTTATATAGGCCTCAACACTGAACCGCAAAATTATCTACAAAGAGAACCTAAAAAGCCAAAAAAGCTTGCATTAACTTAAAAAAGCAATCTGCTTTTGGGTTCTTAAAAATTTGCTTTTCTGACAAAAAACTCCAACAATCTCCCTAATTAACCATCAGCTAAGTATGAGAACTTGCTTTCCTTGTACAAAACCATTTTGGAGAGAAATTAGGGTTAGGATTTTCTACCATTTGCGGACATGTGATGACTAAATGTTGTATACCAAATGAAAGCTCTTCCAAAGTATTAACTCATGAGCTCATAATAATGTTTGACCTTCTGTGATGAAAATTTGGCAAAGTCCCAAAAATTAGGGTCGCTGGAAATTAGAGTGTTATGCTATTCTTACATTGTTTCCAACATACATGCATACATACAAAAATACATACATACATAACCTCTCTCTCTCTCTCTCTCTCTCTCTCTCTCTCTCTCTCTCTCTCTCTCTCTCTCTCTCTCTCTCTCTCTCTCTCTCTCTCTCTCTCTCTCTCTCTCTCTCTCTCTCTCTCTCTCTCTCTCTCTCTCTCTCTCTCTCTCTCTCTCTCTCTCTCTCTCTCTCTCTCTCTCTCTCTCTCTATATATATATATATATATATATATATATATATATATATATATATATATATATATATATATATATATATATATGCACATACATATATACATACATACATACATACATACATACATACATACATACATACATACATACATACATACATACATACATACATACACACACACACACACACACATATATATATATATATATATATATATATATATATATATATATACACACATATATATATATACACATATACATATAAATACATATATGTATATGTATATGTATATATATGTGTGTGTATTTATATATACACATATATATATATATATATATATATATATATATATATATATATATATATATATATATATATATATATATATATATATATATATATATATATATATATACACATACATACACACACTTGTTTTAGAAGTTTCAAGTTAGTACTTACTACTTACACATATATTCAAATCATAAAGCTTTAATCTAATTTTTGAAACATCATGCATGTCATTTCAAAATTCAAAGTGAAATATGAATCTCTCACTCATGTGCTCACGATGGGAATGAAAAGATCCACCAATATCAACTTCAAGGGTGACTTTTGAGAAGACTTTAGGTTTCGAAAGGGGAAAAAATATGTTGAGTCAGCTGCGAACAACATGGGTAAGGTGCAAACCGAATCGGAAGTAGCTTAGAGGCCTTTAAGTTCCCGAATTGGATCAGCCCTGTTGGGCAGCTACTTCTTTGTTTTGCTGTAAGTTGCCTACAACGTTTCTGCTTCCATGCCAATCGATTGGTTGACTTCTTTCTATCATCTCATAGCTAATACAATTTGCTAAAATTGGATCAAGGCTCAAATTTGTACACAAACTCTAAATACTTGCAATAAGAGTGAGTGTATGTCGCTGCGTTGCAGTTTATATGCATTATCCAAGTAACCTTTCAGGGAGGCATTATAGCGAATAGTACAAACATGCATTCTAAGTATGCTTAGGTTCGGGTGAGTGAGTGTATCTCTCTCTCTCTCTCTCTCTCTCTCTCTCTCTCTCTCTCTCTCTCTCTCTCTCTCTCTCTCTCTCTCTCTCTCTCTCTCTCTCTCTCTCTCTCTCTCTCTCTCTCTCTCTCTCTCTCTCTCTCTCTCTCTCTCTCTCTCTCTCTCTCTCATCCATCCATAGGTTGCAAGGTGCAAGTGCCTAAATCTTGCACGTTGCACTATTATCTCAAGGTTACAAGACTGACACAATAACTTTTAGCTTCGACTGTCAAAGGTTGCATGCACAAAAGTCCGTGGCTAACATGCAAAGAATTGCACTGGCAAAAAAAAATCTGAGAATACTGATTGAGATATGATTGGTTCTTGACATACCAAAATGACATACACAAATAACAACGGTTTTAAATATCGGGGAATACTGATTGAGATATGATTAGTTCTTGACATACACAAATAGCAAAAGTTTCAAATACCTACCGAGATGCAACACCTCTCTCTCTCTCCCTCTCTCTCTCTCTCTCTCAATATTTACATTTCACTTACAGGGGAGTGGCCGTATAGTAAACAAAATGAGGACCGAAAGTGAGAGCAGCGCAGTTGAAGAAGTGGAAAAGCGTCATTTCCCCTTACTCGCTCGAAGAAGTCTCGACGATGAGCAGACTACCTGGGAGATCCCTTGAGTTTAGTCAGCATCTCGTCTTTGTGAGAGAGAGAGAGAGAGAGAGAGAGAGAGAGAGAGAGAGTCCAAAAGAGTACTAGCGAGGCTTTTTTCTTAAATCAAACATTAGCAAACAATTGAATTTTATCATTAGAGAGGGACATTAGAAGAACCAAGGGATAGGGAAACACATCCGAAGAGAGCTTATCAACAACCAGGGGAAATTAAAAACAAGGAATAGGGAAACACATCCGAAGAGAGCTTATCAACAACCAGGGGAAATTAAAAACTTATATAGTCGTTTTTTTTAAAAGACGAAGTGCAGCCGAGGTCTAGTCTCTCTTGTTTGAATTTAAAAGAATTAAAAAAAAAACAGTTGTAAAGTGAAGGGACATAGCACCTTTGGGATCTCCCATATCCAATAGAACAAGGGTAGGATGGCGTGAAGGCACAACAACGATGATGGCTAGGATTTTATAGGAAACCTATGTTTCAGAGAGAGTTACAGAGAATGTTCATGAACTTTTTGTCACCTTCATGGACAAACCACTTACTTTTGATTTTATTATTTTTCAATACGGAAATCCTATGGTGTGTAAAGGGAGGGGACTTCTTACAATTACATATTTTTCTACTTAACAGGCAAAGGGATTTATATCGACCATTCTTTCAGATGTTCATCAAAGGTAGCTGCACATTTCTTTCTATATCTTCTAAAGTTCTTGCCCCCTTATGGCATTCCACAAGGTAGAAGAGAAACCTATCGCTTCTCCAAGTAATACTTGCTTCTAGTTGATTTGACTTTGATCATGGCAAGAGCCTTCCCGACCAAGTGACGCCTGGGGCATGAAAAGAAGAGGTGACCAATGTCTTCTCTACCACTGAGGTAGCATTTACACCACTGAGGCACCCCACATATTTTATTAGTTTTGACATTGATCCAGATTCCTTAATGGAGAATTTGCCACATAAGAACCAACTTTTTGTTCTCAATGAGAGGATGCCACATGTCCACGAACTTAAATTGCCATCTATACAGGGCCAGTTCATACACAAACTCTTGTTAAGGGAGATATACAAGTCCATGTGCTTCTTAAAACTCAACACCTTATCCAATTTGTTATTGTTGATTCATCTTAACCCTTCAATCTACGGGGGAGCATGCCCGAGAAGGAGGTGAGTCTTTGAGTTCTCCCAAGAATTGATTATGTGTCTTAATAGGCCCCAATCTTCATAGTCAACTCTCCTAGCTGGGTTTCTGTCCTCAAATCTAATCCACTATCTTCTCTTTTGATTTCAGATATGTTTCCATATATGAAACCCTTTGTTCCATAGCTTCTTTGCCCTTTGGAGGTCCTCTGAATTGATTTCTTTTATTCCCTCAATAGGAAACCAAATAGAATCAATTTGTCTAATCTCAACTGCCCACTTCCAATCTTCATTGACCTTGATGTAAGGTTTCATCTTGTTCTAACTCTTCTACAAGGAGAAGACTTAGTCCGAACCTCTAGGAGTCACTAGAAAAGGGGAAAACATCCAAGTGAGCAGATCATGCCCCTTCCACCTAGGAAGTCCAACAAGCATAAGAGAATATTTGTTTTTGACAATCAATTTTTCCAAGGAAGTTTCCAAGTTGCACCAAACTTTGATCATCCACTAGCGTCCATTTTATATGCCATCGCCCTAGCCCAACCCACTAAAATCTTTTTGATTAGGACAAATGGCCCATTTGATTTTGGGCACCCCTGTCATGTTGGGATCTCATATCCTGTTGGAAAACAATGTCACATCAGTCCAAAATCCATTTAGGGCAAAAACCCCAATTTTGGTACTTAGTCATTATTGACACAAAAATGGGTAAAATTTTTATGAGCCTATCTTGTAGAGCTTGAAGAGAGTTTTCCAATGATATATGAGATGCAATCATCACAGATCAGATTTGGGAGAAAACCCTAACCCTAATTTTCTATTGATTTAGGGTTCTTACCTCATTTGATAGCTCTTGGCATGAGGATCATAAAAATATTGTCAGATCATTCATTAGGTAATCAGAACTGTGAAAAAGCAGGTGAAGAAGCTATAACTTTAAAATGGCTAAAAGCACATTAAAATAAAGCTATAAAACTTGCCATCTCATAATTTGAAGGTGAAAAAGCAGCTTTTGCGATTCAGCTTTATTCCTAGTCGCTTGGGAGACTTATACCTATAAAAGAGTGCCTTGGGGTCACTTTTAATCATCACACACCAATTGGCAATGCCAGTTTTTGGTCCCTCAATAGAGGTGGTGCTCTAACACACATGGGGCAGCCATGGTGCACTCTAGGAGCATGTTGAGGAGCAGTTATGGAGTTCTTCTTGGAGAAGAGTGTGCTCACACTCTTGCTTATGGAGAGGACTTGCCCATCAACAGCTTGGTGGTGTGGATCAGCCATCTACATAATGTATTTGAAGATTGTCTTCTACATGAAGATAGCAGTGTACTTCAAAGACATTGGATGGAGGTTAACATAAGATTTGCATCTTATGTTAAGATTTCAGGTACATATTCTCTTTATGCACACAGGTACTACTTGGAGCTTATGGAGGCAGTGGCATCCATATCAAGAGGAGTCCTATTTGGCATATCTAAAGGAGAATCAGTACATGCATGCTACATGCATTTGGATGAGGTGTTAGAGAAGGTGTTTTCATATGAGTATGAGGATTTCTGTCAGCAACATGTTAGCATTTTATGCTAATTTTGTAATGTGATCTTTCACACACACATCTGATTTAGGGTCTTCCATAGCCTAAATTCATATTAGGGCTTGTTGAATATCAGTTTCACACTCATCTTTCCTCTTTTTGTCACTCATATACACTCTTCTACAATTAACCTATCAGGTCATACATCTCATACATATTCAGATTTCTGTTCTTACATCTGAATATTCTTGTAATTTCTGTACATTCACTCATCCATCTATTTCTGTTCACATAGAGTGGTTGAGATTTTGACTCCCACATTGTAAATTAACATTTGTATATATGATAGTGTGAGTAAGCAGTGGCTTACGTAACACTTTACACATGTTGTCTAAATCTCTCTCTATCTTTGTCTCATCATTTGTATGATTAAGTGTGGTATGTTCATGTTTTGTCAATATTGGAAGATTGATGGATTCTATGTTGTAGATCCTAGACCTATGGAACTATGGACCTGTGGTATTAGTTATGGGCCTACTTAATTTCCAACATTTGGTATCAGAGCATTCAAGCTCTCAGATTCTTAGGTTCCTAGACTTCTAGGTTTACAACATATGATTTAAGAGCATCTTCTAACATTTGACATACACACTTAATCTAGATGAGTAGAGATTTGAGAATTAGACAATTCAGTCACATGTTTATCAGTGTGGAGTATGAAGTTGATGATCTGTTAGCAACCGAATAATTTTGGAAGAGTAAAGATACTTTACATAAGTATTGCTTGAAGATCGAGACTTGATGAAGAGAAGGCTACTTCAAATTCAAGGAAATACAATGGTTTGGAGAAGATGAAGGAACCAGATCAACATCAAATCACAGGTATTAGTTTCTACTATCAGATTATCATTTGCAGGTCATATCTTAGAAGAGCAGTTATGAAGAGATTTGAAGGATTGAAGAAGTGCTTTCAAACACTTTCATTATAGAGGTTGTTCTTGACAGTTTTGATAAATCTCTTTCATGGAAAGAAAGCTTATCTCAGAAGACAAAGTTGGAGATGAGATGAGTTTTGTTTTCAACCAACCTTGTGTTGTAAGTTGGTTGGAAGTTTTTTATCTAGGTACAGAATCTAATCTAGGTACACTAGAGAGGTAATTCAGCATTCAGCCAAAAGGTTGGTGAATTCAGTCATATTAGTCACATTTGAAGCAGATTTTTTATTCAGAGATATGAGGAGATGGTAAAACATGATTCTATGTTCACTTCCATTTGTATACCATGTTTATTTTGTCTCTTACTCTTAGCACTAGAGGAAGAGAAAAGTTCATTTGAAGAAGTCAAGAGTACTTGCTACTTCAAGATGAAGAGAACAAAAGGTATGGAAGAGAAGTTTGAAGATGTTAACATCATCAGGTCGAAGAAAGATGCAAAAGAAGAAAGTCTAACATTTCCAAAGGGAAAGTAAGACTTCCTTTTCTCTTATATTTTCCATATACTTTTCCTACTTTTATCCTCTACACCCAAAGACAAGTCTACGAGAACAACTTGTGAATAAGATAGTTTAAAGAAGAAGTAGTTGCTTGTTTTGCACTATACTTGGTCATGTTTTAGTAAGTTTTGACAAAGAATTGCATTGAGAGAAAAGCAGCAAATACCTAAGGCAGCTTATATGTTTTGACTCATATGTGTATGAGTTATGTATAAGTTGAAGATTTTGAGCAGGCAGCTATATGTTCCCTCAAAGAATTCTTGGAGTGTCAATACAGAGCTACTTGGTGTATGACAACTTGCAGAGAAGTATTTTTCTTCTTGACCTAACTCTTGAGGTAAAAGAGTATTTGTAGCAGATGTTGGAGACTTGGAGTAAGGTTTTTGTTTTGGAAAGGTACTTCATATTTCTATATATTCAATATATCCAGAAAATTCAAAGTTTTTCATATAAAAATTCATAAAAATCAGTATTTTCAGAATTTCAGTGTTTTCAAAAAATTCAAAATTCTAGAGTTTGCAAGAAAATTATGAAATTTCAGTATTTTTAGAAAACTCAAAATTTTTAGAAAATTTTAGAAATTAGAAAATTCAAAAAATTCCGGAAAATTCAGATTTTTGTGTTGTACCAGTCAGATGGAGAATCTACTTTCTATGATTGTCTTGACTTTTGGATACATGCTTGTATTCAAAAAGGTGTTCCATCAGATCCTATCACTTGATTGAGAAGTGGAGTTAGCCAAAAGAAAGTCAAGCAGATATTTTCACATTTCACCCGGGTAGAATATGAAGATATGAAGTATCAACTTGCAATTTTTGGAGTTCTCAAGATGAGAGTTTTGTCACGAGGAAGGAGATAAGGAAGAGAGCTCACACACACACTCTCACAATCAAAGAGAAGCACACACTCAGATTGAGGCAAGGAAGAATGATCTTCTTCTTCTTCTTCTTCTTCTTCTATTACATAAAAAGGAATGTACAAGAATGACCTAAAACAAGAATACAATAAGTGCAATATATAAAGATCAGTACATAAGGAAAAACCTAATGTTTGCAAATGAGTGAGTTGGAAAGAAACAAACGTGCCATCACTCTCAGTAGATAAATCTAATAAAGCTCAATGAAGTATCCTTGACATATATCGGCGTGACCACTGTACATGTTAGAGAAATGAAAAACTGATATGTGTCATCCTGGATAATCACATGTTGAGCTTGATATCTCAACACTCCCCTCAAGCTCAACGTCATATCCTATAATCCAAGCATCTCCCGAAACTTCTTCAACTTCTCAACTCCAAGTGCTTTGGTGAAAATATCAGCAACCTGCTCATCTGTTCTCACATAAACAAGATCAATATCATCGGCTAATACCTTCTCTCTCATGAAGTGATAATGTACCTCGATATGCTTTGTTCTGGCATGAAAAACAGGGTTCCGTGCTAACTGTATGCTGTTAAGATTATCACAATAGATAGTGATAGGCTTTTGCACTTCCACACCTAAATCTGCAAGTAGCATCTCCAACCATGATGCCTCACATGCTTCCATTGCAGCATCTCTATACTCAGCCTCTGTACTCGACAAAGCAACAGTGGGTTGCTTCTTGCTGCTCCATGTAATAGTTGCACCTCCAAGTGAGAATAGAAAGCCACTAGTAGATCTTCTATCTGGAGTATTACTAGCCCAATATGCATTGGTGTATCCATGAACCTGCAAATCTACACCAGCTTCATAAAACAATGCATAATCCAAAGTAGCACTCACATAACATAGAGTGCGCCTCAGAGCATCCAAATGTGGCTTCCTGGGAACCTGCATAAACTGACTTTCAAGTCCAACAGTATAGCTTAAATCAGGCCTTGTAATTGTGAGATATATAATACTTCCCACAATTTTCATGTACATAGTAGCATTTTCCAATGCTTCACATGATGTAGTATCCAACTTCAAATTCTGATCTAATGGCATAGAAATTGGCTTACAATCAGCCATACCATACTTTTGCAGCATATTCAAGGCATATTGCCTTTACGACATCCATATACCTGTTTCTGTATGTGTAAACTCAATGCCCAAGAAGTAGCGCAACACACCAAGATCTTTCATGTCAAATTCCTACATAAGAAGTTGCTTTACCTCTTTGATGCTTCCTTTATTATCACCACCTACAAACAGGTCATCAAGATAAATAGCCACAATAGTGATGCCATCATCAGCCTTCCTTGCATATAGTGAGTGATCTGCATCACACATAGAAAACCCAATGTTGTTTAAGTAATCAACAATCCTTGCATGCCATGCACGAGGGGCTTGCTTCAGCCCATACAAAGCCTTTTGCAACCTGCAAACATATTGTGGATGCTTTGAATCTTCATATCCTTGTGGCTGGTCCATATATACTTCTTCCTGT
This sequence comes from Ceratopteris richardii, assembly GCA_020310875.1. Classification (NCBI taxonomy): domain Eukaryota; kingdom Viridiplantae; phylum Streptophyta; class Polypodiopsida; order Polypodiales; family Pteridaceae; genus Ceratopteris; species Ceratopteris richardii. The sequence goes on along the minus strand of CM035410.1, from coordinate 56,845,813 downwards.
AACTCACGATGTAGAAAAGCATTCTTCACATACATCTGATGCAAAGTCCATCCTTTTGTTGTAGCTAATGCAACAAGTGTTCTGATAGTGGACATTTTAGCTACAGGGATGAATGTTTCCTCATAATCAATGCCATATGTCTGTGCATATCCTTTAGCTACCAATTGTGATTTATACCTGCTTATGCTACCTCAACATTATGATTTACCTTGTAAACCCATTTGCAGCCTATGGATTTCTTTCCTTGCGGCAAAGGAACCAACTTCCATTTATCATTTCCATAAAGTGTAGACATCTCCTCATCCATAGATTTTTTCCAATCTGCAATTCCAATTGCATCTTCAAAGCAAGAAGGTTTAGCATCTTGTATTACCTTTGTCATGTAGGCACAATGACAATCCATATGATTGTCATACGTCAATCGTTGCACTGAATTTCGCATCCTCCCAGATCTTCTTGGTCCTGGGTCACTTCTCCTTGTATCATCTGCATGTGCCCTTCTTACTCCTAGAGTCTTCACAGAGGGCAATCCAAGTTCCTCATCAAGACTCTTTTCTGAATCGCTCGAATCTCCATCAACGTCTTCAAACATTGCACATGTTTTACTAACAACAGAAAGCTTTTCTTTACCTTTCCTAGATGTATTTGATGAATTTGTTGGACTGAAATTTCCACGCAATCTTCCACTCCATGGATTTGAGTTGGAACTATTGCTTGGTGATGCATCTAGTCCACTCAAAACTTGAGATTCTGCACTTGATTTTTCAACATTTTCTTTGTCATTTGGTTCAAGATTCAGTCCTTCTTTGGCGTCTACATAGAAGCTTGACATTTCATCAAATACCACATCCCTGCTCACCTTTAGCTGTCATGTGAGTGGGTTATAACATTTATATCCCTTTTGCTCAAGGGAGTATCCAATGAAGACACACTTTTCTGCTTTTGGATCAAGCTTTGTCATCAATTCATCTGGAACATGTACATATGCAATACAACCAAAAACTTTTAGATATGATAAGTTTGGCTTTTTACCTGTAAACTTCTCTTTAGGTGTAACTTGATGTACAGCAGCAGTCGGAGTTCTGTTCATGATGTATACAACAGTATGAACAACTTCTACCCAATAACAATGAGGCATATTCTTCTCAACCATCAAGGCTCTTTCTATTTCTGTAATATGTCTATTTTTGCGTTCAGCAATGACATTTTGTTGTAGTGTGTACCTACATGAAAACTGACATCAAATTCCATGATTTTTTAAGAAAATTGTTGAACTCATTTGACATGTATTCACCTTCTCCATCAGATCTTAATGTTTGAATGTACTTCCCTGTCTGCTTTTCCACCATATCTTTAAAATTCTAGAAGTGAGTGAACACCTCACTCTTCTCTTTCATGACATATACCCATAGTTTGCGTGTATGGTCAACAATGAAGGTAACATAAAACCTGCAACCACCCATAGATGTGGTCTTTGCTTGACCCCAAACATCTGTATGTACTATTTCTACTACATTCTCACTAACATGCTTGTCATGTGGAAACGATGCTCTTGACTACTTACCAAATTGACATGCTGCACATACCTTTTGCATTTCTGCAACTTTGAAATTTGGTAGTCCATGGACAATCTCCTTTGACTGCACCAATTTCAGCCTTTGCAAGTTTGCATGTCCAATCCATTTGTGCCACATCTCTATATCTGCAATAACTCCTGCGCCTTTTGCAAACATGGCTACACTCATTTTTGAAATCTTCACATTTAAGGTGAACATCCTACCCACTTTGTTTCCTTTGGCAGCCAATCGTCCATCCAGCTTGTACTCTTCTACATATAATCCATCAGCATTGAACCTGACTTGTAATCCCTGGTCAACTATTTGTCCAACAGAAACTAGATTCTTTGTTATATTTGGAACATGCAGCACATCAGCAAGGTGTTTTACCTTCCCGTCCTCCATAGACAATGCTATGTTTCTTGTATGCTCGATAGGGTGTGATGTGTTATCACTTGTTTCAACATATCCAAGAACTGGTAATTTCTGCAAAGTACTAAACCATTCCGCATGACTCGTCATATGATTTGAAGCACTTGAATCAACATACCAGACATTATCATTCGTTTTTGAAACACCAACAGCCATCGTATTCATCATGTGATGTTGAACCATGAACAGCTTCTCAGAATCATCTGCACTTGTGGACGCATAGTTATTTTGTTGCCTTCTATTATTTTGATTTTTCAACTTGCAATCACGTTCGAAGTGTCTAGGTTTACCACAATTCCAACATCCTTTAATGTCATTACCTGAATCATTTCTTTGGAAATTTCTACGACTTCTTTGGATCCCCCTGCCTTGAAACTGTCCTCTTCCTCCTGCATGATTCTGTTGTTGACCTTGGCCTTGGTTACTGTTTCCACTTCCACTTCCAAAACCTCTACCTCTGCCTCTTCCTCTGCCAGAGTAGAATACCTGCTCAGAACTAGATTTTCCTTGGGAGTTTGAATCCTCACCAAGATTCTTTTCTTCAATAATCAGCATAGATACCAGATCAGTAAAATTCAGAATATTTTCCCTGGTCTGTATAGAAGTTCTGAACTGCTTATATGTAGCTCCTAAACCACGGAGACACACTTCTACCTTATCATCATCATCTACATTCACACCAATAGATGCAAGTGACTCACATATGCTTTTGATTTTCAAGGTGTAGTCACTTACCGACATGCTCTTCTTCTCCAATGTATGCAGCTCGTTCTTGAGTTGCAATTTCCGTGCCTTTGTATTGGTCTCATACAATGTGACCAAACTGTTGCAAGCCTCTTTTGGAGTCTTGGCATCCTATATGTTTCCAATCATGCTATCTTGTATGCTAACAGATAGCCGGTACATTACCTTTTGTGCTCCTTGATTCCATTCCTCATATGCTCTTACCTGATCTGCAGTCCGATTCCTTTGTGGTAACTGTGGAGCATTTTCATTCTCTCCTTCGATGTACTTCCAGTAGCCTTTTCCCATCAGGAAATTTGTCATTCTGAATCTCGAAGCATGGAAATTATTCTTGTCCAGCTTATCGCTCATAAGCTGACTCATTCCATCTGCGTTTGCCATTTCTGCAGCAATTCTCAACACTGCAAAACACTACAGGCTGCACTTCTACTTGAACATTGTCGCACTATGATGTGACAATTCGATCTCAGAAAAACACATTTTCGTGTATCAACAGTACACGAAATCGCTCGAAATTCTAGATCTGGAATATATGAGTGTTCCCGAACACAACGCAAGTTACAATTTCTAAAATTGATTTGGTTTTTCTATGGGCCCCACCTTGTGAGCTCAAAACAGAGGTCAAGATGGCTCAAAAACTTTGACATGATAAAACGAGTGACCCTAAAGGGATAACTCGCGAAAATATTTTGAGGTCTTCTACCTTCATGCCAATTTTCATAGCAAACGGAGGTCGTTTGTGAATCGTGTTTTCTTCATGCCTTGTTGCGTACTCTTCACCGTCGCCTTCTCCATGAGCTCTCTACAGCCACACTAGCTCTGATACCATGTCACGAGGAAGGAGATAAGGAAGAGAGATCACACACACACTCTCACAATCAAAGAGAATCACACACTCAGATTGAGGCAAGGAAGAATGATCTTCTTCTTCTTCTTCTTCTATTTCATAAAAAGCAATGTACAAGAATGACCTAAAACAAGAATACAACAAGTGAAATATATAAAAACTAGTACATAAGGAAAAACCTAATGTCCGCGAATGAGTGAGCTGGCAAGAAACAAATGTGCCATGACTCTCGATAGATAAATCTAATAAAGGTCAATGAAGTATCCCTGACATATATTGGCGTGGCCACTATACATGTCAAAGAAATGAAAAACTGATATGTGTCATCCTGGATCATCACATGTTGAGCTTGATATCTTGACAAGTTTGTCCACTTATGTTCTAGTAGGAGTTGCAGATTCTTGGGAAAGATTTGGTTAAAGAAAAGTTTTACAACTTTATGTGAGAAGCATGGACACTTAGAGACATTCTGGTAGCAAATCAAACATTCAGTCATGAAGGTTTGATGAAAGCAGATTGACATAGGTATTTTGTTGCAGAGATCATAGATCTTGATAGATCTAGAATGATCTTGTAAGATCTTGTATGATCTTGTAAGATCTTGTATGATCTTGTAAGATCTTGTATGATCTTGTAAGATCTTGTATGATCTTGTAAGATCTTGTATGACCTTGAAGATCTTGAGTATTTATGAGTCAATTATCTATCCTTTGTTTGAAAAGTTCTTAGCATTGGAAGAAGTAAGTCAAAGATTCAGATTCTATCATATTTGTGTTGCAGAGAAAAAGAAGAAGATACTTGTTATGTTGATGAAGATTATGGATCCTAAAATTTTGTTTCAGACACAGGTATTGATTATTGAAGATCAGATTTATTGAAAGAAGGAAGACGTTCCAATTTTCATAAAGTCTGATATAATTTGAACAATTCTGGATACTAATGTTAAATCATCCAGGGGTGATGAAACATGAAGACTTATTTTCAGCCATATGTAAAAGAATGCAGAGTCATACCTACGGGTGTATTCCTATAGGCTATATCAGGTATTCCTATATTTCCTTTGTCAGTTTCTCTTTATGTTCCAACTTTGAAAGAAGAAGGAAGAAGGAGAATGTCTGGAGAAAGTTCCTGTTAGGTATTCCTGTTCGGGAGAAAGTTCCAGAATTCTATTGCAGAGAAACTTTATATTTCAAAGAGATATGTTACTTTTGAGGTGCACACATATATGTTTATACCAGACTCTGAAGGAAGGAAAGAGGTATGAAAGACTTACAGATAGAACAAGGATAAAGACAAGATGACATCATAGATATGAAATTTTGGTAAGACTCATGAATTGAGTTGAGTTCAATACAATTAGAGATGAACCAACTAGTGTTCATAATACACTAAGTTGTGAGTTGTCAGTCACAAATCCTAGGATTCAGTTCCTGATTTTGTTTAGTGTATCTACATGACATAGCAGAAGTATGTTTGAGAAACCTTTTGTAAGGTAAATGCAAATATGTGGATCCTAGTGTATGCTTACAGGTTTGAGAAGATAGGAGATAGCAGGTTCAGAGTCAGTACATACTACATATATTGTCAAGCAATGATTGCTTGATGTGTACACTATTGGATATCTAGTTTGCATATTTTCTAAGATATTATGGTTCAAAATTCAGCAAGTTCAGTTCTTTGAAGTTTGAAGAAAGTCAAATTCAATTTTGAAGAAGACTTTTGAAGAAATGGTTTGAAGGACAATTCTAGAGTACAAGTTTGAAGTTTATGATAGTTTACAGATGAATGAAGTTTCTTATCCAGTTCAGTTTGTACCAATATGACATTGCAGGGGGGATTGTTGGAAAACAATGTCACATCAGTCCAAAATCCATTTGGGGCAAAAACCCTAATTTTGGTACTTAATCATTTTTGACACAAAAATGGGGTAAATTTTTATGAGCCTATTATGTAGAGCTTGAGGAGAGCTTTCTAATGGTGTATGACATGCAGTCATCAGAGATCAATTTGGGAGAAAACCCTAACCCTAATTTTCTATTGATTTAGGGTTTTGACCTCATTTGATAGCTCTCAGCATGAGGATCATAAAAATGTTGTCAGATCATTCATCAAGTAGGTAGAAGTGTGAAAAAGCAGGTTAAGAAGCTACTTTTAAAGTTGGCTAAAAGCAACTTTAAACTAGCTAAAAGCACATTAAAATAAAGCTAAAAAACTTGTGATCTCATAATTTGAAGGTGAAAAAGAAGCTTTTGCGATTCAGCTTTATTCCTAGTCACTTGGGAGACTTATGCCTATAAAAGAGTGCCTTCATCACACACCAATTGGCAACACTAGTTTTTGGTTCCTCAGTAGAGGTGGTGCTCTAGCACACATGGGGCAGCCATGGTGCACTCTAGGAGCATGTTGAGGAGCAGCTATGGAGTTCTTCTTGGAGAAGAGTGTGCTCACACTCTTGCTTATGGAGAGGACTTGCCCATCAACAACTTGGTGGTGTGGATCAGCCATCTACATAATGTATTTGAATATTGTCTTCTACATGAAGATATCGGTGTACTTCAAAGACATTGGATGAAGGTTAACATAAGATTTGCATCTTAGGTTAAGAATTCAGGTACATATTCTCTTTATGCACACATGTACTACTTGGAGCTTATGGAGGCAGTGGCATCCATATCAGGAAGAGTCCTATTCGGCATATCTAAAGGAGAATTAGTACATGCATGCTACATGCATTCGGATGAGGTGTTAGAGAAGGTGTTTTCATATGAGTATGAGGATTTCTGTCAGCAACAGGTTAGCATTCTATGCTAATTCTGTAAGTATGTGATCTTTCACACACATATCTGATTTAGGGTCTTCCATAGCCTAAATTCAGATTAGGGTTTGCTGAATATCAGTTTCACACTCATCTTTCCTCTTTTTTTCACTCATATACACTCTTCGACAACCTATCAGGTCATACATCTCATACATATTCAGATTTATGTTCTTACATCTGAATATTCTTGTAATTTCTTTACATTCACTATCCATCTATTTCTGTTCACATAGAGTGGTTGAGATTTTGACTCCCACATTGTAAATTAACATTTGTATATATGATAGTGTGAGTAAGCAGTGGCTTACGTAACACTTTACACATGTCTAAATCTCTCTCTATCTTTGTCTCATCATTTGTATGATTAAGTGTGGTATGTTCATGTTTTGTCAATATTGGAAGATTGATGGATTCTATGTTGTAGATCCTGGACCTATGGAACTATGGACCTGTGGTATTAGTTATGGGCCTACTTAATTTCCAACATTTCCAAAGGAAATTTTGGCAAGCTCTTTTTGAATTCGTGAAATCTTTGTCTTTTGGCCTCCAACATGCCAAAAAATAGATAATCGATGAAAGAAGGAAGGTATTGATCACCGTGGCACACCTTGCCAGGTTGATTTGTGTGCACTTCTAGTAAGAAAGTTTATTATCAGGATTGATGAGAACCCAGTTCCATTTTCCATGGAAAGATCAAAACCCATGAGAATTTTGAGGAGGTAGAAGATTTTTCCACTGAGGGGCTTCTGACATCCTTAGTTAACCAAAAATTATGAAAGAGGCTTAGAAATAGTATTGAAAGTTGTTTTTGAGTGATTTATTCTAGACTTGAAAGCAATTCTAAAAGTGTTTGTTATATAGTGATTTGTTAGGTGCCTCATGAAATCAACTATTCACATGTAATTGAGATGAGCATGTAGTTCTTATTATTGTTTTATGTTATATTGCTTTTGTGAGATGAGCCTTCGAGGTATCTATCTTTTATAATTTTCAACGAGCGAGCCTTCTCGACATTGAATGCCCCTTCTGTTGTGGAATTTGGAGGTTTGATGGATGTTAAGTTCAAGTTACTATGTATGTTCATTCAATTTCAATCAATAAATAGATACTATTTTAACCTTAAGATGAATAATTTTTTTATTCGACTTAAATAAGTTCACTTTATTCAATTTCAATCACTAAATAGATACTAATTTCAACTTCAATCATCGAGTAAGTGCCAAATTTTTTTATTGTAAAAATATGGATGGTAAACACGCATCTCGAGTACAAAAGGTTAATTTGCATCTATAGTTTCGAAATTGGGGTCCTTGTTATAGCTTTCTTAAGTTATTCCATACTTAATTTTTCTCTTCTCATCGAACAATTTAACTTACATTTTGATTTATGTCATTTTCACATTAGTCTTTGAAATAGATACAATACATACAAAAGATACAATACATACAAAAGATGCTTCTTGTTATTAAATTTGTTTAGCTCAACGGGAAAAATCATATAAAACTTGATATCGATTGTATGAACAACTTTTTTGATCTTTGATATCGATTGGATGAACAACTTTTTTGATCTTTGATACCGATTGGATGAACAAGTTCTTTCAATCCTAGAGGAGTTCATTAGAGGAGTAATCACAACATTATGTTCTTCTTGAATTTGATAATTGATTCATCTTTTTAGAATTTCAACGTGTCTAACTGGTAAATTCTTTTCAATAATTTTCCTTATCCCCATAGCCATTCTCATCCTAAAATTATGTATATTTGGTTCATGTGTATGATTGGAAATTTCAATTTATCTTTGAAAGCTTGAACTTCGAATTCATGTCCCACATTCTCTTTTCTTATGCTTGGATCATAAAGATAATATAACTACGAATCAAAGGCTTTTGAGGTAGCTTTAAGTTCTTAGGAAATTGTGGGTTCAAAACTATCTATTATGATTTACACCATGGGATCCAAATCAAATTTTGACACCCACATTAAGTAAATCAAGTAGATTGATGTGTGTTGTCTCCATGAAGTAGTTCAATTTCTTTATTATCCTTGCTTTTTGTTAAAGGAAATGTCTGTAATCGAAAAAACTAGTGTTTACATTTACCCTTATTCCTACAAATGGTTTTAATGCAGTGCAGTATCAACTCATTTGACTTGGGGACATGAAATTAAAACACATATTTTTCCCTTTTGGCACAATTTAACTCTTCAAGATCCAACTTGGGACTTGAGGTCTTGGGTTTATTCAAAAGCTCTACGTTTCATTCGAGAGATTCATATTTCACTTTATGTTTGGGAAAGCTTTCATGTTAAGATTCTTTAAAGAAAAAGTTGCACCTTGATGCATGTGATCTTGATAGATGTGTGCATACTTTACGGCATCTTCAAATGTCTTGGCCACATTTCTTTTTAACTCCATGTTTGAGTGCCCTATTCAATCCATGTATAAAGCCCCTAACCTTATGCGAATCTTCAATATTATACTATGAGAGAGAGGATATCTATGTTGAAAAATTATCTTATTCCTTCGAGTTTATTTCTTCTTCTCAAATTATGTGTATGTATTGAGATTTGAACTATATTCTTTTAAAATAGTTTTGGACCAAGGGATGTCCCTTTAAAAGTTGACATTCAATGAGAGTGTTCTTAAGTTCATGTCTTTATCCTCTCAAAAAATGGACCTTCTTTAAGTCTTTGAATAAGGATAATTTTTTGTATTTGATAGCTTCATTAAGATCAAAGGGATCTAGAATTACTTTGATCATTGGCCTGTTAAAATGGCTAGTTGGGTTTGTTGGTTAGTTGGGTTTGTTAATATATGCCCAATGCCTACCCTTCATGAGTGTATGTTGTATTGCACATTTTGTAAGGCCTCCATTATGAGGAGAAGCCAATCATGAATTATCTATTTGATGAGAATCCCATCTTACATGTTGGATGAAGTTCTAATTGGAACATCTAAGGTATTTTGAGGAAAGGAAGTTAACAGGGTCCCTGATTGTGGGGTTCGGGGCAATGGCGAGCAACTCAATCAACAATTGGTAAAGGGAATATGTGATGGAATATTCCATGCTAGAATTAGAATTCATTTCATATCGGTTAGGTGAGTTGAACTGACCTAAGCCACATATGGGGATTACACGACTAAAGGATACCCATGTTTTGATGCTCATGAAAGGCCACACCTCTCTATTGGTCTACATATACATGACTTTTGCATTACCCTAGACATCAGATTGAGCCAATATACCTCTACCTTGTAACTCCCTATCTAGAATTGTCTAGATCACCATTTAAGCTCTACCTTGAGAGTGCACAAGTGGACAATGCCGTCATCTTTGTACTTATTGTTAGTAGTGAATTTTTGAAATTCTACTATATTTGTTCTCTTTTTTGCTATTGCTCTTACGTTTTCTTGCATAATTACTTTCTTAAAGGGTTGGTAAGAGAATCTTCTTGTACCCCTCCATGAGGATTGCTTGGCCTCAAGGATCTAACAAGAGGTTTGTTGCATACTCTAGACATAGCAAAGGATTGGAATGATTGCAATGAATCCACAACCTAAAATAAATATTGCTTAGAATGATCCATTTGGGTTATAAGATCCTCTAATTTATATTTTATATTAGCAATTCTTCTAATCCATCTATCTTTTGATATATAAATACTTCTTAAAATTCACTCTCATCCACTTATTCCCTTTTGGTCCGATGTAGATGGGTTGTATCATTCCTAGGTGAGTGCATCATTTCCTACTCCATTGATTGATTATTGACATGTTGCCTACTCCATTATTGATTGTATTAAATATCTTGAAACTCAAATACAAAGGTGCAAATTCTTGAAAAATAAGTAAGATCAGAGAGAAAAAGATCTAATATTAGTAATATAATAGTCTCTAGAAACCTAATATTAGGTAATCATATATAGAGAAGAGAAAATACATCTCCATCTCCTAGCCATAATGTTTACATGTGCTCTTACCAAGGGGATACATGCAAAGTAGGACTTGGATTTACCCTTATTCCTATCCACTTTATATAAGTAATTTGGCCTATCTTCATGACAAATTGGTTTGAATTTATTAATTATAATGTTGGATGAGCACATAACAAATAGCATATGCACTAAAGGTGGAATGTACAAAGTTAAGTATCCCATTAGGGTTTTGGATGTACAGAGGGGAAAAGATCTTCAATGGGCTTAAGTATTTCACACATATAAGTACAACAATGTGATGAAAAAATCCCTCTAAGAGTGATTTATAAGGAAGTTCAAAGCTATGTGGATTGTGAAAATTCCAAAAACTGGACTAATCCAAGTGATTTTAATACTTAGTTATTGACTTTGATATACGAAATCAAGGAGGAGTTCTAATTTTGACTTAATTTTTAGGAAAAGGATGTACAAGAGGAGGGGCCACTATAAAAGCTCACCCCCTCACTTGTAAAGGGATTCAACTCTTTGAATTCTTATTCTTAAGTTGGAATAGATCTTATTGCCAAAATTCCCATATCTCCTTCTTCTTCACTTTCTACATAGTTTTTGTGGCTTTTGTTGATATATTTTGGTAGTGATGTGCGTGAACACTTAGGACCGTTGAGGCACTTTTTTCCCTCTTTAGGAGTTTTTTTCCCCAGCTTGTATATATGTCTATAACCCTAACGATTCACTTATATTTTTACATTCACTTCATAATACATTCAATATTGTATGTTGTGCTCCAAGCTTCTTCTTCTTCCTTGTGTTGTTCATGTGCTTCCGCAAACCTCAAACTCCAACAATTCATATCAGAGCGGAGGGCCGCTTCATCTAGGGCATCATTGACACCCCTCTAATCACAATCTCATAATCACATGAAATCTGGCGAGCATACTCAGGTTGATTAGGATTTCAAAACAGCTTTGCTATCTAGTGTCAAAATTTTGATATGAGCTCGTTTCGGCCTCTGAATGCACTATCATAGTGCCTATGCACGCAATTTTGTCTTTTTGTGGCAAACATATATATAGGTTTTGGTTTGCTAGTACAAACGGGCCTTGAATTCTAGTACAAGTTTAGCATAACTCGACATGGTAGTTATGTTCAACTTTTTGAGATATAGTCATTTTTTTGCATCAGGGTATTTTAATTAGTGGCCATGGCTGAAAGCAATGATGTATTCCATGTGTTGGCTATTGAGGATAAGCTGGATGGTAACAATTGCCCATTATGGGTATATATGATGCGACATGTATTAGTCACAAAAGGATTGTGGAATATTGTACAGGATGTTGAAAAACGATCTAGTACATGTGCAAATACAATTATTGAAGGTGATGCAGATAGCATTGAAGATGATGATCTTCAGGTTCCTATTCATGTTGTACTTCCTAATACTCCTACTACAGAGCAACTTTGTTGGGATGGCAGAGATGCTCAGGCACATGCATCGATAGCATTATCTATCAAACATGCCATCATCCCTCATAGTCGCTCTTGCAAAACAACAAAGGATGCTTGGGATACACTTACCACTTTATACTAAGCAAGAAATGAGGCTCAAGTTGCTTACCTCCAAGAACAGTTGGAGAGTGAGCATATGAATGAAGGAGATTCTATGGATATTTTTTTTACAAAGATCAAAGATTTGAAGGAATAGTTGATTTTTTCTTACCAAATAGTTCACTTGTGCGAATCGTTCTTAATGGTCTTCCAAATTCATATCAAAGTTTTGCTTCTACTCTTCGATTGATGATGAAAGGCAGCGTTAACATTTGAGGAGTTGGTATCTATTTTATTGTAGGAATATCAATCTAGGTAGAACATATCCATTATGTGTGTGGCAGATCAAGCTTTCTTAGCTAGTCAGAAGGCCAAAGGTAAATGAAGCTTGTTGGAGATAGATGTCTGCAGAAGCACACAAACAGCACAAGGAAGAAGAAAAAGCTTGGAGCACAACACACAATACTGAATGTATTACTAGAGAATGTACAAAGATAAGTAGCCCATTAGGGCAATAGGTGTATATACAAGCTGGGGGAAAAAACCTCCTAAAGAGGGAAAAAAGTGCCTCGGCGGTCCTAGAGTGTTCACACACATCACTACCTAAATATATCAACAAATCTCCCCTGGGAGTGATGCGGTGAACAAGTAGCTGGCACTCATGTATAAGGAAGTGCCAAGCTATGTAGAAATCACTCCACAAAAGGAAGTAAGACCAAAGCTTTGCAGAAAGCTTCAAACTTCTCCCTAGGCAGAGCCTTCGTGAAAAGGTCTACAATGTTCTCCTGCGTGGGCACATAGGCCAAGCTGATCTCCCTAGCAGAGAACCTCTCCCTGACATAGATAATGCACCTCAATGTGCTTAGTGCGAGCATGGAACACAGGGTTCCTTGCAACTTCCAATGCGCTCTGACTGTGAGTGAAGATGGTGGTGGCAGAAGTCTGACCAACACCCAAATCAGCCATAAGGCGTCTGAGCCACACACACTCAACAGTCGTTGTGAAAGCTGCCCTATACTAAGCCTCACAACTGGAAGTGGCCACAATAGGCTGCTTCTTGCTCAACCAAGATATACATGATATACCAAGCATGAAGCAAAAGCCACTAGTGGACACACGAGTGTCATAACAACCAACCCAATCAGAGTAAAAAAAAGCATGCAAATCTAGCGGTAGTGATCCCCCCTTGGGATAAAACAACCCAAGTAGTCGAGTACCACTCAAGTAGCGAAAGATGCGCTTAACCGCCTCCCAATGCTTGACACCTGGGCAATGCATAAACCTGCTCATCTGTGAGACAGCAAACTGAATATCTGGCCGAGTAATGCATAAGTAAATCAAGCACCCAACAGCCTGCTGATAGAGAACAACATCAAATGCATCTCCAGCATCATGAAGACTCAATCGTAAACCTGCCTCCATAGGAGTAGCAATAGGCTTACAGTCTTCAAGGCCAAAATGCTGCAATAATGTGTCAATATATTTCGTTTGACACAAAGCCATTCCACCATCAACGTGCATAAACTGAATGCCCAAATAGTGATGCAAATGCCCCAAATCAGACATTTCAAATGAGGCATGCAAATCAGCCTTAAAATCAGCAATATGCTTCTCAGTAGGACCAGTGAGCAACATGTCGTCAACATAGACAACAATGATCAGAAGTACATCATTAGCACGCTTAACATATAAGGTGCTTTCAGTTGGACTGTTCTCAAAACCATGTGCAATCAGATAGGCATGTATCTTCTCATACCAAGCACGTGGTGCTTGCTTTAAACCATATAATGCCTTCTTTAACCTGCATACCTAGTTTTCATGCCCTTTCTGCACAAAGCCACGGGGCTGAAAAACATACACTTCTTCATGCAAGTCACCATTCAGAAATGCAGTTTTAATATCCAACTGATGTACATTCCAACCATGATGGGCTGGAAGTGCACAAATGCTCCAAACAATAGTCATACGGCATGTAGGTGCAAAGGTCTCATCCAAATCAATGCCTCTTTCCTGTGCATAACCCTTTGCAACAAGCCTAGCCTTATACCTGTCAACTGTACCATCCGGTTTACGCTTCAGCTTGTATACCCACTTAGTGCCAATGGCCTTTTTGCCTAGAGGCAAGTCACATAAAACCAGGTACCATTCTTCATTATAACATCATATTCAGATTGCATAGAAGCCATCCAATTTTCTGAATTTTGTGCTTCATCAAACAAAACAGGCTCATTCTCATCATAGAGACTAGATGCAGCCATATCATAGCAATCTGATGCAAAAAAGGCACTATGAGAGCCTGAACAAGTACGATATGACAGAGGTGCATCTAATTTGCTGTCAAGCAAGATCTGCACCAACCATTTTGGCATAATTCTTGCCTACTCAATATCAGCTCTCTCATCAATGAGTGCATCATGTACATCTGCAGCAGGAATGGAATTATCTGCATCATCACATGAAACCTGCAAAGGCTGAGAAGTTGCCTCATTAGGACCAACACTAGACTGTCCACCTGTAAAAAGAGGAAGCAAAGTATCATACATGTCTTTGGAGCTAACAGATGTCTCCTTAGTACATGAAAGCAATGGTTGAATAACATCTTCCACAAAAACAACATCACAGCTAACCAGAATGCGTTTAGTCTGTGGATGATACAGACGATAGCCTTTACTTTCAGAACTGTACCCAACAAAAATACATTTTACTGCTTTATCATCCAATTTTCTACGATGTTGTTCAGGCACTAATGCATATGCCAAACAAACAAAAACACGCAGATGAGCAACAGATGACTTGCGGTCATGCCAAGCCTCATATGGAGTTATAGACTGTAGTGCTTTAGTGGGACACCGCCAGAAACTATGTGGTAAGCCTGACTCTTGACCATACACCTCGCCATCTCCATGAGTGACCTGTTTTTTCGTTCAGCAACTCCATTTTGTTGAGGCGTATACGGCACTGTAAACTGGTGTTTTATCCCACGTTCAGCCAGAAATGCATTAAAATCAGAAGACATATATTCCCCCCCTCGATCAGAACGCAGGGTGCCCATTTTACATGCTGACAGATTTTCAGCCAAAACCAAAAACTGTTTGAAGCACATGAACACTTCGGACTTTGACTTCAATGGATATACCCATGCATGCCTAGAAAAATCATCGATGAAAGTCACGAAGTAAAGATAATTCCCAAAAGGTGTCTGCATAGGACCACATACATCACTATGTACAAGCTGCAATTTCTTAGTAGCCCAAACTGAACCATCTTTTGGAAAGGATGAACGCTGCATTTTGCCCAAAATACAACCTTCACAAACATGTTTTCCAGGTGCCTCAAGTTTGGGCAAAGAGGACACCATTTCAGATTTCTGTAGGCGTAGCAAACTAGCAAAATTCAGATGACCAAAGCGTGCATGCCAAAGCTTTGCATCTGACATAGCCTGAGAATCATTTGCTACACATGCCAAATCATTTACAGATCTTTCATAGTCTATGAGCTTATACAGCCCACGACATAAAATGCCAGAAACAATAATCACATCGCCATTTGATAGATCATGAACTGTACACCTGTCATCAACAAATTTCACAACCAAGCCAATCTTGGCTAATCCAGAAACTGATAACAGGTTCTTCTTGATCCCTAGCACAAATAAGGCATTTGACAAAGTGAAAGAACTACTGTTGAAGTATGGGGAGTAACCAACCCAAACCGCCTCACATGGAAGTGAGGGGCTCTTCCAAGAGGAGTTGCAAGAAGTGCAAGCAACGCACACACACCCACGTCCATGAACAATGGCACCATGGCCAACGTCAAAAGGAACAAGGGAGGGCAATGCTCACACACAAGCCAACCCCAAGTGCCAAACCCACACACATGGATCATCGCCTAGCACACAAGGAGAAATGTGGAAGCCAAATGACACCTTCTTCCATTACCAAAATGGAGGCCAAGGCCATGGCCAAGGGACCTCCCTTTTTACAAATGAGGCTCTTCTTTATATAGAGAAGAGAAGCATATGTGAATAAAAACATGTGGTCAAAAGACCACATGTGCTAAATCAAAAAGAGGATCTTTATGTGATTTGGGAATTTCAAAAGATAACCACCTAGAGAGAGAGTGGGCACGTGGAGAATTCCTACGTGGGATTTTCAAAAGGCTACTTTATGGAGAAGGCTTACATACCTTAGACTTAGGGGAATTATCAAAAAGTGGATTTAGGAGAGTGTTCACATGGACATCTCCTAATTTACAAAAGATGGTTTTTTTTCATAAGGGCTAAAGGATGCCATAGCATGAGGAAAAATATGGGCAACCCTTGTAGCAACACCCTCCTCCTCCTAGACTTTGTCGCCCTCGACAAAGCTGAGAAATGATACGCATATATTGCTGGACTGGTCCAAGCTTTGAGTCTTCCGCTCAGCTATTCTGCAACTGTTCAAATCAGCAAGTCGTCAATCTTCAAGTCTGCAACTTCATATTGCTGAGCGACACAATCCCCTTGGGGGGCAGTCAGCCCTGCATTCCTCCAGTGTGTCATCTCTTCAAAGCTCCAATACCTGAAATTTAAACATACACAACAAGTAGACTGAATTTGAAAAGAAGCAACCACAAAATGCAAGTCCATGTTTAGTTTCCACTTCAGGGGCATCCTCCATCCTCCTCTTCTGCAAGACCTTTCTTCTAGAGAGAAGTCCTGAAAAAATTATTGTTCGTGCAATCCAAGGAGTACAACGAAAGAGCAAAGATCATCTCAAGAACCTATATATCCCTTATATCTTCATTCTTAAATATGCTATCCACAAATGAGTGTATGACATATTGCATTGTATAGAATGAGATGAATGTGGTGTCATGATTAACTTATGTTCCTGCCATCATTTTAGACTATGCTCATATTAGCAAAGTTGCTAATTGAGTGGTATGCATTCAAAACTTGATTAAAGCAATAGTGCAACAACTAGGCTCAAGAGGCCCTAAGTGGTGTGACCACTTAACAAGTGAGTAGGCACAATGTCATGTAAGCATAAGAGCTGTATAAAACGAATGTAAAGGAACCAGCATTCTTATCACTCTTCAAGCATTTATGAAATGTAAACAGTTTTATCCAAAGCTATTCCTGCAAATCATCTTATAGGAGCCATGAAAGAATCAAGGCTGGAATTTTGTGTAAGTCTGTGATGCATTATTGGAAAACCAGAGAATAACTTCCCTGGCAAAAAGCAATTTCTCATTCCTTGACATCCAAACATTCTTTTGATTCTTTTCCATGCTAACAATCCTACTTGTGTTAGCTCAAAAATAACAAAAACATGAGATAAACATTACTCTTGTCATGCATCTGATGATTGACCTGCATATGTTCATGTGATCATGAGAATACAAGAGTAACAAGATCAACCAGAGGAGTCATCAGCATAAGATAGTAGAAATATAATTATTTGATCAAGGCCTGAGTATACAAACAAACAACTAAAATGTGGTCCAATTCGGGAGGAATCCTTTTTGGACATACGTATGGAAAGGCCATCTAGAGTCAGAGTAATCTTTTAAGTGAAAAATAATCCAAAGACAACCCCTCACAAAGTGCAGCTATTTCTGAACTTTCCCTAATTCCAGGTCATACAAAACATCATTGAGGAAACCAAGTTCATGAGCTCAAAGTTTATGTATATGCTACAAACATAATCTTTTTTAAATTGGAGCAATTGCAAGAAAAAAGAGATCCTACAGCTCAACTGAACGCCTGCAACAGTAAGAAACACATCATGAACTAGCTTTTTCACAACTTAGATCCTGGAGTTGCCACACCATCGAAAAGTCAAGAAGTTTAGATTCTACAAGGAATATGTCTTCATGCATTCTATTATGTCACCCAACTATTACAATCTCAAACATCCAAACCAGAAATAAGAACCTCATTAGTGCTTTGTCCAAATTTCAAAACATTATTTATCCTCTTTGAAAGGTTATGACAGAGCAGATCTTGAAGCATGTTGGAAGATGAGCAATATGCACACCACCCAGAGAACTTTACTAGAAGTAGCGACTTGCTTTAATGAAGAATGGAATCAAAAGAAATGCATTAGCAGTAGCAAGAGTTTGTGCAGTTTTGAACCTGATTTCTGTTAGTGAGTCAATGGTCACAGAACATCAAGCAGTATTCATACCATTGTGACCTTTGTACCATACAAACATATAAGCAATTTGTTCATTTCCAAAGATTGTGATAAAAGCATGTAGTAAAAACTTCACAAGACCAGGAAGCACCATCCTCTTTCTTTCAAACATTCTCCAAAGAGAAGAATCCATATACTCCCGTCACCTGCAAGCTTTCCATCAAGGAATAAGATCATATATATGACAAATGCACCACCATGATGTGGTTAAAGGAGCAGCAATCTTTAAATCCAACATGTGCATCACTTGTTGGTGAGGCTTCAAAAAACACCTAGAGAAGTCCTTTATCTATTCCTCATGATATCAGGTGCGCAACAATCACATACTTCAACCACTAACATCTTTCTCATGAAACATAAGTGAGCACAAATGGACATGACAGAACATGCGAAGAAAGCTAGTGATGGACTTCCAATAGTAATAGCTAGAACCCAAGCTACCACCAACCTGTAAGTTTAGGATGAAAAATCCCATGCTAGAGGAAATCAAGGATAAACCCAATGCATTGATGAATACAAAAAATCATTCAACTTTTTCAATGTTCTCTAACGATAACCTGGAGTTGAACAGTGAGGCAATCAAAAAAGTCAAGCCTATCAAGAACTATTTAGTGTGCATGGTCATTGAGAGATTTTTAATACATATAGGTGACATGCAACAGCCAACAAGAATGCTTGCTTTAGCCAAGTGATAAGATCAAAAGCAATTTCCTATTTGAGCACTCCTAGCATTCCAATGTGTCCCTCTTAATGCATTCAAGCTTTCCTCTGAGGTCAAAGATCTCCTCAATGTGTTTCAAGTTCGAAACCATTATGGACAGCTAGTTCGCTGGTCAACATGTCATTGTGCAGGAGCACAATGCTTGTAGGATTCAATTTTATGCTAATCAAGGTACCACGATTTAGGAGTTAGAAGGAGGAACATAGAGTCTGAATATATCTTCAATCCCTAACATTCCATAATTTTTAGTTGCACATCTTTAACATCATTAGCGCATTCACAGTTGAAGGTCCTAACAAGCTCTATAAATGTAATACACAGATACCTTCATACAATCGACGACCCGATATTGCCAAGAATCTGTAAAGCTTGACCATCAAGATGGAGAAGTGAAAACAATTCAGAAAAAAGAAAAAAAGGACAGGCCACCATGAGCAGTTATTTTGTAGTCAAGAAGACATTATGTATTTCATTAGAGGCCAGTCACATAGAATGCCCATCACTACTTGTACTGAGCATTCCTCAATCAAACAGTATCTTCACGTAGTCAAAAGCTTTGCAAAACACACGATTTCCCAGGAATTCTTCAGAAAGCACATGCAAAGCCAAAAAGATATTCATTCATACATTTCCCCACGGGTGCTTAAAATAATCCTCTTTTGATAAGAAGCCCCAATAGATCCTGAAGCTCACCCATCCTCCTACAACAATGGTCATTGGCATTTTAAACGCTACGAGGCATTACTAATCGGAATAACCTCATAGTGATACCAAAAAGTGCAAGCAAGATCCCTATGTAGTGATTACACAAGGTAAGCCCCCAAATGCCTTGGGTTCTTCCATCTTGAATTACTCATGAATAGTGAAGCCAACATTGTATCACAAACTGCCATATCTCAAAGATATTCTCTAGTCAGAATAGATGCCTCCATTCCTTTCCAGCTACCTCAATTCCATTCTTTAGGGGAGGAGTGTAGGACAACAATGCAGTACCAAAGGCCTACTAAAAGAAGATACCAAAGCATAGCAAACATTTCAAGCAAGAAAGAGAAAACCAGCCTCATGTAAATATTATGCTCAGAAAGTTACCAAAGGATATAAGCATGATTCAGTGTCACTTATAATGTATGACCAACATGATAATCATAGGCAACCAACAATGTGATGTGTAACATATAGATTACTCCCATCATTTATAATGAGCACAATTTGGTTTCATGGCCTTCCGACCGTTACTGCTAAGACTACACATCGATGTAAAAGTGATTATGGAGAACTCTTAACAACAAGGAGCAAGAAGGTGGACATTTGCAAGGATGTTGCGGCGATGAGATGTCAATCAAGCTTGATATTTCCTGGAAGCAGTACAACTATACTGCACATTCCGTTTTCCTGCAACAATTTCTACATGTCATACCATTAGAGCAAGGTACATTAGTGATCATGGCGATATTAGGTACATCGATAGTAACACATATCCAATCAGCAAGTCATCATATGGGCACATCATATCTCAACAAGCATCTCTAGAATATGAGCCATCGGGTAGCATCTTTCACAATCATCGTGCAGGAAAGTTAGCATAAAAGCATATTCCAGAAGATAGGAGACTCGGTAGAGCTCTACCCAATAGTAGAAGCCATTGTGCTGCTCGTAAACCAGGAGCTTCGGTTACAATAGGTCAATACACTACCTCAGACATGAACATGCAGCGGTAGAGCTTGTAAAGTTTTGTTTCAAGCAGATGCAACATCAAACAAGTGGTTGTCACGAAGAAGCGCCATATGAAATTGTAGACAATATTTATGTGGACAGACAATATATATTTCATCTCTGGATTCACACAGAAAGAGAGCATCTTAATTCATGCACAAAAGAAGCAAACATCGACCTATCCTGGTTTGGTGCATTTTCAGACTTTCAACAACCATTCTACAAGAGAATTAGGGATCACCACAGGACGTCATCCGCAACCATGTCAAGATTCAGCATTCTTGCAATGAGACACCGGAACCACACCTGCGGACCATTCGGGGGCAATAGACTACTTCAAAAGCCGACTGGTGCACCACCATTCGTCGGGGAGCTGTAGCCAACTTCGAAGAAGAGCGAGAGCAATGGAAGTGCATCACAATGGTGACAGATAAAGAGAGAGCAGTACACCCCGTGTCATAGAATAAGAGGGCATGAGGAGTCCTTCAACTTGCACCCTTTCAACTCAAATCTTCAGTCTGAGGCATCCGTACTGGGAGGAATGCTTTCGCATGACCCAAATCACTTTGGGGAATCCAACGACTCTTTTCAAGCGAGGCAAAGCGTCGCCTCCAACGAAGAACATGGAGCAGAGGCCACGGATGTGTAAGATTGGTGACTAGTGAAACCAAAAGGGGAAGTCCAAGCACTACAAGGAGTATCGAGTAGTGACAAAAACTGCCAACATGGGGAGCAGCAACCTAGACGAAACAGACCAATATGGCAAACGATCTTGGGAGCTTGAAAAAGCTTCTCACAATTCGTGCACAGAGCTCAATATAGAGCCAGGAACCTGATCCGCTAGGTAGAAGGGTTGTGTAAGTTCAAACTCACAGCAAAGTACCTGCCAAGCAACACTCCTTCAGCATTAGGGAAGTGCTAAAGTAAGCCCGATGATGCAGCAGAGATGCCTCGTGCAACAGCCAACAGAGTCTGGAATAGCACCGATGGAGGACCTACACCCAAGATGGTTTGGTTAGGGGAAAGAAGGGACAGGAACCATAGCTTCCCCCCTCCCCGCCATAGTAGTCCTGAAGCGATGAGTGAGCTCACACAGAGCGCAACCCCGCATGCGTGAGAGACAAAAATGAACGAGCACGATTTAGATATGATCTAGTTAGAGAAGGCGAGGGAGAGGATGCTCCTACTCTCAACCACCACGTCGTGCAGAATTAAGAGAGGAGTGGTGAATTAAAATTTCCCTCCACGTCCATATCCCAAAAAGAAAAGTACTGAGCAGCAATAAATAAGCAAAGAGAGAAACAACGCTCATTCCTAGACTGTCCACCCAAGCTCAAAAATTTGCATTACGAAATAAGAGTTCGTTCACGGAGAAGGGGATCCGATGATGACATTTTTGAAACAACACTAAGCTTCTAATCCTTCACATATCTTGTTTTATCTCGAAGTAGAAAAGAGGGAGGGACAAGATAGAAGACTACCCTTCCCTCAATCCAAGACACACACCAATTTCAAGAAATGAAGAAGATGGAGGGTGATGCCAGAGTGAGTATGTGTTTGTGAAAGAGTGAGAGAAAGAAGAGGGGGTTAGGGGATGTTTTTGTGCAACAAACAAAAATAAAGATCTAAATCACTCCAAAAATTAAAAGGGGAGGTACCCTAGGCCAACCGAAGGCCACACGGATCCACAACTCAATCCAAGCATGAGGTGCATCCACCAAGTGTGGGCACGGCAAGCTTGAAAAAACCCAACGGTTGAAGGTCGATCATCCCCGGCAATGGCGCCAAAATTTTGTTGAAGTATGGGGAGTAACCAACCCAAACCGCCTCACATGGAAGTGAGGGGCTCTTCCAAGAGGAGTTGCAAGAAGTGCAAGCAACGCACACACACCCACGTCCATGAACAATGGCACCATGGCCAACGTCAAAAGGAACAAGGGAGGGCAATGCTCACACACAAGCCAACCCCAAGTGCCAAACCCACACACATGGATCATCGCCTAGCACACAAGGAGAAATGTGGAAGCCAAATGACACCTTCTTCCATTACCAAAATGGAGGCCAAGGCCATGGCCAAGGGACCTCCCTTTTTACAAATGAGGCTCTTCTTTATATAGAGAAGAGAAGCATATGTGAATAAAAACATGTGGTCAAAAGACCACATGTGCTAAATCAAAAAGAGGATCTTTATGTGATTTGGGAATTTCAAAAGATAACCACCTAGAGAGAGAGTGGGCGCGTGGAGAATTCCTACGTGGGATTTTCAAAAGGCTACTTTATGGAGAAGGCTTACATACCTTAGACTTAGGGGACTTATCAAAAAGTGGATTTAGGAGAGTGTTCACATGGACATCTCCTAATTTACAAAAGATGGTTTTTTTTCATAAGGGCTAAAGGATGCCATAGCATGAGGAAAAATATGGGCAACCCTTGTAGCAACAACTACCATCAGCAGTAGTCAAAATGATCTTACCAACTCCCATAACATGATAAGAGGAGTTGTTGGCGCATGTAACAGTATTCCCTGTAGGGCCAGGCTCGAGTGAAGAGAAGAAACTGTGCTGCAAGGTAATATGTTTGGTCGCCCCACTGTCAAAATACCAAACATCTGAGTCTACTGCAGACATGCACTGCTCATGAGAAGATGGGTCAAAACTATAGATAGTAGTAAATGCCCATTCTTCTTCGTGCACAAGATCAGCAGACTCTGTTTTTGGTGTAGAGGCCTCTGCAACAACCATTCCAGCCTCTTTATTCTTTGCCTCTTTAGCAGCCAGTTTTGGACAGTTCTTTATGATATGATCATTCCCTTTACAGTACTTACAAAACAATTTTTGCTTTTTTTATTTCTTCTCATCTTTATCTTCCTTCTTCGAATATGCAGAATTAGCAGATTTCTGCTTACTACTTGAAGAGCTCCATTTTCCTTTGCCCTTCTGACTAGCCAAGAAAGCTTGATCTGCAACTCGCATAATGGACTTGTTTTGCCTGGATTGATCTTCCTGCAACAAAACAGAGACTAACTCCTCAAATGATAAGGCATTTGGATTGCCTTTCATCATCAACCGAAACTCTGATATGAATCAAGAAGACCATTTAGAATGGTTTGCACAAGTGAGCTATCTGGTATAACTTCATTAGCAGAAATCAATTGTTCCTTCAAGTCTTTGATCTTCATTAGGAAACTGTCCATAGAATCACCTTCATTCATGTGCTCACTCTCCAACTGTTTTCGGAGGTAAGCAACACGAGCCTCATTCCTAGCTTGGTACAATGTGGTAAGTGTATCCCAAGCATCCTTAACTGTTCTGCAAGAGCGAATGTGAGGAATAATGGCACATCTGACAGAGAAAGCTATCAATGCATGTGCCTGGGCATCTCTACCATCCCAACAAATCTACTCTGCAGTAGGTGCAGCAGAAACCGTAGCACGAACAGGAATATGCAGAATATCTTCATCTTCGACACCTTCTGCATCAGCTTCAGTACCTGCAGTTGTAACAGTTGCAGGTGTGATAGGACGTTTTTTGACACCCTGCACAATGTTCCACAGTCCTTTTGCAACCAACACATGTCGCATCATATAAGCCCATAATGGGTAGTTGGTACCATCCAACTTATCCTCAACAACCAACATACGGAATACATCACTGCTTTCAGCCATGGACGGTGACTAAAATACCTTGATGTAGAAAATTGACTGTATCTCAAAAAGTTGAACAGAATTGCCCAGACGAATTCTGTTAGACCTATAGTAGACTTCGAGATGCTTAAACTGACGAATAGTAACTGGTATATACCTTTGGCACAAAAAGATGAAATAGCCTGCATAAGCGCTGCAATGTGCATTCGAAGGCCGAAACGAGCTCAAATCGTGATTTCGGCACCACAAAGCGAAGCTGTTTTGATACGAAAACATGGTGAGTATGCTCACCAAAATTCATGCGATTCTGAGACCGCAAACGGAGGAGTGTCGATGGCGCCCTAGATGAAACGACGACCTACTCTGATACCAATTGTTGGAGATAGACGTCTGCGGAAGCACGCGAACAGCACAAGGAAGAAGAAGAAGCTTGGAGCACAACACAAAATACTGAATGTATTACTAGAGAATGTACAAAGATAAGTAGCCCATTAGGGCAATAGGCATATATACAAGCCGGGGGAAAAAACCTCCTAAAGAGGGAAAAAAGTGCCCCGGCGGTCCTAGAGTGTTCACACACATCACAACCTAAATATATCAACAGAGCTCATCTACTAGTAAGCAGAAATAAGATAATTTTGCATAGTTGAAAAAGGAAGAAAAAGATGAAAAGAAAATAGAAAAGCAAAAAACATTATGTAAATACTATAAAGGAAATGATAATGTCATAAAGAGCTGTCCAAAATTGGCTACAAAAGAGGCAAAGAAAAAAGAGGTTGGAATGGTTGTTGCAGAGGTACACAAAAAACAGAGTGTGCTAAACTTGTGCAGAACGAAGAATGCGTGTTTACTATTGTTTGCAGTTATGACCCATCGTCTCATGAGTAGTGCATGTCTATAGTAGACTCCGATGTTTGATACTTTGATAGTGGGGCAACCAAACATATTACCTCATAACATAGTTTCTTCAGTTTACTTGAGCCTACCCCTATAGGGAATATTGTCACATGCGCCAACAACTCCTCTTATCCTATCATGAGAGTTGTAAAGATCATTTTGACTACTACTGATGGTAGTTCTTTCAATTGTCAACTTCTTTGTTTGTGCCAGGGATCAAGAAAAAACTATTATCATTTTTAGCATTAGCCAAGATTGACTTGGTTGTGAAATTTATTGATGACATAGTACAGTTCATGATTTGTCAAATGGCAATGTCACTATTGCTTTTGCCATTTTATTATGTGGGATGTATAAGCTCATAGATTATGCAAAATCTGTGAATGATTCAACATGTGCTATTCAAGATTCTCAGGCTATGTCAAATGCAAAGCTTTGGCATTTATGCTTTGGTCATCTAGATTTTGATAGTTTGTTACACCTGCAAAAATTTAAAATGGTGTCCTCTCTGCTCAAACTTGAGGCACCTAGTAAACATGTATGTGAAGGATATATTTTGGGCAAAATGCAACATTCCTCCTTCCCAAAAGATGGTTCAATTTGAGCTACTTAGAAATTACAGCTTGTTCATGGTGATGTTTGTGATCCTCTGGGGACACTTTCTTTTGGGAACTACCTTTACTTTGTGAGCTTCATTGATGATTTTCCAAGCATGCACGGGTGTATCCATTGAAAGAAAATTATGAAGTGTTTATGTGCTTCAAACAGTTTCTGGTTTTGATTGAAAATCTATCAACATGTAAAATGGGCACCTTCTGTTCTAATCGAGGGGGAATATATGTCTTCTGATTTTAATGTATTCTAACTGAACGTGGGATAAAACATCAATGTATAGTGCCATATACACCTCAAAAGAATGGAGTTTTTCAAAAGAAGAATAGGTCACTCATGGAGATGGTGAGGTGTATGGTCAAAAGTCAAGCTTTACCACATAACTTCTGGCTTGAGGTTGTTATGTGTGCAACATATGTACTTAACAAGTGTCGCACTAAAGCATTGCAGTCTATCATTACATATGAGGCTGTTCATATATTTAGTTAGTGATGTGTGTGAACACACTAGGACCATCGAGGCACTTTTTTCCCTCTTTAGGATTTTTTCCCCCCAGCTTGTATATATGCCTATAGCCCTAACGAGTTACTTATCTTTGTACATTCCAGTGGTAATACATTCAATATCATGTGTTGTGCTTCAAGCTTCTTCTTCTTCTTTGAGTTGTTCGTGTGCTTTCACACACATCTAACTCCAACAACTGGTATTAGAGCAGGTCACCACTTCATCTAAGGCATCGTCGACACCCCTCCACTCACAGTCTCAGAATCACACGAAATTTGATGAGCATACTCAGGATGATTAGGAGATCTAAGCTTGTGATCTGAGCTCGTTTCAACCTTTGAATGCACTATCACAACGCTTGTGTAGGCCATTTTGTCTTTTTGTGCCAAAGATATATACAAGTTTTGGTTCACTAGTATAAGCATCTCAAAGTCTGCTACAGGTCTAACAGAACTCGTCAGGGTAGTTCTGATCAACTTTTTTAGATACAATCATTTTTTTGCATCAAGGTATTTTCATCAGTGGCCATGGCTGAAAGTAATGATGTATTCCGTATGTCGGTTGTGGAGGATAATTTGGACGGTACCAATTACCATTGTGGGCTTATATGATGTGACATGTATTGGTTGCAAAAGGACTGTGGAACATTGTGCAAGGTGTTGAAAAACGTCCTATTACACCTGCAAATACACATATTGAAGCTGATGCAGATGGCATTGAAGATGCTGATATTCTTTAAATAATTCCTATTTGTGCTGCAGTTTCTATTGCACCTACTATAGAGAAAACTCCTTGGGATGACAGAGATGCTCAGTCACATGCATTGATAGCCTTGTCTGTCAAACATGCCATGATTCCTCACATTCGCTCTTGCATAATAGCTAAGGATGATTGGGATACACTTACCACATTGTACCAGGCTAGGAATGAGGCTCGTGTTGCTTACCTCCGAAAATAGTTGGAGAGTGAGCATATGAATGAAAGTGGATTCTATGGATAGTTTTCTAACAAAGATCAAAGACTTGAAGGAACAATTGGCTCCTGAACAGTGTATGTCTGCAATAGACTCAGATGTTTGGTATTTTGATAGTGGGGCAACCAAACATATTACCTCGTAGTGTAGTTTCTTCACTTCACTTGAGCCTGCCCCTATAGGGAATATTGTCACATGCGCCAACAACTCCTCTTATCCTATTACGGGAGTTGGTAAGATCATTCTGACTACTGTTGATGGTAGTCCTTTCACTTTTATTTGTGCCACGGATCAAGAAAAATCTATTATCAGTTTCCACATTAGCCAAGATTGTCTTGGTTGAGAAATTTGTTGATGGAAGATGTACAATTCATGATCTATCCAATGGCGACATGATTATTGCTTCTGGCATTTTATTTCGTGTGCTCTATAAGTTCATAGACTATGAAAAATCTATGAATGATTCAACATGTGTAGTACATGATTCTCAGGCTATGTCAGATGCAAAGCTTTGGCATGCATGCTTTGGTCATCTGAATTTTGCTAGTTTGCTACGCCTGCAGAAATCTGAAATGGTGTCCTCTTTGCCCAAACTTGAGGCACCCAAAAAACATGTCTGTGAAGGCTATATTTTGGGCAAAATGCAACATTCCTCCTTTCCAAAAGATGGTTCGGTTCAAGCTACTTAGAAATTGCAGATTATTCACAGTGATGTCTGGGGTCCTATGCAGACACCCTCTTTTGGAAACTATCTTTACTTCATGACTTTCATTGATGATTTTTCCAGGCATGCATGGGTATATCCATTGAAAGCAAATTTCGAAGTGTTCATGTGCTTCAAACAATTTTTGGTTTTGGCCGAAAATCTGTCAGCATGTAAAATGGGCACCCTCCATTCTCATTGAGGGGGGGAATATATGTCTTCTGACTTTAATGCATTTCTGGTTGAACGTGGGATAAAACATTAGTGTATAATGCCATATACACCTCAACAGAATGTAGTTGTTGAACGATAGAATAGGTCACTCATGGAGATGGTGAAGTGTATGGTCAAGAGTTAGGCTTTACCACATAGTTTCTGGCTTGAGGCTATCATGTGTGCAATATATGTACTTAATAGGTGTCCTCCTAAAGCACTACAGTCTATCACTCCATATGAGGCCTCGCATGGGTGCAAGTCATCTGTTGCTCATCTATGTGTTTTTGGTTGTCTCGCATATGCATTAGTGCCTGAACAACATTGCAGGAAATGGGATGATAAAGCATTAAAAAGTATTTTTGTTGGGTACAGTTCTGAAAGCAAAGGCTATCGTTTGTATCATCCATAAAATAAATGCATTTTGGTTGGCTGTGATGTTGTTTTTCTGCGAGATGCTATTCAGTCTTTATTTTCATGTACGAAAGATACATTTTTTAGCTCCAAAGACATGTATGATACTTTCTTGCCTCTTTTTACATGTGGACAGTCTAGTGCTGGTTCTAATGAGGAAACTTCTGAATCTTTACAGGTTTCATGTGATGATGTAGATCATTCTATTTCTGATGCAGATTTACATGATGCACTTGTTGATGAGAGAGTTGATATTGAGGAGGCAAAAACTATGCCAAAATGGCTAGTGCAAAATTTATATGACAACAAATTAGATGCACCTTTGTCATATCGTACTCGTTTAGGCTCTCATAGTGCCTCTTTTGCATCAGATTGCTATGCTATGACTGCCTCTAGTCTCTATGATGATATTGAGCCTGTTTTGTTTGATGAAGCAGAAAATTCTGAACATTGGATGGCTGCAATGCAATCTGAATATGATGCTATCATGAAAAATGGTACCTAGTCTTTATGTGACTTGCCTCTTGGCAAGACGGCCATTGACACTAAGTGGGTATACAATCTTAAGCATAAGCCTGATGGAATAGTTGACAGGTATAAGGCAAGGCTTGTTGCAAATGGTTATGCTCAAGAAAGAGGCATTGATTTTGATGAGACCTTTTCTCCCACTTGCGGAATGACTACTGTTCGTAGCATCTATGCACTTGTAGCTCATCATGGTTGGAATGTACATCAGTTGGACATTAAAAACAACATTTCTGAATGGTGTCTTGCATGAAGAAGTGTATGTTTTTCAGCTCCGTGGCTTTGTGTAGAAAGGGCATGAAAACCAGCTATGCAGGTTAAACAAGGCATTATTGGTTTAAAGCAAGCACCACGTGCTTGGTATGAAAAGATACATGCCTATCTGATTGCACATGGTTTCCAAATAAAAGCACCTTATATGTTAAGCATGCTAATGATGTGCTTCTGATCATTGTTGTGTATGTTGATGACATGCTGCTCACTGGTTCTCATGAGAAGCATATTGCTGATTTACATGCCCCATTTGAGATGTCTGATTTGGGGCATTTGCATTATTATTTCAGCATTCAATTTATGCAAGTTGATGGCGAAATAGCTTTGTGTCAAATGAAATATATTGACACATTATTGCAACATTTTGGCCTTGAAGACCATAAACCTATTGCCACTCCTATGGAGATAGGTTTACGATTGAGTCTTCATGATGCTAGAGATGCATTTGATGTTGTTCTCTATCAACAAGCTGTTGGATGCTTGATTTACTTATGCATTACTCGACCAGATATTCAGTTTGCTGTCTCACAAATGAGTAGGTTTATGCATTGTCAAGGTGTCAAGCATTGGTAGGTAGTTAAGTGCATCTTTTGCTACTTGAGTGGTACCCAACTACTTTGCTTGTTTTATCCCAAGGGGGGATCACTACATTCGCATGCTTTTTATGACTCTGACTGGGCTAGTTGCTATGCCACTCATGTGTCCACTAGTGGTTTTTGCTTCATGCTTGGTAGCTCATGCATATCTTGGATGAGCAAGAAGCAGCCTACTGTGGCCACTTCTAGTTGTGATGCTAAGTATATGGCATCTTTCAGAGTGACCGTTGAGTGTGTGGCTGAGATGCCTTATGGCTGACTTGGGTGTTGGTCAGTCTTATGCCACCACCATCTTCACTGACAGTTAGAGCGCATTGGAAATTGTGAGAAACCCTATGTTCCATGCTTGCACTAAGCACATTGAGGTGCATTATCATTATGTCACGGAGAGGTTCTTTCCGGAGAGAACCTCTCCAGTAGAGAACCCAATGTCAACTACTTTTGAACATTTGGAAGTGAAGGATGCACACATGTTCCAAAAGAAGATAGACATAAGTTGGAATCTAAGTCTAAGAAGCATCTCTTTGTTGGCTATAGTGAGTAGCCTAAGGCATATAGACTATATGATCTTGAGAACCACTCCATCACCATCTCAAAATATCTCATCTTTGATGAAGCTTCAAAGTAATCAATCAAAGATCCAAGTTCCTGAGTCCACCCACATATACTTCATAGGGGGACACAATTATTTCTAAGCATAACTCAAAAGCAAGTACTTGTCACTTGCCTAGGAGACCCCAAAGGCTCATCAAGGAGCAACACCATGAACAAATCCACACTATGAACTTATGCACCAACTTCAACTTTAAAGAAGCTCACAGTCAACATGAATGGGAAGAAGCTATGGAGAGAGATGCATGGAATCCAAAAAGACAATACATGAATTCTTGCTCCCAAGCCTACCAATCATCAAGTTATTGGAGTCAAGTGGCTATAAAAAGTTAGTACAAATCAGGTGGCACTTAAGGAAAATACAAATCAAGGCTTGTAGCTAAGGATTATAAGCAAAAACATGACATTGATTATGAAGAAACCTTTGCCCCCATTGCAAGGTTTACATCTATAAGAATCATGCTTGCTTTAAGTGCACACTCCAAATGGCCCATTTACCAACTCGATGTCAAAATTGCTTTCCTCAATGGTGATCTTCGAGGAGAGGTATATGTAGAACAATGTGAAGGTTTGAAGATCAAAGGAAATGAAGAACATGTGTACAACTTCACAAAGCACTGTATGCACTTAAGCAAGCTCCAAGGGCTTGGTATGAAAAGATCCATAACTTCTTTGGAGATAAAGGATTTGAAAGGAGTATTACCGATGATAATTTATCCATATACCAGAAAGAATCCTTAGTTGCAATAATCATATGTTATGTTGATTTTGACAAGTTTAGATGATGATAAATCTAATCCATCATCACATAGCTTCACCTTGAGTATTCCAAGACCGATCTCGGTCTACTTCACTATTTCTTAGGCATGGAAGTGTGGCAAACAAAAGAAGGTATATTCCTCTCACAAAAGAAGTATTGAAATGATCTTCTTTCTAGGTATAATATGGACCGATGTCATTCATTATCCACACCAATTTATTTAAACATTAAGCTCACACTAGAGGACTCATCATCACTTATGGATGTGCATGCTTATTGACAACTAGGGCTCTTTGCTTTAACTAGCCAATACTAGACCATATATTCCCTATGTAGTTAGAATACTCAATTAACATCAGCCTTGTCAGAGACATTGATAAGCTACATTGAGACTACTTCGATACCTTTCCCTCACTCGACATCATGTTCTTTGGTGCAGAGGAGGTATTGATCTCCCAGGATACTCAGATTTTGATTAGGCTAGTGATCCTGATTCTCAACGATCTACTTATGGATACATATTCTTGCTTGGCTCATGACCTATCTCTTTGGAAAGTAAAAAGCATCATACAATTGCTCTATCATCCATCGAGCCCAAGTACCAAGCATCCAACTTTGCAGCATGTGGGGCCATTTGGCTTCAATATTTATTATCTGACATGTGTATGTTTCATGATACTCCAACATGCATCCACACCAATAGCTAGTTAGCCTTGGCCATTGCCAAGAATCCAATGTTCCATGCTCAGATCAAGCACATTGAGATCCATTACCATTTCATCTGCAAGAAGCTCATATCAAATGAGATTTCTCTGGAGAAGCGTACCTCTCAAGAGACCTTAGCGGACATGTTCACAAAGGCTCTACCTCCAGTTCTACTCCAAGCACAGGGTCGATCTCTGCACACAAAGGCTCTACCTTTAGTTCTACTTCAAGCACAAGTTGGATCTCTACAACATTCAATCGATCCAAAATGGATCTATAGAGGGGGTGTTGATGAATGAGTTCTTCTACTTCATTTCCATTTGTATTTGCATGAGTTCATCTCCATTTAGTATCGAGGAGACACTCCATTTCATATTATTTTAGTTGTATCTTAGTATTTGGGTACCTTGTCATTTGCTTCTACCATTATTCTCCTTCAAGGGGAATTATCCACATGTGATGTACTTTGAGAGCCTCCTCCAAATCTATATAAGGAGGGCCTCTTCCCCACTTTGTACTTGGCTAGAAGCTTGTAGAGTTTACTTCATACTCTTGGTAAGCTCATTTCTAATCATGCCAGTTTACCCATTTCTTGGTCTACTCGCTTTCAATCTCTCACACTCTTTCATTTTGTGAGTACACTCTTCCTTTCATTTTGATTGCACACGTGTACTCTCCATAAAGAGTCCTTTTCTCAATCAAGATGTAAAGGCAAACGATTGTTGTTAGAGTTTGAGGTCTACGGAAGCACGCAAATAGGACAAGGAAAAAGAAGAAGCTTGGAGCACAACACACAATATTGAATGTATTACCAAGAGAATGTACAAAGATAAATGACCCATTAGGGTTATAGGCATATATACAAGCTGAGGGAAAAAAACCTCCTAAAGAGAGAAAAAAGTGCCCTAACAGTCCTAGTGTGTTCACACACATCACTACCTAAATATATCAACAAACCCCCCCTAGGAGTGATGCGATCAACAAGGAGCTGACACTCATGTATAAGGAAGTGTCAAGCTATGTGGAATCAATCCACAAAAGGAAGTAAGCCCAAAGCTTTGCAAAAAGCTTCAAATGTCTCCCTAGGCAGAGCCTTTGTGAAAAGGTCTACAATGTTCTCTTGTGTGGGCTCATATGCCAAACCGATCTCTCCAGTAGAGAACCTCTCCCGAACATAATGATAGTGCATCTCAATGTGTTTAGTGTGAGCGTGGAACAGAGGGTCCCTTGCAACTGCCAATGCACTCTGACTATCACTGAAGATGGTGGTGGAAGAAGATTGACCAACACCCAAATCAACCATAAGGCTTTTGAGCCATATACACTCAGCAGTCGCTGTGAAAGTTGCCCTATACTCAACCTCACAACTAGAAGTGGCCACAATAGGCTTCTTCTTGCTCAACCAAGATTTGCATGAGCTACCAAGCATGAAGCAAAAACCACTCATGGACACATGAGTGTCATAGCAACCAGCCCAATCAGAGTTAGAAAAAGCATGTAAATTTGGTTGTAGTGATCCCCCCTTGGGATAAAACAATGCAAGTAGCCAAGTACCACTTGAGTAGCGAAAGATGCGCTTAACCACCTGCCAATGCTTTACACATGGGCAATGCATAGACTTGCTCATCTGTGAGATAGAGAACAACATCAAATGCATCTCCATCATCATGAAGACTCAACCATAAACCTGTCTTTGTATGAGTGCAATAGGTTTGCAGTCTTTGAGTTCAAAATGCTACTATAATGTGTCAATTTATTTTGTTTGACACAAAGCTAGTCTGTCATCAACTTGCATAAATTGAATGCCCAGATAATGATGCAAATGCCCCAAATTCAACATCTCAAATGAGGCATGCAAATCAGCCTTAAAATCAACAATATGCATCTCATTAGGACCAATGAGCAACATGTTAGGAACATGACAAAAATGATCAGAAGCACATCATTTTCATGCTTAACATATAAGGTGCTCTCAGTTGGACTATTCTCAAAACTGTGTGCAATCAAGTAGGCATGTATCTTTTCATACCAAGCACATGGTGCTTGTTTCAAACCATATAGTGCCTTTTTCAACCTGCACACTTTGTTTTCATGCTCTTTTTGCACAAAACCATGGGGCTGAAAAACATACACTTATTCGTGCAATTCACCATCCAAATGTAGTTTTAATGTCCAAGTGATGTGCATTCCAACCATGATGAACTACAAGTGCACAGATGCTATGAATAGTAGTCATTCGGCATGTAGGTGCAAAGTTCTCATCAAAATCAATGCCTCTTTCTTGAGCATAATCTTTTGCAACAAGCCTAGCCTTATACCTGTCGACTATTCCATCAAGCTTATGCTTCAACTTGTATACCCATTTAGTGCCAATGGCCTTTTTGCCTAAAGGCAAATAACATAAAGACCAAGTACCATTCTTCATAATAGCATCATAGTCTGATTGCATGGTAGCCATCCAATTTTCTGAATTTTATGCTTCATTAAAAAAAAGACTAATTCTCATCACAAAGATAGAGGCAGCCATAGAATAGCAATCTGATGCAAAGGAAGCACTATGAGAGCGTGAACAAGTATGATATGACATAGGTGCATCTAATTTGCTATCTTGCAAAGTTTGCACTAGTTATTTAGGCATAGTTTTTTCCTCCTCATATCAGTTATCTCATCAATAAGTGCATCATGTAAATCTACATCAGAAATGGAATGATCTACATCATCATGTGAAACCAATAAAGGTTGCAAAATTGCCTCATTTGGATGAGCACTAGATTGTCCACTTGTAAAAGGGGCAAGAAAGTATCATACACATCTTTGGAGCTAATTGATGTCTCTTTAGTACATGAAAGTAATGGCTGAATAACATCTTCCACAAAAACAACATCACGGCTAACCGAAATGCATTTAATTTGTGGATGATACAAACAATAGCGTTTGCTTTCAGAACTATACCCAACAAAAATACATTTCACTGCTTTTTCATCCAATTTCCCACAGGCAGTAATGCATATGCCAAGCAACCAAAGACATGCAGGTGAGCAAGAGATGGCTTGCAACCATGCCAAGCCTCATATGGAGTGATAGACTGCAATGCTTTAGTGGGACACCTATTAAGTACATCTGCTGCACACATAACAACCTCAAGCCAGAAACTATGTGGTAAAGCCTAACTCTTGACCATACAGTTCTCCATCTCCATGAGTGACATGTTCTTCCTTTCAACAACTTCATTCTATTGAGGTGTATATGGTACTTTACACTGATGTTTTATCCCATGTTCAACTGAAAATTCATTAAAATCAGAAGACATATATTCTCCCCCTCGATCAGAATGGAGGGTGCCCATTTTACATGTTCACAGATTTTCAACCAAAACCAAAAACTGTTTGAAGCACATAAACACTTAGGACTTTGCTTTCAATGGATATACCCATGCTTGGAAAAATCATCAATAAAAGTCACAAAGTAAAGATAGTTCCCAAAAGAAGGTGTTTGACTAGGACCACGAACATCACTATGAACAAGCTGCAATTTTGGAGAAGCTCTTACAGAGCCATCTTTTTGGGAAGGAGGAGTGCTACATTTTGCCCAAAATATAGCCTTCACAGGCATGTTTACCAGATGCCTCAAGTTTGGGAAGAGAGGACACCATTTTAGATTTCTATAGATGTAGCAAAGTAGCAAAATTCAAATGACATGCCAAAGCTTTGCATTTGACATAGCTAGAGAATCTTGAACTCCACATGGTGAATCTTCACAAATTTTGCATAATCTAAGAGCTTATATATTCCATGAAATAAACTGCCATAAGCATTAATGACATCACCATTTGATAGATCCTGAACTGTACATTAGTCATTAACAAATTTCACAACCAAGCCGATCTTGGGTAATGCTGATAACATATTTTTCTTGATCCTTGGCACAAATAAAGCATAAAAAAATGTAAAAGAACTATCATTAGTAGTAGTCAAAGTGATCTTACAAAATCCCATGATAGGATAAGAGGAGTTGTTGGTGTATGTGATAGTATTCACTGTAGAGGCAGGCTCAAGTGAAGTGAAGAAACTGCACTGTGCTCATAATTTGAAAATTTTTGGGGCTCCTCTTTTGTGCTTCTTTTCTCTGCAACACACTCTCCCCCTCTTTGTCTCTGTCGTCCCTTGACAGGCTTTGCTTCATATCTGAGTTTGCAGTGTTAATTCGGGCTGCCATGCACGCATCCAATGGCTAAGAATGTGATATTCTTAGTCACTCTCTTCAACTTTTTAGCCTCTCCCCTTTCTAACTTTTGGTCTTCAGATATGTCTTTGTTCTCACACATCTGACCCTGTTGTATTTCTCCAGCCTGTTTAATTCTTTTCATTGCATGCATCTGTGGAGGCCTCAGAGGTTCAGGTGCAATGTATTATTTCTTTTAAGGAGCCTCCATTACTCGGGACTTGGTGCTTTTCTTTAACCTATTGATTTCTTTCCACCGCACGCACCTCGCGGATGAGGAAGCTGTGTGCAACCTCCCATGAAAAGTCCTGGTTGTTATATTTCTTTGTTTCCACTCTTCAGGACCTAGTCCTTTGGCATTGTAGCGTGATGCGTGCCCCTGCGTGGCTTTGGGTAGAGGCTAGTTCTTTCTTAGTGAGTTGTTTTGTTTTTTTATCTTCTTCTTCATTTCTTCTTGCTTGACTCTCCCTCCACACGTCCCTCCTCCTGAACTCTGTCGTCACCGACAGGCTTTTTGTGGCGACGTGAGTAAGTTTGTATTACTTTTTGCTCTCTATGATTAAGCAAATTTGCTTGACATATCATCAGCTCTTTCCATTGTGTTGACTTTACCCCATCATCTAGTGCCTGTCTATGATATGAAAAAAAGCTGAGTTCATAGGCCACCAGTCTCGCATTTAAGTTGGAAAATATTTTGACAAATATTTCTGAGTCCATCTCAAAAAACCCTATGAAGAAAGCCTCTTCGAACGTTTGCATGTATGGACTCGGCAGAAACATGAGTCGCGAGTATATTGCCATGATCGTTAGGTGACTTGGAGTAGTAGATAAATATTAAGGCATTTGCTCCCTGATAATACTGATAAAGTCCAAAAAAGTGTAATGCACGTGTTGGAATACCTTTAAGACTGTAAATAGCATAGTCAATATTTTATTGGTCATTTTGATGGCTAAATCTGGTACTGTCGCATATCTTGATAACCAGAATTCTATGGTCCGCACTATGTATTCTTTTGTGGGTAAGTAGTTACATGGTGGACTAGGTAGTAGAAGATAGTTTAGCCATTGGTTATTCAAGCTACCCTAGCACTGTGCTTCCCAAAATTGCATCCAAGAGCATCTTCTAGGGACTAGGCAAAAACATTTTGCATCTGTCGGGCTTGTCGTTCTCTTGTCCTTATCTCCTTCTTTCTTGAAGTCTGAGTGTTTGATGTCTTGTTCCTTTTGTACCCTTGATGATTCTTTTTGGGCTTCTTTGCTTCACTTTGTAGGCATGATAGCTCGTCAAGTCTCTCGAGTCCTTGAGTTGCAATTTGGCTGATCTTCTTTGGGATCCATATGTGTTGTTGTGTCTTCTCGGATGCTACTAATGATTTGGGAAGCCAAACACGAAGCAACCTTTGTGGTTTCGATATAGATTGTGAGTAATGGTAGTCTCTTCTTGTCTTCACGGAGTGTGTGATCTAATTCTGTGTTGGTTTTTCTGGCTTAGTCATTCGATCCTTCCGTACCCATTGTAGATGAGTATTACATGGATGTGATGTTTGAACAGTAGACATCCATGTGGATGTTCTTCTTTGGCATATGTGAACTTAGAAGCATTGTCCTCACTTTCTCTCTTAGGTTCATCTATCCCGGGAAAGGTCACATCATCAAGCAACACATCCTTATTTGTAGGCAATTCTAGATTAGGGCATTCGTTATTGATTCATTTTCTAACTCCATTTCTAAGTTTTCTTCCTTAGGTTTGATAACCTCATGAACGTGAGAAGGTCTTTCTTTCAGCAACCTAAAGATTTCCTTATGTCCTATTTTGGCTGATATGTATCCGTGTGCTAGATGAATGCTCACTTCGTTCTCAATAATCCAGTCTTGCCCTAGGATTAGATTTTCTATTAGGTCTTCATCCTTGCATACCAAACTCTTTGCTCCATAGTAGAATTTCCTAGGTGAAGGGATATTAGGGATTCCCCAACACATTCTATAGCCTGTCCTCCAATTCCTATCATGCACGCTTTAGTGGGACTTATGGTTGTTTGAAGTTGTGTGATTAATGTCCTTCATATACAAATTAGGGCCGCTCCTGAGTCAATCAGAGCATCTATTAACTGGTACTCTTTGGTTCCAATTCCTAGGTTTAAGTATGGTTGGGAGATGCTTATGTTCTCGTTATTTGCCTTATTGACTTGGTAGTTAGCCATAGGTATAGGTTCTTCTTCTTGTAGATATCGTTCATCCCTTTGTCTTATCCACTCTTTCTGTCTCTTGATATGCTCCTCTCCTCTTCCTTCTTCTGATTTTGCGCTCTTACTAGTCATGCTAACATCTATTCTGTTAATGGCTCCATATATCTTTTCACTTGACATCCACTGATGTAGTTAGGAAGTATATCTCCATCTAATGTAGCTAGATTGACTGCTCCGCTAGTTGAGATCCTATTAATCAACAAATGAATGGTATGTATCCACGTTGTTGTAGTTTCTTGACATGTTGTTTCAATGTATAGACAAGAACTAAGCCTCCTTCCTTTAAGCCCTTGTCTTTGATGTGTGTGTCATAATATGCCTTTTGTCTCTGTTTAGTAGCATAAATTCCCGTGACTGCTTGTAGTCTTGTTTCGAGTAATTTCTCAATTTACTCTAATTGCCTGGATAGTTCATCCTGTCCACTCATACTGTTGTGCTACTTGTATAGTAAGTACCAAAAAGTCAATTGCCAAGATTGCATTTTGTCCATAAACTAGGTTAAATGGAGTAGTTCCAATGGCTATCTTGTAAGCCACACGGAAGGCCCAAATTGCATGATGCAATTGTTTGTCCCAATCGGACATTCCATTGTTGACTATTTTTGTCAACACTGTACACAACACTTTATTGGAGCTCTCTGCTTGACCATTGGCTTGAGGGTGATAGGGGGCTGATTTTTTATGAATCACTAGGAATTCATTCATCAAGGACTCTATTACCTCATTAGTGAAGTG
The DNA here is from genome assembly GCA_020310875.1 of Ceratopteris richardii. Classification (NCBI taxonomy): domain Eukaryota; kingdom Viridiplantae; phylum Streptophyta; class Polypodiopsida; order Polypodiales; family Pteridaceae; genus Ceratopteris; species Ceratopteris richardii. The sequence continues at coordinate 56,806,692 of CM035410.1, read as the reverse complement.
CGTTCCTCTATCACTTACTATCTATATAGGTAATCCAAAGTGAGTAAAGATGTTCTCAAAGAGGAACTTGGTTGTGGTTTGAGCATCGTTCTTTCTTGTTGCTTTTGCTTGTACCCATTTAGTTAGATACTCTATTGCCACGATTATGTACTTGGCATGTGATCCTTTGGCTGGTGGATTAATAGGTCCTATGAAATCAATGCCCCATTTGGAAAAGGCTCTCGCACAAATCATGGGTCTTAGAGGCATATCATGTCTCCTAATAGGATACTTGGCTCTTTGGCATACTTCACAACTCCGTACATAAGTGTTTGCATCCATATGTAGAGTTGGCCACCACAAACCTGCAAAGAGAATCATTTTTACAGTTCTTTCGACTGAAAAATGTCCTCCTGTGGCACTTGCATGTGCCATTTCTATTATATGTAAGTACTCTCCTTCATGCACACATAGTCGTAGCTGATTGTCCTTTCCTCTTTTGTATAGTTGCCTCCGCAATATAACGTAGTCCTTGCTCATTTCTTCTAGGGATTGCTTTCTAGCTAGACTTGCTCCTTCCTCATGCTCGCATGATCTTAAGAACTTTACCAATGTCCTACTCTAGTCTGGTGCTATGGTAGAGAATTGTAAATATGCATGGTCTTCTAGAGTATTTTCTTGGCATCCTAAGCAATTGCTAATATACTCATGAACATCCTTAGGCATATCTGGCCAATAAACTCCCAATCATTTTAATTCCCTTAGTGTTCCATGAGTTCCCTTATGCATTCTCCATCTATTTATGTGAGCTTGCTCAATTAAATTCTTATGTTCAACTTCTTTACACACCTTAACAATACACCATTGGGTTCTTTAAAACACAACTTCCCACCACAATGTGCAAGCTATGTGATTGTAGAAATCTTTTCCTAGCATCCTTGTTGATTTGATGTTGTGGTCCATGAGTGAGTATTGGAATTAACTTTTCAGCCCACTTAGGACATACTTCCAAGTTGAACAAATAAGTGTCTGGTAAATCATTAGCTACTCCGTTAGGTGGTTCTCCATGTGTTAACCTAGACAAATGATTGGCTCTTACGTGGGTATTTCCTTTTTTGACCACTACTTCAAAGTCGAACTCCATTAGTAACAGAAACCATCTTAATAGTGTTGATGACATGATTGCTCCTACTTCATCTACATTTCTATCCGCATGAGTGCATCTCCATTTTGTATCCAGGAGGCACTCCATTTCTAGTCTATTTCCATTTTATATTGTATTTCCTTTGTATTTGGGTACCTTGCCATGTGCTTCTACCAGTTGTATTCATTCTCCTTTCAGGAGACTTATCCCACATATGATGTACTTTTGAGAGCCCCTCCCAAATCTATGTAAGGAGGGCCTCTCCCCTCATTTGTACTTGGTTAGAAGCTTGAGGAGCCTACTCCATGCTCTTGACAAGCTCATTTCTAATCCACATGAGTTTACCCATTTCATGGTCTACTCATTTTGTGTCTCACACATTCTTTGTTTTGTGAGAGTACTTTACTTTTCATTTTGCTTTCGCGTGAGTACTCTCTACATGGTATCAGAGCGCTAGGTGGAGGTCTTGGTGGTGCATTTGGTGGTCGTTTTGGTGGTGGTGGTGGTGGTGTTTGAGTTTGGTGGTGTTGCCCTCCAATCATTTGGAGAAGCATTTTTGCCATCATTTTACTCTTTGGGGCCTCATTTTGCCCATTTCCCAACCCTCCCACCCATTTTTCTTCATCGTTTTGTACACCCCTTACCCCCATTTCCCCTCCCACCCACCCTCTTTTCTGGCAACATTTGATGATTGTCTCCATTGTTGTAATCATTTTCAAGTAGTTGCTGGTGAATCTCAAGATTTTAAAGTGTTTATAAACACTTCGATCAAGGATCATTGACATATATCCCTCATCGCTCACTGTGCTTATTGGGCAGAATCTATCTTCATCTCCTACATGTGCTCACCGGTACTGTGCCTGGCTCGTTGATTGCAACTACAACTTATGTCAATACATTTGATAAGGCAACTATCAGTGCACGGTCTTTTAAAATGTTGCAATATCTAAATCCGCTAGCAGATCAGCAAATCAGCAGATCAGGGATTAGTTCCCCTGGTGACTCGGCCTGATCCTCCTATTGTTCGTCAGTGGCAAGCTCTGCCGGGCATTGTGCTTACTGAGAGACAAGGCAAAAGCATATGAGCAAAAAGAGATTGCTCACGCCACTGTGCAATCGCTCTTTGTGTGAGAGTGAGAGAGAGAGAGAGAGAGATCACGCTACTCCCAAAGAAGCTTGCATGGTGGCCATAGTTGTCCCCGAGTTGAACAGACATGGAACAATCCCCAGCATTGCCCATCTGCCATTTTGAAGCTCTGCTTGAACATACCAGTTAAGATTAGTTGGACCTTCTCCAAGGCCTAGGGTGTCAAGCCCGTTATCACCAGGAAGGCTTCTGTTCAGATAAGCAGGAGACGCAAGGCCGAGCAACCATTTGCCTATCTTTTGTCTCTACTTTGAAGGTCGATTGTGAGAAATGAAAGAGAGCAGAGAAAGACTGGGCGAGGAGTGATGCGCTGCCTAAGAATGGAGTCTTGTAAAGAGAAGAGGAATCCCTCAACAACCTACACTACTGCGCATCGTCTACAGAGCGAGAAGGACATACAGAGAGTGAAACAGCAAGCTATCAGAGAAATTCGATGGCGTTCTGACCGAGAGAGAGAGAGAGAGAGAGAGAGAGAGAGAGAGAGAGAGAGAGAGAGAGAGAGAGAGAGAGAGAGAGAGAGAGAGAGAGAGAGAGAGAGAGAGAGAGAGAGAGAAAGTCGAATTCTTTGTGCTCATCTACTACGTCTTGCCACCGAGAGAGAGAGAGAGAGAGAGAGAGAGAGAGAGAGAGAGAGAGAGAGAGAGAGAGAGAGAGAGAGAGAGAGAGAGAGAGAGAGAGAGAGAGAGAGAGAGAGAGAGAGAGAGAGAAAGCTCTATCTAGAGCTAGATTTACGGGCATACTGATGACTCTCTTCTTGGAGAGAGTGCACAAGAGAATAACTCCTCAACAATTCTCAAACTGTGTGCGCAACGCTTTGCGCAACAACATGGCATTGACTATGAAGAAACCTTTGCTCCTACTGCTAGATTCACAACCATAAGAATCATCTTAGCACTAAGTGCTCACTTTAAGTGGCCCATTTACCAGCTGGACGTCAAAAGTGCATTCCTCAATGGAGATCTTCAAGAAGAAGTATATGTTGAACAACCGGAAGGCTTCAAGATCAAAGGAAAGGAAGATCAAGTGTACAAACTTCACAAAGCACTTTATGGACTCAAGCAAGCTCCCAAGGCCTGGCATGAAAAGATTCACAAGTTCTTTGAAGACAAGGGATTTCACAGAAGCAATGCTGATGCTAATCTCTATATCTATCAAAAGGATTCTTTAGTAGCCATCATCATTCTCTATGTAGATGACTTGATCTTGACAGGCTCAAATGAAGAATGCATCCAGTTTATCATCACATAGCTTCATCTTGAGTACTCTATGACAGATCTTGGATTATTACACTACTTTTTGGGTATGGAAGTTTGGCAAACAAAAGAAGGTATACTCCTATCACAGAAGAAGTACTGCTCTGATCTACTTTCCAGATATAACATGGACCAGTGTTGCTCAGTTTCTACACCACTTGATCCAGACATCAAGCTTACACTGGAGGACTCATCATCACTTGTGGATGTGCATACCCATCGACAGCTTGTTGGTTCATTACTCTATCTTGCCAACACTTGACCAGATATTGCTTATGCAGTTGGTATACTCAGTCAGTTTGCACATCAACCTCGTCAGACTCATTGGGATGCTGCTCAGAGACTACTTCGATACCTTGCCCTCACCCGACATCATGGTCTTTGGTATAGAGGGGGCATCAAACTTGTCGGATATTCAGATTCTGATTGGGCTGGTGATCCTGATTCTCGATGGTCTACTTCTGGGTATATATTCTTGCTTGGCTCAAGACCTATCTCTTGGGCAAGTAAGAAGCAGCCTACAGTTGCTCTATCATCTACCGAGGCCGAGTATCGAGCATCCAACTTTGCAGCATGTGAGGCCATTTGGCTTCGACATTTATTATCTGACATTGGTGTTTTGTAGGATACTCCGACATGTATAGGCACGGATAGCCAATCAGCATTGGCCATAGCCAAGAATCTAGTGTTCCACGCTCGGACGAAGCACATCGAGATCTAGTACCACTTCATTCGTGAGAAGCTCATATCTTAGGAGATTACTCTGGAGTAGTGTACCTCTCAGGAGAACCTGGTAGACATGTTCACGAAGGCTCTACCTCTGGTTCTGCTTCAGCGCTTGGTGGACCTCTACAGCACATCGAGATCCAGTACCACATCATTCGCGAGAAGCTCATATCTCAGGAGATTACTCTGGAGCAGTGTACCTCTCAGGAGAACCTGGTGGACATGTTCACGAAGGCTCTACCTCTGGTTCCGCTTCAACGCTTGGTGGACCTCTGCAGCATTCAGCCGCTCCAAAATGGAGCTGCAGAGGGGGTGTTGATGACATGATTGCTCCTACTTCATCTACATTTTTATCCGCATGAGTGCATCTCCATTTTGTATCCAGGAGGCACTCCATTTCTAGTCTATTTTCATTTTATATTGTATTTCCTTTGTATTTGGGTACATTGCTATGTGCTTCTACCAGTTGTATTCATTCTCCTTTCAGAAGACTTATCCCACATATGATGTACTTTTGAGAGCCCCTCCCAAATCTATATAAGGAGGGCCTCTCCCCTCATTTGTACTTGGTTAGAAGCTTGAGGAGCCACTCCATGCTCTTGGCAAGCTCATTTCTAATCCACATGAGTTTACCCATTTCATGGTCTACTCATTTTGTGTCTCACACATTCTTTGTTTTGTGAGAGTACTTTACTTTTCATTTTGCTTCCGCGTGTGTACTCTCTACAACTAGTCTTCCTATATTACAGGGCTTATTGACTAGGTACAATAGGGCATGATGGTCGATGAAGAACTTGAACTTGTTTGCTAGAAGGTAGTGTCTAAAGTTCTTGACTGCATACACCATTCCTAAACCTTCTTGTTCCGTAGTCGTATAGTTTCTTTCCGCTTGATTTAGTTGTCTACTCGCATATGCAATAGGGTGGTCTAATTTTCCTTCATCTGCAGGTTGAGCTAGGATGCATCTTGTTGCGTAGTTGGAGGCATCTACATGGATATGAAATGGCTTATTCCAGTTGGGTATCTTCAAAATAGGTGTTGTACTTAGTCCTCTTTTTAGTTCATTAAATGCTTTCTCGGACTCATCCGTCCTCATAAAACAAGTGATCCACTTAGCTTAGTGGTTAAGTCTCAAGGATGTGAAGGAGGAGGTCTTGGGTTCAATCCCCATGGGGGACATGGGGAGAGTATTTTGCCCAAAGAGATCTAGAGCCTTCTAGAAGCATCCACTTGAGTTAAGTCGAGTTAACTGGGACACTTGGCACACATGTAGTTACATGGATGGTTAGTATCCACCTACCCAAGAAGGCAGTCCCCTAGAGAGAGCTATATATAGAGGCATTTGGATGGGAGGAGAGTCATCTCTCTAGCACGTGGTGGTCATAATTGTAGTCTTGTTGCACCTTATGTAACCAGGGTGTGAATGATTAGCATATAAGACAAGTTTTTTGAAGATCCTCCTCCTTCTTCAAGACCTCTACCTTTGGGAGAGAGATCATTGGACGTTTGAATCCAACGTGCTTGAAAGAATTGCCACTACCCAATTCCTCAACTTGAGACGTGATGTGGGTCACTAACAAGGTGGAAGCCCCCATAACCAGCAAACAACAACCACAAAAGACTTCCACCGATGCCAACCCTACCAAAATTCATGCACAAAACTTGCCCACAATGAAACTCAAACCCCCCTTCAAAGAACTTTTGAGAGCCTTTTTGTTAGAATCAAGAAATATTAGGGAGGAGATGGTTGAACGGCACCCTAAAAGGGATGATTACGAAGTAATCCTCAACCATTGCTTTTGTGGCATTTGGTTAGCCCAACAGACTCCTAGCTAGTAAGTCACCAGCTTAGATCCCCTTGGATACAACAATTGGTATTAGAGCCTAGGAAGTAGGCTTGGGAAAGGTGGATGGATTCCACAAAGATTGTGGGCACCCAATTTCCAATGGCCTCTAGAAAAGGCACTTGGGCACTTTGTATCTGAAAAGGTAGAAAAAAAGATGCGAATCGTTTTGAGAAATTTGCACACCAAAGATTCAAGTGTATCTCCTAATCCATAAGTCGAATTGAGACGTATAAGATACTATCAGAAAGCTCTCAAAATTTATGTTTGTTAGACTATAGTCAATCAAGTCTTCAATATACATAGCATGGGTGAAAACGAAGTTCAAGATACTGAGGTTGAGAATGAGGTTCAAGACACCAAGTTTGAAAACAAGGGTTCAAGTCACCAAGTTTGCAAACAAGAAGGTTCAAGACACCAAGGTTAAGACAAGGGTTCAAGAAACCAAGATTGCAAACAAAAAAGGTTCAAGACAACAAGGTTGAGAAAAAGGGTTCAAGACATTAAGGTTGCAAAACAACAAAGGTTCAAAAGATAGTGCAAGGGTGAGGATATCAAGTCAAGGACACCTAAGAGTTCAAGAAATGATCATTGAGGAAAATGATCTCTAGAAGGGGAGGAGAGTGTTAGACTGAAGAAACTATAGGCACAAGATGCATTAGGGGGAAAAAATGAACTCTCGTTGGGCCTTTTAGATTAAGGGATGATTAGTGATGGACCAATGAGAAGAGGGTGGTGCACACAGTCTAGTCCCTTAATCACATAGGCTAGGCATAGGCTTCCATGGTTTTTGTGTGGTCAAAGAGAAGAAAGCCACCTAGAACTAATGTTTTTAGATGTCAATGGTTTTGAAAGGCTTAGAAATGAATTAGGGCCCATTTTTGAAAGACAGATCTAAGAACTCTATAAAAATAGGCTTGATGGATCTTTTGGTTTTTCCAATGAATTTTTTCAAGTAATTCATGTTACTTTTCCTTGTATTTTTTGAGAGAGATCATATTGAATCAGAGAAAGAGGAATCCAGTTCTCTTCCCTCCCTTCATCTCTCTATTTTCAATCTAGTTGTTTCTTTTCAATCAATGATCCTCTATATGAGGGAGGGAGAGAGAGAGAGAGAGAGAGAGAGAGAGAGAGAGAGAGAGAGAGAGAGAGAAAGAGAGAGAGAGAGAGAGAGAGAGAGAGAGAGAGAGAGAGAGAGAGATTCTTCAATAACTCATCTCTCCTATTCGCCAAAACTTTGATAATGAAGTCTGACTAGGATTAAGAAATCTATTGAAGGTGCTTGTATGTGGATACATGTCCATTAGTTTTGATAACAGTACCTGTGTGTCACTCTAGCACAATGGCATGTACCTACGTGAGGAGATCCAACTCATAATTGTGAATCCGTGGAGACGTGAGGACTAGTATGAAGACTATGAGCAAGTGAAGGCACAAGTGCGTGAGTGAGAAGCACACAAGCATGCACACACATACACACACATGTGCACACACGACAAGAAGAAATAGAGAACAATGGAGTTCTTTGATATCTCTAAAAAGTCTCTTACAATAGCTCAAAAATCTAACAAGCTAACCCCAAAAATGAGCTCTCTAGCTCTTTTTATAGTTTTTTTACTAGCTTTGGCCCTGTCTAGACCTAGAGTCCGACCTAGTTAAAAATTAGGTTGTAGGCCATATTTGGGGGCTCAAACGAAATCAAAAAATTACAAAAATTGATACACAAGTACTTCTAATACTCCTCAAGCTTGAGGACTCCTTGGCTTGGACAAAATGGAGTGTAATCTATCAAAAATGATATCTACAATGTTTGTGTAGTGATGAAAATCACTTTGATAAAAAATAAAGTATGAAGAAAAATGATTGGGCCTCTTATATGCCGGATTGTACTTGATTGCTCTGTCTCCTTATTGCTTCTATGCCAACACTCTCCCCCCTCTAGCGTGTGTCATCCCTGATAGACCTCTGTTCTATAGGGTGGTCGATATAATACTGAATGACATTAGTGGCTAGCTCGTGTTCGTTGAGCCTTAACCCTCTTGCCAAATCTGCTTGCAAGGCATCCTAATTGATGGCACTAGGGATATTGGGCTGGAGGGTCGTAGAAAATTTAGAATACATTGCGTGTTCACATGCAAATAAGTGAAGCAGGTGTGTTGGGCTTGGTGCGAACACCTCCGAATGACACTCCTAGAATCTTGTTCTAAATATGTCTTCGAAGGTCTGTTTGTAACATGCAGGGAGGTATTTTATATGTGCATGCCAAGCATAGGCGACTCTAATGCTTGGGGTGGTGCTCATGTCATACACTAGGTTGCAGGTGCCATTGGTGAAGCCTGGTAGGGCAACTTGTGGTGCTTTTGTATTTGTTTTGAGCACAATTTGCATCATATCCAAATATTTTAGCATCATTTGCACCGTAACATCTAGCATTAGCTTTAGGTGAGGGATCCATTGTTAGATGGTGGCCATCATGTAAGCAATGGAGGGTGGTCCCAGCAGTGGCACAATGTATGGATAATTCAGCCATTCTTTACACTCGACATTATTCTGTACTTTAATATTGAACGCTTTCCATGATATGCACCATGGAATGGGACCATTGCATGGATTGTAAATGAGGTGTAGAGGTGCATGGTTTTACGTACATAGCATTTTGGGATAAGTCTCTAATAGCTTTTGCTGCCATGTCAGTTGATAGATCTTGCCTTTGTGTGCCTCTGGTGGTAGGTCCTCGGGTTGAAATTGGGTTGCAAAGGTGGGGATCTTCCCCGTGACTCTTGTTGGAGTTAGACGTCTGCGGAATCACGCGAACAACACAAGGAAGAAGAAGAAGATTGGAGCACAACACACAATAATGAATGTACTACTAGAGAATGTACAAAGATAAGTAGCCCATTAGGCCAATAGGCGCATATACAAGACATGGAAGAAAACCTCCTAAAGAGGGAAAAAGGTACCCCGACGGTCGTAGTGTGTTCACACACATCACTACCTAAATATATCAACAAATCGCCACTGGGAGTGATGGGGTGAACAAGGAGTTGGCACTCATGTATAAGGAAGTGCCAAGCTATGTGGAATCGATCCACAAAAGGAAGTAAGATCGAAGCTTTGTGGAAAGCTTTAAACTTCTCCCTAGGCAGAGCCTTCGTGAAAAGGTCTACAATGTTCTCCTGCGTGGGCACATATGCCAAGCTGATCTCCCAAGTAGAGAACCTCTCCCTATCATAATGATAATGCACCTCAATGTGCTTAGTGCGAGCATGGAACACAGGGTTCCTCGCAACTGCCAATGAGCTCTAACTATCAGTGAGTGGTGGTAGAAGACTGACCAACACCCAAATCAGCCATAAGACATCTGAGCCACACACACTCAACAGTCACTATGAAAGCTACCCTAGACTGAGCCTCACAACTAGAAGTGGCCACAGTAGGCTACTTTTTGCTTAGCCAAGATATGCATGAGCTACCAAGCATGAAGCAAAAACCACTAGTGGACACACGAGTGTCATAGCAACCAGCCTAGTCAGAGTCTGAAAAAGTATGCAAATCTGACGGTAGTGATCCCTCCTTGGGATGAAACAACCCAAGTAGTCGGGTACCACTCAAGTAGCGAAAGATGCACTTAACCGCCTGCCAATGCTTGAGACCTGGGCAATGCATAAACCTGCTCATCTGTGAGATAGCAAACTGAATATCTAGCTGAGTAATGCATACATAAATCAGGGAGAAACCAAAGCACGAACATGAATCTGCAAAACATTCGCTCTTATAGAACAACTAAGGATGCTTGGGATACACTTACCACATTGTACCTAGCTTGGAATGAGGCTCGTGTTGCTTACCTCCGAAAACAGTTGGAGAGTGAGCACATGAATGAAGGTGATTCTATGGACAGTTTTCTAACAAAGATCAAAGACTTGAAAGAACAATTGATTTTTGCTGATGAAGTTATACCAGATAGATCACTTGTGCAGACCGTTCTAAATGGTCTTCTTGATTCATATCAAAGTTTTTCTTCTACTCTTCGGTTGATGATGAAAGCAATCCAAATGCCTTGTCATTTGAGGAGTTATTCTCTGTTCTATTGCAGGAAGATCAGTCAAGGCAGAACAGGTCCATTATGCATGTTGCAGATGAAGCCTTCCTGGCTAGTTAGAAGGGCAAAGGAAAATAGAGCTCTTCAACTAGTAAGTAGAAATCTGCTAATTTTGCACATTTGTAGAAGGAAGACAAAGATGAAAAGAAATAAAAAAAGCAAAAATTGTTTTGCAAGTACTGTAAAGGAAATGATCATATCATAAAGAACTATCCTAAACTGGTTGCAAAAGAGGCAAAGAAAAAAGAGGCTTGAATGGTTGTTGGAGAGGCCTCTACTCTAAAAACAGAGTCTACTAACCTTGTGCAGGATCAAGAATGGGTGTTTACTACTGTTTGCAGTTTTGACCCATCTTCTCATGAGCAGTGCATGTCTGTAGTAGACTTAGATGTTTGGTACTTTGGTAGTGGGGCAACCAAACATATTACCTCGTAGCGTAGTTTCTTCTCTTCACTCGAGCCTACCCCTATAGGGAATACTGTCACATGCGCCAACAACTCCTCTTATCCTGTCAAGGGAGTTGGTAAGATCATTCTGACTACTGCTCATGGTAGTTCTTTCACTTTGTCAGATGCTTTCTCTGTTATCAGATTCTGCATTAGCCAAGATTGGCTTTGTTGTGAAATTTGTTGATGATAGATGTACTGTTCATGATCTATCAAATGGCAATGTTATTATTGCTTCTGGCCTTTTATGTCGTGGGTTGTATAAGCTCATAGACTATGAAAAATTGGTGAATGATTTGGCATGTGCAGTACATGATTCTCAAGCTATGTCAGATGCAAAGCTTTGGCATGCACGCTTTGGTCATCTGATCTTTGCTAGTTTGCTACGCCTGCAGAAATCTGAAATGCTGTCCTCTTTGCCCAAACTTGAGGCACCCGGTAAACATGTATGTGAAGGCTGTATTTTGGGCAAAATGCAGCGTTCCTCATTTCCAAAAGATGGTTCAATTCGTGCTACTTAGAAATTGCAACTTGTTCATAGCGATGTCTGTGGTCCTATGCAGACACCCTCTTTTGGAAATTATCTTTACTTCGTGACTTTCGTTGATGATTTTTCCAGGCATGCATGGGGATATCCACACAAAGCAAAGTCTGAAGTATTTATGTGCTTCAAACAGCTTCTAATTTTGGCTAAAAATATGTCAGCATGTAAAATGGGCACCCTCCATTCTGATTGAGGGGGGGAATATATGTCTTCTGATTTTAATGCATTTCTGGCTGAACGTGGGATAAAACACAAGTGTACAGTGCTGTATACACCTCAACAGAATGGAGTTGCTGAATGGAAGAACATGTCACTCATGGAGATGGCAATGTGTATGGTCAAGAGTCAGGCTTTACCACATAGTTTTTGGCTTGAAGCTATCATGTGTATAGCATATGTACTTAACAAGTGTCCCACTAAAGCACTGTAGTCTATCACTCCATATGAGGCTTGGCATGATCACAAGCCATATGTTGCTCATCTGTGTGTTTTTGGTTGTTTGGCATATGCATTAGTGTCTGAAAAACATCGCAAAAAATTGGATGATAAAGCAGTAGAATGTATTTTTGTTGCATACAATTATGAAAGTAAATGCTATCGTCTATATCATCCATAGACTAAATGCATTCTAGTTAGCCATGATGTTGTCTTTGTGGAAGATGCTATTCAGCCATTGCTTTCATGTACTAAGGAGACATCTATTAGCTCCAAAGACATGTGTGATACTTTGCTGCCTCTTTTTACAAGTGGATAGTCTAGTGCTAGTCCTAATGAGGCATCTTCTCAGCCTTTGCAGGTTTCATGTGATGATGAAGATCATCCCATTTCTGATGCAGATTTACATGATGCACTAGTCCAAGATTTGAGACTAAGGTTGTCTCTCTAGCCACCACAATTGGTTGTGTCACTTTTCTTGATCGACCATGATTCTCTTTCTATGATTATGTTCAACAAATATCCTTAATTTTGTGCCATGCCACAATGAAAGAAAGCATTCAAAATGTTCTTGAATACTATCTCTTGCTCCAAAAGCTTGTCTCACCAATGTCAATGGTGATTTTGGAAAGGAAATTTCTATTGATACCAACTTCAACATACATCTGGAGGTACCACTTGGCATCAAATGAGTATGTGGAGCCCTCATAAATCAGACTCTCAACATTCTTCTTGGCAACAAGCGAGCACCCAAGCAAGGCCACAATTTCCTTGATAAATCCATTGAGAAAGAATGGAAGGTTAGGGATTTCCACACAAAGTGGATACTTAGGCAACTTGGACTTGTTTGGCACAAAGTCTGGAGATCACCTAAAAGGCACATCATTGTGTGAAAAATTTCCATTTCTTCATTTCTTAACACAAGAAGAACATGATTTGCCACCATGAATTAACATTCTGTGATGAGGATACCACAAGAAAGAACCATTCCTTATGTAACCAAGATGTGAATGATTACAAAGGGAATACAAACCAAAAAGTAAGCCAATAAGACAAGTTTTTTTAAGATCCTCCTACTTCTTTAAGACCTCTATCTTTGGGAGAGAGACCATTGGAGGTTTGAATCCAAAGTGCTTGAAAGAATTGCCACTGCCCAATTCCCCAACTTGAGACCTGATGTTGCTCACTAACAAAGAGCGAGCCCCCATAACTAGCTAACAACAACCACAAAAGACTTCCACCAACGCCAACCCTACCGAAATTCATGCGCAAAAATTTCCCCACAATGAAACTCAAACCTCCCCTTCAAAGAACTTTTGAGAGCCTTTTTGTTAGAATCAAGAAATGATAGGGAGGAGATGGTTGAACTGCACCCTAAAAGGGATGATTACAAAGTAATCCTCAACCATTGCTTTTGGGGCATTTGGTTAGCCCAACAGACTCCTAGCTAGTAAGTCACCAGCTTAGATTCCATGAAGATTGTGGGCACCTAATTTCCAATGGCCTCTAGAAATGGCACTTGGACACTTTGTATATGAAAAGGTAGAAAAAAAGATGCAGATTGTTTTGAGAAATTTGCACACCAAAGATTCAACATTAGGGGAAAAAATGAACTCTGCATGGGCCTTGTAAGGATCCCTAATTTTTAGGGATTAAGCTTAATTTTGTTCTTGTTTAAGGGGACAAAGTGCATTTAAATGGGGCACTTTTTAGTAGGCTGGAGTAGGCTTTTTTTAGGCTTTACTAGGCCTCTCTCTTTCTTCTTCTAGAGGGAGAGCAAGAGAATCTACTTTCCACATCATCAAACGCGTGCATGTATTTGAATAAAAAAATGAGTTTTTTTAAAAAGTTTCATTTTCAGTGTATATTAACTCAAAAGGGCCTATTTTTTAATATATATGTCAGAACTCACTTTTTTGGGCCCATTTTTTTAAGTTTCTTTTAGAAAAAGTATAATTTTCAAACTCCCTCCAAAAGTAAATGCCACATCATCAAATATGTGACTATGCTTCCCCCAAAAAATTACTTTTTCAAATTTCATCATTTTCAGCCATACACAGTGGAAAAATACACTTTAACCCATACACATACAAGAAAACACATTTTCTGAGCAAAACATATGCTTTAGTGTCCCTTTCAACTAGTTTTCCATCTTTGTTTTGTATATTGCTAGTCATTAGCAAAGATGGTGTTGACATGTATCACAAACTTCATAGTAGAACGTCCTCATGCTCCTGCATCAACAAGTATCCATGTTCGTGTGCCTAGAGAGTTCGCTCCAAATACACGATGCAACAATGATGCCAATTCTCAAAAATGAACGTCGTGCAGCTGGAGAAAAAAGTATTGATCTTTGGACTCATGGTTCACTATATCCTCTAGATCCAATATCTTCTTACCATCAACCATTCCATAACCTCTCAACTTTACTTCAGTTCATTAGTGCGGATGAAGCTAGACTATAAGGTTACTGCAAGCGATTATCTACACATTCACATGCTAGTGCTAAGTATTGGTTCCAACAATATCAACTCCATCATATGACGGTGGTCACTTTAGAAAGCACAATCATATCTTTACAAAAACAACTTGTAGATTTTGAACATGATATGGAAACAAAAGAAAGCACAAATTTCAAAGTTAAATGACTCCCATTTGACTTAGAGTGTGCAATCATAGAGAGATATATGGTGGTTAGGTGCTATAGAAGTTCCCAAAGGAACAAACAATGTTATTTTGTGGATTTTTAGTAGGACTCCATGGATTATGGAAGTAATCTCTTCTCAAATACATGGGCAAAAGCTTTTTGTAGATGATATAGGTGAATTTGAGGTAGAATGGCATTTGGGTGGAGACCTTAAGAGTATAAAATGCATGTTAGGTTGTAAACAAGGAGCATCTTCTCTCTATCCTTGCCCATATTGTACACAAGGTTACAAAGGATCTAAGAGATAGTCTAAACCTGCAAGGGCATTGATGAGAGTTATTGACTATGAAGAAATTGATGAAACAGACTCATCAAATCGCAGGGAATGGGAGATATCACTTTTGAGGTGTCCAATGTTACAAGAACTGACTCGTGACAAAATAAGCAATGATTGGACCCCATTTTTCCATTTCCATTCGTCAATGTTCACTTTTGTACTTTGCATGCATTCATGAGGATCTTTGATAGACCTTTGAAGCTCCATGTTGAATATGCATTTGCAATGAAACCACTAGAGAGGTCTATAATAGCGATCCAAAAAATAGAAGATCTTTTGAATTCTATTGGATGTCATGGTGGCCATGTATCTTTAGTTGTTAAGAAGCATGGTGAGTCTCAAGAGATTTTACAACAAGTTTCAATGACTGGGAAGAAGGCAAGACGTTTCTTTAAAAGATATGTGAATAGTCAAGATGATGGGAAATGGGAGCTTTGGAAGGACCTTTGTTCAATTGCGACAGACAATGATAGTCAGGTTGATCTCATTAACAAGCGAAAGAAGGTTTGGTCATCGTTAGATCAATTGTTATATTTGATGTGTTTGGTTTCCACTAATGCTTCACAACGAGAATTATTCCAAGTGACTTTGAAGGAGTTTACACAACCATTC
Source organism: Ceratopteris richardii (assembly GCA_020310875.1). Classification (NCBI taxonomy): domain Eukaryota; kingdom Viridiplantae; phylum Streptophyta; class Polypodiopsida; order Polypodiales; family Pteridaceae; genus Ceratopteris; species Ceratopteris richardii. The sequence goes on along the minus strand of CM035410.1, from coordinate 56,791,476 downwards.
ATCTTATCTTGGGGAGAAAGCAACATTACACATTACATAGTAACTTTTGCTTACATTTTTTTATTTGGTCTTAAACACCATGTGTATATCTTATTTACTACATCATAGCATATTCTTTTTGCACATGGAGCATATTTTATGAATCGATATGGGTCACTGGACATTTTTAGTACACAAGGAATGGAGAAGTCACATTACAGGGCTAGAGGTGTTTACTTTAAAAACACTCGTCACGGGGGTGGTCTACTCCAATCAAATTATCTAGAAGAAATGTTCAATTGGTTTTTTCGTGCGACATTCACTAGACAATATGTAATGGAACGAGCATGTGAGTCATGAATAGCAAAGATTACACGAAAGCTACAACATGATATTGCAAGAGAGAAGTGGATGTCATCGTCAGGACCGTTACATCATGCCCAACAGCATGCACAAAGAGTTCGTGAGGGTTCTGCTTGGAAATAATTTCTAAACTCTTAAAATACATTATTTTTTCAAGGTTTTTATAACTCCTTTCACTTCAAATAAACTTTCAATGTTTTTGTGAGTATACTTTTAATGTTTTAAAACTAATTTTTATCCATTTAAATGTGAACATGACAATTCTTAAGTGAAAGGCTATAAATAAAGGTGTCCTTCCTCATTTTACCACTTTAAAACCTAAAATAAATTACTCCCCTCCCACATCTGATGATGAGCCCCCAGTGAGGACACCACTCAAGGCAAGGCCCAAACAACGAGGACAGATGCAAGCTATGATGGAGACTACATCAAATTTAGAGAGTTCCTTGGATGAAGAAAGTGTTAATGAGCCACCATGGAACCATGATCATATCCCGGTGAACCATCGAGTAACACAAGGAGGCAAGTCACTCCCCGCAGGACAAGGACAAAGACCAACCCATGAAGAAAGAGAGCAAAGTCGGGCGGAGCAAGTAAATGATGAGGCATTACCATCTAGGCGTGCTCCAAGAAGAAAGAAGAACTATCAACCGTGTCGTAGACCACAACGACCACAATCCAACACCCCCCAAAATGCAAGAGCACCACAAAGGCACAAAAAGCAAACCAGAGCCTTTGCTGAGATTCGACACTATCAAAAGTCTGTGGAGCTTCTTATTCCACAAAGTTCATTTGCAAGAGTTGTGAAGGAAGACATCCAAAGCTATTACGCTAGACTTCGTATCCAAGGGATAGCCATTGAAGCCCCCCAAGAAGTTGTAGAGGTGTATCTTATCTCAATGTTGGAGCTCTAACCTGTGTGCCATCCATGCAAAGAGAGTGACAATACAACCTAAAGATTTGCAGCTAGCTAGAATAATTAGAGGGAATAACCCTTAAAAAGTATTTATACTCCCTTGTTTGGAGAACTTTTTGGATATCCCAAATGATGAATATTTTGTAAATCCCAAATGATGAATATAATCTTTTTCTTATGATATTTGCTCTCCCAAGTGTTTCTCTCTTAGTGTACATGTTTTGAAGTATATTTCTCCTATGTATCTAGGTGTCTTTTTCCAGTACCTCTTTGAAGTGTTTTGCATAGTTGAATCACTCTTTTTACTGTATTCCTTGTAAGTGGTGTTGCTATAAAATGCATGCAATGGCCTAAGAACGTCTTTCTGTGGGAGGCCTTTTTTTTGCATTTCTTAGCCATGAAACCACATGCCATGCACATTGGAGCATATGATTGGCCTTAGATAGGGTGCAATGCATGCTTACCTTCTGACCAATAGATAAACAATGTTGATGAACATTCAAATGTACTTATTTATTGCTGCATGCTTATATGCACCTAGAGGAGTCTAAATTTTCTCTAATTATTGCACATAAGAAGAGTCTTTCACAATTCCCCAAGTCTAGGTTGTAATTGAGGGACATAGACTTCCAATATAGGGAACCTAGTGCATGGGATGGTCTAGGAATGCAAAAAAAAGGCCTGCCACAGAAACAGGGGGATGGGCCCTGCAAAAGTTTTGTAGGGCCCATCCCCACGTTTCTATGGTAGGCATTTTTTTTGCATTCCTAGGCCTTTGCATGCATTTTGGGCAACAAAAATAACAAGAATGATTGGAAAAAGACTGATTAAAGTGTGCAAAAGTTAAGAGATTGTCAAAAACATAAAGACAATGCACATGGAAATTGAAAAAACAATAATTGGTATTATAAAGTTTTTACAATCAGCTCTTGGCCTTGAGCCTCTCCACTACATTCTTTCTTCTCTGAAAAGACAGTGGCAATTGGTAAGTCAAAACTGATTGGGATATTAACTGAGAGTCTGTCAATCCAAAACCTAAAGCTATTCCTACTTGACCTAATATTTTTCCTCTAAAGTTAACTCCTAAGGTAGTAAGGGCAAAGGACTTCCTAACCAGAAATATACAATTGGTCCCTTGCATTATTGTAGATAGGCACAAAACTTTGCTCAAGGCCTTCAAACACCAAGTCATGAAGTGTCCTTGAGGGGAAAAGTCCTTGTGGATTATGACAAAATCTTCCTTTGGCAATTTTCCAATGTAATGTGCCAAGGAAGAGCCATGGCCACGGGCAACACGGTCATCACCACTCCTTGTTGCAAATTTATCCACTTCAATTGCTTCTGCACATAGACAATCATAAAATTAAATAGATACATCTTGTATGAATATGAGACAACCATAAATGTCATTAGATACTTACATCTTGAAACCTATCTTCATCCTCTCCTCTTCCCTATGCATCTAGTGGAATCGATGAGTGAGCCATGCCACTTTGCTCCACAACAGGGGATGTTGGAATTTTCTTCTCCAAAATTCTTTCCCTTGTTGCGGCCAGATCTTCTTCAATGGCATTTTGGTTGGCATGGCTCAAAATCTCTTCACACACAAATTCAATGGTGTCTGCAACTGAATCACCAAGTGGAATTGTTGTCTTTTCGATAATGTCAGAAGTGTTGTCCATGGGAACATCCGAGGTTGAGCAAAAAATACTCAGGCATTCGTCGAGGCGTAGACCAAATGCATTCTCAATATCATGCATGAACAAAAATCCTCTCCGTTATGAATGTAGAAAATTAGGTCACAAGGACCCATTTACACTCATATGCTGGAATATCTATAGCATATCTTAATATATAGAATTCCATAAAATCTATGATCTCATCGATCACATTGGAGTTCATGGCTATTGTACTTTCAAGATTAGGGACTCTACAGACTAGGTCATACAAATCCATACAACCACTGTAGTCTGTAGTATCCAAAAACTCCATGAATAGATCTCGAGGAGATTTCATGGGAGTGGAAGTACTAGCAGCCATTGCTTGTGCACAAGAATTCTATTGGCTTGTCTATGCTTTCTAGCTCTTTGAGAGTGCAAATGTGAGAAATGAGCACATAGAACCCATTTTTATAGCAATTTCAAGTTTTTAAACTGACTGGGCTCACTTTTAAAAGTACAAAATAAAGTAGTGCAATTTCAAAAAATGTGTTTCAAATGACAAAATAATGCACAGAACACCGAAGGATATGAATTTTTTTGCTTCAAAGCAAATGTCTAAACATAACACAACAAAAAACATGAGCAACCACATTTCAAAGTAGTGAACATAGACTTTTTGACATTCCAAAAGTTTTGAAATTACCATTGCAGAGAAGAAGGTATATACAATATCTAACATGAATTGATTGTCCTACTTTTTACAAGGTTCTTGAAAGTGAAAAAACCATGAGATACAATGACTAGGGCCCAAGAAGTGACATTATCAGCTTGCAAAAGAACTATGACAATGAGATTTTTGTTCCATCTTTGCTCCAATCTACAGGGACTTTCATTTTGTATTCCAATCTTCTGCCCACCTGTAAATAATTTGCAAGAAATTGAAGTTATTAAAGTAAGGAAGCAATAATGAAAAGATTACTTTAACAAAAGCACAAAACATTTCTCACCTTATGTCCTTGTATTTTAAATTTGGATTGAGTTAGTCCTTCGAACCCCATAATCACCAAGTGCTCTCTCAGGTTAGCCAAGGTCCAATGATTATTCACTAAAATAGTTTTTGTTTCATTGTTGGGAAATCTAAGCTTTATTTCAAATGAAAAGATCCCTCTGAACTTTGAAATGGTATCCATTTGCCAAGTTTGCCGACATTGGAGAATCTAATGTATAATGAAGTACGTTGTTTCAAATATCGAAATCCTATACCTGTTCCACCTATTTTACAAAGATATTCATCACCTTTTGCAATTCCTTCTATCAAACCCCAATTTTCACCAAGAATACTTTTGATGTGCTCATATGTGATATCTTTACACATGAACATGGTGGAAGTCTCTTGGAATGAGAATCCTTGGAATAAATATACAAAACAATGAATGGGAAAAGACCAGTGCAAACCTACATACCTAGACATTTTTGTGAATCTCAAAGAATTATGTATATCCATTACCATCTTGTGCTTCAAAGATGATACAGACCATATATCAGGTTTTGGCCACTCCAAGCTAAGAAGAGAATGTACTTTAATTCGCTCTAACCTTCCAAAACCATTCATTGTAGAGGGTACAACATATCTATGTGTGTATAAGAAAACTCTATCATGGTAAAGTTGAGCAGGAGATATTTCTGGAAAGACTAGTGCACCAACATCTGCATGCAATGCCTGGAAAGTACCTATAAGACTATGAAGTGGTTGCTCTTCCACCAAAGTAGAAGGAAATATATTTGAAACAAAAAAAAAAATATGTAAATAGTTCAAAAATATATTCAACACAAGAAAACATACAATATTGTAGAGTAATACTTATAATTCATAGGATATCTCATTCTACTAGAGTTTTCAAGTTTCATAGTTGCCATTGTAAAAACATGTTGTACAATAGCAACCATCACATTGTCTTTGTGCTTCTTGAAGCCAAGTAACTTTCCCTTCCAATGAAGGCCGAAGTTTCCACGATCTCTAACTCGATGAGGCCCAACTCTAGAGGGTTGCATGTACACCCATGCACCTTTGGAATACTCATGTGATAGCCATTGTCCATTTGTGGCTTTGATATTGTGACATCTTAATGTGAGGATTTCATCTTTTGGTCGCCTGGAAGCTTTAGATGTTGCCATTGAAGCTAAAGGTCTTCAAGCTTCAACAATAATTCGAGATCGGAGATGCAAGTAGGTTGGAGTGTAGAAATAGGAGCTTCAATGGTGTGCTACAGAGTGAAAGTAGTGGGAAAAGATGACTTTTTGGGACCTGGGTATGAAAAGGTGAGGTTTAGGAGGGAAATAACTCTTTTTTTAGTACTTTTGAAAAAACCCATTTTTTCAGCTCAAACCATGCATGGATTTTAAATTTGGGGTCAAAAAGAGTACTTTTGACCCGAAAAAGTAATGGGGGGTCCATTCTCATGTGTTATGATGAGTTTTTTAACTTTTTAGAAATTTTGAATTTTTGGGCCCAACCAAGTTACGAGATTCCTTCTCTCTCTAGAGGTAGCTCATTAAATAAGGGAGAAATATGTCCCCTCTCCCCCCTTCAGTCTAGTATTTTATAGGGCATAGACTGTGGCCACCACCCTCTTCTGATTGGTCCATCACTAATCACTCCTTAATCTAAAAGGCCCATTCAAGGTTCATTTTTTTCCCTAATGAGTGTATCTCCTAATCCATAAGTCAAATTGAGACGTATAAGGTACTATTTGAAAGCTCTCAAAATTTATGTTTGTAAGAGAGAGAGAGAGAGAGAGAGAGAGAGAGAGAGAGAGAGAGAGAGAGAGAGAGAGAGAGAGAGAGAGAGAGAGAGAGAGAGAGAGAGAGAGAGAGAGAGAGAGAGAGAGAGAGAGAGAGAGATTCTTCAATAATTTATCTCTCTTATTCTCCAAAACTTTGATAATGAAGTCTGTATAGGATTAAGAAATCTATTGGAGGTGCTTGTATGTGGATTCATGTCCATTAGTTTTGATAACAATACATGTGTGTCACTCTAGCACAATGGTAGGTACCAACGTGAGGAGATCCACCTCATAATTGTCAATCCATGGAGACATGAGGACTAGTATGAAGACTATGAGCAAGTGAAGGCACAAATGCGTGAGTGAGAAGCACACAAGCATGCACACACATACACACACATGTGCACACACGGTAAGAAGAAAGAGAGGAACAATGGAGTTCTTTGTATTACTCAAAAAATTCTCTTACAATAGCTCAAAACTCTAACAAGCTAACCCCAAAAATGAGCTCTATAGCTCTTTTTATAGTTTTTTGACTAGCTTTGGCCCAGTGTAGACCTAGTGTCCGACCTAGTTAAAAATAAGGTTCTAGGGCATATTTGAGGCTCAAACGAAATCAAAAAATTACAAAAATTGATACGCAAGTACTTCTAATACTTCTCAAGCTTGGGGACTCCTTGGCTTGGACAAAATGGAGTCTAATCTATCAAAAATGATATTTACAATGTTTGTGTAGTGATGAAAATCACTTTGATAAAAAATAAAGTATGAAAAAAAATGATTGGGCCTCTTATATGCTGGATTGTACTTGACTGATCTGTCTCCTTATTGCTTCTACGCCAACACTCTTCCCCCTCTAGCATCTGTCACCCCTCATAGACCTTTGTTGTATAGGGTGGTCGATATAATACTGAATGACATTAGTGCACAACTCGTGTTTGTTGAGCCTTAACACTCTTGCCAAATCTACTTGCAAAAGGCATCCCAATTGATGGCACTAGGGATATTGGGCTGGGAGGTCATAGAAAATTCAGAATACATTGCCTGTTCACATGCGAATAAGTGAAGAAGGTGTGTCAAGCTTGGTGGGAACACCTCCGAATGATACTCCTAGAATCCTGTTCTAAACATGTCTTCGAAGGTCTATTTGTAACATGCGAGGAGGTATTTTATATGTGCATGCCAAGCATAGGTGACTCTAAAGCTTGGGGTGGTGCTCATGTCGTGCACTAGGCTGTAGTTGCCATTGGTGAAGCCTGGTAGAGCGACTTGTGGTGCTTTTGTATTTTGAAAAGTTTTGAGCACAATTTGCATCATATCCAAAATTTTCGGTATCATTTGCACCATGACATCTCGCATTGGCTTTAGGCGAGGGATCCAATGTCGGATGGTGGCCATCATGTAAGCAATGGAGGGTGGTCCCTACGGTGGTGCAATGTATGGATAATTCAGCCATTCTTTACATTGGGCATTATTCTGTACTTTAATATTGAATGCTTTCCATGATCTGAACCGTGGAATGGGACCATAGCAGGATTGTAAATGAGGTGTAGAGGTGCATGGTTCCACGTACGTAGCATTTTGGGATAAGTCTCTAAGAGCTTTTGCCGCCATATCGGTTGATAGATCATGCCTTATTGTGCCTCTGTTGGTAGGTCCTCGAGTTGAACTAGGTTGCAAAGGTGGGGATCTTCCCCGTGACTCTTGTTAGAGTTAGACGTCTACGGAAGCACGTGAACAACACAAGGAAGAAGAAGAAGCTTGGAGCACAATACACAATACTGAATGTATTACTAGAGAATGTACAAAGATAAGTAGCCCATTAGGGCAATAGGCATATATACAAGCCGGGGAAAAAAACCTCCTAAAGAGGGAAAAAAGTGCCCCAGTGGTCCTAGTGTGTTCGCACACATCACTACCTAATATATCAATAAATCCCCCTGAGAGTGATGCAGTGAAGAAGGAGTTGGCACTCATGTATAAAGAAGTGCAAAGCTATGTGGAATCAATCCACAAAAGGAAGTAATCCCAAAGCTTTGCGGAAAGCTTCAAACTTCTCCCTAGGTAGAGCCTTCGTGAAAAGGTCTGCAATGTTCTCTTGCATGGGCACATATGCCAAGCTGATCTCCCCAGTAGAGAACCTCTCCCTGACATAATGATAATGCACCTCAATGTGCTTAGTGCGAGCAAGGAACACAGGGTTCATCGCAACTGCCAATGTGCTTTGACTGTCAATGAAGATGGTGGTGGCAGAAGACTGACCAACACCGAAATCATCCATAAGGCGTCTGAGCCACACACACTCAAGAGTCGCTGTGAAAGTTGCCCTTTACTCAGCCTCACAACTGGAAGTGGCGGCTGCTTCTTGCTCAGCCAAGATATGCATGAGCTACCAAGCATGAAGCAAAAACCACTAGGGGACACACGAGTGTCATAGCAACCAGCCCAGTCGGAGTCAAAAAAAGCATGCAAATCTGGCGGTAGTGATCCCCCCTTGGGATAAAACAACCGAAGTAGCCAGGTACCACTCAAGTAGCGAAAGATGCACTTAACCACTTGCCAATGCTTGACACTTGGGCAATGCATAAACCTGCTCATCTATGAGACAACAAACTGAATATATGGCCGAGTAATGCATAAGTAAATCAGGTACAAACCGCAACACGAATAGGAATGTGCAGAATATCATCGTCTTCCACACCATCTCCATCTGCTCCAGCACCTGTATTTTCAGTACCTATATTTTTAGGTGTAATAGGACATCTTTCAATAGCCTGCACAATATTCCATAGTCCTTTTGCAACCAATACATGTCGCATCATATAAGCCCATAACAGGTAGTTGGTACCATCCAACTTATCCTCAAAAGCCAACATACGAAATACATCACCGCTTTCAGCCATGGCCGATGACTAAAATACCTTGATGAAAAAAAATTGACTCTATCTCAAAAAGTTGAACAGAACTGCCCAGACAAATTCTTCTAAACCTATAGCAGACTTTGAGATGCTTATACTAGCAAATTGAAACTGGTATATACCTTTGGCACAAAAAGACAAAATGCCTGCAAGCACTGTTATAGTGCATTCGGAGGCCAAAATGAGCTTAGATCATGGTTTTGGCACCACAAAGCAAAGATGTTTTGATCTGGGAAACACGTTGAGTATGCTCACCAAAATTCGTGTGATTCTGAGACTGCAACCGGAGAGGTGTCGAGGATGCCCTAGATGAAGCGGCGACCTGCTTTGATACCAATTGTTGGAGTTAGACGTCTGCGGAAGCACGCAAACAACACAAGGAAGAAGAAGAAGCTTAGAGCACAACAAACAATATTGAATGTATTACTAGAGAATGTACAAAGATAAGTAGCCCATTAGGGCAATAGGCGTATATACAAGCCGGGGAAAAAACCTCCTAAAGAGGGGAAAAGGTGCCTCGGTGGTCCTAGTGTGTACACACACATCACTACCTAAATATATCAACAACTCTCTATATTTATGCATTATAATATGCAAGAATGACATAATAGGGTTGGTACTGAAGTTGTGATGATGTGATGAGACGCTTGGGTGCCAAGTTTTTGAGATAGTTGGATTGTAACACTGTTTCTTCTATGACCCTCATTGCCTGATTTTGCACCACCGTGCGCTCTTCATAAGTACTCCCCATCTCTTCCACTTGTCTTAACCATGGGGGTCATGGTGCTTTGAATGTATCTTGGCCCTCTTTTGTTATCCGTCCACATGGAATGGGTTGAGGGTCATATTCATCCTTAAATGTTTGTTCGACTGGAATTGAGATGGTTTCTTCTTCTGAGGGGTCTCCGATGGGGATGGTGGCCTTCGTATTGAAGGGGTCTGTAGCTCAGTGATGAGTAGCACCTCCTTTAATGTCAATCCGGGAAAACGTGAGGATGGTATGAAGACCTCGAGCAAGTGGAGGCACAAGTGCGTGAGTGAGAAGCACACAAGCATGCACACACCTACACACACATGCACACACACGGCAAGACAAAGAGTGAGAAGCAATGGAGTTTTCAGATTACTTTCAAAAAGCTCTTACAAGTTCATTTCAAGTACAATCTAACCTAAAAAATGAGCTCTCTAGCTCTTTTTATAGTTTTTGACTAGGTTTTGGCCCTGTCCAGACCTAGTGTCCGGCCTAGTTAAAAATTAGGTTCCAGGGCCAATTTGAGGGCTTAAACGGAGTCTAAAAAATACGAAAATTGATATGTAGGTACTTCTAAGGCTCCTGAAGCTCAAGGACTCCTTGGCTTGCACAAAATGGAGCTACAAAAATATGAAATGGTATTTACAATGATTGTTAGTGATAAGAATCACTGTTATAAAGATGTTGATTTGGAAAAATTTGAAGGGCCTATCTGCTAGATTTGCGTCGACTGCTTTGTCTACTTACTCCTTCACCCCGCTCTGACTCTCTCCGCTGGCTTCCTTGTCTAGTCAGTCCTTGGGTGCCCATACTGCTTTCAACACCCCCCCCTCTCTCGCGTCTGTCGTCCCTGACAGACCCTTGTTGCTGGGAGTGTTGGATGTAATATTCCACAACCTGAGTGGCAAGCTGATGTTCTTGTAGGCGTAGTCCTCTGGCCAAGTCTGTCATCATACGATCCTAATCAATTGGTCCTGGAATGTTCGGATGTGGCAGACGTAACTGATCTGCATGGATCGCTTGTTCTACTGCGAATAGGTGTAGCAAATGTGTGGGTCTGGGAATGAAAATTTTCGAATGATATTCCCAGAATCCCATAGAGAACATTTCCTCAAATGTCTGCTTGAAGCATGCGGGTAAGTACTTTATTCGTGCATGCCAAGCAAAGATTATAGTGACCGAGGGGGTCTGACTCATGTCGTAGACTAAATCCTTGTTACCTTGAGAGAATCCAGGGGCAGAGATGTATGGAGCTTGTACATTCTGAAAGGTTTTGAAGACAATGGTCATGAGCTCGAATATCTTCATACACATTTTCGCTGCTATGTCGAGTACATTATTTAGACGTGTAGACCAGTGCCTAATTGTTGATATCATGTAGGCTATGGTTGGGGTCCCTCGAGGTGGAGCAAAATATGGATAGTTAACCCAAGCCGAGCATTCTTTATTGTTGCGTACCTTGATTGCAAATGCTTGCCAGGATCTGCGACGTATCACTAGGCAATAGCATGGATTATACTTGATGTATAGTGGCATGGTTGCCCAGGTGCTCATCATCTCTGGGTAATCGGTTAGTAGACGTGCACGCCAATTAGGTTGGAAGATCGAGCCAGCACGTGCATCTGTCGGTAAATCCCCTAGCTCAAATTGAGTGGCGAATGTGGGCTCCTTCCCTGTATGTCTCTTGACTTCTGCATTATAATCATGTAGCAAGACAAAATACGGCATGTATTGCGACTCTGATGTTGTGATTAACCGTTGATGGGATATATTTTGAAAGTAAGAAGACCGAAGGACAGTTTCTTCCAGATTTGTGAGAGATTGCATTTGCACGGCCACACGATCATCATGTGTCTTACCCACTTTCTCGACCCTTTTGACCCAATCTGGAACTTGAATTTCTAAAGTGTCTTGTCCTTCCTCTGTAGTTCGACCACCGGGTGTCGGCATCGGCTCATATGGCTCTTCATAGCTGTCATCGACGAGGATTTCCACTACTGTTTCAGGTTCTGGTTCTTCAATGGGCGAGGGTGGCCTTTCATATGGTAAGAGGCGTGCTTGGAGTTCTGCCACCTGTTTCCGGAGGGTCTCTACTTCTTCTGTAGAGTGTTGCAAGATTACCGGCTCCTGTTGAGCTTTGGGGGCACTGGCTATCTGTTTCTTTAGGTCTGCACATTCAGTCTCTAACTTTTCATATGACTCCAAGAAACTTGCATGCTCTTCAAGTAAGATGCGAATGTCTTCCGATGGGACTGCTCTATATCTGGTAGGGCTAATGGTTGCTCCTACAGTTCCTTCCATAGCCGCTTCAAAGTTGTCTTGGTTTTGTTGTTGAAGCCTCTTGTTCTCTTCTAGTGCTGCTGCCATATGCTTCCTTAATAGCCCAAGGTTGCGTCTGAGTGTAGCATTAGATATCATTTGCGCTTGGAGCACTGTTTCTAATTCCTTGACTGCTTGATCATCTACTGTTGATGTCTTTAATTCCAATTCGGAGTGAGCCTGCTGTAAGGTGGTATGCTCGGTTAGGAGCGTTTGGTAATCAGCTTCAAGAGTGGTGACTCTAGCTTGCAGACGTTGAGATTCTGCCTGGAGGGCCGTAGTGCGTTCTTCCAATTGATGGTATTCTTGTTGTAGTTGATGTGCACACTGAAGTAATGTGTTGAACGTGCTATTTACATTATGAGATGCAAGGGGAAAAGTTTGAAATGCAGGGGAGGTGGATTGGGTAGGGGGGTAGTGAATGCTGTGTGTGCCAATGATGTGAGTGGTGAGGTGGGGGGTAAGGGAGGGGAAGATGGTGGAATCGTGGGGAGAGGTGCTGTGGTTGGTGAAATGTCCATTGGGTCAGACAAGGTGGTGTGTACAGGGGCTACCATGTAGGTGGGTATGGTAGGTGAAGTGAGTGTGGTGTTCGTGTAAATTGATGTCGTTGCGAACATCGGGGAAATGTGCCTCTGAAACATTGGAGAGCGGATGAACTGCTCCACAAAGGACGGGTATTGGGGTGGTGAGGTCAGGTTGAAAGAGGTGTAGGGGCCAGATGGGAAGTGAGGGTCATGGAATGGAGGTACCCGTAGTGGGGAATAGGCTGGAAAACACAGGGTGCCTTCAGTGGGTGCCGGGTTTCCAACTACACTTGGAATTATGGGATGGCCAGTTATGGGTTCGAAGGATAGAAGGGTTGAAGTGTACAAGGGATTGGTGGCGAAGGAGAAGAGGGTGTCTTGTGAGGTGGGTTCTCGAAATGAGAATGATGTGAATGAGGATGGGTTATAAGTGAAGGTAGAGGTGATGACTGTCGTTTCTTCCATGGTGGGAGGTGGTGGTGGGGGTGGAGAAGGTGGTGATGGAGGATGCTGGGGTGAGATGGGTGATGTCTGAACGAAGGTTTTAGCAGAGAGGTCAATGGTGGTTGTGGGGGTAGCTGTGGTTTCAATGGGTACTTCTTGTTCTATGACGGGTATCCTGATAGTCTTACCTGCTCGTGGTAATGAATCAACCCTGCGTTTGTCATACCTCGCGGACTGGCGGACTGCAGTGTGGACAGCCTCCGGAACTCCTAAAGATTCTGACACTAATTTGAGGGTGTCAATGAACTGTTGGTCCACCCCCTCATCTGATAGCATTTCTTGCATCAAAGCTTGACCTGATACAAGAGAGAGTTGATGCCTTTCTTGTACTGCTTTGATTGTGTCGTATAACCTTTGTAGTTGAGCTGTATATGCTGGTGCACCTACGAGTTCTGGCATTTCTTGTTGCTCATCTTGATGCTCTTGATCATAATCCTCCTCATCTTCCTCCTGTTCTTCATCTCCATCATCCTCTTCATCCACTTCAACTGTGGTGACAGGTGCTTGGGAGGTTGTGGCCTGCGTTTGCACGTTCTCCACTTGTTGTGCCTCTTCTGCCTCCAGCTCTACATCTTGTAATAATTGTTTGAAATCTTCATTAGTGAGTTCTTCCAAAGGTGCACCACTGGGAAATTCAAGATCGGTTGGGATAGGAGGGAATATTAAGGTGGAACCATCGGTGCTGCGTCTTGGAAGTCGGAGTGTGAATGGTCGGACTCTTCGGGGTGGAGGTGTGACATCTGGTGTTAGGGTGGCTCCACGTGGTTGAGCACATGGGACTTGGACAGTGCCTCTCATCTTCTTAGAAGGGGGTCCAGTGGATGTCCTACCTCTAAACTGCTCTACACGATTCCACATTAAGGCCTGTTGAATAGGGATGTCATAAGCCAAACACCTATAAATGATTCTCGTCAGAGCACAACAACCATATAAAACCTGTTTCCGCGGCCATCGTTTGTGAGCTAGGTGTATCTGATCAATTATCCAGTGGGGTAAGTTGATGGTGAGGCTCTGTGTCTCTGCCAGATACAAACTAAACCAAATCTTTTTGGGCGGCATGGTGAATCTATCTTGTGCCGGGAAAGCAAAGTGTTGCATGCACATGCGAAGGTGTATTGCAATATTAGGCGTCATGGACACCATGTCCTTGAGTTTGGTGAGACTTCGATTCTTCATGTAATCCGGTACTAGGGTTTCCTTCTCTGTAGGAATATGCATTCCGCGCATATCTAGAGCCTCTCTCACCAAGTTGTTTGATAGCCTGAACCTCTTGAGCTCGTTCCCCTTTGTCAGAGATGGAATCACAAATGAGCTTGCACCTTTTGGGTTCTGGTTTGGAGTCAAGGTGTTGATGAGGTAGTAGCATCGCATGAAGTCAGGCTTTGGGAGCCGTGCACTGAAATATGCATTCAATCCTACCTTTTCCCATATCGAACGTAGACCTTCTGCATTTTGTAATTTCTCGAATTCTCTTGTAAAGAAATGGTATCTGCCTTGCTTCCCATTGAAGTCCAACTCTGATTCCCATAAGTACGTTCCCTCACCCAAGGGTCCTGCCACTTCAGTAAACCAGTGGGAAGTCTTTCCTACGGGCATGGTGTGGCCACGCGGAGGGTCCGCAATAGGTATGATTTTGATTGCCCGCAATTTTTCTGGTCTTTCATTTGTCTCAGGCAAAACGGGTAAATTGTCTAAGTCCACCACTTGCGGGCTTGTTTCTATGTGAGAGCTAGTTCCTGCGCCCTCAGCCATGTTGAAAACTTTGTAGCTGGTTCTGTGAGAATATATGAATAAATGTTAACATTACAATGGACACAAAAATGACACGGTGTCCCCTGTTACAACATTAACCTAAAGTTCGGGAGAGGTTAGGGGTTAATAAGTGCTCGGTGCTAGTGTGTGTAGTTAGAAATTGGGTAGACCTACGAGCTAAGCGGAATGATGTGATGTGAGAGTGAAGTAGTTAGTAGGTGGAGATGGATTTACAATTGGGGTCCGGGGGTTTATTACAAGTTTTAGGTTGCCAAATGCAACGGATAGGTTTTGAGTTTGACTTTGTGGAGGCTCTGGAGAGTGTGATAGGGTATTTACTTGAAAAAGGGGCTGTTTAGGGACCCATCTATGAGTGAGTCTGTGCGTGCTTCTAGGTGGCAGTGTGTTCGAGTGTATCAGACAAGAGTGGGTGGCGGCTGCTTGAGCGAGTGAACCCTGTCGTGTATGATGTGAATTGTGTGGGGTTATTTGAGCCCGCAAGCAAGCCTTAGGCACCCAAATTTGTCTTGATTGTGGGCTGGCCTTCATCGACTTCTTGGGCACCCAAATAGACTTCACGTTAGCAGAAGAACTTCTGAAAGACGTTTTATTAGTGTCGTGTTGTTGGTTACTAATAAGAGGCTTTGCCCGTGTGGTTGGCTTGAGTGCAACCGGGTGTTCGCCTTTCCGCACCCACACTTGTTTCATCGGCCGAGTTGTTCTGCTTCGCGCGTTCTTTTGGTCTCTCGCCTGGAGAATCTTTAGTGATTGATCTGCCCTTAGTTGCTACCTCCTTCTGGCCTTTGGAAAAGAATGGAGTTCCATTGTGGTTCTGACTCCTTCTTTGAGATCTTCGTTCTTCTGTATCACCTAGCCTTGGACAAGAACAGCATGGTCAACTTCATGTGTACCCCTGGAGGGACCAGGAGTCCGTGTCTTTTCTAGTTCCTTGAGTGCTCCATTATTTAACTCAATTGTGATTCTAGTCTGATTCACCCATACCTGAAGAAGTCCACTTCTTAGGTTTAAGTTGACTGCTTGGTCATAGATCCAGTCTTGACCCAAGACAAGGGGTTCAGTGAGGTCTTCATCTTGACACACTAGTACTTTAACTGTCATTGCCTCATCATGAATATAGAGGGGAAGTTCCACCTCGCCCATGCAAGGGGTTTCCACGCCTCCCAATCCTATGAGATATGCTTCCACAGGATTGACAGTTAATTGCAACTCTTGACAGTAAGACA
Source organism: Ceratopteris richardii (assembly GCA_020310875.1). NCBI lineage: Eukaryota > Viridiplantae > Streptophyta > Polypodiopsida > Polypodiales > Pteridaceae > Ceratopteris > Ceratopteris richardii. The sequence continues at coordinate 56,775,759 of CM035410.1, read as the reverse complement.
ATTTAACAGCACTAGTGGCTGCGCCTGAGTCATCAAGGCTCTTACAGTCCTTGCACTCTTTCCTTGCCCTATATCTAAGGTTATGAAAGGACGTCGATCAGTTATCCTATGTGAGCTAACACCTGAAACTTCACACATAGCCACGTGATATCCTGGATCTGCGTATGCATCTGGCACAGGTTGCTCTCTACCTTGTCTTCTTAATTTCTTTCTCCGTATGTGCTCTAGGGCTTCTGCTTGAGCTTCTTCTCGAATTCGTTTTTCCTCCTCTTTACGTTGCTTAGCAGTATTGAGTCGACTTAGCATTTCCTCCGTGAGGGTTTCCTGATACAACTTGACTCTGCATCCGCTAATATAGTTTGGGAGAACATCACCCTCTAAAGTGGCTAGTTGTACTGCTCCACTCGTGGAGATCCTATTGATGATCATAGGTCCGTAGCCTCTCTTCTCCAGTTTCCTTGCATGTTGCTTCAATGTGTAGACTAAAACTAAGTCGCTTGCCTTTAAACCTTTATCCTTAACGTGGGCATCAAAATATGCCTTCTGTCTCTTCTTAGCTGCATATATCCCTGCAGCTGCTCTCAGTCTTGTTTCTCCTAATCGTTCAAGGTCGAAGAGTCTAGAGGAGAGTTCATGACCCGTCCATTCGTGCTCTTGTGCTACTTTCAATGTAGGTATTAAGAAGTCCAAAGGTAGCACGACGTTTTGGCCAAAAACCATCTGAAAGGGGGTGGCTTGGAGTACCATCTTGTAGGCGACTCGGTATGCCCAAACAGCATGGTGTAGCTGTTTGTCCCAATCAGAGCGTTTAGTGTTCACTAATTTTGTCAGTACATTGCATAAGATCTTGTTGGTGCTTTCGGCTTGCCCATTAGCTTGTGGGTGATAGGTGGCAGATTTCTTATGCACTACCAAGAATTCTTGGAGTAGATTTTCAATCACTTCGTTCAAGAAGTGAGTGCCTCTATCACTCACTAGCTCTATAGGTAGGCCATATCTTGTGAATACATTTTCAAACAAGAATTTAGCAGTTGTCTGAGCGTCGTTCTTTGTCGTAGCTTTTACCTCCACCCACTTGGTGAGATAATCCGTGGCCACAATGATATACTCAGCATGGGAACCCTTAGCTGGGGGATTGATAGGACCTACAAAGTCTATTCCCCACTTAGAGAATGCACGTCCGCCCATCATAGGTTTCAGTGGCATCTCATCCTTGCGTATAGGATACTGAGTTCGCTGACAGACATCACACCGTTTCACATAGGTATGTGCATCCATGTGAAGAGTCGGCCACCAGAAGCCCGCAAAGAGTATTGCCTTGATCACTCGATCTGGTCCAAAGTGTCCTCCTGCTACACCTTGGTGAGCAGTTTCCAAGATCTTGAGATATTCACTTTCATGGACACATAGTCTCAAGTAACCATCTTTACCACGTTTGTATAGATTATCGCCAATGAGAGAGTAATCCTGGGCTTCTTGTTCTAAACTCCTTTTTCTAGCCAGAGTCATGTCTGGAGGGAATGTTTTCGTCCTCAGGAAGGATACTAGTGGTTCACTCCAATCTGGCACTAGGGACACTTGATAAAGAGTGGCATGTTCCACAGGTGGTTTAGTGCAGCAGATTGGGCATTCCTTGCACAACTTTTGGACATCAGCTTCCATAGTTGGCCAATGTACTCCTAGTCTCCTTAGTGTTTGTAGGGTTCGTTGCTTTGAATAGTGTTGCTCTAATGCACCTACATGTGCTAATTGCAACCATTTTGCGTACTCATCCTCTTCCACACAACAGGCCAAGATCCCTTGATCTGTGTGCTTGTACATACTTCCAGCCATGATGTGATACTTTTGGGCTTTTACTACCTCCCTATCCTGCGTGTTTATTACTGGATGGTTAGGTCCGTATGTCAATACTGGCACTAATGGCTTAGCCCACTGTGGTACCACTTCCAAGTTAAACAAGTAAGCATCAGGAAGGTCATCTGATACTCCTTGTGGGGCTTCTCCAGATGTGAGCCTAGAAAGATGATCAGCTCTCAAATGAGTCCTCCCTTTCCTTACCACAACCTCGAAATCATATTCCATTAGTAAGAGAAACCATCTTACTAATCTTCTTGTATTGCATGGCTTGTTCACTAGATATAACAATGCTTGGTGGTCAGTAAAAAATTTAAACTTATTTGCAAGCAGATAATGTCTAAACTTTTTGACCGCATACACCATGCCTAAGCCTTCTCTCTCAGTAGTGGTGTAATTTCGTTGAGCTGCATTCAATTGTCTACTAGCATAGGCAATTGGAAGATCCATATTACCTTCACCCGTAGGTTGTGCGAGTACACATCCAATAGCATAATTGGATGCATCCACGTGAACATGGAATGGCTTGTTCCAATCTGGTGTGGTTAAGATTGGTGCTGAACATAATCGCCGTTTAAGCTCATTGAAGGAATTCTCACATTCCTCAGTCCACTCAAAGTTTGTCAGAAGTCCGTACATGGGCTTTGCAATGACAGCATACATGTGAATGAACCGGCGGTAGTAACCACAATGTCCCATGAAAGCTTGTACTTCCTTGACATTCCTTGGCCTTGGAAGCTCGGCTATGGCTCTCACTTTCTCTTCATCAGTGGATATGCCATTCTTTGACACTATGTGTCCTAGAATCTTGCCTTTCCTGACCATAAAAACGCACTTTTCTGGGTTCAGGCAGACTTGATATTCTCTACATTTGTCAAAGATTTGTCTGAGTTCAGGAATATGGGTTTGTCTAATGTTGGAATGAGCACAAAGATCATCAACATAGACTTCTAAATTCTTCCTCAGGAACTCCTTAAATACATGGCACATTAGTCTCTGGAAGGTAGCTGGTGCATTGGTAAGCCCAAATGGCATTACACGAAAGGCAAATATACCCCACTCTGTGGCAAAAGCTGTCTTATGCTGATCTTCTGGAGCTATGGCTACTTGATTGTAGCCCGAAAATCCATCGAGGAAGCTGTACACTTCCTTGCCTGCTACTCTTTCTAAGAGATGCTCTGTGATAGGAAGCGGATAGTTATCTCGAATTGTGGCTGCATTAACCTTCTTCAAGTTAATGCATACATGCAGCTTGCCATTCTTCTTGGGCACCACTACGATGGGGGATACCCACTCAGTGTGCTCAATTTCATAGATAAATCCAGCTTCAACCAGTCTATCTATCTCCTCTTTGATCTTGGCTGCGTAATTATCGTTATATGTATAGGGTTTTTGCTTAGAGGGTTTAGCATATGAGGTCATGGGGATAGTGTGTGAGCATATGTCAGGGTCAACACCTTTCAAATCCTTGTAACTCCAAGCGAATACATCTCTGCATTCTCTTAGCAAGGCTATTAACGCATGCTCTTCTTCCTCTGTTAGGTCATGGCCTATGTACGTGCATCTCTCCTCTCCTTCTTCTAGGGCCACTACTATTTTCTTGGTGGTTTCTTTGTTATCATAGGCCTCTCCTAATTGTGCCTCTCGTTTAGACATTCTTATCATGACTCTCCTGTCGTCTATCTCATACTTCTTAAAATTTTCTGGGACCTCAAACAAAGATTCTTCCTCTTCTGGTGAGACTTCTCTCTTCTTTCGTTTCTTTCCTTCTTCCTTTGGGGTCACATGTGTTGCTAATCTTACATCATTTGTAAGCTCCCCATGCCTCTGGGGTTGAAATTCTACTTCATGGAAGTATTCTTCATCTGATGCAAATGGTGGGTCCATAATGATTGACTCTAGATCGGAGTCACTTGCATCCTCAAATGCATCAGGGCTAGGTTCGCATTCTTCTAGAACTGCCTCTCCCATGATTGGCTCTATGGAGAAGACTGAAATGTCATAGCCATCTTCATCACAGTGAGGTGTCCATTGTTCTTCATTGATGGCTACGTCCATTGTTGCTAGGATTTCTGCCCAACCGTGGGGTTCAAATTCTTCGTCAGGAAAGACTACAGGTGCATAGGCTGGGTCTTGAATTGATCTATGGGTTTCTTTTGCACCTACCTCCCTGGCCTTTTCCCTCTTCTCTTCTTCTACTGCTACTTTGCACATCCATAAGTGAGTGTCTTCATTCATCCATGAGGATCCTGATCCTATGGAATGCACCGATTCCGTATCATCTTTGGCTCTATGGATGGGGTTCCATTGGATGGGAGGGACATCTCTATGAGAGTAATCTTTGAGATTCACTTTGGTCGTAACACCTAAGTGTTGTAGGTACAAGGAGTTGGTTCCCCAATCCTGTACCACTTGCAACTGTCGCATAAATGGTCTTCCCAAAATCATCTCATAGGCATGATTTTTGCTGAAGTCACATATAGCAAATGTATGCTCAAACTCGACACCACAGGTGGTGAGAGTTATTCCTTCTAGCAATCCTAAGGGTCTCTCAATATGACCATCGGCCATCTGCAATTTCATTCTCGTTGGCCTGAGTGCTGGCTTGCCCCAACGCTTCCATAGGGAAGTGGTGGCAATTGCAACTCCGGCACCTGAGTCCAAAATTGCCTTGGTGGTGTACTCCTGGTAGGTAATGGGAAGATAGGTGTTCCCTTCTTCACCTTCACAGATATCTCCTATCTTATCCAAGGGTATCTCTGGCACTGTCCTATGTGATCCTACCTGGGAATGAGGTTTTGCTATCTCTGGTACTTGTTTGGCTACATGTTCCCATACTTCTGGTCTAACCTTAAGCAGCTCTTCCAAAGTGAGATTGCACTGCACTTTGGTGTTCTTCACTACCTCTGTGTTCCTAGGTAAGACTGAATCCTCATTTTGTACCATGACCGTGGGTGCTCTCATACAAGTAGACTTAGCTTCCCATGGGCCTGTGAAGTGGGGTAATTCTTGTAGAGAGTTAGACTCAAAGTCTAGTCTGTCCTGAGAGTGGGTGCTCTCCTGCTCCTCATAAATGGATGGGATGTCTTGTGGGAATTGGTCGTGTGCATCATCCACAAGTTCAATAGGAGGAGGAACTTCACTCTCTTTAGCCCATTTGTCTTCTTGAATCTCGCGTAGGAATTCTGGTGTGAACCGATTCATAGAAGATGATGTGTCTGGCTCCGTAGAGTTAGGCACATAGGCTTCAGGCACATAGGCTTCCTGAGCAGGAATGCTTAATCTTTCACTTGCCTTGTCCTTGCGTTGAGAGCGGGTTCCTTTTCTGATTGTGCAATCAGCTTCTCTATTCTTTCTAACAGTCCATCAAAGTGCAACTGTGTCTTTGCTGAACTAGAGATGTTAAATAGGCGACTGGCCTCAAACATGGTCTGAGCCAATTCCACCATCTTAGCACAAATTTTGGTTCGTTCTAACTCTAGTTCTGCTCTTGGGTAACACTTTTCATGATCAGTTACATTTGGCCCTTCTTGGATTCTGGCCTGATATGCTTTAAGCATCATATTAAGGTCTTCGGGAGTGGGATCAGCTAATACTGATCCTGCTTGGGGTGGTGGGTGGGTTACGTGGGGTGTATTAGCGGGTGGAGGGATGGAGGGTGATGGGGATGGTAGCGGTGGGAATGTGTGAGAGTGCGGTTGAGATGTGATCTCTATGATTTTGGCCTTGGTTTCTCGTAGACTTTCCTCAAGTTCACTCATCTTCTTTGCCCATTGCCTTTTCATACGTTCACGGCTATCTCTCCAAGCTCTTGTCCTCTTCTTTGTCATGCTCTCTGTTTCACTAACATCTGGGCTCTTCTCCTGGTTTACCCCTTGGTTTTGCTGCAATGCTTGAGCTCTAGTGATGACTTGCACGGACGGGTGTAGTGGAAGTGACACTTCCTGTGGAATCTACCACTAACCCAATAACGTTAATAGGAGTAATTTTTGGCATATTATTAGGATTCTTAGGGCAGTCTCGTAAGAGATGTTCCTTTCCACAGTCTTGGCAAAAACCCTGGATCGTTACTGGCTGGGGTTGTGTAGGTGGAGGCAAGGGACAATCACGAATGAGATGATCTCCTTGACATCTGTAGCATGGTCCTCTAGGGAATGGAGGTCTTACCTGCCTAGATTGAGGCCTAGGATTGGGGTTTGCATACATGATGTTAGTGTAATCTGACTCCCAACTAGGTTCATTTGGCTCTTCACTATAGTAGGACTCGCCATGTTCAGGAGATTGCATGTAGTAAGCCTGGGGACTATCAACATGTGTAGAATCGAAGCTATGGTCACTGGGATCACTTTCTGAAAGCACTGGTGTTACAGGGACTATGGCTCTATTCAGGTTTTCTTCTGCAGCAGCATACTTTACCGGAATCACATTAGCTGGAGCTGGGGGTTGTTGTGTTAGCACAGGCTGAGGCCTTTGTTGGTTTTGGTAGGGTTGGTAGGTTTGCTGAGGCCTCGCATACTGTTGAGGTGGGTACTGGTTCTGGTATCTTCCTTGTTGAGGGTATGGTTGTGGGTACGTCTGCCTAACGGTCTGCTTATTGTAGGGGCAATCTTGCGCGGTGTGATTGGTGTATCTTCGTTCTATGGTGCAGTACTGGCTACTAGGATTAACTTGGGGTTGAGTCATAATGGGACATACATTCGCCATGTGGTCGCCACCACAAGTATAGCACCTTTTCACAGGGGCAAACCTTGGGATTTGTTTGTTAGTGACACCTAATTTCTGAGCTACTTTCTCTGCAAGTTCCTCAATTGATGTGGATTGCGTGGAAGAGAGGTTAGAGGCACTATCTGAATCTTTGTATATCTTGGAAAGCTCTAACTCCTCCCCTAGGTTATCCTCGATGTCAATGCACATGCGCACACACTCTTCTATGGTCCTAGGGTCCTTCAAGTACACATAAGATCTCAATTTAGTACTTAGCAATCCATCCAGGAATAAAGCCACTTGCTTAGCTGGTGTGGGTAGCTCCGAAACAGGGCATCTTTCTAAGTATTGCCTAAATCTTCTTCCTGCAAGTCTCACGGTTTCTTGAGGGGTTTGCTTGAAGCTGTGAATCAGCGAGGAGGTATTATGCCTTATGCCACTCTTAGAGAATTCAATAATGAAAGCCTCTAAGAGTTGGTCTATGCTCCTGAACTGCCTCTCATTTAGTGGCTGAAACCATGTCAGGGCAGTGTTCTTAAGGGTCAGACCAAAGGCATTGTACTGCGTGAATAGATCCTCCACTTGTTCAGCTCTCAGGACTTGCCTAAACTCAACCACATGATCGTATGGATCTCCAGTGCCATCGAAGTAGTTCTTCATGGACTTAACTAGCTAAGTCGGTCTCAAAGTCCTTGTGTGCTCTCTAGGTCGTGGTAGAGGGAGCTCATCCGCATTTCATTGATTCCTGTGAGCTCTAAGTATCTCACGTTCTACTCTATTTGTTTCCGTCCTCGTTCTTTCTCTGCCCACTGGGTTGGCAAAGCTTACTTCTGGTCTATCTCTACTTCTGTCTCTTTGCATTCCATGAGCTTGGGATGTTCCAGCTCCAAGGTGACCATAGGATACATTCGATCTTGGTTGGGGGAAAACGAATTCACCCTTCCAAGTGTAAGCATGCCTATCATTTTTTGTCACCACAAAGATCCTCTCCGAAGCGTGATCTAAGTAGGTCACTCTACCTGGGCTATCAGGATCCTTAAACTCATATATCATGATTGTTCCTATATCAATTGGCCGATCAGGTTTGTACCTCCAAAAGGCTTTGCTAGTCTCTCGATTGAGGAGCAAATCTATGCTCTTATTATCCTGGAGAATCCACTCCGGTGTGATAATCCTAGTGAGAACCGATTTACCTCGAGGGGTTCTAGGTTCTGCCCCCATGTTTCCTTGCTCCAGGTCACCTAAGTCTGCTTCGGGGATCACATTTCCAAATTCGTCCGTCCTATCTGGGTGACTGGTGACTACGTATATGGTTCCTTCTTTGTCCAAGTATGCTCCATTTTCAAACTTGACAGCTGGGTGCTCTAGTCCAATGGATTGATCAGGATTCTTAATCTGTACCACAGATCTTCCTAGGCCATCCTCATAGATGCTGGCACCTAATCGGTTGGTCCTAAGGTATTCCAACTGCGTTTTGTAAGGGCCTTCTACCCTATGCAAGTATGGCACTCCTGAACTTCTTGTAGGTCTCTCCATACCTTGAGACATCTCGGATTCACTAGTCTCAGAACTTGGGTAGTATGAGTGGTGGCTCAACTGCTGGGCCCACGACCTAGCAGTGTGGTTGACACTAGCCTCTGAAGACCTAAGGCTTTGTCTATCCCTTACTAGATGTCGCCCTGATCTAAGGTTCATAAGCCTAGTTGAATAGCCCAATTTTGCCCAAGTACAACCTCGTTGCAGAGTCCCTTTGTATCAGTTACTTGATTCTTTTTAGTTGATTCCCGTGTTAAAATTCTTGTCTGATATCACGTCGTAAGGTATATTTAAGTGTAGTTCCGCACTTAAAGTTGATCGTTCCACGTTAAGTTCTTTTCCTTTAAAGTTCTCGACAGTACAAAGATTATGTCCTTAGCTTGATCTTGAAAGTTTAGGTATGCTCCAACTTGATAATTGCCTATTGTCGCCCTGACTTACTCCTACCTCTAGTCGTTCTTAGCCTAAGCTAGGAATTGACAGAGGGGGTTGAAAGTTTCCAACCTTTTGTTTCCTGCTTGGTTGCCCTTGAATGCCCAGGAAGTGTGTTCCCAAGCTTGCACTTACACTTGCTTAGAACGCCTTTCGATGCTCTCAATAGATCTGTAGAGTTCCAAAGTTAGCTTTAATATTTAAATTCCATAGACAGAACCAATGATTCTCATTCCTGTAGCACAAATACTAATTTGCATAGTGAATTTTAGGAAAACAATTCTTAAGACCCCTGACTTTGATCCCACTGGGTATGGTCAACTTCAAAATACCCTAGCTAAAAATCAACGCATTATCTTTATAAAAAACAGTTGAGGGTGTGTAGTATATGCCACAAGCTTTCCAACAAGCCCTAGAGCTCGAAAAATGGATTTCGTATGAAAAAGTTATGACCGTTCAGGGTTCTAGGGTTAAGATAGGGTTCAAACAGGATCACTGTGCAACAGGTTTTCCCCAAGTTGTTTTCCTAAGGCCTCCTTATGTGCTCTAGAGTAAGATGTTTATGCCCAAAATTAGCCCAACTCTTCAATTTAAAAACCCTAAAAAATTGGCTAAAATTGGCTGTCAATCGCGATGGACAGGGCTGTCAATCGCGATGGACAGGGTTGTCAATCGCGATGGACAGGCAGTCGGTCGCGATGGACAGGCAGGCTGTCAGTCACGATGGACAGGCTGTCAGTCGCGATGGACAGGCAGGGTAAGTCAATCACGATGGACAGGGTATCAATCGCGATGGACAGAGTATCGATCGCGATGGACAGGCAGGCTGTCAGTCGTGATGGACAGAGTATCAATCGCGATGGACAGGCAGTCGGTCGCGATGGATAGGCAGGCTGTCAGTCGAGATGGACAGGCAGTCGGTCGCGATGGACAGGCAGGCTGTCAGTCGCGATGGACAGGCAGGCTGTTAGTCGCGATGGACAGGCAGTCGGTCGCGATGGACAGAGTTGTCAATCGCGATGGACAGAGCTGTCAATCGCGATGGACTGAAATTTTGCAAGATTTTCAAAAATTTTGGTGGAAATGTGGTGTGCAGGGTCTCTAGCCCACTGTGGTGCACTCAGATTTACCAAAAGGTGAAAATTTCTGTCAATCGCGATCGATAGGAGTCGGCGATTGCGAGACAGTTCTGCACATTTCCGTACCTGCGCGGCGTGCTGGAGGGGATGATGAAGCTGAAACCTGCAAGAAACTCCAAAAGCATGCAGAAAATAGCACACAACAGTTCGCTCTCTCGCTCTCTCTCACAAGTGAAATGAGGGAAATGAAAGGAGGAAGGGGATATAGTAAAAAACTAAAATTTTTGTGAAGATAGGAGATGGAGATCGGATATGGTGATGATGATGATGGTGATGATGGTGGTGATGTAAGAAAAAGAGAAATAAGAAAAGTAAAGAAAGTACCTACAACGCCAACGTCTCCAATCTACGTCTTACCATCACACGCTCGTCCTCAAAGCTCGATCCCCGGCAACGGCGGCAAAATTTGGTGTAGCTCAGTGATGAGTAGCACCTGCTTTAATGTCAATCCGGGAAGACGTGAGGATGGTATGAAGACCTCGAGCAAGTGGAGGCACAAGTGCGTGAGTGAGAAGCACACAAGCATGCACACACCTACACACACACGCGCACACACGGCAAGACAAAGAGTGAGAAGCAATGGAGTTTTTAGATTACTTTCAAAAAGCTCTTACAAGTTCATTTCAAGTACAATCTAACCTAAAAAATGAGCTCTCTAGCTCTTTTTATAGTTTTTGACTAGGTTTTGGCCCTGTCCAGACCTAGTGTCTGGCCTAGTTAAAAATTAGGTTCCAAGGCCAATTCGAGGGCTTAAACGGAGTCTAAAAAATACGAAAATTGATATGTAGGTACTTCTAAGGCTCCTCAAGCTCAAGGACTCCTTGGCTTGCACAAAATGGAGCTACAAAAATATGAAATGGTATTTACAATGATTGTTAGTGATAAGAATCACTGTTATAAAGATGTTGATTTGGAAAAATTTGAAGGGCCTATCTGCTAGATTTGCGTCGACTGCTTTGTCTACTTACTCCTTCACCCCGCTCTGACTCTCTCCGCTGGCTTCCTTGTCTAGTCAGTCCTTGGGTGCCCATACTGCTTTCAACAGGGTCATACTTGTAATTCTTTGACTTGTTGTTTGAGTTCCTGTAGTGCTTCTGAGTCAGTAATGGTGGAAGAGGATTATATGTTGGTTGGTGGGACAACTATAATATCTGACATTCATTACTACTTCACTTGATCCAATTCTTCTGATAATTTATCATGGGCTTCTAGTAAGTTAGCATAGTCTTCAAGTATGACTTTGATGTTCTTCGGGGGTACAACTTGAAATTTCGACGGATTGATGGGTGCCTTGAGTGTATTCTCTATGCTTGCAGCTAGATTTTCTTGATTTTGTGTCTGGAACCGTCGGTTTTCTTCCTAAGCTATGGCTAGGTGGCTTCGTAATAGTGACATGTTGTGTTTTAGTTTTGAGTTTCATTCCATCTGTGTGGGTAGGTGACCTTCGACTATTTGCAAGGACTCTTTGTCGGTGTTCTGCAACTTGTTTCCAATATGCTATGTGCCTCCAGTAATGTATGAAACTTCATTTGGAGACTTTCATTTTCATTCTCCAATGTAGCGATGCGTTGTCATAACTCCATCGAGTGTATGTGTAATCTATTGTTATGTTCTTCCAGTTGCATGTACTCTGTTCTTAGCTGTGACATACAGTGAAACATAGTATCAAATGCATTATTTATAGATGAAGATGCAGTGTGTATCATGGTTGATGCAAGGGAATGGGAGTTGGGAATGAGGGAATGGGAAGTGTGGATTCTATGTCGAAGGGATAGGTGTGTACAAGTGAAGTTGGTGGTGGGGGAATGGGGGATGGTGGAAGTGAGGGGGGCAGGGGAGGTGCTGTGGGTGGCGAAATGTCCATGCTTTTGGATGTGCAGGTGAGAGTGGTGTCTAACATATACAACGGGATGGTAGGTGGTGTGTGTGAGATCGTGGTGAATAAGTGTGAAGTGGGTGCTGAAAAAGAAAATGGTGGTAATGGTTGAGACATGGGCTGGAACATCTCGAGAAAGCGGTCTGGATGGGTTGAAGGATTGGTGGGACAGAGATTGGAATGTTAGAGCCTTGAGGCAGGACTACCCAAGGAACACCTTTGGATATGGGGAAACCTAAAAACGTGCTCCTAAGGTTGGGGTGGCCTAGTACAGAAGTGGTGGAGGCAGGGTGTCCTATGGCAGGCTCCATGAGGGATTTGGTTGTAATGGTGGTTGCATGATATACAGGGTTGTCAAAGGAGGAGAACAAGGTTGAACTAGAAGTCGGAATACGAAAGAACAAGGTTGTTCGAGGAGGTGATGGTGGGGTTGTCAGAGGTAATGGTTCTGTTGATTCTTCATGGATGACCGTGGGTTCGTGGCCAGGAGTCCCAACTGCTTGGGAGGTTGTCTCGATTGGTTTAGATGCAGTGGTAGTTTCTTCTACCGTGGTGATGGGAATCTATATGTTCTTGCTTGACCGTGGTCGTGTTTGGAATCTTCGTGAATCATATTCAGAGTCTACTCCAGCCTCTTCCAAGAATTAGGCCATGAGCATTCTGTTGTTTTGTTCAAAGAGTAACTGTTGTGCCCACTCCCTTTCCATAATCTGGTATAATCTACGGAGTTTGACAATATAAGCTAGGGCTTCAATCATTTCTTCTTCTTTCTTCTCCCTTTTCTTCTTCTTCTTCATCTTCACCCTCTGGTCATTCTAGTTTTTGGGATAGGGTTCTCTGTTGGTCATCATCCCAATGTACATGGCGGCCTTCTATTGATTTCTTCCATCTTTGGGAGGAGGTGCCCGGTTCTTCTGTGTCTGAAAAGAATTCCATGTCAGAGAGTTGGGTATTCTACAAGAAGGATTCAAAATCAAAGGTGCTCATCCCTTCAACATCTCCCATGGTAGCAAATTCAAATTTCAATGGGACAAGAGGAGCAGATGGGGTAGCTTGTGATGTGCCTTCAGATCTAGATCTGGGAATTCGAATCATAAAGAGAGGCACTATGGCATCTGCTTGTGGTGAGACTTTCAAATTTGTAAGAACTTTGCATGTCTGGACACAAGAATTGAGCCCCTCATTTGCTTGGATTGATGTGTGGAAGTTTTGCATCCTTTAAACAACTATAGCTATGACTAGGTCAATGCACGTTCGATGGGTACATCGTATGATAAACATTTGTAAATGATGTGCATTATTGCACAACATCCATTCACCACTAGCTTCCTAGAGGACCTTTTATTAGCTCCATACAAGGATCTTAATAGTTAGTGCACCTATCTGTGCCAAGTAAAGACTGAACCACATCCATTTGTGGGGCTGAGTGAATCTATCTTGTCCAGGAAATGCAAAATGTTGCATGCACATGTGGAGAGGGATGGAAACATTTGGTGTGAGTGCCGCAATATCTTTTAACATTTGCAATTTTTGATTCTTCATGTTATCGGGTATCAAAGATTCCTTCTCAGAGGGCACATGTGTGATGTGCATGTTCAGAGCAGCACTTACCAATTCTAAGGTAATTTTGAACTTTTTCAGCTCATTGTTGCCCAATAACGAAGGAATGAAGAAGGTTCTTGGTCAATCCTTTACCTCACTTGCCTGTAATGTTGATACCAAATAGTAACAACACATAAAATCTAGTTTTGCTAAGGGTGCCTCAAAGTATTCTGCTAGCCCTATGCATTGCCATATGCTTTGAAGTTCTGGTCTGTTTTGGGAGTCTCGAACTCTTTCGAAAAGAATTGGAATCAGACCTGTACCTTATCATACTCACACTTGGACTCCCAGATGTACTTTGCCTCCCCTAAGGGCCCATGCCATTGAACTAGTGAGAGTTTGCATGAACTCTCTCCATTATTCCTATGGGAGGGTCCAATATGGGTATTTGTTGGAGGTGTCGCAGCTCTACAGGTCGTTCAGTTGGTGGCACTTCAATAGGTAGATGTCCATATTAACTCCTGCTTGACTCACTCCTAATTGCAAGCTGTCTCTACCATGATATTGCTTGTACTTCTTGATGCTTGTCCGCTGGAAGAAGAGAAGCATATTATCATTGCATAGGAAACATGATGTTATGGTGTTCCCTCAACATGATACCCAAAGTGGTTAGGGGTTAGTGGGTGAAGTGTTCTTGATGTGTGTGAATGTCGATTAGTAGGTTAGTGATTTCCTTAAATGCATACTTTTGGATGTGCACTGTACTCAGAATGCATCTACTGCGGAATGGATTGATTTACAAATTTGGGTCAGGGGGTTTCATATGGGGTTTAATTCTGCAAACTTTGATCATGCGATCGTAGCTTTTGATTGTTGGTGCAAGACGATCATCAATTGATGATTTGGACAAAGATTTGAAGTCAAAGAATGAAGCAAAGATCAACATATGAGGCTTGAAGTCTAGTGCATGGTCAGAAAATGAAGACTTGTATATACATGTATACTAATCTTGCAATTAGTTCATAAAAACTTTGCATCTATGATGAGTCATGATGTAAACATCTATATATACTTGATATAGATGTACTACAAGTAAGAGGGATGATGAGTGACAAGTTTTAGAAGTAATTAGAGACTTTGGAAAGTGAGAAGAACTTGAAGTATCAATCAGATGTAAGTTTTCTCTGAATAGAAGAAAGTTGCACCTCGATCTTTTGCTCAGTGCTCCTTCTGTGTTTATCTTCTTGATGAATTATTTTCTAACTCTATAGTTGAGTGATCTCTGTACAAGTTTTGAGAGTTTAATTGTAATCAGACTGAGAGAATTTTAATTAGGAACATTTACATGTGTGAGTGTGAAGAAGTGAAGATAGGAACAGGCACAATCCCAATGGTCAATGTTATGATAAGATCTCCCTCCATAGTGTAAAGTTTTGAGCAACTAAGCACTCATTCTTTAAGTTGAAAGGTAAGCTACTTATGTCTAAAAGAATTTGAATAAATGGGGTCTAATTTGGGAGAACCATGCATTAGAAGTTGCAGGTGTCAAAATCGACTACACAGAAGAACAATTTCAAACATAGGTACATTGTTTGTAGCAAATCTCAAGATCTACTAAATCTTTTGAAAAGATTAAACTTGGAGAAGGTGCAAAATTTATAGACATCTTGTATAAAGTTTCATTGAAAACTTTACACATTTGATCAGTCAATGAGTGAATTAAGTGCACCAAGCTTTTCTGAATAATCAGTTTCTTCATAGTTAGTTCAAAGTTTGATAATTTGGCATTGGTCTTCCAAAGTTGGTCGAGGTTTTGAGTTGCTCTTGATATAGAGCTGTTCTAACATGAAGGGTAACTTGTTCTTTTGTTTAGATTAACACTCTGCATCAGTGGTATCAGAGCAAGCGTCATCAGAATTGAAGAAAGGAGGAGCTCGAGTATTATAGATATACAAAAATCAATCCGTGAAGATTCAAAAGGTGAAAGGTTGAAGTGAAAGCTAGAGAAGGAGGCCTGAAGCTATCAAGAAGACCAAAAGGAACTACATTTGAAGTAAAGGTACATTCATTATTCACAAAGCTTGAAGAATTTAATGCATAGGTGAAGAAAGGATGGGAGATTCTCTTCAGATAGAGAAATTGGATAGAGAAAACTATCCTGCTTGGTCAATGAGGATGGAAGCTCATCTCATGAGCAAAGACCTGATAGGATACATTACAAGTGAAGAAGAAAAAACAAAATTTAGGGATCCTAGTGTTCCAAGTAGGGAAGAGCTCTCAGATTTGAAGACATGGATGAAGAAGGATGCTCAAGCAAGGAGCACTATCTACATGGGAGTCAATGATTACTTGATACCTCACATTAGATGAGTTGAAAGTGCAATTGATATATGGAATGCTTTGGAGGAACATTTCCAAAACACTACAAAGTCAAGGAGGGCATCTTTATGGGCAGCGTTCACCACATTCAAGAAGAAGGCTTCTTAATCTATTTCTCATTATATAGCAAGGATGAAAGACATTGCAGATGCATTAGGAGCATTAGGAGTAGTTGATGAAGATATTGAAGAGGAAAAATTGGTAAGACAAATTCTCACATGTTTGAGAGGAGATGAGAAGTGGAAGCCTTTCAATCTATCCACTGAATTGTCACTAGATCATTTCACTCCTGATTTGAATCAATTGCTAGGACATATGCTAAGCTTTGAGCAGGATGTCAAAGGTGATGTTGATAAAAGTACAGGTCAATCAATGTATTCAAAGGGCAAGAAGAAGATTAACAAAGGCAAGCAACAATTGAATGAAGATGAAGGCACTACTAGTCAATCCAACTTCCTAAGAGGAAGAGGAGGTGGAAAAGGAAGAGGAGGTGGAAAAGGAAGAGGAAGAGGCAGAAGCAATAAAGATGGTGTCAAAGCTTGCTGGATTTGTGGTAAGACCAATCATTTAGCTCATGCATGTTGGCATAATAATCAGAACGGTGGAGGATATAATTAGATTTTAATTCAAGAGGAAGAGGTAATAGAAATCATAGAGATAATTTCAGAGGTAGAGGTAGTAGAGGTTACTTTGGAAGAAATGCAGGTAGAGGCTTTCAAAGTCAGCCCTACAATAATACCTGCTACAACTATGCTTCAAATTAGAAAGAGGATTCAACCTTAATCATGAATGCAACTTGTGAAAGACAAAATGAAGATCAAAGAGTCTTTTACATAAACTCAGGGTGTAGCAATCACCTGAGTGGCAACATAGCTTTGATGGCTGATTTGGAGAATAAGGTGAGTAATCATGTAGTTCAAACTAGTGATAATACAAAGCACAATGTGAAGTCCATTGAGTCAATAAAGGCCAAGGATGGAAGCACTCTTCTGAGTAAGGTTTGGTATGTTCCAACAATCCCAAAGAATCTGATAAGTGTAGGCCATATTGTAGAGAAAGGTTATGAAGTAAGGTTCACTAATGATGGAGTTTTTGTGGAAGACCCTAGCAATGAGTATAAACAAATTGTTTTAGGAAAGAAAGAATGAAGGCTATTCACATTGAAGATTCAAGGCAATGTTGTTCATGCCTTGTTTACTTATGGAGAACATAAGATCTCTGAGTTAGATCTTTGGCATAAAAGGCTTGGACATTTTAATGAAAGAGGTATTAAGGATATGATTAATAATGGTTTAGTGCTTGGATTACCTAATGTTGCAAGTCAACACATGACATACTTATGTGAAACATGTCAATTAGGTAAGGCTCATATGCAATCATATAGTAAGCATGGTTTCATGTATTCATAGAAGCTTGAATTGGTGCATACAGATGTGTGGGGACCATCAAAGGAATTTAGCATTAATGGTTCAAGATATTATGTGATTTATGTTGATGATGCTACCAGGTGGATCAATATGTGATCAAAGATAAATCAGAGGTGTTCAATACATTTAAACATTATCATGCGTATGCAGAAAGAGTTTCAAGACAAAATTGAAGAGACTAAGGTCAGATGGGCAGGGAAGTATTTCTCTAATGAGTTCAATGATTACTTGTGGAATGCAGGTATAAAAAGGGAAGTTACTTACAGGTAATCTCCTCAACAAAATTGTGTAGCAGAAAGGAGAAATAGAACTCTTGTTGAGTTTGCAAGGTCAATGATGAAGGAGAAAAATTATCCTAATTATTTGTGGGCTAAGGCTATAAATATAGCTACATACTTGGTTAATAGGCTACCATGTAAAGATTTGCAGGCTTGGTGGGGTAAGAGATCTACCTTAGATCATTGCAAAGTGTTTGGATGTTTGGCTTATGCATATGCGCCATCTCAGTTGAGGCATAATTTGGAACCTAAAGCTAAAAAGTATGTGTTCATTAGTTATGATGATAAGCAGATGGGTCATAGGTTGTGGAGTCCATCCACAAAGAAATTCCTTGTGTCAAAAGATGTTACATTTGATGAGCAAGGTACTTTGGTATGCAGGTATAATTAATATTTGCATTGGTGATGAAGAAACATTGAACCAGAAGAAAGGTAAATCAAAGGTTCAAATATTTGATGAAGAAGAGAACAATGAAGCACTAGTTGAAGTTGAAGAAATGCCAAGGTTTGATCCTGAATGTGATGAACCAGAAACTTCAAGAAGTGGAGAACTCAAAAGATCATCAAGGCACAAATGGCAACCTAAAAGGTATAGCTATGATACTTCATTTTTTACCACTAAAGATTATGCTTATATGGTGAAAGTAGAGGAAGACCCTTCTACATATGAAGAGGCAAAAGGTAAGGAAAATTGGGAGAAAGCTATGCAAGAGGAGTATGATGCATTGATGGAGAATGAGACATGGGATTTGGTTCCTAAACCAAAATATCAAAAAATCATTGGATGCAAATGGGTCTATAAGACAAAGAGGTATGCAGATGGAAGTGTGTCTAGATACAAAGCGTGAAAGGGTATGCTCATACATATGGTGTAGATTATGATGAGACTTATAGTCCTGTGGCAAAGATGACAACTATAAGGACTCTCATAGCTATTTTTGCATGTAAAGGTTGGAAAATATGTCAATTAGATGTGAAGAATTCTTTTCTAAATGGTTACATTTCAGATGATGTTTTCATGGAGCAACCAAAAGGTTTCAAGGATAAAAGGCATCCAGAGTATGTATGTAAGCTCAAGAGAGCTTTGTATGGTTTGAAGCGGGCCCCAAGGGCATGGAGTTATAGACTTGTGAAGTTCTTGAAGGAGCTTGGTTTCCAAGTGTCTAAGGCAGATAGTAGCTTGCTTGTTAAAGCAAGTGATGATGGGTTCATTTATATGTGCATATATGTTGATGACATAATTCATACAGGTACAAATGAGAAGGGCATACAAAGTCTTAAGAAGCAAGTGGAGAAAGAGTTCAAGATAGTGACTTGGCAGACTTGTCATATTTCTTGGGCATGGAGATTTCATATACTCAACATGGAGTATATGTGACTCAAGAAAGGTATTTGAAGAACTTGCTAATCAAGTTTACAATGGAGGATTGCAGGGTAGCACCTACTCCAATGGAGGTGAATCATAAATTGCGTAGATATGGAGGAGATGAATTCAAGGACATGAAGCTATATCAAAGTCTGGTTGGTAGTCTAATCTATGCTACATTAACTAGGCCTCATTTGTCATATGCAGTTGGAGTGTTGTCTCAATTCATGCATTGTCCTAGGAAAGAAAATTGGATTTCATGACAAAGGGTGTTAAGATACATTAAGGGTACACTCAAAGAAGGTTTGTATTATGGATTCACATCAGATACAAACATCAAGATATATAGTGATACATATTGGGCAGGTAATCCTGATGATATGAGATCAACCTATGGGTATTTAGGTTATGTGGGAGATAAGTTAATCTCTTAGTGTTCTAAGAAGCAACATACAGTTGCTTTGTCATCCACAGAAGCAGAGTATAAAGGTATGGTTGAAGATGCAAAGGAAGTTATATGGTTGAAGACTCTCATGAAGAGTTTTGACATCATTCAGAGTACACCCACTATTCATGGAGATAATATGAGTTCATTGTATCTAGCTACTAACCCTGTGTTTCATGCTAGGACTAAACATATTGAGATCCAAGATCATTTCTTAAGAGAGAAGGTGATTGATAAAGAAATTGAAGTCATAGATACTTCTACAAAAGATCAGATTGCAGATATGTTAACCAAAAGCTTGGATGGACCTAAGTTACAAAGGTTTAAAGACATGTCATGTATAAGAATCACAATTGATGATTGAGGGGGAGTTGTTGGTGCAAGATAATCATCAATTGATGACTTGGAGAAAGAGTTGAAGTCAAAGAATGAAGTAAAGATCAACATATGAGGCTTGAAGTTTAGTGCATGGTCAGAAGATGAAGACTTGCATATACATGTATACTAATCTTGTAATTAGTTCATAAAAACTTTGCATCTATGATGAGTCGTGATGTAAACATCTATATATAATTTATATTGATGTACTAAGAGTAAGAGGGATGATGAATGACAAGTTTTAGAAGTCATTAGAGACTTTAGAAAGTGAGAAGAGCTTGAAGTATCAATCAGATGTAAGATTTCTCTGTATAGAAGAAAGTTGCACCTCGATCTTTTGCTCAGTGCTCCTTCTATGTTTATCTTCTTGATGAATGCTTTTGTACACGTTAATTCTATAGTTGAGTGATCTCTGTACAAGTTTTGAGAGTTTAATTATAATCAGGCTGAGAGAATTTTAAGTAGGAACATTTACATGTGTAAATGTGATCAATGTTTTGATCGGATCTCCCTTCATAATGTAAATTTTTGAGCAAGTTGTTGATATATTTAGGTAGTGATGTGTGTGAACACTCTAGGACCACCGGGGCACTTTTTTCCCTCTTTAGGAGGTTTTTTTCCCCCGGCTTGTATATACGCCTATTGCCCTAATGGGCTACTTATCTTTGTACATTCTCTAGTAATACATTCAGTCTTGTGTGTTGTGCTCCAAGCTTCTTCTTCTTCCTTGTGCTGTTCGCGTGCTTCCGCAGACGTCTAACTCCAACAATTGGTATCAGAGCAGGTCGTTGCTTCTTCTAGGGCGCCGTCGACACTCCTCCATTTGCAGTCTCAGATTCGCATGAAATTTGGTGAGCATACTCAGGGTGTTTCCTAGATCAAAACAGCTTCGCTGTGTGGTGCCGAAATCGCGATCTGAGCTCGTTTCGGCCTCCGAACGCACTATCGCAGCGCTTGTGCAGGCTATTTCGTCCTTTTGTGCCAAAGGTATATACCAGTTTCTGTTCGCCAGTTTAAGCGTCTCGAAGTCTGCTACAGGTCTAGCAGAACTCGTCTGGGCAGTTCCGTTCAACTTTTTGAGATACAGTCAATTTTCTGCATCAAGGTATTTTAGTCACCGGCCATGGCTGAAAGCAGTGATGTATTCCGTATGTTGGCTGTTGAGGATAAGTTGGATGGTACCAACTACCCATTATGGGCTTATATGATGCGACATGTACTGGTTGCAAAAGGATTGTGGAACATTGTGCAGGGTGTTGAAAGACGTCCTGTTACACCTGTAACGACAGGTACTGCAAATACAGGTGTTGGAGCTGATGAAGATGGTGTCGAAGATGATATTCCGCAGATTCCTGTTCGTGCTGCTGTTTCTGTTGCACCTACTGCAGAGCAGATTCGTTGGGATGGCAGAGATGCCTAGGCACATGCATTGATAGCTTTGTCTGTCAAACGTGCCATTATCCCTCACATTCGCTCTTGCAGAACAGCAAAGGATGCTTGGGATACACTTACCACTTTGTACCAGGCTAGGAATGAGGCTCGTGTTGCTTACCTCCGAAAACAGTTGGAGAGTGAGCACATGAATGAAGGTGATTCTATGGACAGTTTTCTTACAAAGATCAAAGACCTGAAGGAACAATTGATTTCTGCTGATGAGGTTATACCAGATAGCTCACTTGTGCAGACCGTTCTGAATGGCCTTCCTGATTCATATCAGAGTTTTGCCTCTACTCTTCGATTGATGATGAAAGGCAATCCGAATGCCTTGTCATTTGAGGAATTAGTCTCTGTTCTGTTGCAGGAAGATCAGTCCAGGCAGAACAGGTCCATTATGCGTGTTGCAGATCAAGCTTTCCTGGCTAGTCAGAAGGGCAAAGGAAAATGGAGCTCTTCTACTAGTAAGCAGAAATCTGCAAATGCTGCACAATCGAAGAACCAGGATAAAGATGAGAAGAAATCAGAAAAGCAGAAATTGTTCTGCAAGTACTGTAAAGGAAATGATCATATTATAAAGAACTGTCCAAAACTGGCTGCTAAAGAGGCAAAGAAGAAAGAGGCTGGAATGGTTGTTGCAGAGGCCTCTACACCAAAAACAGAGTCTGCAAATCTTGTGCAGGAAGAAGAATGGGCGTTTACTACTGTCTGCAGTTTTGACCCATCTTCTCATGATCAGTGCATGTCTGCAGTAGACTCAGATGTTTGGTACTTTGACAGTGGGGCGACCAAACATATTACCTCGCAGCGCAGTTTCTTCTCTTCACTCGAGCCTGCCCCTACAGGGAATACTGTCACATGCGCCAATAACTCCTCTTATCCTGTTATGGGAGTTGGTAAGATCATTTTGACTACTGCTGATGGTAGTTCTTTCACTTTGTCAGATGCTTTATTTGTGCCAGGGATCAAAAAGAACCTGTTATCAGTTTCTGCATTAGCCAAGATTGGCTTGGTTGTGAAATTTGTTGATGACAGGTGTACAGTCCATGATCTCTCAAATGGCGATGTGATTATTGCTTCTGGCATTTTATGTCGTGGGCTGTATAAGCTCATAGACTATGAAAGATCTGTGAATGATTCGGCATGTGCAGTTCATGATTCTCAGGCTATGTCAGATGCAAAGCTTTGGCATGCACGCTTTGGTCATCTGAATTTTGCTAATTTGTTACGCCTGCAGAAATCTGAAATGGTGTCTTCTTTGCCCAAACTTGAGGCACCTGGAAAACATGTTTGTGAAGGCTGTATTTTGGGCAAAATGCAGCGTTCTTCCTTTCCAAAAGATGGTTCAGTTCGGGCTATGCAGAAATTGCAGCTTGTACATAGTGATGTCTGTGGTCCTATGCAGACACCCTCTTTTGGAAATTACCTTTACTTCGTGACTTTCATTGATGATTTTTCCAGGCATGCATGGGTATACCCACTCAAAGCAAAGTCCGAAGTGTTCATGTGCTTCAAACAGTTTTTGGTTTTGGCTGAAAATCTGTCAGCATGTAAAATGGGCACCCTCCATTCTGATCGAGGGGGGGAATATATGTCTTCAGATTTTAATGCATTTCTGGCTGAACGTGGGATAAAACACCAGTGTACAGTGCCGTATACACCTCAACAGAATGGAGTTGCTGAACGAAAGAACAGGTTACTCATGGAGATGGCGAGGTGCATGGTCAAAAGTCAGGCTTTACCACATAGTTTCTGGCTTGAGGCTGTCATGTGTGCAACATATGTACTGAACAGGTGTCCCACCAAAGCGTTGCAGTCTATCACTCCATATGAGGCTTGGCATGACCGCAAGCCATCTGTTGCTCATCTGCGTGTTTTTGGTTGTTTGGCATATGCATTAGTGCCTGAACAACATCGCAGAAAATTGGATGATAAGGCAGTAAAATGTATTTTTGTTGGGTACAGTTCTGAAAGTAAAGGCTATCGTCTGTATCATCCACAGACTAAACGCATTCTGGTTAGCCGTGATGTTGTCTTTGTGGAAGATGCTATTCAACCATTGCTTTCATGTACTAAGGAGACATCTGTTAGCTCCAAAGACATGTATGATACTTTGATGCCTCTTTTTACAGGTGGACAGGCTAGTGCTGGTCCTAATGAGGCAACTTCTCAGCCTTTGCAGGTTTCATATGATGATGTAGATCATTCCATTTCTGATGCAGATTTACATGATGCACTTGTTGATGAGAGAGCTGATATTGAACAGGCAAAAACTATGCCAAAATGGCTAGTGCAGACTTTGCGTGACAACAAATTAGATGCACCTTTGTCATATCGTACTCGTTCAGGCTCTCATAGTACCTCCTTTGCATCAGATTGCTGTGCTATGGCTGCATCTAGTCTCTGTGATGAGAATGAGCCTGTTTCTTTTGATGAAGCACAAAATTCAGAAAATTGGATGGCTGCTATGCAATCTGAATATGATGCTATAATGAAGAATGGTACATGGTCTTTATGTGACTTGCCTCCTGGCAAGAAGGCCATTGGCACTAAGTGGGTATACAAGCTGAAGCGTAAACCTGATGGTCCAGTTGACAGGTATAAGGCTAGGCTTGTTGCAAAGGGTTATGCGCAGGAAAGAGGCATTGATTTTGATGAGACCTTTGCACCTACATGCCGTATGACTACTGTTCGGAGCATTTGTGCACTTGCAGCCCATCATGGTTGGAATGTACATCAGTTGGACATTAAAACAGCATTTCTGAATGGTGACTTGCATGAAGAAGTGTATGTCTTTCAGCCCCGTGGCTTTGTGCAGAAAGGGCATGAAAACCAGGTGTGCAGGTTAAAGAAGGCGTTATATGGTTTAAAGCAAGCACCACGTGCTTGGTATGAGAAGATACATGCCTATCTGATTGCACATGGTTTTGAGAACAGTCCAACTGAAAGCACCTTATATGTTAAGCGTGCTAATGATGTGCTTCTGATCATTGTTGTCTATGTAGACGACATGCTGCTCACTGGTCCTCTTGAGAAGCATATTGCTGATTTCAAGGCTGATTTGCATGCCTCATTTGAGATGTCTGATTTGGGGCATTTGCATCACTATTTGGGCATTCAATTTATGCAAGTTGATGGTGGAATGGCTTTGTGTCAAACGAAATATATTGACACATTATTGCAGCGTTTTGGCCTTGAAGACTATAAGCCTATTGCCACTCCTATGGAGACAGGTTTACGATTGAGTCTTCATGATGCTGGAGATGCATTTGATGCTGTTCTCTATCAGCAGGCTGTTGGATGCTTGATTTACTTATGCATTACTCGGCCAGATATTCAGTTTGCTGTCTCACAGATGAGCAGGTTTATGCATTGCCCAGGAGTCACGCATTGGAAAGCGGTTAAGCGCATCTTTCGCTACTTGAGTGGTACTCGGCTACTTGGGTTGTTTTATCCCAAGGGGGGATCACCACCGCCAGATTTGCATGCTTTTTCTGACTCAGATTGGGCTGGTTGCTATGACACTCGTGTGTCCACCAGTGGTTTTTGCTTCATGCTTGGTAGCTCATGTATATCTTGGTTGAGCAAGAAGCAGCCTACTGTGGCCACTTCCAGTTGTGAGGCTGAGTATAGGGCAGCTTTCACAGCGACTGTTGAGTGTGTGTGGCTCAGACGCCTTATGGCTGATTTGGGTGTTGGCCAGTCTTCTGCCACCACCATCTTCACTGACAGTCAGAGCGCATTGGCAGTTGCGAGGAACCCTGTGTTCCATGCTCGCACTAAGCACATTGAGGTGCATTATCACTATGTCAGGGAGAGGTTCTCTGCTGGGGAGATCAGCTTGGCATATGTGCCCACGCAAGAGAACATTGCAGACCTTTTCACGAAGGCTCTGCCTAGGGAGAAGTTTGAAGCTTTCCACAAAGCTTTGGGCTTACTTCCTTTTGTGGAGTGATTTCCACATAGCTCGGCACTTCCTTATACATGAGTGCCAGCTCCTTGTTCACCGCATCACTCCCAGGGGGGATTTGTTGATATATTTAGGTAGTGATGTGTGTGAACACTCTAGGACCACCGGGGCACTTTTTTCCCTCTTTAGGAGGTTTTTTTCCCCCGGCTTGTATATACGCCTATTGCCCTAATGGGCTACTTATCTTTGTACATTCTCTAGTAATACATTCAGTCTTGTGTGTTGTGCTCCAAGCTTCTTCTTCTTCCTTGTGCTGTTCGCGTGCTTCCGCAGACGTCTAACTCCAACACAAGTAAGCACTCATTCTTTAAGTTGAAAGGTAAGCTACTTGTGGCTAAAAGCATTTGAATAAATGGGGTCTAGTTTGGGAGAACCATGCATTAGAAGTTACAGTTGTCAAAATCGACTACACAAAAGAACAGTTTAAGACATAGGTACGTTGTTTGGAGCAAATCTCAAGTTCTACTAAATCTTTTGAAAAGATTTAACTTGGAGAAGGTGTGCAAGCTATAGAAGATAGGTTGTGTAAAGTCTCATTGAAAAATTTTCACATTTGATCAGTCAATGAGTGAATTAAGTGCAACATACTTTTTTGAATAATTAGTTTCTTCACAGTTAGTTCAAAGTTTGATAATTTGGCATTGGTCTTCCAAAATTGGTTGAGGTTTTGAGTTGTTCTTGATATAGAGTTGTTCTAACATCAAGGATAACTTGTTGTTTTGGAGATTAACACTCTCCATCATTGATGGTGATGACATGTAAAGGTTTGTGGACTGGATTGTGTTGGATTTGGGACTTTTTGGGTACCCATTTCTAGTTATTCTTAAGTGTGCTCGAGGATGTAATGGTGTGGGGTGTAGATGTTTGACCTAGGATTTGAGCCGTGAATGCCTGTGAGTGTTGATACAAGCTTTTGAGCTAAGGTGAAGCTATGTGAGCTTGTAAGCAAGCCTTGGGCACCCAGATCCATCTAGCATTGGGGACAACCTTCATTGATTGCATGGGGACCCAAATAGAAATGGTACGTCTAGATTGATGCCTAGGATATTCCTTCATTGTAGTCCTTGACAGATTAGCTCATTTGGTTCATCTTTGGGATCCTATCTCTAGAGCATAGGGTTGTGCACCCTTGCATATCCAGATGTGCTTCGTTCTATGAGCTACTTTATGTTGCACTAGTCGTTGATCATGCTTCTTGATTATCGGCTTCCTTTGTGTCCTGTGTTGCCGTGCTTGTTTTCCTAGGATCCTCTTTTGAAAAGAAGGGAGTTCCTCATTGACTTTTTCACCTCCTTCAAGAGTGAAAATCTTCTGCACCATAGAACCTTGGACAAGAATAACATCATTATCATCATGTGTCTTCCTGGAAGGACCAGGAGTGGGTATCATTCCTAGTTCCATGAAAGCTAGGTTTTCTAATTCAATTGTGATGCGATTTTGATTTACCCATGCTTGAAGAAGTCCACTTCATAGGTTTAAGCTGACTTCATGATCATAGATCCAGTCTTGAACGAAGAACAGAGGTTCAGTGAGATCCTCGTCTTCACACACTAGCACTTTGACTATCATTAGAACATCTTGAATGTAGAGGGGAAGTTTCAACTCATGCATGCAAGGGGTTTCCACACCTCCCAATCCTATGAGATATGCTTCTACAGGATTGACTTTTAGTTGCAATTCTTGATAGTAGGAAAGTTGAACTGCACTAGTGGCTGCTCCTGAGTCAATCAAAGCTCTTATGTTCCTTGCACTCTCTCCTTGTCCTAATTCTAGGATGAAAAAAGGTCTTTGATCAACTATTCTATGGGAATGTACACCAGATGTTTCACACATGGCCATGTGATATCTAGGAACTTCCTGAGTGGCTGACTTAGGTTGATCTCTATCTTGTCTTCTCAATTTCATTCGTTGGATGCGTTCCAAAGCTTCTGATTGCGCTTCTTCTCGAATTCATTTTTTTTCTTGACATTTCTTCACAGTGTTGAGTCGATTTAGGATCTCCTCTGTTACGGGTTCTTGGTATAATTTGACTCTACACCCACTGATGTAACTAGGTAGGATGTCGCCTACTAGAATGGCTAATTGGACCACTCCACTTGTTGATATTCTATTAATAACCATGGGTCCATAGCCTCGCTTCTCTAGCTTTCTTGCATGTTGCTTCAAGGTGTACACCAAGACTAAATCTCCTACTTTTAGGCCTTTATCCTTCACATGGGCATCAAAGTATGCCTTTTGCCTTTTCTTGGCTACATATATTCGTGTAGCTATTCTTAGTCTCGTTTCCCCTAACCGTTCAACATAAAAGATCCTTGAAGACAGTGTGGGTATCAAGAAGTCTAATGGTAGCACCACATTTTGGCCAAATACCATATGATATGGTGTGGCTTGGAGTACCATTTTATAGGCAACTCAATATGCCCAAACAACATGGTGTACCTGTTTGTCCCAGTCAGAGTGTTTATTATTCACCAATTTCGTTAACACATTACAAAGTATTTTATTTGTGCTTTTGGCCTGACCATTGGCTTGTGGATGATATGCAGCCGATATCTTGTGGATAACCATGAATTCTTGTAGCAAGTGTTCAATGAACTCATTCAAGAAGTGGGTGCCACGATCACTCACCGATTCTATGGGCAAACCATATCTCATGAAGATGTTCTCAAATAAGAACTTTTCTATCATTTGAGCATCATTCTTCATTGTGGACTTTACTTCTACCCTCTTGGCTAAATAGTCTGTGGCAACAATAATGTACTCAGCATGTGAACCGTTAGTTGGGGGATTAATAGGACCTACAAAGTCGATTCCCCACTTAGAGAATGCTCATCCTCCCATCATGGGTTTCAATAGCATCTCATCTTTTCGTATCAAATATTGAGTTTGCTGACAAATGTCACACCTCTTTACATAGGTATGTGCATCCATGTGAAGTGTTGGCCACCAAAGACCTGCGAATAGAATTGCCTTAATCACATGGTCTGGTCCAAAGTGTCCTCTTGCCACACCTTGGTGAGTTGTCTCCAAGATCTTCAGATACTCGCTCTCATGGACACACAATCTAAGATATCCATCTTTTCCTCCTCTGTATAGATTATCTCCAATGAGAGCATAGTCTAGTGCTTCTTGTTCTAAGATCCTTTGTCTAGCCAGGGTCATTTCTTGAGGGAATGTTTTACTCCTCACAAAGGCTACTAATGGTTCACTCCAATCTGGTATTAGAGACACTTGGTATAGCGTAGTATGCTCCATAGGTGGTCTAGGCATTCCTTGCACAACTTGTGGACATTTGCTTCCATAGTTGGCCAATACACACCTAATCTTCATAGGTTCTATAGGGTTCTATGTATCGAATGGTGTTGCCTTAGTGCACCTACGTGTGCTAGTTGTAATCATTTTGCATGCTCGTCCTAGTCTACATAGCAAGCCAATATGCCTTGGTTGGCATGCTTATACATGTTGCCTACCGTTATGTGGTATTTTTGAGATCTGACAACTCCCTTGTCTTTAGTTCTTACTATAGGATGTTTAGGTCCAAAGGCACTATAGCTTTAGCCCAGTCAGGCACTACTTCTAGATTGAACAAGTAAGCATCAAGGAGTTCTTCTGATACTCCCTGTGGGGACTCCCCTAAAGTTAGTCTAGAAAGGTGATCTGCCCTAAGGTGAGTCCTACCTTTCCTAACCACAACCTCAAAATGATATTCCATTAGTAAGAGGAACCATCTTACTAATCTTCTTCTATTGCAATGTTTGTTCACTAGATAGAGTAATCATTGATGGTTTGTGAAAAATTTAAACTTATTTGCAAGCAAATAATGTCTAAATTTCTTGACCGCATATACCATGCCTAAACCTTCTCTTTCAGGAGTAGTATATTTCATTCAGTTGCATTCAATTGTCTACTGTCATAAGAAATAGCAAAATCCATTTTATTTTCACCAGTTGGTTGTGCAAGTACACACCCAATTGCATAATTGGATGCATCCATATGAACATGGAATGGCTTGTTCCAATCTGTTGTAGTCAAGTTTGGTGTTGAACATATGATGGAGAGTGTTAATCTCCAAAAGAACAAGCTACTCTTGAAGTTAGAGCACCTCTATATCAAGAGTAACTCAAAACCTTCACCAAGTTGGAGGATTAATGATCAACTATAAAGATTTTGGATAAACTATGAAGAAGATGATTCTACAGAAAGTCTGCTGCAAATAACTCTCTCATTGACTTATCAAATGTGTAGAGTTTTTTATAAAAATTTGCACAAGGTGTCGTCTATAGTTTGCGCACCTTCTCCAAGTTAATTTCAAAAGACTCAGTAGATCTTGAGAAATGAACTTAACAAGTCACCTATGTCTAAAACTGTTCTTCTGAGAAGTCGATTTAGACACCTATAACTTCTAACACTTGGTTCTCTCAATCTAGAGCCCATTTATGCAAATGCTTTCAGCCATAGGTAGCTTACCTTCCAACTTAAAGAATGAGTGCTTGCATGCTCAAAACTTTACACTGTGGAAGGAGAACTGACCAAAGCATTAGCATCAAATTTTGCACCTCCTGTAACTTCTCTTCTTTCCATTTACACATGTAAATGTTCCTACACTCAATTCTCTCAGCCTGATCACAATTAGAAGCTAAAAATTTGTACAGAGGTCAATCAACTATAGACTTAGAATTGTACAAAAGCATTTCACAAAAGATTCAACACAGAAGGAGAATACGCAGAAAGATCGGGCGCAACATTTCTTCATTTCTGAAAAATTTACATCTGAGTGATGAGAGAGATCCTACTCACTTCTAAAGTGTCTAATGACATCTAATTCTCCTCAAATCTTGTTCTTACACAATCTCTCATATTTTCCATGACATTTTCTTTGTATATATATATGTAAATATTTACAACCTCATAACTAATCAAAAGCATAAGTGAGCTAACTTCAAAATAATGTACATATGTGTACACATCTTCATCTTCTGGATATGCACTTCCTTCATGCTTTATAAGTTGATCTTTTCTTCAGTCCTTGACTTCCAAACCTTCATCAAAACTTCAATTGTTGATTGCCCTGCACCAACAGCTCCCGCTCAATCATCAATTGAGGTTTTCTCTATCTTCTTTATACCTGCCATGTGTTTGAATCTCTGTAGCTGTGGTCCATCCAAGCTCTTGGTTAACATATCAACTATCTGATCTTTTGTTGAAGTATGTATGACTTCAATCTCTTTATCCATCACCTTCTCTCTTAGGAAACTATACTGAATCTCAATATGTTTAGTCCTTGCATGAAAAACAAGATTAGGAGCTAGATACAATGAACTCATGTTATCTCCATGAATAGTTGGTATACTCTTAGTGATGTCAAAACTCTTCATGAGAGTTTTTAGCCATATGACTTCCTTTGCAGCTCCCACCATACCTTTGTACTCAGCCTCTGTAGATGATAAAGCAATTGCATGTTGCTTCTTTGAACACCAAGAAATTAACTTATCTCCCACATAACACAAGTATCCATATGTTGATATCCTATCATCAGGATTACCTGCCCAATCTGTATCACTATAGATCTTGATGTTTGTATCTGATGTAAAACCATAATGCAAACCTTCTTTGAGTGTACCCTTAATGTACCTCAACACTCTTTGTCCTGCAATCCAATGTTCTTTCCTAGGGCAATGCATGAATTTAGATAATACTCC
Organism: Ceratopteris richardii; assembly: GCA_020310875.1. Lineage (NCBI taxonomy): Eukaryota > Viridiplantae > Streptophyta > Polypodiopsida > Polypodiales > Pteridaceae > Ceratopteris > Ceratopteris richardii. The sequence goes on along the minus strand of CM035410.1, from coordinate 56,745,300 downwards.
AACTGCATATGACAAGTCAGGCCTAGTTAAAGTAGCATAGATCAGACTACCAACCAAACTTTGATATAGCTTCATGTCCTTGAACTCTTCTCCACCATATCTGCTCAATTTATGATTCACCTCCATTGGAGTAGGTGCTACCCTCCAATCATTCATTTTAAACTTGATCAATAAGTTTTTCAAATACCTTTCTTGAGTTACATACACTCCATGTTGAGTGTATGATATCTCCATTCCCAAGAAATATGACAAGTCTCCCAAGTTACTGATTTTGAACTCTTTCTCCATTTGCTTCTTTAGACTTTGAATGCCTTTCTCATCTGTACCTGTAAGAATTATATCATCAACATATATGCACTTGTAAATGAACCCATATTCACTTGCTTTAACAAGCAAGCTACTATTTGCTTTAGATACTTGGAATCCAAGTTCTTTTAAGAACTTCACAAGTCTATAGTTCCATGCCCTTGGGGCCTGCTTCAAGCCATACAAAGCTCTCTTGAGCTTGCACACATGATCTGGATACCTTTCATCTTTGAATCCTTGTGGTTGCTCCATGAAAACATCATCTGAAATATAACCATTTAAAAAAGCATTCTTCACATCTAGTTGACATAACTTCCAACCTTTACATGCAGCAATGGCTATGAGTGTCCTGATGGTTGTCATCTTTGCCACAGAACTATAGGTTTCATCATAATCTATACCATAAGTTTGAGCAAAACCTTTCACAACAAATCTAGCTTTATAACTAGACACACTTCCATCTGCAAATCTCTTTGTCTTGTAGACCCATTTGCATCCAATGATCTTCTGACTATTTGGTTTAGGAACCAAATACCATGTCTGATTCTCCATCAATGCATCATACTCTTCCTGCATAGCTTTCTCCCAATTTTCCTTACCTTTTGCCTCTTCATATGTAGAAGGATCTTCATATGCCTTTATCATATATGCATAACATTTGGTAGCCAAAAAAGAAGTGTCATAGCTATACCTTGTAGGTTGCCATTTGTGTCTTGATGACCTTCTGGGTTCTCCACTCCTTGAGGTTTCTGGTTTATCACATTCTGGATCAAATCTTGGCACTTCTTCAACTTCAACCTGTACTTCATGTTCTCCTCTTCATCAAATATCTGAACCTTTGATTTACCTTTCTTTTGATTCACAAGTTCTTCATCACCTGCATAAATATTGATTGTACCTGCATACCAAGTACCTTGCTCATCAAATGTAACATCCTTTGACACTAGGAATTGTTTTGTGGATGGACTCCACAACCTATATCCCATCTGCTTATCATAATATCCAATGAACACATATTTTTTTAGCTTTAGGTTCCAATTTGTGCCTCAATTATGATGGCACATATGCATATGCCAAACATCCAAATACTTTGCAATGATCTAGAGTAGGTCTCTTACCCCACCATGCCTCATATGGTGTCATACTCTGCAAAGCTTTACATGGTAATCTATTGACCAAATAAGTAGTTGTATTCACAGCCTCAGCCCACAAATAATTTGGTCAATTTTTCTCCTTCATCATGGATCTTGCAAACTCAACAAGAGTTCTATTTCTCCTTTCTGCTACACCATTCTATTGAGGAGAATACCTGCAATTAATTTCTCTTTTTATACCTGCATTCCACAAGTAATCATTGAAATCATTAGAGAAATACTCTCCCCCTCCATCTGACCTTAGTCTTTTCAACTTATGACCTATAATTCTCTCTGCATACACATGATAATGTTTGAATGTATTGAATAATACCTCTGACTTATCTTTGATCACATAGATAGTGATCCTACTGGTAGCATCATCAACATAAATCACATAATACCTTGAACCATTGATACTAAAATCCTTTGATGGTCCCCACACATCTGTGTGTACCAACTCAAGCTTCTCTGAATACATAAAACCATGCTTGGAATAAGATTGCTTAAGAGCCTTACCTAATTGACATGCCTCACACCTGTATGTCATATGTTGACCTGCAACATTAGGTAATCCAAGCACTGAACCATTATTAACCATATCTTTGATACCTCTTTCATTGAAATGTCCAAGCCTTTTGTCCCAAAGATCTAACTCAAAGATCTTATGTCCTCCATAGGTGAACAAAGCATGACCAACATTACCTTGAATTTTCTATGTGAACAATCTTCCTTCCTTCTTTCCTGAAACAATTTGTTTATACCCATTGCTAGGGTCTTCCACAAATACTCCTTCATTAGTGAACCTAACTTCATAACCTTTTTCAACAATTTGGCCTACACTTATCAGATTCTTAGGAATTGTAGGAACATACAAAACCTTACTCAAGAGAGTACTTCCATCCTTGGCCTTCACTGATCCAATTGACTTCACATTGTGCTTTGTATTGTCACCTGTTTGAACTACATGATTAGTTACCTTAGTCTCCAAATCAGTCATCAAAGCTATGTTGCCACTCAGGTGATTGCTACACCCCTGAGTCAATGTAGAATACTCTTTGGTCTTCACTTTGCCTTTCACAAGTTGCATTCATTATCAATGCTGAATCCTCCTTCTGATCTGAAGCATAATTGTAGTAGGTATTGTTGTATTGTTGACTTTGGAATCCTCTACCTGCATTTCTTCCAAAGTAACCTCTACTACCTCTACCTCTGAAATTACCTCTTTGATTTCTGCCACCTCTTCCTCTTAAATTAAAATTCTGATTATATCCACCATTACTCTGAGCATTATGCCAACAATCATTAGCTAAGTGATTTGTCTTACCACAAATCTAGCAAGCTTTGACTCCATCTTTATTGCTTTTGCCTCTTCCTCTTCCTTTGCCACCTCCTCTTCCTCTTAGGAAGTTAGCTTGGCTAGTTGTACCTTCATCTTCATTTGTTTGTTGCTTTCCTTTGATATTCTTCTTATCCTTTGAATACATTGCATGACCTGTACTTTTATCACCTTCACCTTTGACATCCTGCTCAAAGGTTAGCATGTGTCCTAGCAACTGATTTAGGTCAGGAGTAAAATGACCTTGTGATAATTCAATAGAAAAAATGAATGGTTTCCATTTGTCATCACCTCTCAAACCTGTGAGGATTTGCCTTACCAATTTATCCTCCTCAATATCTTCATCAACTGCTCGTAATGCATCTGCAATGTCCTTCATCCTTGTTACATAGTCTGAGATGGATTGAGAGGCCTTCTTCTTGAATGTGGTAAACTCTGCCCACAAGGATGCCTTCCTTGACTTTGTGGTGTTTTGGAAATGCTCCTCCAAAGCATTCCATATATCACTTGCACTTTCAAGAACTCTAATATGAGGTAGTAAGTAGTCATTAACTGCCATGTAGATAATGCTCCTAGCTTGAGCATCTTTCTTCATCCAAGTCTTCAAATCTGATAATTCCTCCCTAGTTGGAACACTGGGATCTCTGAACTGAGGCTTTTCTTCTTCACCTGTAATATAACCTATCAAGTCTTTGCTCATAAGATGAGCTTCCATCCTCATTGACCATGCTGGATAGTTCTCTCTATCCAACTTCTCTATCTGAAGAGAATCTCCCATCCTTTCTTCACCTGTGTATTGAATTCTTCAAAATTTATGAGTAATAGATGTACCTTTACTTTGAATGAATTTCCTTTTGACTTCTTTGATGTTGTATTGCCTCCTTCTCAAGCTTTGCTCTCAAGCTTTCACCTTTTGAATCTTCAGATGCTGAATTCTTTATGACTCCAACAGTTGGGGTCCTCCTTTCTTCAATTTAGATACTTCCTGCTCTGATACCACTGATGGAGAGTGTTAATCTCCAAAAGAACAAGCTACTCTTGAAGTTAGAGCACCTCTATATCAAGAGTAACTCAAAACCTTCACCAATTTGGAGGATTAATGATCAATTATAAAGATTTTGGATAAACTGTGAAGAAGATGATTCTACAGAAAGTCTGCTGCAAATAACTCTCTCATTGACTTGTCAAATGTGTAAAGTTTTTTATAAAACTTTGCACAAGGTTTTGTCTATAGTTTGCGCACCTTCTCCAAGTTAAATCATTTCAAAAGACTCAGTAGATATTGAGAAATGAACTTAACAAGTCACCTATGTCTAAAACTGTTCTTCTGAGAAATCGATTTAGACACCTATAACTTCTAACACTTGGTTCTCTCAATCTAGAGCCCGTTTATGCAAATGCTTTTAGCCATAGGTAGCTTACCTTCCAACTTAAAGAATGAGTGGTCGCTTGCTCAAAACTTTACACTGTGGAAGGAGAACTGACCAAAACATTAGCATCGAATTTTGTGCCTCCTGTAACTTCTCTTCTTTCCATTTACACATGTAAATGTTCCTACACTCAATTCTCTCAGCCTGATCACAATTAGAAGCTGAAAATTTGTACAAATGTCAATCAACTATAGACTTAGACTTGTACAAAAGAATCTCACAAAAGATTCAACACAGAAGGAGAATACTCAGAAATATCTAGCACAACATTTCTTCATTTCTGAAAAATTTACATCTGAGTGATGAGAGAGATCCTACTCACTTCTAAAGTGTCTAATGACATCTAATTCTCCTCAAATCTTGTTCTTACACAATCTCTTATATTTTCCGTGACATTTTCTTTGTATATATATAGGTAAATATTTACAAGCTCATAACTAATCAAAAGCATAAGTGAGCTAACTTCAAAATAATGTACATATGTGTACACATCTTCATCTTCTGGATATGCACTTCCTTCATGCTTTATAACTTGATCTTTTCTTCAGTCCTTGACTTCCAAACCTTCATCAAAACTTCAATTGTTGATTGCCCTGCACCAACAACATAATCGTCACTTAAGCTCATTAAAGGAGTTTTCACATTCTTTTGTCCACTCAAAGTTGGTTAGTTTTTCCTCAAGAAATCTTTAAACACATGGCACATTAGCCTGTGAATGGTGGTTGGTGCATTGGTAAGCCCAAATTGCATTACTCGAAAGGAAAATATGCCCCACTCTATGGCAAAAGCCATTTTATGCTAATCTTCCGGAGGGATGGCCACTTGATTGTAGCTAGAGAATCCATCAAGGAAGTTGTATACTTCCTTGCCTGCTACTCTTTCTAATAGATGCTCAGTGATGGGAAGCAGATAACTATCTCTGATAGTGGCTGTGTTAACTTTTTTCAAGTTAATGCAAACTCGTAAATTTTTGGGCACCACTACAATGGGGGATACCCATTCAGTATGCTCAATCTCATATATAAATCCTGCTTCTACCAATTTATCTACCTCTTTCTTGATCTTGGTAGCATAATTGTCGTTATATATGTATGGCTTCTGCTTAGAGCATTTGGCATCTGAGGTCATGGGAATCATATGTGAGCATGTGTCAGGATCTACACCTTTCAAGTCCTTATAACTCCATGCAAAAACATCTCTGTATTCTCGTAGCAAGGCTACCAACTCTTGCGGTCTTCAATCAGGTCATGTTCTATGTATGTACATCTTTCTTCACCTTCCTCTATGGTCACAATGATTTTCGTAGTTTTCTCTTTGTTATCATAGGCATCTCCTGCCTATGCCTCACGTTTAGGCATCGTTATCATGACTCTCCTATCTTCTACTTCGTACTTCTTGAAATTTTCTAGGACCTCAAACAAAGATTCTTCCTCCTCTGGTGCAACTTTTCTCTTCTTTCTTTTCTTGTCTTCACTCTTGGCAGTTATCTGGGTGGTTATACTCACATCATTCGTAAACTGTTCGTGTCTTTGAGGGTGAGCTTCTACTGCATGTGGGTATTCCTCTTCTGATGCACAAAAGGGATCCATATGGATAGATTCTAAATCTTAATCACTTACTTGATCGATCTTATCCATACTAGCCTCACACTCCTTGAGGATCGAATCACACATAATTGGTTCTATAGCAGAAATTGAAATGTCATATTGTCCATCATTCTTCATTGATGGCTACATCCATTGTTGCTAGGATTTCTGCCCAACCATGAGGTTCAAATTCCTCATCTAGGAAAACTACGGGTGCATAGGCTAGGTCTCGTATTGATCTATGAGTTTCCTTTGCACCTACCTCTCTAGCCTTTTCTCTTTTCTCTTCTTCTTTGACCACTTTACACATCCACAAGGAATGTCTTCATGCAACCATGAGGATCCTGATCCTATGGAATGCACCAACTCCATGTCATCCATGGTTCTATGGATGGGATTCCATTTGTTGATGACATGGCAAGGACCCGAACCTTGTCACGCCTATGGAATTCGCCGTGCCATTGAAGTTGGCTAAGCTAGAGTGATATTAGAACACCTCTATAATCAGCAGTAGCTTAGCAAAGTTACTGTCACTCAAACATATAAGACTGTGTTTTGAATTTACTAAAAATTCCACTGGAACTTCACCAAACTGTCACCCGATTGTCACCGTAATTATACCCGAATCTTACCGGAATCAACCGCAATTCTATTTGTAATTACTTCAAGTGAATATACATGAAGTAAAGAAGTGATGCGTGAACCTCCTTCACTGAATGAACTCTTTCTGAAGTTTAAGGAAAACCTTCACCAGTTGTGAGTGCCTCTTTCCGGTCAGACTTTGTATTGTGTGTACATATCCATTTCACCGAAATCTTTGATGAACTGATAGTAGAGAAGTCTAGCTACAAGATAAGCTATCTCTCATACACAAATTTACATTATTCTACGAGATCTACTTCGTTGTTCTACCGGAAAACACGTTTACTGAAAGAACTGTAACTGACCGAAAAATACGTTTACTGAGAAAACTGTAACTATACCGTAACATAAAAATACTCAGATTTCTTCACATACGAAGAATGCGTGCAAACTTCCACATGAACATGTGTTTTCTATTAGAGAAGATGTGTACAAAACTAGCTTGGCCTCTTCTTGCTCAAGCTATAGAAACTCTCCTATACTGAGTAGTTTCTTCTTACCATCTCTCTCAGATGAATACCTGACATTTCAGGTTTCTGTTATTCATCTTTACATACGCAATCTCTGGCGTCTTCTAGACCTATTCTTGATTTCTATATGCACTCTATTCATACGACGCGCTCTACTTACCCACACTTATGCTCTCCCACTTTTTTCTTCTTCCTATCTCATATATATACAGTTTTTGATCCGTTGTAACAAACTCTAATTCTGGAAGTTTCTACGCTGTACATTACAGTCGTGAATTTGTCCCTTCACTAAGGCTTTGATTTTCTGAATACTTTGATTCTGCTTCTCTTTATCTTTCTTTATCTTTATGTCTGTCTGTATGTCAAATTCGTGAGTGATTCTTCAATAGCTCCCCCTCAATCACTATTAAGCATCTTCCTGTCTTTCATATATTTTTCTTTCTTTTATACCTGCCATTTCTTTGAATCTGCTTGTCTTTGTTCCATCCAAACTCTTTGTCAAAATATCTGCAACTTGATCTTTTGTCGGAGTGTATACAATTTCTAGCTCCTTCTCCATCACCTTTTCCCTCAGGAAATGATACTGAATCTCTATGTGCTTTGTTCTTGCATGAAATACTGGATTTGCTGCAAGATACAACGAGCTCATATTATCTTCATGTATGATAGGTATACCTTGATCAATACCCATGCTTTTGAACAAGGTCTGCATCCATATCACTTCTTTGGCTGCTTCTACAAGTCCTTTATATTCGGCTTCTGTTGACGATAAAGCCACTGTGTGTTGTTTCTTCGAACACCAGCTCACTAGCTTATCTCCTAGGTATATCATATACCCATGTGTTGATCTTGTCATCTTGACTTCCTGCCCAGTCTGAGTCACTGAATGCTCTCAACTTTATATCTGAC
>CM035410.1:56727485-56732485 GCA_020310875.1 Ceratopteris richardii | reverse complement strand
TAGTAAAGTTCTTTAATCAAATGTACATTAGTTCTTTGAGATACTTCAATATACTTGAAGTAGTTACGAGTTAGGACTTGTATATATATATATAAGTACATGTTTGTAAAAGAGAGATATAGAGACATAGAGAAGAGAGTAGAGATGAGTTAGTTGATGTACATTGTTCAAATCATCCATCAGATGTATGAAGAAAATAGATAAGTGAAAAGTTCAGAAATGGCGCGTCGATCTTCTCTCCCATTCTCCTTCTGTGTTTCATCTTTTGAGAAATCCTTTTGCACGTATCTAAGTAAATAGCTAATCTATCTATGACTAGAATTTGGGAGGTTTATTGTGATCAGGTTGAGAGAATTTAGTTTAGGAACATTCATATGTGAAGATGTTCTGAGAGTCGTCAAAACTGGCGCAGATTTCATGTTCAGAGAAATGATCATTGCTCAGTCCACAGTGTAAAGTTTTACACAAGTGAGGGCTCAAAATCTAAGTTGGAAGGTAAGCCATCTATGGCTAAGAGATCTTGATCAAACGGGATTTACTTTGGGAGAACCAGTGTTAAGAAGTTGCAGGTGTCAAAGTCGCAATTGCAAAGAAGCTGTTTCAGACATAGGTAAAGTGTTTCACACATTTCTCACAGTGTACTCAATCATTTTGAGAAATTTAACTTGGAATAGCTGCGCAACATTAAGGCGAAGCATTGTGCAAAGTTTTATTAAAAACTTTACAGGATTGATTAGTCAATGAGTGATTAATCTGCAGCAGACTTTCCAGGAAGTTTCAGTTTTCAACAGTTAGCCAAAATTCGATAATTTGGTGATTGTTTTCTAAATTAAGTGGATTCAGAAGTTGTTCTTGATATAGAGGAGTTCTAAATTCAAGTACAACTTGTTCTTTTGGAGATTAATACTCTCCATCAGTGGTATCAGAGCAGGATGTGTCAAATTTGAAGTGAAGAAGACTTCGACTACTGCAGAAACACAAATCTTTACATCTTGAAGGTGCAAAAGGATAAAGGTTGAAGAAGACTTGAAGGTAGACACATTGAAGCTATCAAAAGGATCAGAAGGAGTAAGATTCAAAGTCAAGGTACATTTATTTCTCATAAAGGTTAAAGAATTGGCAATACAGGTAAAGAAACAATGGGAGATAGTCTCCAAATTGAGAAGCTGGATAGAGAGAACTATCCTGCATGGTCAATGAGGATGGAAGCTTATCTTATGAGCAAAGATCCGATGGGATACATCACAGGAGATGAAGAAAAGCCAGAATTTAGAGACTCTAGTGTTCCAACTAGAGAGGAGCTTGCAGACTTGAAGAATTGGATGAAGAAGGATGCTCAAGCAAGGAGCATAATTTACATGGCAGTCAATGCTATTTGCTTCCTCACATTAGAGGACTTGAAAGTGCAAGTGACATTTGGAATGCTTTGGAAGAGCATTTCCAAAACACAACCAAATCAAGGAAGGCTTCACTATGGGCAGAATTTACTACTTTCAAGAAGAAGGCCTCACAATCAATCTCTGATTATGTGACAAAGATGAAGGACATTGCAGATTCTTTAGGTGCAGTGGATGAAGATATTGAAGAAGAAAAATTGGTAAGACAAATTCTCACAGGGCCAAGAGGAGATGAGAAGTGGAAGCCTTTTATTCTGTCTACAGAACTTTCATTAGATCATTTCACTCCTGATTTGAATCAATTGTTAGGTCATATGCTAAATTTTGAGAATGATGTCAAAGGAGATGTTGATAAGAGTGCAGGTCATGCAATGTACTCCAAAGACAAGAAGAAAGCTAACAAAGGAAAGCAACAATCAGGTGAAGAAGAAGGTACTTCAAATCAAGCAAATTTCATAAGAGGAAAAGGAAATGGCAGAAGTAGAGGAAGAGGCAGAAACAACAAAGATAATGCAAGAGCTTGTTGGATATGTGGTAAGACCAATCATCTATCTCATGATTGTTGGCACAATAATAAGAACAATGGTAATTATTAGAACTTTAACCAAAGAGCAAGAGGTGGTAGATTTCAGAGAGGAAACTTCAGAGGTAGAGGTGGTAGGAATTCTTTTGGAAGAGGTGGAGGAAGAAGCTTCCAAAATCAATCCTATAATAACACCTACTACAACTATGCATCAGATCAGAAGGAGGATTCGACTCTCATTATGAATGCAACATATGAAACCTCACATGAGGACATGAGAGTGTTCTACATTGATTCAGGATGTAGTAATCATTTAAGTGGAAATATTGCTTTGATGACTGATTTAGATCATAATGCAATTAACCATACAGTTCAGACAGGTGATAATACAAAGCATAAGGTAAAGTCAATTGGTTCAGTCAAAGCTAAAGATGGGAGCACTCTTTTGAGTAAGGTTCTTTATGTTCCCACAATTCCAAAGAATTTGATCAGTGTAGGTCAAATTGTGGAAAAAGGATATGAGGTAAGATTCACCAATGATGGAGTATATGTTGAAGACCCTAGTCAAGGGTATAAACAGGTTGTTACAGGAAAGAAAGAAGGAAGGCTCTTCACATTGAAGGTACAAGGAAATGTTGGACATGCTATGTTCACATATGGAGAGCAGAAGGTATCTGAATTGGATCTTTGGCATAAAAGACTTGGACACTTCAATGAAAGAGGTATCAAAGACATGATTAATAATGATTCAGTGCTTGGGTTGCCTAACATTGCAGGTCAACACATGACATACAGATGTGAGGCATGTCAATTAGGTAAGGCTCATAAGCAATCCTATTCCAAGCATGGGTTTATGTATTCAGAAAGACTTGAATTGGTGCATACAGATGTGTGGGGTCCTTCAAAGGACTTTAGTATAAATGGTTCAAGATATTATGTCATATATGTTGATGATGCTACCAGATGGATCACAATTTATGTGATTAAAGAAAAGTCAAAAGTGTTTAATACATTTAAACACTATCATGCATATGCAGAAAGGATTACAGGTCAAAAATTGAAGAGACTAAGGTCAGATGGAGGGGGAGAGTATTTTTCAAATGAATTCAATGATTACTTGTGGAATGCAGGTATAAAGAGAGAAGTTACTTGCAGGTACTCTCCTCAACAAAATGGGGTAGCAGAAAGAAGAAATAGGACTCTTGTTGAGTTTGCTAGGTCCATGATGAAAGAGAAGAATTGCCCAAATTATTTGTGGGCAGAGGCTGTAAATACAGCTACTTATTTGGTCAATAGATTGCCTTGTAAAGCTTTGCAAGGTATGACACCATATGAAGCTTGGTGGGGTAAGAGACCTACCTTGGATCATTGCAGAATATTTGGATGCTTGGCATATGCATATGTGCCATCTCAATTGAGGCATAAGATGGAGCCTAAGGTAGAAAAATATGTATTCATTGGTTATGATGATAAGCAAATGGGATACAGGTTGTGGAGTCCATCCACAAAGCAATTCCTTGTATCCAAGGATGTTACATTTGATGAGCAAGGTACTTGGTATGCAGGTAAAAATAATGTACATACAGATGTTGAAGAAGTAGTGGATCAAAGGAAAGGTAAAGCAAAGATTCAATTACTTGATGAAAATGAGAATAATGAAGTACAGGTTGAAGTTGAAGAGAGGCCAAGGTTTGATCCAGAATGTGATGAACCAGAGACTTCAAAAAGTGCAGAAGTTAGGAGGTCATCTAGGCACAAATGGCAACCTACAAGGTATAGCTATGACACCTCATTCTTGACTACTAAAGATTATGCTTATTTGGTAAAAGCAGATGAAGATCCATCTACATATGATGAAGCCAAAGGCAAGAGAAATTGGGAAGAAGCCATGCAAGAGGAGTATGATGCATTGATAGAGAATCAGACTTGGGATCTGGTTCCTAAACCTAATAGCCAGAAAATCATTGGATGTAAGTGGGTGTACAAAACAAAAAGATTTGCAGATGGAAGTGTGTCTAGGTACAAAGCTAGACTTGTTGTGAAAGGGTATGCACAGACATATGGAGTGGACTATGATGAGACCTATAGTCTTGTGGCAAAAATGACAACCATCAAAACTCTCATAGCAATTGCTGCTTGCAAAGGTTGGAAGTTATCTCAATTAGATGTTAAAAATGCTTTTTTGAATGGTTACATTTCAGATGAAGTTTACATGGAGCAACCAGATGGATTCAAAGATCAAGTGAATCCAAATTATGTGTGTAAGCTCAAGAGAGCTTTGTATGGATTAAAGCAGGCCCCAAGGGCATGGAATTATAGGCTTGTAAAGTTCTTGAATGATCTTGGATTTCAAGCATCAAAGGCAGATAGTAGCTTGCTAGTCAAAGCAAGTGAAGATGGATTCATTTATGTTTGTATTTATGTTGATGACATAATACTTACAGGAAAAGATGATAAAGGAATACAAATGATCAAGAAGCAGATGGAGAAAGAGTTCAAAATCAGTGATTTGGGGAACTTGTCATTCTTCTTGGGAATGGAGATTTTATATACTCAACATGGAATATATGTGACCCAAGAAAGGTATCTTAAAAATTTGCTAACCAAATTTAAAATGGAAGATTGCAGGGTTGCACCTACACCATTGGAGGTGAACCATAAATTGTCTAGATTTGGAGGAGAAGAATTCAGAGACATGAAGCTCTATCAAAGTTTGGTTGGTAGCTTGATTTATGCTACATTAACAAGGCCTGATTTGTCATATGCAGTTGGTGTGCTTTCACAATTCATGCATTGTCCTAGAAAGGAACATTGGATTGCAGGACAAAGAGTACTTAGGTACATCAAGGGTACACTCAGAGAAGGGCTGTACTATGGATTTACTTCTGATACAAGAGTGAAGATATATAGTGATGCAGATTGGGCAGGTAATGTGGATGATAGAAGATCAACACATGGATATTTGTGCTATGTAGGAGACAAATTGATTTCATGGTGTTCTAAGAAGCAACATACAGTTGCTTTGTCATCTACAGAAGCAGAATATAAAGGTATGGTGGAAGCTGCAAAAGAGGTAATAT
>CM035410.1:56714985-56717485 GCA_020310875.1 Ceratopteris richardii | reverse complement strand
TCACTTATCTTAAACTCCTTCTCTATTTGTTTCTTAAGCTCATTGATTCCTTGAGCATCTGTACCTGTGACAATAATATCATCAACATAAATACACATATATATGTATCCATTTTCACTTGCCTTCACTAGCAAGCTGCTATCTGCCTTTGATGCTTGAAATCCACATTCATTCAAGAACTTAACAAGCCTGTAATTCCATGCTCTTGGGGCCTGCTCCAACCCATACAAAGATCTCTTGAGCTTACACACATAATCTGATCCAATTGAATCCATGAAGCCTTCTGGTTGCTCCATGTACACTTCATCTATAATATATCCATTCAGAAATGCATTCTTCACATCTAATTGTGATAACTTCCATCCTTTACAAGCAGCAATAGCAATCAATGATCTAATTGTAGACATTTTAGCAACAGGACTAAAGGTTTCATCATAATCTACCTCATATGTTTGGGCATAACCTTTGACAACAAGTCTAGCCTTGTATCTAGACACCTTACCATCTGCAAACCTTTTTGTTTTATACACCCACTACAATGACCTTCTGATTCTTTGGTCTTGGCACTAATTCCCATGTTTCATTTTCAAGAAGAGCATCATACTCTTCTTGCATATCCTTCTCCCAATTCTGTTTACCTTTAGCTTCTTCATATGTGATTGGGTCCTCTTCTTTCTTCACAATGTAAGCATAATCTTTTGTTGTTAAGAAAGATGTGTCATAGCTATACCTAATAGGCTCTTTTCTTTCCCTTGAGGATCTTCTAACCTCTGCACTTCTTGAAGTCTCAGCCACATTTGATTCTGGATCAAATCTTGGCCCATCTACAACATTATCCTGTAATTTACTTTTACAATCAACATCATCAATATCTTCTTCATACACACTTACTTTTTTCTTCCCTTTTCTTTGTATTTCTTTGACATCTGCATAATCATTTGTTGACCCTGTATACCATGTGCTTTGCTCACCAAATGTAACATCTTTGGTAACAAGAAATTGCTTTGTGGATGGACTCCACAATTTGTAACCCATCTGTCTATCATCATACTCAATAAACACATACTTCTCTACTTTGGGTTCTAGCTTATGTCTCAATTGTGAAGGAACATAAGCATATGCTAAACATCCAAATACCTTACAATGATCAAGAGTAGGTTTCTTACCCCACCATGCTTCATAAGGAGTTCTTCCATCCAAAACTTTACAAGGTAACCTATTCACAAGGTATGTTGCAGTGTTGATAGCTTCTGCCCATAAGTAGTTTGGACAATTCTATTCCTTCATCATTGATCTTGCAAACTCTACAAGAGTTCTATTTCTTCTTTCTGCAACTCCATTTTGTTGAGGGGAGTACCTGCAAGTTACTTCTCTTTGTATACTTGCATTCCAAAAATAATCATCAAACTCTTTAGAAAAATACTCTCCCCCTCCATCTGATCTCAACCTCTTGAGCTTTTGTCCTGTAATCCTTTCTGCATAAGCATGATAATGCTTGAATGTCTTGAACACTTCTGATTTGTCCTTGATTACATATAAATTAATCCATCTGGTTGCATCATCAACAAACAACACATAATATCTGGATCCATTTATGCTATAGTCCCTTGAAGGACCCCACACATCTGTATGAACCAATTCAAGCATATTTGAATACTTATATCCTGATTTATTGTATGAACTTTTGTGTGCTTTACCTAATTGACAAGCTTCACACTTGTACACCATGTGTTGCCCTTCAACTTTTGGCAAACCAAGCACCACATCATTCCTTGTCATTTCCTTTATGGCTCTCTCATTGAAATGACCTAGCCTTTTATGCCATAGGTCTAACTCGACATCTTTTGACTTCCATAAGTAAACAAAGCATGTCCCACATTACCTTGAACTTTGAGAGTAAACAACCTTCCTTCCTTTTTCCCTACAATGATTTTTTTATATCCCTGATTTGGATCTTGCACATAAACACCATCATTTGTGAATTTGACTTCATATCCCTTCTCCACAATTTGCCCTACACTTATCAAGTTCTTAGGAATAGTAGGAACATAAAGTACCTTGCTCAAGAGTGTACTTCCCTTCTTTGTCTTCACTGATCCAATACTTTCCACCTTATGCTTAGTATTGTCACCTGTTTGAACTGTATGTCCATTCACCTTTGCTTCCATATCAATCATCAATGATATATTGCCACTTAGATGATTGCTACATCCTGAGTCAATATAAAACACCCTTTGATCTTCTCCTACTGATTCATGAGTTGCATTCAAGATAAGAGTCATATCATCCTTCTGATCTGATGCATAGTTATAATAATTGTTGTTGTAGGACTGAGGTTGAAAGCTTCTTCCACCTCCTCTAGCATATGATGTCCTACCACCTCTTCCTCTGAAATTGCCTCTTTGATTTTTGCCTCCTCTACCTCTTTGATTAAAACTCTGATTACTGCTTCCACCATTTTGATTGTTATACCAACAATCATTTGCCAAATGATTGGTTC
>CM035410.1:56707485-56709985 GCA_020310875.1 Ceratopteris richardii | reverse complement strand
AGATAGATAGATAGATAGATAGATAGATAGATAGATAGATAGATAGATACATAGATGGATACATAGATAGATAGATAGATAGATAGATAGATAGATAGATAGATAGATAGATAGATAGATAGATAGATAGATAGATAGATAGATAGATAGATAGATAGATAGATAGATAGATAGATAGATAGATAGATAGATAGATAGATAGATAGATAGATAGATAGATAGATAGATAGATAGATAGATAGATAGATAGATCTATGTGTCTATCTATCTGTCTCTCTATCTATCTATCTGTCTATCTATCTATGTGTCTATCTATCTATCTGTCTATCTTGTTGATGTATAAAACACCACAAGAACTAAGGTAAAGTGATATTAGAACACCTCTGTAATCATCATTAGCTTAGTAACACTCTCAATTTGAAAACTTTACCACCAAACTTAGTGAATTCAAAAATTTCACTTTTCAGAAATATGTGCCTTTTCTTCTAACTTCAAATGTGATCTGTATTAGCTCGATTTGTACAAATTCTTTTGATCACTTGCTAATAGAAGTTCTTGCTAATGTTAAGTAACACATACCAAGCAAAACTTTCAAGTAATATCATGGAAATCTTCTGATTTCACTTCAATATTTGAACTATGTCTGAAAACTAAAAAATGACTTCATCGGTTTGACATACCTTCACGGTTAGACTCATTTCTTTGAGTACACGTCCCGTTTTGTAAAGATCTTTTGACCAATTGTAGTAGAAGATAGTAGCTTCAAAATGAGTTATCATTCATGAAAAACTTTACACTGTACTGTGAGATCTGACCTTAAGAAGATAAGGGAAAAGTGCGCCAAAAAACTCGTAACTGTCAACTAACTTACACACTGATATAAAATCAAATAGAATTCAACACACAAGAGGAATTAGACCAAATCCTTTTACACAAACATGTGTTAACTATCAGAGAAGATGTGTACAAAATGGCTTGGCCTCATTCTGCTCATAGCGATAGAAAACTCTCATACATTGAGAAGTTCCTCCTCAACATCTCTCTCAGAAAAAACCCGACTTTTCTCTATTCACTCAAGGATTACAAATTTGAGTTCTCTACATATAGTTTTCAACTCAAATTAACTTATATACATGTAGTTTACATACTCCTAGACTCAACTCGTAACTTTTGAAGTTCTATGTCAAGACTAGACTTTTTATTTTGCATTAAATTACAAGAGTGATTTTATCCCTTCACTTAGGCTTAAGTTTTCTGAGTGCTTTGCCTTCAATTCTCTTTGTTTTTCTTCTTCCTCCATATCTCTTCATAAATTCATATCTAATAAGTGAGTGAAATCCCAACATATCTATCTATCTGTCTATCTATCTATCTGTCTATCTATCTATCTATGTGTCTATCTATCTATCTGTCTATCTATCTATCTATCTGTCTATCTGTCTCTCTGTCTATCTATCTATCTGTCTATCTATCTATCTATCTATCTGTCTATCTGTCTATCTATCTATCTATCTATCTATCTATCTATCTATCTATCTATCTATCTATCTATCTATCTATCTATCTATCTATCTATCTATCTATTTAACTATCTAACTATCTATCTATCTATCTATCTATCTATCTATCTATCTATCTATCTATCTATCTATCTATCTATCTATCTATCTATCTATCTATCTATCTATCTATCTATCTATCTATCTATCTATCTATCTATCTATCTATCTATCTATCTATCTATCTATCTATCTATCTATCTATCTATCTATCTATCTATCTATCTATCTATCTATCTATCTATCTATCTATCTATCTATCTATCTATCTATCTATCTATCTATCTATCTATCTATCTATCTATCTATCTATCTATCTATCTATCTATCTATCTATCTATCTATCTATCTATCTATCTATCTATCTATCTATCTATCTATCTATCTATCTATCTATCTATCTATCTATCTATCTATCTATCTATCTATCTATCTATCTATCTATCGATCGATCTATCTATCTATCTATCTATCTATCTATATCTATCTATCTATCTATCTATCTATCTATCTATCTATCTATCTATCTATCTATCTATCTATCTATCTATCTATCTATCTATCTATCTATCTATCTATCTATCTATCTATCTATCTATCTATCTATCTATCTATCTATCTATCTATCTATCTATCTATCTATCTATCTATCTATCTATCTATCTATCTATCTATCTATCTATCTATCTATCTATCTATCTATCTATCTATCTATCTATCTCTCTATCTATCTATCTGTCTATCTGTCTATCTATCTCTTTGACTAACTGTCTATCTGTCTATCTATCTATCTATCTATCTATCTATCTATCTATCTATCTATCTATCTATCTATCTATCTATCTATCTATCTATCTATCTATCTATCTATCTATCTATCTATCTATCTATCTATCTATCTATCTATCTATCTATCTATCTATCTATCTATCTATCTATCT
>CM035410.1:56663940-56676440 GCA_020310875.1 Ceratopteris richardii | reverse complement strand
TTTTTCATCAAGCACAAGGGCCAGAAAGAATCAGCTATGGATTGAGTTTACAACTCTTAGGAAGCAATCAAAACAATGTGTCTCAGATTTTGTCACCAAAGTCAAAGACATTGCAGATCAACTTGCAAGTGTTGGAGAAGAAATTGAGGAGGAGCAAATAGTCAGACAAGTGATCAATGGACTAAAGGCAGATGACAAGTGGGAGAGCTTCACCACTGCAATGGACTTGTACATGGACATCCAAGCACCTGATCTAACAACTCTGATTGGACAACTCTTTACACATGAAGCAAAGATCACA
The DNA here is from genome assembly GCA_020310875.1 of Ceratopteris richardii. Taxonomy (NCBI): domain Eukaryota; kingdom Viridiplantae; phylum Streptophyta; class Polypodiopsida; order Polypodiales; family Pteridaceae; genus Ceratopteris; species Ceratopteris richardii. The sequence continues at coordinate 56,676,139 of CM035410.1, read as the reverse complement.
AAGAATGGAGAGCAATCAAAAGGTAACAATCCCTCTGCCCTATATACTGATAAGAAGTCTAAAGACAAGGGTAAAAGCAAGAAGGTTGATGAAGAAGGCTCTACCTCCCAAGCAAACTATGCAGGGAGAGGTAGATTATCTAGAGGTAGGGGCAGAGGAGGTAAGTCAGGTAGGGGGAGACCCTATAACCAATCTCCATGCAATATTTGTGGCTTGTCTAATCATACTACAGATGAATGCTACAAAAACTACAAGAACCAAAGAGGAAGAGGTCACCAAAGAGGAGGATACTCTCAAGGCAGAGGCAGATTCAATCAATCTCAAGGCTACCATGGCTACAACAATAATTACAACAATAGCTACAATCACAATAGCAATTATCAAGGTGGATACAGGAACAGAAAGGATTACAACAATTATGCAGAGGATCAAGATGATTCCTTGTTGATTATGAACATGACATCTAAATCAGGTATCAATGATGATCATTTGTTCTATATTGACTCAGGTTGCTCTAACCATGTAGCTGGAAATGTTGCCTTACTCTCTGATTTGGAAGAACCCAAAGGCAAGCACCAAGTGCAGACAGGTGATGACACTAAACATTCAGTGGTTAAAGTAGGCAATGTCAAAACAAGTGATGGTAATCAGAATTTACTAAGGAGAGTGTTGTATTTTCCAACAATCACCAAGAATCTGATGAGTGTAGGTCAGATTGTTGAAAAAGGTCTACAGGTCAGGTTCACTCAACATGGTGCATATGTGGAGGATCCAAGACATGGATTCAGAAGGATAGCCAAGGGAGAGAAATCAGGTAGATTGTTTACCTTTGAACTTGAGGATACTAAGAATATTGCATTATACAACTATAAGGACCAAACCCTATCAGAATTGGAGATGTGGCAAAAGAGATTAGGTCACATTGGAGAAAGGACCATAAAACAAATGAGCAGGGATCAATGTGTGCTTGGGATACCTAATGTATCCAAGCAACACATGATATACAAGTGTGGGGCTTGTCAATTTGGTAAGTCACACAGATTGCCATATACCAAGAAAGGTTTTATGCATGAAGATTACTTGGAATTGGTGCATACAGATGTTTGGGGACCAAGCAAGGAGCCATCCATATCAGGATCAAGGTACTATGTGTCCTTTATTGATGACTACAGCAGATGGACTGTTTTGTACTTCATGAAACATAAAGATGAAGTATTTAATTGTTTCAAGAGGTATCTTGCACTTGTTGAAAATCAAACAGGTAGAAGCTTGAAAAGGCTAAGGTCAGATGGTGGTGGAGAATACTTCTCCAATGACTTTGAAGATTTCTTGCAGGAAAGAGGCATCAAGAGGGAGATTACTACAAGGTACTCACCTGAACAAAATGGGGTAGCTGAAAGGAGGAATAGACTCATTGTAGAGACAGCTAGGTCTATGCTTAATGAGAAAAAACTACCAAATTATCTTTGGGCAGAGAGTGTATCTACTGCCACATACTTAATCAACAGGTTGCCATCAAAGACACTTGATGGAATGACACCCTATGAGGCTTGGCATGGTAAGAGACCATCTCTGGATCATTGCAAAATCTTTGGGTGTGTTGCATATGTGCATATTCCCTCACAGGTAAGGGGAAAGCTTGACCCTAAGGCTGAAAAGTGTATCTTCATTGGTTATGATTTGAATCAGAAAGGATACAGGTTCTATAACCCCTCAAACAAAGGCTTCAAGGTAAGCAGAGATGTCATTTTTGATGAAAATGATTCATGGTATGAAAATGAGTGCAGGAAAGTTAACCTACCTTATGATATGGAAGAAGACTTTCCAAAGCTTATCAGGCAAGAACCAACTCAGAAAGAGGACACAAGCTCAGATGATGAAGACACCATCAACATTGAAGAGTTCAAGGCTTGGAAATCCAAAGGGAAGATGAAGATGAAGCAACTTGAAGATAATCCAGAATCCTCAACTCAAGCTATGAGGAGATCTCCAAGAGAAAAGAAGAAACCTATTAGGTATGGGTATGATACTTCACTTGTAACCAAGCACTCTGTATATCTTGCAAAGGATCTCTTGAATGAAGAACCAGGTACATTTGAAGAAGCAATTACTAAACCAGAATGGAAGGAAGCAATGGATGAAGAAATGGAGGCTCTCAAGGAGAGTGATACTTGGGACTTGGTACCCAAGAAGGACTCCATGAAGGTGATAGGATCCAGATGGATCTACAAACTCAAGAGGAACTCAGATGGTACAATAAACAGGTATAAAGCTAGGTTGGTAGCCAAGGGTTTTGCACAAACCCAAGGCATTGATTATGAGGAGACATTTTCTCCTGTGGCCAAGATGCCAACTATCAGAGTTATGGTGAGTGTAGCTGCATCCAAGAATTGGAACATGTACCAATTGGATGTGAAGAATGCATTCTTGAATGGATGGATATCTGAAGAGGTCTACATGTCACAACCACCTGGCTATGAAGATCCCAATAAGGTAAATCATGTTTGTAAATTGAAGAAGGCTCTGTATGGATTGAAGCAGGCACCTAGAGCATGGAATTACAGGTTGACAACCTATCTCCTAGATCAAGGATTTGTGATGAGTAAAGCAGATACTTCATTGTTTATAAAGAGGAACAATTCAGAGGTAATATACTTGTGTGTCTATGTTGATGACATCATTATTACAGGTAATGATGTGAATGGGATTAGACACATCAAAGGACAAATGATGAAGGAATTCAAGATCAATGATCTTGGATTATTGAAGTACTTCCTAGGACTTGAATTAGTCTACACAAATTCAGGTCTATTTATTACTCAGAAGAAGTACATTCAGGACATGGTCAAGAAGTTAAATTTGCAGGAAGCTAAAGTCTCAAACATTCCTATGGAGGTCAACCACAAACTCAGTGCACATGAAGGAGAAGAACTCAAGGATATTACGGGTTATCAAAGTTTGGTAGGTAGTCTTAATTATGCTACCTTAACCAGGATTGATATATCATATGGTGTTAGTGTACTTAGCCAATTTATGCATAAACCAAGAGTACCACATTTGGAGGCAGCCAAGAAGATAGTAAAGTACCTAAAGGGAACACAAAATCATGGTTTGTACTTTCCTTATTCATCAGACATTGATATTAAAGTATACTCAGATGCAGATTGGGCAGGTTGCAAGGATGACAGGAGGAGTACATCTGGTTACATATGCTTTGCACGTGATAAACCAATTTCTTGGTCACCCAAGAAACAACCCACAGTAGCTCTATCATCTACTGAGGCAGAGTACAGAGGGCTAGCCAATGCTACTCAAGAAGCCATATGGTTGAAGCTATTATATTCAGAATTGGGCCTATACACAAGGCCACCAATCATATTTGGTGATAACACAAGTTCTCTTCACCTAGCAGCTAATCCAATTTATCATGCTAGGACAAAACACATAGAGGTTCATTACCACTATGTGAGGGAGAAGTTACTTAGCAAGGAAATCCAATTATCATATGTGTCTACTAACATACAATGTGCAGATTTGCTTACTAAAGCTCTGGATGGAAGCAAGCTATGCAGATTTAAATCCATGATTGGATTGCAGGAAATAATTGAAGACTAAAGATGAAGACTTGAGCCAAAGTGTTTGGCTTGAGGGGGAGCTGTTGGTGTAAATCAAGCCTTCACACTTGGCTTTGATTTGTGCCTTGAAGACTCAATATAAAGCTTGGACAATTGGAACTTTGGAAGGCTAAAAGTTTGAACCCTTGAATGATATATTTGAACCATAGGAACCAATGCTTAATTGGTTATTATTTTTTATCCAATGTAAAAGTCTATATGACTTCATCAATCATGTAATCACACCTACTAGACTAGAGTCGTGGAAAAAGTAGATGACTTAGTTGAGGGAATATCTCCCTAAGTCTAGTGGAGAGATTCAAGGGAGCTTTAATTTGAATTCAAATTCAAATTCCTTCAAAACTCTTATAAAAGAGCTATGAAAAAGTCGCGGGTCAGTTGCTCACTTCCCGAGGCAATTCCAAGCAAATCATTGAGTGTGTGAGAGCTACTCTTTAGCCTACACCTCTGAGTACCATTGGGCATCACTTTACATGCCAATGGGAATGTACAATCATTAGTGTTAATCAATACATATACATTTATAGTCTCTGTTTTTCTCTAAGTGACTACCTCCAAGTCTGTCAACTTCAACAGGGCATATCTCAAGATCTACTGAACCAAATTGGATGATTCAAAGCTCATTGGAACCAGCTCAAAGCATTCTACAACACTACAAAATTTCAAGTTATTCTATTCAGCCAATTGGGAGAAATCACTGTCGAAACAGTCCCTGGTATTTTTCTGTGTAGATCCTAAAAAGTCGGGGGTGTCTCTGATTTTGCTAAAGATCATTCTCAGTGCATAGTTTGTTAATTGGAGTGATTTAACTTGCTAATGGTAGCTTGTTAAGTTAGTTTAATACTCCCAGAAGGAATTAATCCAATTGTAAGTGTACTGGTCACACTGAGCTTAAGACTGAGCAGGTATCATTACAGGAATAGAAAGTTTTTTGGATTTGTGAAGGTTCAAAATCATCTGTTTTGATTTGGTCATTACACAATTAATTTGTAAAGCACATATATAGTTTCTTGGTGTCATTTGGAAGCTCAAGGAGTCTCCTAAACATATCTGAAGAGAAAGGAGGGCAGGTGTGAAGCAGGTCTAGCAGCACCAACTTGATCTTCTGATTGCATCCAGCCATCACATCCAACAAATGCAACTCACAACTTTGTCGATCTATGTCTACACCCTCATCATCTGATGCACTTGATTCAGTCTCATACTGTTGAGAGCTCTCTTCTTCTTCTTCTATATCAACAAGAGCTCTATCTTCATCCACGTACATACCAAATTCTGTAGGATCATGCACAACTCTTCTTGTTTTCCTATGATTTCCTGTACCACATACATCTGGAAGCTTTTGTTTTATCATGTTGATGGTTGCTTTCCTCAGGTGACCAGTTTTTGTCAAGGAAAAATCATAAACAAGAATATCTACATCATCCATTTTAAGAGTGGATGTGCTTCGAATATTCTTTTTCCTTTTTGAACCTATTCGTTTAGTATCACACACCATTTCTAAGTTATATTTACCTGTGAATGCATTACTACTTTTACTGTAATACCAATGCACCATCAAAGCCTCTATTCTTCTCTGATCAATATCTTTAGTTATCTCTAAAACCTTTGCAATCCAAAATGGTCTGGTAGCCTCATCACCATCAGCAAGTACTGCAATAAGCGTTCCAACATTTATCTCTATTAAATTTCCTTGCCATCTTGCTTCTGCCTGTTTTGTCATCCTTGGGCCTACATAAATATTTCTTTCTGGTGGATGTATAAAACTTTGAAGTGCATCTGCATTACATGCTTGGGCCACATTCACGGATCTTTGTGTACAAAAATCCCATGTGAATGGAACATCAACTGGCCAGTGACCTGCAATTGTATACTGTATAACTTCTTCTTGATGATTGAAAAAGTCCTCCCACCAAGATACATCTTGATCTCCAGCATATTTTTTTGCACGCTCAATATGTCTCTTCTTTTCAATGAGTGCATGCATCCAGCTTTTACTTTGATCAACCACACTTCCACATCTTTCTGTATTGTTTTTATCTTCATATGGTGATTGTTCTTCACCATACACTGTTACAGTAGACAAATTAGGCACCTGCAATAAGAATCTGCATCCCTCTTTAGGCTCCCACCCAAGAGAAGATGAATACTGCTTTGCAAATAAAAGGGTTATTTCATCAACCCTCCTCATCAAGAATACATGGTTGAAACTAATATTGTGCAATGGAGCCAAAACCTTAGCACTGTTATCAAGGCCCATTGAGCAAAAGTGCTTAAAGTCATAAATCTGTGTGAAGTGTTGAACTTCTGGTTTTGGAGTATATGCTTTTGAAATCAGCTCAGATAAAATCGGAAGAGTAAAAGCATTGTTACGTGCCAACTTCTTAGAGAAAGTACTGAACATTTGATCAATGTGATCATGAGTGTGGCCAACCAGAAGAAAATTTACCTTAACCTTCTGAAATACCTGTTTTTCAACAAGCATGCTTAAATATCCAAAGATTGTAGAATTTTTATTCTCTCTTGCAGTATTATCTAGTTGCAAATATAGAGTTGGTGGCAAAAGACCGTTCCATGATTGCAAAACACGATGAATGACAGTAACTGTAAGGTTTGGATCATTATGCACATTTGGATATGTGAAGAAAACCTTGGACATTACAGTTCCATTGTATACCAAAGCACCAACCAAATGCATTTGCACAAGGACTTCATCTCCAATGTCCTTAGGGATGCGATAAAAATTTGGCAAACAAGTTTTTTTTTTATCCATACCATCGATCAACAAACACATATAACGCTCCGGATTTCTGAGTGCCTTACTTCGATGATGAATTGCTTTCTTTCTCTCTAATGCTTGACTGTCACGATGGTTGTTAAGAAGGTTTTTAAAATTATGCTTTTCCTGTGGTGTTGTAGCCCCTTTTGCATGTTTTTCAAAGTGGCGCAAACTGAACATTCACCCATTCTAACTTTACGAGGAATAGAAACATTGTTAAACTCTTCCTTCCATAATCGAGTAAAGTGACGATACAACACATACTTCTCATTTCTATTTTCCATGTCTTCTCTATATATTTGAAATACCTCTCGACGAGTAAAGTTATCTGACAAGTGCAACCTTCCAGTTGTAGGCATAACTTCACAATGCAAGCTAAAATAGTTCATCATCCAATTCATTGCATGACGTCCAACAGATCCTTTGGTCCCAACATGGAACGTATCCAAAATGAGATCCCCATTCAAAAACCCTTGTTGAACCCTATGTATTCTAAAATTTTCTACACCCATTGCAATTTTAAATGCAGCCCTACAGCATGGCATCCCTTGAGTAAAGAAATATTCAAAACCAACACGCGTTACTGACATGTTATCCTCAATCATTTGCATGCAAGAAACAAGGTATATATCTTGCCTTTCACTATCTAAATGGAGGAATTTTTCTCTTAGGTGCTTTAGTTTCTTCATTCCTAAATTATACAAACATTTCAAACCACAACAATGCTTCACAATATCCAATGCAATCTGTCTATCTGAAGTAAGAAATTTAAATCTTTTTCGACTTACTTCACGAGACCTTCTTTTAAATCGTAGATTGAGCTTGCTTTGCTTTTTCGTTGCTCCACATGCACTTGAGTCAGAAGGGAGATCAATGGTTGGATTAGATGGGAGATCAAGAGGTGCATTTGGTTGAGCAGCATTGCACTGTGAATTGGATAACTTAAATGACTCAACAGAAAACATGGAACCATCAGCATGTTCTAAATCATAGGGATCATCACTTCTCTGGAAAGGTTCAACTGAGAACAATGAATCAATATGAGCAGAGGAAGCTGACGCCCAAGCATCCACTGAAAAGATTGAGCTCATCTTCACTGAGTTCACAGAAGACTAAAGATGAATGACCTTTTTAAATAAGTAGAAATCCGAGATCAAGTGAAGATGTCACATCAAATGTCACATCAAGAAGATATGAAATCAAAAGCTTATTAAAGTACATTAAATAACATTAAACATCAAATTACATCAAATCACTTAATTACTCAAATATACACTAATAAGGGAACCAAAGAGTTGATTCACTTTTGATTCAAATGAGAAACACAGTTGATTTCTAACTACATATGAGTCATTGAGTCTAAGCATTGTGAATGAATCAAAATATATCCAAGTTGAGTTCCAACAGGAATATATAATAAAATTGTTTGGAGAAATTTTACAAGAAGAAATTTTACAACTGGAATATATCCAAGTTGAGTTCCAACTGGAATATGCTATGCCATTGAACACTATACAAGAAGAAATTTTACATTTGGTTAAGATTTCAAGGATTAGGTTTTATTGTGGTCTTGGCTAGATATCAAAGAGGTAGATGAAAGTATATTAAAAAAGAATTATGTGTAAAAGAGGTACACAGAATGTTTATTCATACATTGATTTTCCATTTCAACAATGTGTTACAAGATAAATGTGAATATGAACTAAAGTGTGGAGGATAACATTATAAAGATGTCATTAATCTCACAACTTAGACCTGATTTTCTCCAAAGCAACAGACTCTAAGAAAAAACTTCTACATGAGATTAGAAATCCTCATGTACATACCATACTGTTGCCATTGAAGTTTAATTTCCATGCAAATGTATATAAATAGTTGCAAGGTTCTAAACTTGAATGTTTATTCATACATTGATTTTCCATTTCAACAGTGAGTTACAAGATAAATGTGAATATGAACTAAAGTGAGGAGGGTAATACTATAAAGATGTCATTAGTCTCCCACATTTAACATAATTTTGACTTGATTTTCTCCCAAGAAAGAGATTCTAAGAAAAAAATCTCTACATGAGTTTAGACATCCTCATGGACATACCATACTCTTGCCATTGAAATGTAATTTCCATGCAAATGTATATAAATAGTTGCAAGGGTCTATGAATATTTCATTAAAGTGGCTCTGAAACAGCCTATTTGTGTGGGTGCTATTCCCTGGTTAGATAAGTTGACAGATTTAGTTAGCAACTGGACTCATTCAGTTAGATCCAGTTTGTCTCTGGTTCAAGTTACCCAATTGCCTATAAATACCAGAGCAGGAGATCATTCGCATTTTCAAAATCCATGAGCAAGAGAGAGCAGCAGAGCACAGACAGCCATGGAGCACAGAGCTCAGCATACCAGCAAGCCAAGTCTGATGGAGAAGAAGAATGTTGGCAAAAGTACCAAGAGGTAGACAAAATCATACCATAAATAAAGATTCCAAAAAGATTCCCTCTGTATGTCTGTGTAAAAAGTCTGATTTCTAGGTATTTATTTTTCTTACCTCTAGAAATATGGATCCAAAGCATGTACAGCTCGATGCCTGGCATCGACTTTAAGGTGTAAGTCGATGCCAGGCATCGACTTAGGATTGCAAGTCGATGCCAGGCATCGACTTGGGGCTGCAAGTCGATGCCTGGTATCGAGTTTTCGGTGCAAGTCGATGCATTGCATCGACCTGCAGCCCCAAGTCCATGCCTGGCATCGACTTACACCTGAAAGTCGATGCCAAGCATCGACTTGGGCCCAAAAGTCGATGCCAAGCATCGACTTGCCGGCATCAACATGCATTGAAAAGTTGATGCCAGGCATTGACTTTAGGGTGCAAAGTCGATGCTTGGGATCGGCTTTTGGGCCCAAGTCGATGCTTGGCATCGACTTTTGGGCCCAAGTCGATGCCAGGCATCGACTTTGTGTGCAAGTCGATGCCAGGCATCGACTTGAGGGTAAAAGTCGATGCCAGGCATCGACTTGGCCCAAAAGTCGATGCCAAGCATCGACTCTTGCACCCCCAAGTCGATGCCTGGCATCGACTTGCACACAAAGTCGATGCCTGGCATCGACTTGGGCCCAAAGTCGATGCCTGGCATCGACATGCACTTAAACATCGATGCCTGGCATCGACCTGAAGCTCAAAATCGATGCCTGGCATGGACTTGGGCCTTTGAAAACCACATTTACGTTTGATCTGATATTTCCAAGTGCCTTCAGGGATGCGGAGTCCAAGGATGAAAGGCCCTTCAAGAAGCTCAGAGTCACCATGGGCTCTGGTGACCAGCAACGTGACAAAGGCATTGGTCACCAAGCAAAACCAAAGAAAATTATTGCACCGTTATCCTCTGAGAAGGCCAACAACCCACTAGGAATATCCTCAGGTGGACAGAGTAGCATAAAAATTCCTGAGGAGGATCCAAATATGAAGGAAAGGTCTAGGGAGACGGAGGTCATGAGGACAGATCGTCCACTTCGGGACATGACAAATCTAGAGTGGTGCCTTCAGTACGTTGAAGAGAAGAATGCAGTCCTCCTTGTGTTCGTAGGGGCTTATGGCAAAGGAAAGATCACGACAACACAAGGTTTTCAGTATGGCCTTGTTTACAAATTGGATTATGAAGATGAAGATTCTGACAACCTGCTTTTCTTGGTGGAGACATCGAAAGGATTAAGAAATGTCATATGCAAGATGGATTTCTTGTGCCCAGAGTGCTGTGTTCCAGTAGGGCTAGCTCAGATATGCAGAGACTCAGTGAATTTCATCAAGGACCTGATGCCATGGATCCAGGGCAATATCATGCCAACACAACAGAAGAAGACGACCCCTGTAAAGGCAAGGGGTAAGCAGAGCGTGCAGAAAAAGCTCCAAAAGAAAAAGAAGATAATTTCAGAAGAGGAGTTTTCTGACTCAAGCTCTAGCTCTGGGGACATAATTGTTGCACCTGGTGGAGAGCTTGCATCTGGTGTTCTTGGTACTGAGCAGAATAAGATGAGGGAGGACATAGCTAGAAGAAAAGTTGTGAAGAAGGGGCAGTTGTTCCACCTGCCAATCAATATCATCCACAGGCCACCCATAGATCCAGTCACAGGGAGGAGGCCCCTTGAGATCAGGGAGCCACATAATTTGCACGTCCAGAATCTTAAGAAGAAAATGAAAATAAATCCTCATGCTACTGTTGTGCCATTCCTTGTCATGCTGGATCCGAATGAGTGCAGCTGTGTGGACGAGTTCAATGAGGGTTTGTTTGAGGATTACACTTATTATGTGATTGGAGGTTCACACTCTGCAGAGGCTCGTAGACAGTTAGTGAAGGAGCACCCTACTACATTTTTCTTTAGGTATGCAGAGTGTAAGATATATGCTGGTCTTACAACTGAGGAAGCCAAGCTTCTTGCTTGGGATCACAACAACGACAATGACTACAGGCAGAAAATGTCCTCCATAGAGAGAATTCAGTTCTTCCACCATGAATATGAAGATTGTCTTGTGAAGGAAGCTGGAAGAATACATCCCAATCTACGAAAGAAATGCCTTATTGAGGTTGGAATTGCATTGGATGAGAATAGAAAGTCTGATGCTTTGAGGAAATATGATCCATGGTTTCAACTCGCATTCAGATCAGGTGAGATCTGGGATCTACAGGATAGAATTTTCACAATGTGGGAGAACAAGGAGGTCAAGGGCCAGAAGCAACGAAAGTCGAGGCCAGACCCACAAGTTGATCTGAAGGGAAAGGGAAGGAAAGTTGACCTTTCAATTGAAGAGGCTCCTGAGGACATGAAGCTGACCCCATGGAGGGCCCTTCAAGGAATCAAGGATGATACATTGATCATATCAACTTTGTCAAGGGTAATCTCGAAGGAGTTAAGCCTGGAGGAGATGGTGACTGAGCTCAATAAGTATGTATGTTATTCTCATATCCTTTTTCCCTCCTCCCATGCTTCTGGTCTAACCTAGTCTCTTTTATATTTCTGTGTCTGTAGTCATAAAGTGTACATGAAGATTCAGGAGGTGATGATGAAGAGGCTTGGTTGCTTTTCTTGGACAGAGGTCCAAGCAGACTATCCAACCACATCATCCTACAAAGCCTTATCAGAATATTTCATCCTGTTTCGTGATTGGGTAGGTTCTCTTTCTGAGGTTGTGCCTGGTTTGCCATTAAGTTAGATGCCTTCATTCACCTAACCAATTTGATGCCTTGCATGGCATCGACTTACAGCTAAATTCGATGCCTGGCATCAGTCTGCAGGCAAAAGTCGATGCCTGGCATCGACCTGCAGGCAGAAGTCGATGCCTGTCATCGACTTGGGGGCATAAGTCGATGCCTGGCATCGACTTGCAGCATAAGTCGATGCCTGGCATCGACCTGCAACATAAGTCGATGCCTGGCATCGACCTCGTGGCAAAAGTCGATGCCAGGCATCGACTTATGTCCCAAAGTCGATGCCAAGCATCGATTTTCAGTAGAAGGTTGATGCCTAGCATCTACCCCAACAAGAAATCGATGCCATGCATCCGTTCCTTATGTTCTGTTTGCTGTATTGAAGAGCTCTTTTAATTGTCTTTCCAATTTTTTCTGCAGAAACCAAGGAAAAGTAAGTCTATAGAGGTACTAGATGATTGCCCCCCTGCATTCCTTGCTCACATTCAAAGAGCAAGGCATGAGAAATCTAGACTGAAAGCGAAGGAGATGGATTTTGATGATGAACCTGATCTTAAATGTTTCTCCAATCCCCTAGACCCCCTTAGGCCT
>CM035410.1:56641440-56643940 GCA_020310875.1 Ceratopteris richardii | reverse complement strand
AAACCATGACTTTGTGTTCCCTTCAAATACTTCAAGATCTTCTTTGCTGCCTCTAGGTGAGGTACTCTTGGTTTGTGCATGAATTGACTAAGCACACTTACTCCATATGCTATGTCAATTCTTGTCAAGGTAGCATAGTTCAAACTACCCACCATACTTTGGTATCCTGTAATGTCTTTGATTTCTTCTCCTTCATGAGCACTTAGCTTTTGGTTAACCTCCATTGGAGTAGTAGATACCTTAGCATCCTGCAAACCAAACTTCTTGACCATATCCTGTACATATTTCTTTTGAGTAATGTAGATACCTGAATTTGTGTAGATCAATTCAAGACCTAGGAAATATTTTAGTAATCCAAGATCACTAATCTTGAATTCTTTCATCATCTGTCCTTTGATGTGTCTAATCCCATTGACATCATTACCTGTAATGATGATGTCATCAACATAAACACATAAGTAGATTACCTCTGTACTACTTCTCTTTATGAATAGAGAAGTGTCTGCTTTGCTCATCACAAATCCTTGGTCTTGGAGGTAGGTGGTCAATCTGTAATTCCATGCTCTAGGTGCCTGCTTCAAACCATACAGAGCCTTCTTCAATTTACAAACATAATGTACCTTTTTTGGATCTTCATAGCCAGGTGGTTGTGACATGTAGACTTCTTCAGATATCCATCCATTCAAGAATGCATTCTTCACATCCAATTGGTACATGTTCCAATTCTTGGATGCAGCTACACTCACCAAAACTCTGATAGTTGGCATCTTGGCCACAGGAGAAAATGTCTCCTCATAATCAATGCCTTGGGTTTGTGCAAAACCCTTGGCTACCAACCTAGCTTTGTACCTGTTAATTGTTCCATCTGAATTCTTCTTCAATTTGTAGATCCATCTGGATCCTATTACCTTCATAGAGTCCTTCTTGGGTACCAAGTCCCAAGTATCACTCTCTTTGAGGGCTTCTATCTCCTCATCCATGGCTTCTCTCCATTCTGGCTTTGTAATTGCTTCTTCATAGGTACCTGGTTCTTCATTCAACAAGTCTTTTGCACGATATACAAAATGTTTAGTTACAAGTGATGTGTCATACCCAAATCTGATAGGCTTCTTCTTCTCTCTCTGAGATCTCCTTATTGCTTGAGTAGAAGTTTCTGGCTTATCCTCTAATTGCTTCATCTTCATCTTCCCTTTGGATTTCCAGGCCTTAAACTCTTCAAGGTTTATTGTATCATCATCTGAGCTTGAATCTTCTTGCTGAGTTGGCTCTTCCTTGGTAAGCTTTGGAAAATCTTCCTCCATGTCATAGGGTAGACTCACTTTCCTGCATTCATTCTCATACCATGAGTCATTCTCATCAAATATGACATCTCTGCTTACCTTGAACCCTTTGTTTGTGGGGTTGTAGAATCTGTATCCCTTTTGGTTCAAATCATAACAAATGAAGATACATTTCTCAGCCTTGGGGTCTAGCTTTCCTCTTACCTGTGAGGGAATATGCACATATGCTACACAACCAAAGATTTTGCAATGATCCAGAGAGGGTCTCTTACCATGCCATGCTTCATATGGTGTCATGCCATCAAGTGATTTGGATGGCAACCTATTGATGAGATAAGTGGCAGTGGATACACTCTCTGCCCATAAGTAATTTGGCAACTTTTTCTCATTGAGCATAGACCTAGCTGTTTCCACTATAAGTCTATTCCTTCTTTCTGCTACCCCATTTTGTTCAGGTGAGTACCTTGTAGTGATCTCCCTCTTGATGCCTCTTTCCTGCAAGAAATCTTCAAACTCATTGGAGAAGTATTCTCCTCCACCATCTGACCTTAGCCTCTTTAAGCTTCTACCTGTTTGATTCTCAACAAGTGCAAGATACCTCTTGAAACAATTAAACACTTCATCTTTATGCTTCATAAAGTATAAAATGGTCCACCTGCTATAGTCATCAATAAAAGACACATAATATCTTGAACCAGAAATGGAAGGGTCTTTGCTAGGTCCCCAAACATCTGTGTGTACCAAGTCTAGGTAGTCTTCATGCATGAAACCTTTCCTTGAGTAGGGTAATCTGTGAGACTTACCAAATTGAGATGATCCACATTTATAAATCATGTGTTGCTTGGATACATTAGGTATCCCAAGCACACATTGATCCCTGCACATTTGCTTTAGAGTCCTTTCACCTATGTGTCCTAATCTTTTATGCCATATCTCTAACTCTGAGAGTGTCTGATCCTTGTAATTATACAAAGCAATGTTTTTTGTATCTTCTAGCTCAAATGTAAATAGTCTACCTGATTTCTCCCCTTTGGCTATCCTTCTGAATCCTTGTTTTGGGTCCTCCACATATGCTCCATGTTGTGTGAATCTGACCTGCAAACCTTTCTCCACAATCTGACCAACACTCATTAAATTCTTAGTTATTGTTGGTACATAGAGTACCCTGCTTAATAGGTTCTGATTACCATCACATGTCTTCACATTTCCAATTTTGACAA
>CM035410.1:56528940-56613940 GCA_020310875.1 Ceratopteris richardii | reverse complement strand
TATCATGCTAGGGAAGAAGACCATCTCATGGATGTCAAAAAAATAACCAATAGTGGCTCTCTCATGTGAGCTTATGTGGCTCAAGAAGTTGTATGTTGATCTTGATTTTTAGGTTAAGAAAGTACCTATATTTTGTGACAACATAAGTAGCATATGCTTGGCTCAAAATCTAGCATTCCATGCAAGGCCGAAGCATATAGAAGTGCATTACCACTTTATTAGAGAGAAGATCATCTCAGAGGATGCCAAGGCGGAGCATGTTAGTACAAAGGAACAATATGTAAATATTTTTATCAAAGCATTGGATGGAGTGAAGCTACAACACTTCAAGGCATGCATCAGAATGAAGGACCTAGGCATTGAGATTTGAGGGGGAGTGTTCAAAATCAAGTCTCAATTATGAAAAAGGGCTCAACCATGAGTTTCACAAGTGGACCAGTCAAAAACGAGGGCCCAAAGTCTTGGAATAAAGTTAGAAGCTCCATCAAACTCAATCAAATCCAAATCTCATCAAATCAGCCACCAAAAAGTACACCCACAGTGATTGTTGGGTGGTTAGCTAGATTATAGGAAAAGTAAAACTCTATATAAGAATTATCCCACCTTTGTTTTTTGATTTTTATGCATTCCACAAGTCTCCCATTTAGTTTAGTGAAGTCATAAACTCCAGCAAGCAGCACCTTGCTTGCTTACCTCATTTTCTCATGTTTTTGCTCCTCTCTATCTAGAGATGTAGTCAAGCTTTTCCAAATTTGATTGTACTAGATTGAAGAGAATTGTTTGCTCTCTCATTGTACTCATTTTTATTGATTTCAAGCTTCATTTGTTCTCTCATAGAGTGCCCTAAACTTTGCCAAAGTTTCAAGTTATTTTACTAAGTGAATTGTGAGAAATTGCCAACTTTGTGAAGGTATATCTATGCACATAGGTAGAGAGTGTTGCAAATAGGTAGCCTGCTTTGTAGAGGGTGGTTCTCCCAACTGGAATTACCATTTTGGATGAATTAAAGCTTCTTGGGTAGCTCTTACAGTCTAGTGTAAGTTTGCAGACTTGCATTTTAAATCTTTCTACAAGTGGAGAGAAACACTTAGAAGACTGAGCATATATCACTGCTTGTGGACCTAGTGGAGGGTAGCCATCTTCCATTGTTGCATTGGGGTGTTAGAATCATCCCCCATCATATCAATGCATGTGTCTGAGCATCTCTACCATTCCAAAAGAAATTCTTTGCAGTAGGTGCAACAGAAATTGGAGCATAAACAGGAACATGAAGAATATCGTCATCTTCAAAGCCATCTACATCATCCTTAGTACCTATATTTGCAGGTGTAATAGGATGTTTTTCAACTCCCTACACAATATTCCATAGTCCTTTTGTAACCAAAACATGACACATCATATAAGCCCACAATGGGTAATTCGTACCATCCAATTTATCCTCAAGAGCCAACATACAAAATACATCACTGTTTTTTGGCCATGGCCACTATCTAAACTACATTGATGCAAAAAAATGACTATATTTGAAAAACTTGAACATAATTACCCTAATAAGTTGCGCTAAACTTGTAGCAAAGTTCGAGACGCATATATGTGCGAACCAAAACTTGTATATATCTTTGGAACAAAAAGAAAAAATACCTTGCACAAGCGCTATTATAGTGCATTCAAAGGCTAAAACGAGATCAAATCATGATTTTGGTACACATAGCAAAGCTATTTTGATCTCCTAATCACCGTGAGTATGCACACCAAATTTCATGCAATTCTAAGACTGTGATAAGAGAGGTGTTGATGACACCCTAGACGAAGCAGCAACCTGCTCTGATAGCAATCATTGGAGTTCGAGGTCTACAGAAGCACGTGAACAACACAAGGAAGAAGAAGAAGCTTGGAGCACAACACACAATACTGAATGTATTACCACTATAATGTACAGAGATAAGTAACTCGTTAGGGCTATAGGCGTATATACAAGCCTAGGGGAAAAGCCTCCTAAAGAGGAAAAAGTGCCCCGGAAATCCTAGTGTGTTCACACGCATCACTACCTAAATATATCAACAGACACATCTTGGAGCTTGTCCACATTGATGTCTAGGGACCAAGCAACAAGCCATCTATCTCAAGCACAAGGTTATTATGTTTCTTTCATTGATGATTGTATCATATGGAATATACTATATTTTATGAAGCAAAAAGATGAGTTGTTTACTTGTTTCAAGATGTATCTTGCACATGTAGAAAATAAAAAAGGTAAAACATTAAAGAGGCAAGGCTCTGATAGAGGGGGAGAATATTTCGCCCACGACTTTGACTCTTTCTTATAAAGAGAAATCAAAACAAAAATTACAACCAAATATACACTTCAGCAAAATGAGGTATCAAAAATGAGGAATAGAACTATGGTATAAGTATATTGCTTAACTAGAATAAGTTTCCCAATTATCCATGGGTAGAGGTGGTATCCACTACCACATACCTCATTAATAGTTTATCACCAAAATCCTTCAAAAGAATGATACTATATGAAGCTTCAAATGGAAGAAGACCAAGCTTGGATCATTTTAGGATATTTGGATGCATTGCATATGCACCCATACATTCACAAATCAGAGGCAAGCTTGATTGCGATGAAGAGAAATTTTTGTTCATATGGTATGACCTAAATCAAAAGGGTTATAGAATATATCATCCTAGTACTGAAGGATTCATTGTTACTAGAGATGTAGTGATTGATTTAAATAAATCTTTCTTTGAAGACGATTTTAGGAAAGTCAACTTGCCCTATGACTTGGAGGATGGTTTTTGAAATCTATCAACAAAGCTGCACATGAAGAAGTAAGTGAATCCGAGGATGAAAAGAAGACACCAAGAAGAGAGATAAAGTCTTGGAACTCAAAAGGTAAATCAAAAGTGCAAGAATTCAGAGATGTAGCAAAATCATCTCAACAAACAATCAAAAGATCTACAAGGGAAAGAAGAAGCCAAAAAAGTATGGATATGATACCTCATTGGTCACTAAGATTTCTATATACATGGTTGAGGACATGAATTTTGAAGAGCCATCATTGTATGAGGAAGCCCGGAAGAAATCAAAATGGAAGCATGCATGAGATTGAGCATTTTTTCCATCCCATCTATGTTTGTCCTATGTAGGTGGAGAAGAAGTAACCAATGCACTTGAAAAAGAAGCTCCATCTATGATAGTAGACTGTAACGTGCAAGTCGTCAATCTACATTTGTTCCTATGTTCCATAGTTTTTTTTGCAACAAGAACATGTTTCATCATGTACGACCACATTGGATAGCTGGTCCCATCAGCTTCTCTTCAGCTTGAAGCATGCCAAAAAATTCATTGTTTCTTGCTATTTTACTAAACAACAAGAATGTGAAAAAATCTTTACTTAAATGAAAGTTGAAATGAGTGGTGAAATTTTAGCTCACAATCCGTCCCTCTAATGATGATTATGACTACATGAATGGCTTTGAAATGGGAGAGAAACCATGGTGTAGTTGGTGGAAATGTTTCTTGGCTATTGACAAATCATTGTTCTATGCTCGAAAGTTGATTTGCATTGTTAAAAGTGTGTGTTCACTACGATGTGAAAAACCAAAAATTGAGAAGGATCTGAAACTATTCTGATAGCATTCTTCGGTTTATGTGAAGCATCATATAATTCCAATCATTCCATCATGTTCTACATCAAGACATGCATGGGACACTTTTGCTTCTTTGTATGATGTGTCTAATGAAGCACTTGGAGCATACTTGAGGAAGCAACTTGAGGATGTCTGTATGGCTGAAAATCAATCTATGGATGTGTATGTGGCATACATCAATGAGTCTAAACAGCAATTGGTAAACATTCATGAGATTATTATGGATGCATCAATCTTCTCTACATTGTTGAAAGGATTACCACAATCTTTTAAAAGCTTTGCCACTACACTCGGTTTCATTGCAAAAGTGAATTCAAATATGTATGCATTTAGGTCGTGTCTCTTCTTTTGCAAGAAAAGCAATCTAGAGTGAATAGAAGTGGTTTGATTGATGGAATGCAAGCACTTTATTTCTTATGAAAAGGGAAAATCAAGTATGGTTCAACTTGGGTTCATCAAAACCAAAGCCTCAACCTTCCTCTTCCGCTCATTCCTAGAATTATGCTTATTTGCAAAAGAATAAGAGGTGAAAATATTGTCAAAAGGTTGTTCATACTATTGATGAGTGTAAAAATCTTGCTAAGTGCAATGAAAAGAAGAAGGAGTCTAGCATGCCTATTGTTTAAAATTCTTCAAATGAAAAGAGTGATGAAGCCAACATGGCTCAAGATTTTTGGGCATGTATTGTTACAAGTCATTATGATGCATCATTTCATTCTAAATGTGTCGTTGATTTATGCTGATTCGGATTAGTTCTTTCATAGTGGTGCTTCAAAGAAAATAACTTCATGCAAAAGGTTTCTTTCATCTTTGAAAGATGCACCCAAATGATCACATGTGGTGTGTGCAAACAATGCCTCTTATCTTATCATTGGAGTAGGATGAATTGAGCTTACATTTGCAAATGGAGGTGTGATTCTCTTGAAAACTGCATTGTATGTACCTTGTATCAAGAAGAACGTAATTTCACTTTTTTTTATTGCTAAAGCTAGATTTCATTTACACTTTGTTGTTTATAAGTTTATGGTTCATGATTTCAGCAATGTCCATATTATTATGATTTTTGGTACATTATGTAATGCTTTGTATTGTTTGGATACATACAAGAGGGCAGCCTCAAATGCCTTGGTTGCTCATACTTCTTCCATGGATGAAATGGAGATTTGGCATCATCATTTTGATCACTTGAACTTCAACAATTTTCTTTACTTGCAAAGGAAGGACATGAAAAGCATACATGTGAAGGTTGCATTGTTTAGTTTTTCAAGGGTTTTTAGCTAGGGTTTGTAAGGGTAAAATTTGCATGGTTACTAAGGGGTTTCTAATATACACATGGTGGGTTTGAAGGGTCAAGGTTAATAATACATAATCTCTCAAGTGCACCCATCCCTACCAGTGTTTCTAACACTTCGTATTGCAATTTGAAACCTTCTTCTATTTTCTCAGAACACCATGAAATACAGGCATAATATGCATGAGAATCAAATATATACAAAAAAGTAACTGAAACTTGGACAATCGAATGAAGTGCATTCACCGAATTTAAATTTCTTTAGCAACATCTTCATCATCTTCTAGTAGTTCTTGATCAATCTCATATTCTTCTTTCTTTCTCTTTCAAAGTCACCAATACCTAGTCACTAACATGCCCTAAGTCAATGCATTTTGTCAAAGTAAATATTATTTTTCAATCTTGAGTCCTTTACCTTTTGCACTAATTCTTTAATTTCACAATTCCTTAGTCTAATTTTTTAATCCTTGTTGATAAAAGTAATTCTCTTGCCATTTCAACATTCCACGGGAGCATCATCCATGTCAAAGTCAGAGTCTAGATAGTGAAAACTAGTTTTTGAGAGTGCATCAACTCAACATGCAAAAAATCTATAGACCAAGTGTATGTCATCCTATTTTTCCGTAATGCAAATGGAAGATATCTAGGACACTTCTTTCTGTGTCCATTGTAGGCCTTAGAGATTGTCTTCATGAAAGAAGGGTGACCTCTCTCAATCTTTCCATTATCCTTTGGGTTATAGGCAATAGGGAGAGACAAACAAATCCCATGATAGTCAAACAATTCCTTTGCCTCTCTCACATCTAATTCTCCCCAATTTGCAATGACTCTCTATGTAACCAAATCTTGAAATTACTTCTTCTAAAAGACATTTTCATACATAATAGGTAGTCTTCACGTGAAGATCTCGACCTTCCACATGGTTGATACAGTCCTCCTAAGCAAGTACTATGTATCTCTTTTGATCAACTCCCTTGGGCACGGCTACAAGATCGACAACCCACTTTGTAATAAAGACAAGGAGGGTAAGTTGGATGTAATGGATCTTTATGCCTATCTAAACAAATGTATTTGACATGTGGCACAAGTTCTCACAAAGTCATGCACACTCACATACATGCCAGGCTACCAATAGGCTTCCCTAGTCTTCTCATACATTGCATAAAATCCTTTGTGACCGGGCCATAAGGTCTCATGCATCTCTCTCACGACTTTGATCTAAAGACTCCTACACTCATAGCTTTTTGTGGATTCTTAAACTTTCCTTTTGCATGTTTCCAAATAAATATGTCCTTTAGGAAGAAGTTGTAAGAACTTTTTGTGATGGATCTAAACTTATTTGTGGACTAGCCTAAAAAAGGTTTCAATGAACTCACATAATTTCCTATGTCTTTCCATTCTCCATCTTACTCTTTCTTGCAGAATCTCTCATAAATGTAGACTAATGGATCATATCACATCATATTTATGTCTCTTCCTACATCATCATCATCATCATATTCTTCATCAAAATTCACTCTTGAAAGCATATCAGCAATTGTATTTAACTTCCTATCTATTTGAAAAAAATCTAGATTAATAAACTTTATATATGAGATCCACCTGAGCATTGCAATATCTAGAGAAGAACAATTAGCTATCATACAAATCAATGGAAGATAGTGAGTCTCTACAACAATATCTGTTCTAATGAAATATTCTTTATGAGTTCTTAATAAAGTCACCAATTCCAATAGCTCTCTCTTTATTTGTGGATACTTTCTTTGAGTGTCATGTAATATCGTTGCACCAAAGCGAACCATGTATCTTTGCTCCTCATCATCATCTTGACCTATGATCCTACCTATACCAATAGGACTGGTATCAATAATCAAAATAATAGGCTTCTAACCTAAATAATCAATATGCTTTAGAATTGGAGCTTCAATTCACAATTGCTTTAGTTTATGCATGCCTCTTGATTGTTTTTCTATCCAAATAAATTTCTTTATCTTTCTCAGTAGATCATATAAAGGGTTTGCAACATTATTGAAGCTAGGAATCCAAATCACATAGAAGATAGAATCTCCCAAGAATATCCTTACCTCAATGACATTACAAAACACCTCAAAAATTCTATGAATGGCCTCAACTTTCTATGGGTCTAGTGTGTGGCCATAATGTCCACATAGATGCCCTACAATGAGAACATGATCGACTCCAAAAAAAATTATCTAGAGAAAATGTTAGCCTTACCTCCTTGAATCTCTCAAAAAGATTCTCACAGTCAAAGATATGATTGCTAACAAGTTTTCTACAAATATAAGCATCTATAGTTTCATCTTTCACTTTTTCCTCACAAACCTTTATCTGGATATCATCAATAAAATGCATAATCACTAAAGCTATGAAGTAGTGTAGGACCAGATGCATGGCATTCATCATATGAGTTACCAAATTTATCACTGCATTTGACAAAGTACACATGGGTACAAGGCCCAGTGGAGTCTTCATCATAGAATAGTTTTCACTCTCAATAGCTAATTGAAACTTGTCATACCCTAGATATATATCAACCATGGAGTAGATGGAATTCCCAATGAATGATTCTACAAACTCATCTACTATAGGTGCTATCCCTACATTTATGATCATGACTTTATTTATAGGTTGAAAATCCTAGATGAAATGAAGTTTCCCATTCTTCTTTGGAACCCTAAACCACCTATTCAAATATGGCATTGAATAAGGTTCCATTATTTGCATGCATATCTTCTCCTTTAACAGTCTCATCAACCTATGTAAATGAGCCTTTGGGATTGGATTGGGTCAAATATTACATGGCATATAGGGCATTGTAAAGATGATCATGGCTAGAACTTGTTTTGGATCGGCATAGGCTATCTCATGTGGTAATATAGCGAATACTTTCTCGTGTCTCTTCATAACTTCTATGAACTTTTCTCTTTCTCTCTTTGTAAGAAATGATCTCTCTTCAAACTTTATTCGCTTAATAGTCTCTTGAGTAGAGTGCTACCCGATAAGCTCTCGTCTTCTCTGTTGGAGTTTGAGGTCTCTAGAAACATGCGAATAGCACAACGAAGAAGAAGAAGCTAGGAGCACAACACACAATATTGAATGTATTACCACTAGAATGTACACAGATAAGTAACCCATTAGGGCTATAGGCGTATATACAAGATGGGGGCAAAAAACCTCCTAAAGAGGCAAAAATGTGCCCCGATGGTCCTAGTGTGTTCACACACATCAGTACCTAAATATATCAACAAATACCCCCTAGTAGTGATGTAGTGAAAAAGGATCTTGCACTCATGTATAAGGAAGTGACAAAACTATGTAGAATTAATCCACAAAAGAAAGTAAGCCCAAAGCTTTGCAGAAAGCTTCAAACTTTTTCGTAGGTAGAGCCTTCATGAAAAAGCCTACAATGTTCTCCTGCGTGGGCACATATGCCAAGCTGATCTCTCCAGCAGAGAACCTCTCCCTGACATAATGATAATGCACCTCAATCTGCTTAGTGTGAGCATGGAACACATGGTTCTTCACAATTTCAAATGCGCTTTGATTGTTAGTGAAGATGGTGGTGGGAGAAGATTGACCAACACCCAAATAAGCCATAAGGCATCTAAGCCACACACACACTCAACAATCACTATGAAGTGTACCCTATACTCAGCCTCACAAAAGGAAGTGGCCACATTAGGCTACTTCTTGCTCAACCAAGATATACATGAGCTACCAAGCATGAAGCAAAAGCAACTAGTGGACACACGAGTGTCATAGCAACCAGCCTAGTCAGAAAAGCATGTATATCTGGTGGTAGTGATCCCCCCTTGGGATAAAACAATCCAAGTATCCGGATACCACTCAAGTAGCAAAAGATGCACATAATCACCTGCCAATGCTTGACACATGGGCAATGCATAAACTTGCTCATATGTGAGATAGCAAACTAAATATCTGGCCAAGTAATGCATAAGTAAATCAAGCATCCAAATAGTCTGCTGATAGAGAACAGCATCAAATGCACTTGCAGCATCACGAAGACTCAATCGTAAATCTATCTCCATAGGAATGGTAATGGGTTTATAGTCTTCAAGGCCAAAATGCTGCAATAATGTGTCAATGTATTTCGTTTGACACAAAGTTATTTTTCCATCAACTTGCATAAACTCAACGCCCAAGTAATGATGCAAATGCCCCAAATGTGACATCTCAAATGAGGCATGCAAATCAGCAATATGTTTCTCATGAGGACTAGTGAGTAGCATGTCATCAACATACACAAAAATGATCAGAAGCACATCATTAACACGCTTAACATATAAGGTGCTTTCAAATGGACTGTTCTCAAAACCATGTGCAATATGATAGGCATGTATCTTTTCATATCAAGTAGGTGGTGCTTGCTTTAAATCATATAATGTCTTCTTTAACCTAGGTATGTGGTTTTCATGCCCTTTCTACACAAAGCCACAAGGCTAGAAAACATACACTTCTTCATGCAAATCACCATTCAAAAAATGCAATTTTAATGTCCAATTGATGTACATTCCAACCATGATGAGTTGCAAGTGCACAAATTCTATGAACTATAGTCATTTGGCAAGTACGAGCAAAAGGTCGCATCAAAATCAATGCCTCTTTCTTGAGCATAACCCTTTGGAACAAGCCAAGCCTTATACATGTCAATTGTTCCATCAAGCTTACACTTAAGCTTGTATAGCCACTTAGTGCCAATGGCCTTCTTGCCAGGAAGCAAGTCACACAAAGACTAGGTACCATTCTTTATTATAGCATCATATTTAGATTGCATAGCAGCCATCCAATTTTTTGAATTTTGTGCTTCATATACGAAACAGGCTCATTCTGATCAGAGAGACTAGAGGCAGTCGTAACATAGCAATCTCATGCAAAAGAGGCACTATGAAAGCTTGAATGAGTATGATATGATAGAGATGCATCTAATTTGCTATCAGGCACAGTTTGCACCAACCATTTTGGCATAGTTTTTGCCCTCTTAGTATCAACTCTCTCATCAACAAGTGCATCATTCAAATCTACATCAGAAGTGGAATGATCTGCATCATTGCAATAAAACTATAAAGACTTAGAAGTTGCCTCATTAGGACTAGCATTAGACTTTCCACCTGTAAAAAGAGGCAGCAAAGTGTCATACATGTCTTTGGAGCTAACAAATGTCTCCTTAGTACATGAAAGTAATGTCTGAATAGCATCTTCTACAAAAATAACATCACGGATAACCAAAATGCATTTAATATATGAATGATATAGACGATAGCCTTTGCTTTCAAAACTGTACCCAACAAAAATACATTTTATTGCTTTATCATCCAATTTTGTGTATTGTTGTTCAGGCACTAATGCATTTGCCAAACAACCAAAAACATGTAGCTGAGCAACGGATGGCTTGTGACCATGCCAAGCCTCAATTGGAGTGATAGACTACAGTGCTTTAGTGGGACATTTGTTAAGTGCATATGTTGCACACATAATAGCCTCAAGCCAAAAAATATGTGGTAAAGTGTGAATCTTCACCATACACCTTGCCATCTCCATGAATGACATGTTCTTTCGTTCAGTAGCTCCATTCTCTTGAGGTGTATGCGACATTGTACACTTATGTTTTATCCCACGTTCAACCAAAAATGCATTAAATTCAGAAGACATATATCCCCCCCCCCTCCATCAGAATAGAGGGTGCCCATTTTACATGCTGATAGATTTTCAGTCAAAAGCAAAAGCTGTTTGAAGCACAGAAACATTTTGGACTTTGCTCTCTGTTGAGCCCATAAAAGGCATATCGGTCAAAGTCAACTGCAATCAAAGTCAAAATGTCAAAGTCAATTGGTCAAAGTCAACAAGGTCAAGGTCAAAGTCAATAGGTGCAAAGTCAAAGTGCTAAAGTGCAAGGGTCAAAGTGCACAGGTAGTGCACAATTAATTGTCCACAAAGGGTAAATTGGAGAAAGTGGGTTGCAGGTTCTAGAGGTATTTTCTCTAATTTCCCTAAGGTTCAAAGTGTTTTTTAAAGTGTATGGAAGGTTCATGTGAACCCTCTCGTATGCGCAAAAGTGAAGACTTAAAAGGAAATGTGAAGGTATGTGAAGCGGCAGCGTACGCACAGGGGAAAGTATGGCCCCCCAATTAAAATTTTTGGTTTTAGTCTAAAGTCACTACAGGACACTGGCTGCTACTTGTGAGGACAATCTTGGGACATCAAAGTGAGCAGCAAGATACTATTGCAATTAGGAGTGTACGTGATCGACACACTCAAATCAAGGCAAGGACTATTCTTGGACCAATGCTAGAGTAAGCAAGAGAAGCATAGTCTAAGTGAAGCAAGAGAGAGAAGTGCAAGAGTCACCAGTGTGCGACGCAGAGAAGTGGAGTTGAAGGAGTGCATGGAGAGTGACTAAGGGATTGTGTAGAGAGTGCTAAGCTAGTCCCCCAAGGATCTCAAGGTCTCCTTGAGTGTGCGCGTTCCGACAGAAGGTATTCATTCCTCCCCCTTAGTGGAAGCTTGGTGCAAGGTGTGCACAAGGATAAGCTTGAAGCAGGTGGAGGTCTGGTGCAGAGGAGGCTGGCGGCAAGAAGACTTTGGGGTATTTGGTATTTTATCATTGAGCACTCTGTGGGATTGTGCACAGAAGTACTGGTTTGTATTGTGCTTCAAACATTGTAATTGTCTTACTATAATCAATCGGAAGAAGCTTCCAAGGTGTATTTCCTCTCCTCGTCTTTTCCTTTTCTCCTACAAACCCTCAAACTCCTTCTTGTCTAAGAATCCCCCAACAAAATTTGGCATGCCCGGTGGGACTTCCAAGGAGATTTGAGCTTACGAGAAACCAAGTGCAAAGTATAGCAGAGGTCACGTGTCTACAGTGTACTTCATCAACCAAAAGGTAAATATTCTCATCAAGTGTCTCATATTAAGTGGGCTATGAGCTGCTCATGAGCGCAACCTCGTCCCAAACATTGAGGTTCACCTGCAAGCAAACAAGAAGGAAGGTTGTTAAAAGATCCTCCAGTCCACTATCTTCAACCTCATCAGTAAAGAGCATGGCGGGACAGGTAGACTTGGAAACCTTACTCTCAAGATTAAATATAAAGTTTCCTTCTTTCAAAGGCCTAGCTCAGGAGGATCCAGATGAACACATTAGAAGGTTTTTGGCACTATGTAAGACTAGAGGCTTAATGGGTAGGGAGGATGCCTTTTTGATTCTCTTCCCTGCCACATTAGAAGGATTAGCAGATAAGTGGTTCAGCGAGTTTGCTGAAAACCATTTTACCACTTGGGATTTGATGAAAGATGCATTTAAAAATCAATTCCAACATGGCAACACTGCGGAGATCATCATAGAAGAACTAGAAAATTTGAGATTGGGTCTAGGAGAAAAGTTCCCAGAGTTTGTGACTAGGGCCAAAGCACTAATGGCTAAATTGCCAGATCCATCACATGATTTTTTTGTTAAGAAATGGTTAGCCAAGCCCCTACCAGTGGCCACCCAATGCAAAATAAATGAATTAGTGTTACCTACAGCCTCCATAGAGGAGTTCATCAACACAGCTACACGGCTGGAGCAGATAAGGCACCAATATGGAGCAACTTCTTCCCAACCAACATATGGTACAGAAATGGAGGATCCAGTGATCTAGCTAAGGAAGGAGCTGGATGGCTTAAAAAGAAATAAGCCCTACAAAGAGGAGGAGAATGCAGTAACTCAGTTGAGAAGGGAGATTAAAGCATTAAAGCTCCAAAAGGAGGAGGAGGCCCAAGCAGAGGAATTGGCCCAACTGCGACAGGAGCTGCAGGAACTCAAAGGGGGTGGCATCAAGAGTGGACTTTGGTGTTCCATGTGCAACAAGCAAGGGCATATAGTAAGTGAATGTCCTCTGTTAAGTGTGACTTGCCAATTATGCAAGAAGGTTGGTCATGAGGCACATGAATGCCAATCAAGGGGAATGCCTGCAACAACATACTAGACACAAGGAGGACCCCTACCACCAGCAAATGTGATGGCTGCTGCACCGAATCAAGGTAACAACTATAATCCTAGACAGAGGAATAACTTTGGAAATGGGCTTAGGAGGCCAATCATACGTTTTAGATGTGGAGAATGCGGGCACTATCAAAGTAGGTGCACTCTCCCAGAAAATGCCCCTCCTTGCACAAACTGCCTAGAGGCCAGAGACCATTATACAAATTGTTGTCCTAAGAATCAAGCCTCTTCATCCGGGCCCCATATTCAAATGATTTCTGTGCACAAAGAAGAAATGTGTGATCAAGTCAATGAGCCATCACCATCTACCAGGGTGGTGCAATTAGAAGAAATATAATCTCTGACTGTGTAGACAAGAAGCAAGGGGAAGGTTCAAGCAGACATAGGACAAGGATCAAAGATTAAGGAATGGAATCAAGACAGAGAACCATCTGAAGATAAAGCCACTAGAGGTACAGATACAAGGCAAAACGGAGATCTCATATGTACCAGTGATGCCATTGGGCATGCCTTCAACAGGGCTCATGAGGAGTTTGATAAGTCAACTGGAGCTCATGCTCTCAAGGAATCAGAGGCTTCAAAACTACTCAAGTCCATGAAAAAGGAGGTTAGTATTTTTGATTTAATAAATATGGATGGGAAATTCAGGTCAGAGTTATTGCAGATAATTGATGAAGCTTCCACTAGAAGTTTGGTGGCAAAGACTGTTGTTTTACATAAAGGAAAAATTGTAGGGGAAGCACCCCTTACAGATTATAAAATTCCTCGGCTGACAGTATCTATCAAAGGTCATGAATTTCAAGGAGTTATTGTGGATGGTGATTTTGGCATTAACTTCATGCCTAAACATACAATGGAAAAGATTGGACTCCACCCTTCAAGGCCTGCAAATTTCGCTGTTACTTTGGCAGACCAAAGCAAAGTAAGGCCCTTGGGAGTGATCCCAAAAGTTCCACTTGAAGTAGAAGGTAATCTATTCATTTTGGATTTTGTGGTTTTAAGATTGCCCCAGGTTGAAGGAGGATTTCCCCTCTTAATTGGACGACCATGGCTAAGGCATGCAAGTGTCATTCATGATTGGGGCAAGGACACTATGTGGGTACAAAAGAAAGGGCAAGAGCTGACACAGATTCATTTAGAAGAGGGCCCATATAATCAAGGAAACACCAGCATGATGCAAACAGTTGGCATATGCATGGAACCAGAATCGGAGGATCAACCCCAAATAGATTTCAAGGAAGAAGAGGATATTCTAAATTGGCTCCAAGCAGGCAACTCTTCCTCTTGTTTTGGAATTTTTCTTAATAATTCTTGCATGACTGAAGGTTATGATGAAGATGAGGAGAAAGTCGAGGTTGATGGATTGGGAGAGCCCATCACAGACCACAGAAGGGGCAGGAAGACACCCCTCAAATACAACTTGGAGGAGGATATGACAACCATAGATAAGAAAGTTACTAAAGCTAAAGGCAAGGTAAAAGATTCTAGTGAAGAGTGTTCTTTCCCGATTCAAGAAATCCCTGCAGGATGGATGCAGGACAAGGAGGAACACATTGAAATCCAAAATACATATGCTTATGAAGCAATGCACGAAAAGCTAGTGGAAGAAGACAAGGAAGGAGATGAGCACAAAGAAATTATGGTAGAGAGAAATTCTGTCAAAGAAATACAATTAGGCACTCAAGACAATAATCGGCCAGTTTTGGTGGCCACTTGGTTGTGGAGCCACCCAGGGCTCCTTGAAAAGGTAAGATCATTCTTGACCCATTATACAGATGTTTTTGCCTGGCATTATAAAGACTTAGAAGGAGTGCTTGCGACTTATGGAGAGCATAGAATCCCGCTGGTTGATGGAGCCAAACTCGAAAGAGGGAAGAGTTATAGATTTAACCCAAAATATGCTGAAGTTGTCTATGTGGAAATACAGAAGATGGAGGATGCAGAAATCATCATTCCTGTGGAACACTTAGAGTGGCTCTCACCTATGGTTATAGTACCAAAGAAGAATACTAATTTAGAGCACTCAACAAGGTGACCATTCAAGATGGTTTCCCAATGCCTTTTGCAGAGCAGGTCATTGAAGAAGTGGCTGGACATGCATTATATAGCTTTATGGATGGATTTAGTGGCTATAATCAAATATCAATACACCCAGAGGATCGTGAAAAGACTACTTTTATCACACCTTGGGGAACATATGTGTATGTAAAAATGCCATTTGGGCTCAGAAATGCTCCCGCCACCTTTAACAGAACAGTCAATCTCATTTTTGGCCCCTTATTGCTGGAATCACTTAGAATTTTCATGGATGACTTCTCTTCGTTTTCAGGCTCTCACAATGAGACCCCTTTAGATTGCTTGGACCATCACTTGCGACAGCTGCAGAATGTTTTTAAGAGATGCAGGGAGACTAAGCTAAAGCTCAACCCAAACAAATGTCATTTACTTGTGACAGAAGGAACTCTCTTAGGACATGTGGTTTCAGCTAAAGGTATGGCCCCAGATCCTCATAAAATTATTTCTATATTAAAGTTGCCTAAACCTAGATCTCCTAAAGAGATTCATAGTTTCTTGGGGCATACAAGATACCACAGAAGGTTTATAAAAATGTATGCAGAAATAGCTAGGCCACTGGCTAGACTTACAGGTAAAGAGGTGCCCTTTAAATGGGAAGAGGAGGAAGAAAAGGCTTATCAGACATTAAGGTCCAAATTGGTGGCTGCACTAATTCTTATCACCCCAGACTGGTCAAAAATCTTTCATGTGCATGTGGATGCCAATGCATATGCAGTCGGTGCAGTATTGACTCAACACAGTGAAGAATTCAAACTTGACAGGCCTATTCAGTATGCTAGTAGAATCTTGACTAAAGCTGAAAAGAATTATAGCACAACGGAAAGGGAAGCTCTAGCAATGGTTTTTGCAGTACAAAAATTTCGTCATTATTTGCTAGGTGTGAAGTTTGTCATCATCACTGATCATCAACCACTCAGGTATTTACTGAATAAGCCACAAGCAACTGGGAGGATATGGAGGTGGCTACTTTTGTTCCAGGAGTTTGATTTTTTTGTAGTCCACAGACCAGGTAAAGAAAATGTTATGGCAGATCATCTATCAAGGATCAATATGATTGATCCAGCTAGTGGAGTCAATGATGATTTTCCAGATGCTCATCTGTTCGCTGTACAAGCTCAAGGTTGGTATTATGATATCAAGAATTTCATTAAAACTTGTATGTATCCAGAAAAGGCTAGTGTTGTGTAGAGGAAGAGACTGCTAATCAAGAGTAGACCGTATACCTTCATTGAAGATAAATTATATAGACAAGGAAAGGATGACAGGTTTAGGAAGTGCTTGGAAGAAGAAGAAGTGAGAGAAGTACTTCAATCTGCACATGAAGGAACAGGTGGTGGGCACCTTCCAGGGCATATTATGAGTCAGAGGATACTGGATGCTGGTCTATGGTGGCCTACACTATTTAAGGATGTAGGTGAATGGGGAAAGGCATGTGATGTTTGCCAAAGGTGTGGAACTAAGCCTACAAAGCAGAGGCATAACCCCTTGATTGTTTCCACTTCCTGGCAAGCATTCGAGAAGTGGGCGCTAGATTTTGTAGGGCCCATCTACCCTCCGTCGATTCCAAAAAGAGAGAAATATCTCTTGATAGCTACAGATTATGCAACAAAGTGGGCTGAAGCTATTGCCTCCCCCAACTGCACTGCTCAAACTGTTGCTGATTTCATTTACAGTAGCATCATTTGCAGGTTTGGATGTCCACTTGAAATTTGTACAGATCAGAGTACCCATTTTGTCAATAAGGTCCTGCAGGAAATTTTCAACAAGTATAGAATTCTACATAGGACCTCTTGTGCCTACTATCCAAGAGCCAATGGATAGGCTGAATCGGCCAATAAGGTTTTAATCTCAATGTTAAGGAAGGAGTGTATGTTACAGCCCACTTCCTGGATCATTGCTTACCAAGGTACCCTATGGGCATATAGGTTATCTTACAAAGAAGCCACGGGATATTCTCCATTCCAACTGGTTTATGGCATATTGCCCATTGAGCCCTTTGAATTTTTTTATGGATCACCTAAGATAACATTCATGCAGGGCAGGAAAGATTGTGATGTCTCTCAGAGGCTTGGAGCACTACATAAAGTGGAGGAGATTCGTCTACTAGCAACAAAACAATTGATAGAGACTCAGATGAAGAGGAAGGAGGCACATGATCGACATCTATGGAACAACAACATAGAACCAGGCATGTTACTTCTTCTCCATAGACCTCATCTTCATACACAATTGAGAGGAAAATGGCTTCCACACTAGGAAGGACCTTATCGAGTCAAAACAATGCTAAATTGGGATGCTCTGGAGTTAGAGACGCTGAAAGGAGAGGCCTTGCCACTGGTCAACGTATCAAGGCTCAAGGCCTACCATCAACACACTTGAAGAAGTATGGATCACCTGGAACTACAAAATCTGGCCAGGCTGTGCATAGCTTTCTCATCTCATTTTGCTCAGTTTTAGTAGTTTTCTTTATCAATTTCATACTTGTTCCTTGCGTTTCTAGCAAACCTAGAAGGCATTTCATAACCTCTGCAAAAGTACAAATTTTGGGTATTTTTGGAATTTTTTCTAGCATTTTTTGCATTTTTCTAGTATTTTTTATCCTTTTCCAATATCATTTTCTTGCCAAATAAGGGGAATAAAAGGAGGCTCACTGTGGTTTGATGAAGGAAATTGGGCCTAGCCCTGTAGAAAATTTCATGAGAATTTTTTTCAGATGTTTTGGCAATTTTTTGGCATTTTTTTTGGATTTTTCCTTGATTCTTCTCTATTCTTGGGTAATTTTCCCACGAAAAAAAAAAACGCCCCCCCCTCGGATTTTTCAATTGAGGCGTTAAAAAAAAAACACACGTAAAAAAAAACTCTCTCTCTCTCTCTCTCTCTCTGTCTCTCTCCCTTCCCCCCCACACCCCCCCCGCCCCCCCCCCACCCCACCGACCACCACCGACCACCACCGACCAACCCCCCCCCCCCCCCCCCCCACCGACCACCCCCCCTGTTGCTGATTTCATTTACAATAGCATCATTTGCAGGTTTGGATGTCCACTTGAAATTTGTACAGATCAGGGTACCCATTTTGTCAATAAGGTCCTGCAGGAAATTTTCAACAGGTATAGAATTCTACATAGGACCTCTTGTGCCTACTATCCAAGAGGCAATGGACAGGCTGAATCGACCAATAAGGTTTTAATCTCAATGTTAAGGAAGGAGTGTATGTTACAACCCACTTCCTGGGGCATTGCTTACCAAGGTACCCTATGGGCATACAGGTTAGCTTACAAAGAAGCCACGGGATATTCTCCATTCCAACTGGTTTATGGCATATTGCCCATTGAGCCCTTTGAATTTGTATACGGATCACCTAAGATAGCATTCATGCACGGCAGGAAAGATTGTGATGTCTCTCAGAGGCTTGGAGCACTACATAAAGTGGAGGAGATTCGTCTACTAGCAACAAAACAGTTCATAGAGACTCAGATGAAGAGGAAGGAGGCACATGATCGACATCTGTGGAACAACAACATAGAACCAAGCATGTTAGTTCTTCTCCATAGACCTCATCTTCATACACAATTGAGAGGAAAATGGCTTCCACACTAGGAAGGACCTTATCGGGTCAAAACAATGCTAAATTGGGGTGCTATGGAGTTAGAGACACTGAAAGGAGAGACCTTGCCACTGGTCAACATATCAAGGCTCAAGGCCTACCATCAACACACTTGAAGAAGTATGGATCACCTAGAACTGCAAAATGTGGCAAGGTTGTACATAGCTTTCTCATCTCATTTTGCTCAGTTTTAGTAGTTTTCTTTATCAATTTCATACTTGTTCCTTGCGTTTTTAGCAAACCTAGAAGGAATTTCATAACCTCTACAAAAGTACAAATTTTGGGTTATTTTGGAAATTTTTCTAGCATTTTTTGCATTTTTCTAGTATTTTTTATCCTTTTCCGATATCATTTTCTTGCTCTCTGTGGTTTGTTGAAGGAAATTGGGCCTAGCCCTATAGAAAATTTCATGAGAATTTTTTTCAGATTTTTTGGCAATTTTTTGGCATTTTTTTTGGATTTTTCCTTGATTTTTCTCTATTCTTGGGTAATTTTCCCACCAAAAAAAAACGGCCCCACGGATTTTTCAATTGAGGGGTAAAAAAAAAACACACGCAAAAAAAAACTCTCTCTCTCTCACTCTCTCTCTCTCTCTCTCTCTCTCTCTCTCTCTCTCTCTCTCTCTCTCTCTCTCTCTCTCTCTCTCTCTCTCTCTCTCTCTCTTCCCCCCCCCCCTCCCCCCCCCTTCCCCCCCCCTTCCCCCCCCCTTCCCCCCCCCCTTCCCCCCCCCTCCCACCGACCACCACCGACCACCCCTCCCCCCTGCCGCCCCTCCCCCCCCTTTCCCCCTCCCCCCCCCCTTCCCCCTCCCCCCCCCCCCCACCGACCACCCCCCCCCCCCCCCAATAAAATTTATTTTTTATTTTATTTTGTTTATTTTATTATTTTTTTATTTTTTTATTTTTATTTTTTATTTTATTTATTTTATTTATTTTATTTTATTATATATTTTCTTTATTTTTTTATTATTATTTTTCTTTTTATTTTTTTTCTGTATGGGCATTCGAAAAAGAAAGAAAAAAAAATTGTTATTATTATTATTTTATTTTTATGGGTCATAGCTTTTGGCTCGGAATCGTGCCTCTGTTGGCCGTTTTTCACAAAACTGGAGTCATTTTCATGTTTTTTGGCACCTCTGGAAAGAGTTTTTGACTTTATTTTTCCAAATTCCAACTTTTTCTTTGACTTTTGGTCAAAACCCACCTATTTTGAGCACATTTATCACATGTTTTTATTTCCCCACATTGTCCACATGGTCTATTCTCACCTTGTCTTACCTTATGTTTAATAATATCCCCCATGCACCCTCTGTAGCTCTACGATTTGATCATTTTCAACCCCTCCAGACCCCATCATCATACCCCCATGCCCTCCCTTTACCAATCTGCCAAGCCTCATCCTTAACCCTCCCTATCCCTTCAATCCCTGCCCCTCAGCCCTCCCCTCCACCTCCTTACTACCCTCCCATTGCAACCCTTTGCTTTTCCATGGCAAAATCCAATTTTTGGTTCTTCTCTGGTGCATGTTCTCCTGCTTTTGGTGGAATTGGTTGCTGCTCAATTGTCCTCTTCAAGTTTTTGCAGCTCTATTCTCATGGTGTCCTATATGATTAGAGTTTTGGCTGTAGCGGAGAGCACATTAGGTGGTGGGCAACTGTTGAGCCCATAAAAGTCATATCGGTCAAAGTCAACTACAATCAAAGTCAAAAGGTCAAAGTCAACCGATCAAAGTCAACAAGGTCAAGGTCAAATTCAATAGGTGCAAAGCCAAAGTGCTAAAGTGCAAGGGTCAGAGTGCACAGGTAGTGCACAATTAATTGTCCACAAAGGGTAAATTGGAGAAAGTGGGTTGCAGGTTGCAGAGGTATTTTCTCTAATTTCCCTAAGGTTCAAAGTGTTTTTTAAAGTGTTTTGGAAGGTTCAGGTGAACCCTCTCATATGTGCAAAAGTGAAGACTTAAAAGGAAATGTGAAGGTATGTGAAGCGGCAGCGTACGCACAGGGGAAAGTATGGCCCCCCAATTAAAATTTTTGGTTTTATTCTAAAGTCACTACAAGACAAAACAGGGAGTCGTTGGGTGCCACTTGTGAGGACAATCTTGGGACATCAAAGTGAGCACCAAGATACTATTGCAGTTAGGAGCGTACGTGATCGACACACTCAAATCAAGGCAATGACTATTCTTGGACCAATGCTAGAATAAGCAAGAGAAGCATAGTCTAAGTGAAGCAAGAGAGAGAAGTGCAAGAGTCACCAGTGTGCGACGCAGAGAAGTGGAGTTGAAGGAGTGCATGGAGAGTGACTAAGGGATTGTGCAGAGAGTGCTAAGCTAGTCCCCCAAGGATCTCAAGGTCTGCTTGAAGTGTGCGCGTGCCGACAGAAGGTATTCATTCCTCCCCCTTAGTGGAAGCTTGGTGCAAGGTGTGCACAAGGATAAGCTTGAAG
Organism: Ceratopteris richardii; assembly: GCA_020310875.1. NCBI lineage: Eukaryota > Viridiplantae > Streptophyta > Polypodiopsida > Polypodiales > Pteridaceae > Ceratopteris > Ceratopteris richardii. Next base: position 56,592,842 of record CM035410.1, on the reverse strand, counting down.
CAGGTGGAGGTCTGGTGCAGAGGAGGCTAGCGGCAAGAAGACTTTGGGGTATTTGGTATTTTGTCATTGAGCACTCTATGAGATTGTGCACAGAAGTATTGGTTTGTATTGTGCTTCAAACATTGTAATTGTCTTACTGTAATCAATCGGCAGAAGTTTCCAAGGTGTATTTCCTCTCCTAGTCTTTTCCTTCTCTCCTATAAACCCTCAAACTCCTTCTTGTCTAAGAATCCCCCAACACTTTCAATGGATATACCCATGCATGCATGGAAAAATAATCAATGAAAGTCATGAAGTAGAGATAATTTTCAAAAGAGGTTGTTTGCATAGGACCATTAACATCATTGTGAACAAGCTACAATTTCTGAGTAGTTCAAAGTGAGCCATCTTTTGGAAATGAGGAATGCTACATTTTTCCAAAAATACAACCTTCACAGACATTTCTACGAGGTGCCTCAAGTTTCAGCAAAGAGCAAACCATTTTAGATTTCTACAAGCATAGCAAACTAACAAAATTCAGATGACCAAAGTGTGCATTCCAAAGCTTTGCATCTGACATAGCCTGAGAATCATGTACTACACATGCTGAATCATTCATAGGTCTTTCATAGTCTATGAGTTTATACAGCCCATGACATAAAATGCCAAAACCAATAATCACGTTTCCATTTGATAGATCATGAAGTATACATCTCTCATCACACAAATTTCACAACCAAGCCAATCTTGGCTAAAGATGAAGCTGATAAGAGATTCTTCTTGATCCCTAGCACAAATAATGCATCTGACATTGTAAAAGAACTACCATCAATAGTAGTTTGAATGATCTTACCTACTCCCATGAAAGGATGAGAGGAGTTGTTGATGCATGTGACATGGTCAAGTGAAGTGAAGAAACTACTTTGCAAGGTAATATGTTTGGTTGCCCACTATCAAAGTACCAAACATCTGAGTCTACTACAAACATACACTGCTCATGAGAAGATGGTCCAAGACTCGAAACAGTAGTAAATGCACATTCTTCATTCTACACAAGATTAGCAGACTCTGTTTTCAATGTAGAGGCCTCTACAACAACCATTCCAGCCTCTTTTTTCTTTTCCTCTTTTGCAGCTAGTTTTGGACAGTTCTTTATAACATGATCATTTCCTTTGCAATACTTACAAAAGAATTTTTGCTGCTCTTATTTCTTCTCATCTTTGTCTTCCTTCTTCAAATGCATAGCATTTGAAGATTTCTGCTTACTAGTAGATGAGCTCCATTTACCATTGCCCTTCTAACTAGCCAAGAAAGTTTGATCTGCAACATGCATAATGGACATGTTCTGCCTAAACTGATCTTGCTGCAATAGAACGACTAACTCCTCATATGTCAAGGCATTTGGATTACCTTTCATCATCAAACGAAGAGTAGAAGCAAAACTCTAGTATCAATCGGGAAGACCATTTAGAACATTGCACAAGTGAACTATCAGGCAAGATTTCATCAACAGAAATCAATTGTTCATTCAAATATTTGATCTTTGTCAGAAAACTTTCCATGGAATCACCTTCATTCATGTGCTCAATCTCCAATTTTTTTGGAGGTAAGCAACACGAGCCTCCTTCCTTGCTTGGTATAAAGTGGTAAGTGTATCCCCAACATCCTTAGCTATTCATGTCAAAAAATAGAAATCATATTTTCGATAAGTACATCAAGGAGAAGGATTCTTTGCACCATCTCCATCTTCATGCTTCTCCATATAGCTTTGCAAAGTTCTCCGCCTCCCAACCTATTTATAGCAGTTTCCCTATTCACCACCTACAATTCTCTCGAAGGTTCCTCAACTCATCTGGTCATCACAAGTAGGCGCTTGGGCTGAACTCTCTAGATTTTGGCTTTGGCTATCACCCCAGCAAGGAATCTTTGGTTCCTGCAAACATGTACATCTCTAAAATATAACAATAATAAAATTACTCCAGTTTGACTCTAAAGTGTGGAAAATTGATCTCTTCAATTAATGCTACACACGCATAGAGCCACATGACTTACGATTGCACAAGAAAGATAGTTTAACACAACAATCCAATGAATACTAGACTACCTAAAATGGATATATAATATGTAAATAACTATATTATAAAGTCAAAACTACTAACCTACTACAAAAATTCATTATGAAATGAGCTATGGTGATCTTGTTCTACACAAGCAAGCAAACAAATGGCGTGATTAAGCTAGGGAATGCTTCCTCGACTCTCACACTTAAGATAAGAAACATATCAAAGTCAAAAGTGCTCATGAGGATCCACATATAACTCCATAAATATTTTTTATCTAACAAAAATATAATCCCTACAATTTAGCATTTAAGTACCTTATGCTTTAGACCGAATGCTTCATGTCAAGCAACTCCTACACTCGATGATCTTTTTTCAATCAAGAGCGTTGATGAAAATGTCTCCATAACGCTTTTTTGTTGCTCACATGCTTCGCTCTTTACTTGACATTCAATCATAGTTTCTCTAATTAAATGTTAGTGTACTTCAATGACTTTACATCGCACGACTTCAAAAAGATGATTGAGTCGTTCATAATTCCACATCTCGCTCTCTCTCTCTCTCTCTCTCTCTCTCTTCCATATATGCAATTAAGCTTGTTATCTCTCTCTCTCTCATCTATATATGCAACTAAGCTTGTTAAGAAATTTCCAATACATAAAAAAACATTTTTTAGCTCTTGTACATTTCTTCGAGATGGCCAACTATTTAAAAAGAGACATATGTGACTTCTTGTACATTTTGAACGACTCAATCATCGATGGAATTATGAACGACTCAATCATCTATCTATCTATCTATCCATATGTCTGTATGTCTCTCTCTCTCTCTCTCTCTCTCTCTCTATATATATATATATATATATATATATATATATATATATATATATATATATATATATATAGAGAGAGAGAGAGAGAGAGAGAGAGAGAGAGAGATCGGATCTTGTAGATGCACATAGGTAGAGATAGTAGAGAAATGAAAACTCACAAAAGCACACAGAGAATAGAGAGAGACAAGAGATTAAACACAAGATTGGGTACAATCTCCCCTCACATACTCTGATGGAGGAGTTTATGAGAGTATGTGTATTTATAGATATTTTTAATTATGTCATGAATAGAACATACAAGAGGGTGGTGCTTCAAAAAGCATGTTTTTATGAAAAATCTGCTTTATTTACAAATCATTGCTTTCCAAGAAATCTACTATTTTTACAAAAACATTGCTTTCTAAGAAATCTACTATTTTTACAAAAAAAATAAAAATATTATCTTCTAAATATCGTCATTAAAAATATCTAAATAAATCCACAGGCATTCACGCCCTCACGATTCTTCACCTGCTAAATCAAAACACAATCACATTAAAAACCTCAAGACATCAAAATCCATATAATATTCTATTATTCCATAGAGTATAAGAGGCCTCCTAGTTGACAAGCAACTGACCTCAATTGATAAGAATAAAATAGACATGGATGAAGGAACTTGGAGAAGCTTGTAGGAGGTAGAAAAATGAGTTGCGAAACGACAAAGTCCGATCCAACCAATGGGCACAAGACTAGCCCTTGAGCTTATGGAGACTCAAATAGACCTTATCAGCATGCGATAAGTGCAATAAAATGCACTATGTACTTTGGAGCATCAAGGAGAAAGATTCGATACAAAACAAATAGGTTTGCTTATTGACTACCTTAAAAAACTTACTATCTTTGGATGAGACAATCAATTTCAAATGCTCATAGTAGCCAACATGATTACAATTGGAAAAAATCCTTTTGGAGGAGTGATACATATAGGGTTGAGTGTATAAAATTCACAAGAGTACAACAAAAAAGAGAAATATGTTTTTGGAATGAACCTGACACTCAACAATGGTATCTCCTATTTTTCAAGAATGTCCAAAGATAGATGCTCTCCAATGAGTGCTCACTCATCCAATTTGGAGCTCTGTAGAGAGAGCACCAGCCTCCACAAGCTTTCTATTGTTGGAGAAGATGATGCAAAAAAATGAAGGAGCAAGACAATGATGGCCACAAGTGTATGTATATTTCTTCCATGTAATGTACAAGTGATTTGAAGTCTTTAGATAGACTCTTGAAGTGCTCCACAACTTCTACAAGTGTATTTTGAATTCAAATGAGGGCGGCAAAGGTTGCTGAAGAGAATCAATTCACTTTCCTAGAATCTAGGAAAAGTGAAGATCTAGTTTGATTTACTTTTAGGTGATTGATTGATTCATTGATTACAACTCGACCACCTCCAATTCATGGAATTTTAGCTCTCTTTTTCTCCTTTTACATGTGTAAAGCTCTAGACTTTTACAATGGTAAATGATCCATAAAAAATCTTTTAAAAAGATACAATAAATGAGCATAGGTAAAAGAACACTTCAATGGATATTTTGGCATAATCCAAACCATAGGTTTTTTGATGTAGATCAAATCCACCTCAAGCATAGTGTAATCTTGATGTTCCAATAGCTCCCCCTAAAGCTAAAGTATGTTTGAGTCTTCATTCTCTAATAGGTTGAATAACTGCCATTGATTTAAATCTACAAAGCTTTATTCCATCAAGTGCCTTCATCATCATATCTACTACTTGCTTTTCATTTGGAAGAAAAGAAATGTCAATCTCCTTTTCCATGAACTTCTCCCCAAGCAAGTGATAATGAACCTCTATGTGTTTGGTTCTTGCATGGCGAATAGGGTTTGCTGCTAGATGCATGGAACTTACATTATCTCCAAATATGTGAGGTTTGTAACTCACAAGTCTCAAATCTATAGACAATGTCGTCAACCATATTGCCTATTGAGTTGCTATGGTCAAACCTTTGTACTCTACTTTAGTTGAGGATAAAGCAACTATTGATTGCTTCTTGGAACTCCATAACACTAGCTTTGAACCTATAAATGCTAAGTAACCAAAGGTGCTTCTTCTATCATCCTTAGCTCCTGCCTAATCTACATCTGAATAGATTTTGATATCCAAATATAAAAAGTAAAGATAGAATATACGTTCATTGGTTGTACCTTTGCGATACTTAAGTACTCTCTTAGCTGCATCCATGTGTGGTCTTCTTGGAGAGTGCATGAATTGGCTTAGCACTCCTATGCTATATTAGATGTCCACTCTTGTATGCGTAGCATATATCAAGCTACCTACCAAGCTTTGATATTCTTTAATGTCTTCAATTTTCTCACCTTCATAAACACTAATTTTATGATTCATCTCCAAAGGTGTACGTGCAAGCTTTGTGTTCTCCATTTTGAACTTGATAAGTAGACCTTGAATGTATCTTCTCTGAGTTAGATACATCCCTTCATCTGTATAAATCACTTGCATACCTAGGAAATATGTGAGGTCACCTAAGTCACTGATTTTGAACTCCTATTGCATGTACCCCTTGATCCTTTGAATGCTATTCAGATAATCACCTATCATAATAATATCATCTACATATACACATAGATAGATAAACTCATTGTGATCCCTTTTGATGAATAAAGAAGGATCTGAGTTGCTAGGTTTGAACCCTTCATCTTGAAGGTATGTAACCAACCAATAATTCCAAGATCTACGAGCTTGTTTCAATCGATACAATGCTTTCTTAAGTCTACAAACATAAGATGCATGATTAGGGTTTTCAAAACCTGGAGGTTGTGACATGTATACCACTTTATTTATCCAATCATTTAGAAATGCACTTTTTACATCAAGTTGGACGAGTCTCCAATTTCTTGCAGTAGCTACACTTACCAATGTTCTGATTGTAGTCATCTTTGCAACTAGTGAGAATGTTTCCTCATATTCTTTACCATGTGTTTGTGAGCATCCTTTGGCAACTAAGCTTTCCTTGTACCTAAAACCTGATCCATTTGAGTTTGTTTTAACTTTATTTACCCATCTACAACCAATTACCTTTTGATTGGATGATATTGAAAGAAAAATCCCAAGTGTCCATCTCCTTCAATGCATCTATTTCTTCTTTCATGGCCTTTTCCAATTAGGGTTTCCCTTTGCCTCCTCATAGGTTGAGGGTTCTTCTAAAATTGAGTCTTTTTCCAAGTAGATTGAATGCTTCCTAAAAATGTGGAATCATATCCATACCTTTCTAGTTGTTTCTTCTCTTGTTGATCTTCTCGGAGCTTGCTTAGAGCATTCTCTACACTCCTACATCTTTTCTTTTCCTCTTGACTTCCATAGTTTGTAATCCTTTTCCCTTTCATCTTGGTCATCATCTATATCACTTCTTGGATCCTAGACCTATGTATCATGCTTTCTTTCTAATTAATGAGAATCAGAATCAAGATCATATGGTAGAGTTACCTTTTGTTTGTCTTCATCATACCAAGACCCGTGTTCTTCAAACACAACATCTCTACTTGTAGTGAATTGCTTGGTTGAAGGATTATAGAACCTGTAACCCATCTGAGTTGAGTCATGCCCAATAAACACTGCCTTTGTTGCCCTTTCATCTAGCTTACCTCTTATTTGTGATGGTACATGAACATAAGCTAAACAAGCAAACACTTTGTAATGTCCAAGACTTGGTTGTCTTCCATGCCATGCTTCATAAGGAGTCATACCTTGAAGCCATTTGGATGTATATCTTCTGCTGAGGAAATGACTCCTAAAGATGTAGCTGTCTACGAAAAAACTGCCACATCTCAGGTGGTATGTTAGGTCGCCTCTTATTTTTTTCCACCATACAATATCTTCTGTTGATTTAATCTCAAACAGAAAAAAAAATAGAATACATACACATATATACACACACATACACATACACATACACATACCCACATACACATATACATGCAAACATATACACATACATATATGCATACATATATACATATACATACATATAACACAAACACACATATACATATCCATATATATACGTACACACACATGCATGCATATACACTCATTCATACAAAATACATGCATTTATCCCACAATAATGTGTATTTGTGTATATGTGAATATGTGTGTATGTGTAAATGTGTATATGTGAATATGCATGTATGTGTAAATATGTATATGTGAATTTTTTGTGTAGGTAAATAATCAGATTATTAAAATCAAATACCATTATTTGTAGATTTTGATCAATGAGATGGAACTCCACCATCGTCTCCTCATCGTGCAATGACTATATACTGTAAGTATATTGACAAACATTTAATTTTAAATATATTTGATGGATACATAACTTATATATATTTTTTGTTTCTTATTATAATTAGATTGTGATCAATCAGAGGGTACTCCACCACCTCCTACCCATGCAACGACTTCACATGTGTTCTCCGATAGGAATTATGATGAATTTTACTATCAAAAGCATATTATATGTTGGTGTAACTCTTCTTATGGCATGTATCAAAGACCACAATTTGAATGTATTGAGCATGAGACAGAGTATGGTACTTTTGAGCGTGCACCATTACCTGGTCAACGTGATAATGCTTGGGTATGTATTTTTTATATAAATCAATATCATTATTTTATTGAAAAACCATATACAAAATCAAATTACTGATGATATACAAGGATACTGATGATGATGATGATAATTTTTCTCATAATGTTAATGTACCTTGTACATGTCATGGACTTGTTGTTCATCAATTACAAGCATAGGTTTTTAGAAATCCTCTACCTCCTCGTTTAGAGACCGAAACGGCTGGAGATTATCCATTGCCAGCTCATGATCGTTCTCTAGTACAAACATATGATAGAAGAAGATATGGAGGATGGAATAGAGGACCACTTCCTTTATACGGATAGGTTTTCAACTTTTGGGGTAATTGCTAATGCTGGTCGTGGTCTCTTTATTGTAGAGGATTTGTATGTGCCTCCGAACTCTGAAGTCACTCTTATGTCATTTTGTGGTCCTATATATGGATGGGGAGATTGGCATCGACTTTCACGTTATGTTCAAAACATGAGTACTTATGGAATATGCTTGAACGCAGCATCCCTTACTAGTAGAAGGATTTTACATGCAGAAAATGAAGGATTATATATTGATGGAAGACCTTACACACATGGAAATATAGCAGGTTTAATAAATAGTAGTTGGGGGTTACATAATAGTTCAAGGACTAACTGCACATTTGAGGAGCGTGAAAATAGTCATGAATCACCATACATGAGTAGAGATGTATCAAGATACATAGTTGTGAATGCTATTACTACATTACATGTTGGTGATAAACTATTAGTGAATTATGGATGGCTTTACTTTTTATTCATTTATGGAATAATGATGAATTTTATTTATATGTGTAGATTCCAATGTATGACGTTGATGATATTCCTCCACACTATTCACAATTGCCACTAAGACCTCATTTATCAGAAGCTTCTATGAGGAGGCTATGCAAAAGTGATCTTGTGGAATATGCAAGGTTGAAAGATCTATATGCAAAAGAAGATAAAGTACAAGATTTGTGCGACAATGATGAAGATGATGGCATGGCAGATTTTATTGAGGATTGGTATCAAAATGACAGTGAGAGCATTGATATTTCTAAAAATGAGAAATATCTTCGAGAGGAATGTCTAAAGCATGTATATGAAGGAAGTCCTTTGACACGACTAAGTGCGAGCTTACTTATTCTCAATCTTCAAAATTGTTTTCGATGGAGTAATGTATATGTTTTGACACTATTAAGGTATAATTTTCAATATTCTATATATATATATATATATATATATATATATATATATATATATATATATATATATATATATATATATATATATATATATATATATATATATATATATATATATATATATATATATGAAGGAAGTCCTTTGACACGACTAAGTGCGAGCTTACTTATTCTCAATCTTCAAAATTGTTTTGGATGGAGTAATGTATCTGTTTTGACACTATTAAGGTATAATTTTCAATATTCTATATATATATATATATATATATATATATATATGCATAAATATATATATATATATATATATATATATATATATATATATATATATATATATATATATATATATATATATATATATATATATATATATATATATATATATGTATATATATATATATATATGTATATATATATATATACACACATGCATATATAAACATACACATAATATACATGAATGTGTACACACATATAAACATACACACACATATACACACATACACATGTTATGAGAGTAAGGTCAAATTATACATACATGTATCGAATGAAGATGCTTTGTCCATCTAGCCTTCAAAATTGTCCACCAAACCTTTAGAATCTTCTTGACACATATGTTTCTCCTATTTTAGTCGACCTAATACCTATACTGCTAACTCTTTTGAATACAAATATTAAGTATTAGTTGCCTATGAAGGTATTAATTCATATGTAAAATGGGAGGATTAAATTTGTCTTGAAGATTTTGAAGGATGGAAAAATAATTTTAAAGGATGGGCGAACAAAAAGTGTCCATTCAATGCAGGTTTTTGTTCTTACTTTAGATAAGGTAACAACAAGAACTTGCATTGAATGGACACTTTTTGTCCACCCATCTTTTAAAACTATTAATGCATTTTTTGAAATATTCACGATAAATTTGATCCTCCCATTTAACATATGACTTAATACCTTCATAGGTAACTGATACTTAACATTTGTAAACAGCTTAGCAAGATAGGTAATAGATTGACTATAAAATGGGAAACCACTAGAGGATTCAATGGTCTAGATATGAAAATCCGCAAACCACAATATACAGAAAACAATTAAAAGCAAAATCAAATATACACAACTACACATGCATACATACATACATATACATACATATATACACATTCATACATACCCATACATACATACACATGTATACACACATGCATATACATATATGCATACATATACACATACATATATATACATACATATACACCTATAAAACACATATACATACATATATACATATACACATACACATATGTATATGCATGCACATGCATAGACACATCCACATACACATACACATAAGCATACACATATATATAATTATATATATATATATATATATATATATATATATATATATATATATATATATATATATATATATATATATATATATATATATATATATATATATATATATTTTAGTATATCTTTTTTTTATGAACTTACAGGTTATTATTTGAAAAGTTTTTACCAAGTCAGAATATTCTTCCTACCTCACATGAAGAACTAAAGAAGATAATCAACAATCTTGGTATAGATTATCAATGTATACATGCATGTCCTAACGATTGTATTTTATATAGAGGTGAATATGCAGACTCTTTGACATGTCCCAAATGTCAATCTCCTTGATATAAGGGCGAAGAAGGTAAAATCCCAAAAAAGTTATTGACACATTTTCCATTGGCTCCACGGATTAGACATATGTTTCAAAGCCTCGAATTATCAAAGCTTTTGACATGGGGACCTGATCATAAAAGTACTCATGGAATAATCAGAACTGCTCATGATAGTGTTACTTTTCAACATATTGATTCTACATGGCCTGAATTTGCACAAAATCCACAGAATCTAAAGTTACGAGTTGCATTAGATGGGGTTAATCCATTCTCCATGAAATCTAGTAAATGGTCAACATGGCCAGTGGTAGTCATAAACTACAATCTTCCACCATATCTTAGCATTAAAAAGGAACATTTAATGCTTTCACTTTTAATCCCAAGCAAAAGACAAGTTAATGATATGAATATATATCTTGCTCCTCTCATTGAAGATCTCCAAGAGTTATGGAGAGGTATTAATGTCATTGATGTATCGAAAAGCATCAATGAAAGACATATTACGGTTCGTGGTATTGTGGCTCGGACTAATAACCATTTTCCAAGATATGGTGTTTGTTCAGGTATTGATGTAATATTTTAATTCAATATGCATATAAATAAATATGATTTGATCTAATTATATTTTTATCGTTTTCATGATCCAGGAATATCTACTAAGAGTTATAAAGCTTGTCCATGTTGTGGTGATTGGTTGAGATCAATCTATAGTAAGAATCTCAACAAAAATATTTATCTTCGACATCGATGATTCTTGCCTAGTGATCATCCATTAAGATCTAAAAGAGAAGCGATACATTTTAATGGAAAGCTTGAAACAAGTTAGTGTCCAAAACCTATGACGCCTATGGATTGGTATAACAAATGGACAGATGGACCACTGATAGATCCAGAATCAGAAATCTTCAGTGATGATGAAGATAATGAGTGTGAAGAGAGGTAAAGGAAAATTGGCACTCGCAAAGAACATATCAATATGGTATTCTTTGGAGTATTGGAAAGAGTTAAAAGTATGTCATCTTCTTGATCCTATGCATATATTCAAGAATATTGGTTATTCACTATGGCAACATCTTCTTGGACTAAAAGATACCATAGCATCAAGGAATGATTTGAAAGATCAAAAATCAAAACCAAAGTTATGGACAATTTTTTATAGACATCGACAGGAAACGAGCTCCTTGGGTACTTACAACAAAAGAGATACAGACTATCAACAATAGAATTCAATTGATTAAGACTCGTACAGGATATGGAGCATCCTTTCAAAACATGTTTACTATGGATGATAAGAGCTTATCTGGGTTAAAGACTCATGACTGGCATAACTTTTTGAAACATATTTTACCTTTGGTTATCAATGGATGTACAACAAAAGGATTACAAGATGTGATCTATTGTCCTGGATCGCTTATAAGGTAATTATGATACTTTTATATTTAATATGTATGAATATTGGATATCTTTTATTTTTGAATTGACTTCTTTGAAATTTCTTTTATGATATGTATAAGTGGATTACATCCAAAGAGATTGACAAAAACTGGATCCTAGAAAAAAAACATGAATGCAAAGAGCTACTATATTTGATGGAGAAGGAACTTCCTACTTCATTTTTTGATATTCAGGTTCATTTACTAGTCTGTCTTGTAGATGAAATAGAGATTGCAGGTGTTGTCAACACTCGATGGATGTTTTGGGTCGAGCAATTTATGGGAATATTAAAAAGTTATGTGCGACAAAGAGAAAAACCAGAAGGATCCATGGCAAAGGGTTGGATGCTTGAATAGTGCATGTATTACGTTAGTGAGTACCTTGAAAGAGTTCATGAAGAAGCTCCATGTGCATGGACCAAGGAGTCTTCTTCAGAAATAATAGATGAGGTATTATCAGGTAAGGGAGTTCCATTTTTATTTACATTTCAAGAAAAAAATGTTGTTTCTACTTTTGTAGCATATAATAGTGAATGCATGCAAGAATTCATTAGCGAGTACGAACAGGATCTTCAAAATCTCTGAAGTAAAAGGTGAAGAAACAAAAGATATAGACTTAATCTCGATAATAATGAGATTACAGATATATCTTCTTTCACGGATTGGCTATATGGTCGTTTGCAACGCGCCGACGCAAATAATGAAGAAATCTCATATGAGTAGAGAGAGTTAATGGTAGTTTGTGAATGAAAGGTAATTTTATTTTAATAATATTTTATTTTTTTCATATATGTATATTAGTTTCTATTTACTAATTAAATTTCTTTTGTAGGCTCGAATGTTCACTAATATGTGGGCTTTTGGACAACATATTAGAATCAAAGCCATTGATTCTTTATGTAAAACAGAGGATTCTAGTATTGTTGCTTCTTTCAAGCAACTATCACATTCTAGGTCAAAAGACATAAACCTTATAGATGGCGAACTTGGTTACGTAGGAACTATTGTTGGTATCTACAAAATTTCATCTCGTACATTCAAACAGGTAGAAAAAAGTTTATATTTTTTATGATAGAGTTAGTTATTTTTTTGAGCACCTAATAATGGGTTTTTGTTTTTATATATTTTGATAGGTCATTTTGAAGGTTGACTGGTTTTGAGCCGAGTATAAGGGTAGTAATTCCACATTAAGAAAGGAATTATCTAGGTTTTGGGCAGCTGATTCTTCGAAGGTAATGCGATCTACTAAAGAACCATATATTCTTCCTAGGCATAGTCAACAAGCATTTTTTATATAAACCCAGATGCTCACCCTTGGTGGCAAGTCATTCATGTTCAACCTAGAGGTAGGTCATTGTTTGAACGGTTTATTGTTAGAGAGATCAAAGAAAGTCCTCTTGATGATTCAGCATCAGATACTGATACATCAACATCTGAATGAGAAATTAGAATCATTATATGTGATAATTATACTAATCTTTTTGATGAAGAGGATAATACTCTACATGCTGATTCTACCGATGAGGAAGAGGAATTACCAAAAAACGATATTAATCCATCATTAGATGATCAATAGATGATGTGACTCATGAGAACACAAATTTAACAATAGAAGAAATAAACGAAATCAATAAGGATAATGAAGATGAGACTATATTGATGTCTTACAAAAATGATGGCAACAATGAAAAGATATGATCATATTAGATAGTAAATTCTACTATAGTTATCGATCAATAACTTGAAGCTTCTGAATGGATATCAGATAATAGATTTTTTATTCAACTTGAATAACGATGAATCCTACTAGAGAGATGAAATCATGTTCTTTTAATTTAGAACATGAAGCTCGGGGGTATGCCTAATTATTTTATATATAGCTTTATCTTCGAGGAGCAAATTTTTATCATGTATGTATGCATATGTGTGTGTATTCATGTGTACTATATGTATACATATGTTAGTATGCATATATATGTGTATATATATGTGTGTGCATGTGTGTGATATATGTATACATGCATTAGTATGCATATGTGTATATATGCATATGCATTTATGTAAAATATTCATGTATTCATGTAATATATGCAAGTGTTTATAATTGTGTATGCATGTATAAGTATACATTTGTGCATGTAGGCATGTATATGTGATGTGTACATGTATATATGTATATGTGTCTATGTGTAAATGTGTACATGTAAATATGTATGCATGGATATATATATATTTGTGTGTGCATGTAGGCATGTATATGTGATGTGTACATGTATATATGTATATGTGTCTATGTGTACATGTGAATATGTATGCATGTATATATATATTTATGTGTGCATTTAGGCATGTATGTGTGATGCATAATATATCTACTCCATTTTATATTTATGTATGTGTATCTACATGATGTGTATATATCTTTATATATATTATGATCCTCATTGATGCGAGTAGCTATATATAGAGGCATAAGGCTAGGAGGAGAGACATCTCTCTAGTAGGACGTCGGAGGAATAGATGCAATGTGTACATATACTTCAATCATATGGCTAAAAGGTTGAATTAGAGTTTTTAAATTAGGGGTTTTAAAACCCTAATATCAAAATTAGTGTCTTCAAATTAGGATTTTTGAAATATGAATTATTTGTTTATTTATTTATTTATATATAGATATCTAAGTGTATATATATATATATATATATATATATATATATATATATATATATATATATATATATATATATATATATATATATATATATATATATATATATATATATATATATTGTGAAGAGATGGATAGGTATGTGTTGAAGATGAAGAGGTGTTGCAAAATCTTTGCTCTACACCAGCCAAATGAACTCCAGGAGTAGATGGTGGGCCCTTTTAGCTTGCCAATGGATGTATTAGACACCCTATGTACCTTGGAAGATCACTCTCAAAAAGATAGATCAAAACAGATAAGTTGGAGTTAGCTCAGAGGTGAAAACTTGCTATTCTTGGTTGATACACCTGTCCAGTGTTTTACATAATTCTCTGAGCACAGCAGCAATTAGATTAATTCCTCTTGGGGAAGGCTAGGTAGCTTAAAGAGCTAACTTTAGAGAGTAATCTCATCAAAAATAACAAACCACACACTGAGAATGACTTTTAACAAGTGATGACATCATCCCGATTTTCATGGGCTGCTACAGAAATAGACCAGTGAGTAGAAAAATTAACATAACTCAAGATGTAAGAATCCCATGATCATGAAAATTTGTATGCTTATACTAGACAGTAAGCTGAATCCAACAAGCTTAAAATCACTGAATTTGAATGAGTAAACACTGAGAAAGGACTCTGACAAGATGACTAAAAAAGTCGGGTACCTGACAGAGAAGTGAAGATGAACAGACCCTGTTGACTTCAAATGAACATAACTGAAGATTGCAACATCCAAATGACATGAAAATTTATGAGCATATAGCAGACTTATAGAGCTAACTTTACTAAGTTAAATCACTGAAAATGATGCACCAAGCTCAGAGAAAACATCTCTGCAAGCTAACTGAGAAAACTGAGAGTAATGGCAGTGAGTAGTACACTTCACAAGAACATGGAAAGATGAACTCAAATAATCATGAAAATGAAAGTATATTGCTTGTACAATACAATGACTTACTGATACATATGTGTGCCTTGTAATCACACCTTGATATGGCATAAAGCTCAGCTCTTGGAGGTCTTCACATAGGTCTCTCTAACCACGACTAAAACTGCCATCTATTTATAGTTGAGTTTGGGAGGCTAACTTCCCTCAATCACTCTCCAATCAATCAATGATTGATTTGATTCTCTACCTACCACAAATCACGAATTCGTGGCTCCTCTTTCCATTCTTGATCATGTGGGCTCAACCACTTAAGATTCTCTTACTTTTACATTAAGTAAACTCTTCAAAAGTTACAAGAGGTAGTTCACAAGTGAACTTTACATAGTCTTCATTTTGAAGCTTCTTTAATGACTTTGTGAGACTCAAGCCAATACTTAGGCTTGTCATAGACTTGCTCCAACAGCTCCCCCTCAAGCCAAGTATGCTTGAGGTCTTCAGTCTTCCAAGATTACCTGCAAACCTATCATAGCCTTGAATTTGCAAAGCTTTGTACCATCCAATGCTTTGGTTAGAATATCTGCACATTGTTGATGAGTGGACACATATGATATTTGAATCTCTTTGCTTAGAACCTTCTCTCGTACATAGTGATAATGAACTTCAATATGTTTAGTCCTTGCATGAAAAATAGGATTAGCAGCCAAATGAATAGAACTCATATTGTCACCAAAAATAGTTGGAGTTCCAAACTCCAATCCAAGATCTTTGAACAATGTCTTCATTCACATAGCTTCTTGTGTAGCTATGGCAAGACCTCTATATTCAGCTTCAGTAGAAGAGAGAGCAACTATGGGTTGCTTCTTGGATGACCATGAAATAAGCTTTGAACCTGCAAAGGTAAGATAACCTGAAGTGCTCCTTCTATCTTCCTTGGAGCCAGCCCAATCTGCATCAGAAAATAGCTTCAAACCTAAATCAGATACATAAGGATAGTAAAGTCCTTCATTTATGGTTCCTTTGAGATATTTGAGTATCCTTTTGGCAGCATCCATATGTGGTTTCCTTGGTGTGTGCATAAATTGGCTTAGCACACTCACACTGTAACATATATCTACTCTTGTCAATGTGGCATAGTTGAGACTACCCACTAGACTTTGATATGATGTGATGTCCTCTATGAGTTCACCTTCATGTGAGCTCAATTTGTGATTGACCTCCATTGGAGTACCTGCAATCTTACAATCTTGCATCTTGAATTTTGCCAACATGTCCTTAATGTACTTTCTTTGAGTGAGAAACAAACCATGATCTTTGTAGACAACTTCCAAACCTAGGAAGTAGGTAAGTGAACCCAAATCACTTATCTTGAACTCTTCTCTCATCTGATCTTTGATCTTCTTCATACCATCTGCATCATTTCCTGTCAATATAATATCATCTACATATACACATAGGTAGATGACCTCAGAATTACTCTTTTTAATAAAGAGTGAAGGATATGCCTTGCTTGGTTGAAAGCCTTTGTCCTGCAAGAATGAAACAAGCCTCAAATTCCAAGCTCTTGGAGCTTGCTTGAGACCATACAATGCTTTGTTAAGTTTACACACATAATCAGGATAAACTTGAGTCTCAAAACCAGGTGGTTGTGCCATATATACCTCTTCTGTTATCCAACCATTCAAGAATGCATTCTTCACATCTAGTTGAAGTATCTTCCAATTCTTGGAAGAGGCAATACTAAGCAAAACCCTAATAGTAGGCATCTTTGCCACAGGAGAGAAAGTCTCCTCATAATCAATTCCCTGAGTTTGTGCAAAGCCTTTTGCTACAAGCCTTGCCTTATACCTGTTAATGGAACCATCAGAATTCTTCTTGAGTTTATAGACCCATCTTGAGCCTATTACCTTCATGGATGAAGTCTTGGGCACCAAATCCCAAGTGTTGTTTTCCTCAAGTGCTTCAATCTCTTCCTTCATTGCATGCTTCCATTCTGTTTTTGCTTTGGCCTCTTCAAATGATGATGGCTCCTCTTGGTTTATGTCCTGTGCTATGTAGATAGAATGTTTAGTTACTAATGAGGTGTCAAACCCATACCTTTCTGGTTTTTTCTTTTCCCTCATAGATCTTCTTAGGCCATGATGTGATGATTCTGCCTCATGTCCAAGTTCCTGCAATTTTGCTTTACCTTTAGACTTCCATGCTTTGATCTTTTCCATCTGACATTCTTCATCATCCTCTGAGGTGTCTTGTTCTTCAATCTTTGATTGTTCTCTACCAAGCTTTGGAAAATCTTCTTCAAGATCATATGGTAAATTGATCTTCTTGCATGAATCTTCATACCATGAATTGTTCTCATCAAAAACTACATCTCTGCTTACCAAGAATCCTTTGTTGGTAGGGTTGTATAACCTGTAGCCCTTTTGATTGTTGTCATATCCAATAAATACACACCTTTCTGCTTTTGGATCCATCTTGCCTCTAACCTGTGAAGGAACATGAGCAAAAGCAATACATCCAAAAATTTTACAATGATCTAAACTTGGTCTTCTTCCATTCCAAGCCTCATATGGAGTCATCCCATCAAGGGATTTTGAAGGCAACCTGTTAATCAAGTAAGTGGCTGTAGATACAGCCTCAGCCCATAAGTAATTAGGTAAATGCTTTTCATTTAACATAGACCTTGCAGCTTCAACAATTGTCCTATTCCTCCTTTCTGCCACTCCATTTTGCTCAGGAGTGTACCTTGTAGTTACCTCTCTTTTGATTCCTCTTTCTTGAAGAAAAGAATCAAACTCATGGGAGAAGTATTCTCCCCCTCCATCTGACCTTAGCCTTTTTAGTGATTTACCTGTTTGATTCTCCACAAGAGCCAAATATCTTTTGAAACATGAAAAAACTTCATCTTTGTGTTTCATAAAGAATAGGATAGTCCATCTGCTGCAATCATCAATAAAGGAAACATAATACCTTGATCCTGATATTGAAGCTTCCTTGCTTGGTCCCCATACATCTGTATGAACCAACTCCAAGAGATCTCCATGCATATAACCTTTCTTCATGAATGGTAACCTATGAGACTTTCCAAACTGACATGCACTACACTTATAAATCATATGTTGTTTTGACAAGTTAGGAAGTCCAAGTACACTTTGGTCCCTGCAGATTTGCTTTAATGACCTTTCACCAATATGTGCTAACCTTTTGTGCCATACTTCCAATTTTGTGAGTGTCTGACTACCATAATTAAAGAGAGCAATGTTTCTAGTGTCCTGTAATTCAAATGTGAACAATCTACCTGTCTTTTCACCTTTTGCAATTCTTCTGAATCCTTGACTTGGATCTTCAACAAATGCTCCTGCTTTTGTGAACCTGACTTGCAACCCTTTCTCTACTATCTGCCCAACACTTATCAAATTCTTTGTAATGGTAGGGACATAGAGTACCTTACTGAGTAGGTTGATGTTTCCATCAGGTGCTTTGACATTGCCTATTTTCTCCACAGGATGTTTTGTATCATCTCCTGTTTGTACCTCATGCTTATTCCTTGGATCTTCTAAATCTGATAGAAGTGCCACATTTCCTGCCACATGATTTGAACAACCTGAATCTATGTAGAAAACATGCTCATCAGATTTACCTTGTGGCATAGCCACGTTCATGATCAATAATGAATCCTCTTTGTTTGAGTCTTCTGTGTAGTTATTGTAGTCTCTCCTTCCTTTGTAGCCTCCTTGATAGTTTGAATGATTGTAGTTGTTGTAGTTGCCATGGTAGTTGTTGAACCTTCCTCTTGAGTAGCCATAACTTCCTCTATTGTATCCTCTGCCTCTTTGATTCCTGGAATTCCTAAAGCAATTTTCAGTTGTATGATTAGTTAATCCACAAATAGAACATGAGTTGGAGTCTTGGGATCTCCCCCTGCCTTGTCTACCTCCTCTTCCTCTACCTCTGCCATGTCTTCCTCTACCTGCATAGTTAGCTTGATATGTACCTGCTTCATCATCCACTTTCTTTGCCTTTCCTTTGTTATCTTTAGACTTGCTTTTATCCCTGTATAAAGCTGAAGATTGATTACCTTTAGAGCTTTCTCCATTTTTGATAAGCTTTGCCTCTTGAGTAAGTAGTTGTCCAATGAGTGTGTTGAAATCAGGTACATGCATGTCCATGTACAAATCCATAGCTGTGGTGAATGCTTCCCACTTGTCATCTGCCTTCAAGCCATTGATGACCTGCCTTACAATTTGCTCTTCATCTATTACCTCTCCAACGCTTCCCAACTGATCCGCTATGTCCTTGAGCTTTGTGACAAAATCAGTCACATTTTGTTTGGGAGCCTTCTTGAGAGTTGTGAACTCCAGCCATAGTTGATGCTTCTTGGCTTTGGTACTTGAAGAAAAGAAAGCTTCAAGTGCATCCCACACTTCCTGAGATGTCTTACAACTTCTAATGTGAGGCAACAAAAAATCTGAGATAGAGTTGAGGAGATAAGACCTTGCAAGTGCATCCTTGGAGCACCATGTGCTCAATCTTTCTTGCTCTTCTTGTGTTGGTTGACTTTTGTTCCTGAAACTTGGCATAACTTCATCTCCAGCCACATAACCATATAAACTTCTACCTTGGAGATAAGCTTCCATTCTTAATGACCAAGCTGAGTAGTTACCTCTGTCCAATTTGTCAATTGATGAAGGAAATCCATCTGCCATGTTGTCCACCATTGCTCTGATACCACTGTGAAGAGATGGATAGGTATGTGTTGAAGATGAAGAGGTGTTGCAAAATCTTTGCTCTACACCAGCCAAATGAACTCCAGGAGTAGATGGTGGGCCCTTTTAGCTTGCCAATGGATGTATTAGACACCCTATGTACCTTGCAAGATCACTCTCAAAAAGATAGATCAAAACAGATAAGTTGGAGTTAGCTCAGAGGTGAAAACTTGCTATTCTTGGTTGATACACCTGTCCAGTGTTTTACATAATTCTCTGAGCACAGCAGCAATTAGATTAATTCCTCTTGGGGAAGGCTAGGTAGCTTAAAGAGCTAACTTTAGAGAGTAATCTCATCAAAAATAACAAACCACACACTGAGAATGACTTTTAACAAGTGATGACATCATCCCGATTTTCACGGGCTGCTACAGAAATAGACCAGTGAGTAGAAAAATTAACATAACTCAAGATGTAAGAATCCAATGATCATGAAAATTTGTATGCTTATACTAGACAGTAAGCTGAATCCAACAAGCTTAAAATCTCTGAATTTGGATGAGTAAACACTAAGAAATGACTCTGACAAGATGACTGAAAAAGTCGGGTACCTGACAGAGAAGTGAAGATGAACAGACCCTGTTGACTTCAAATGAACATAACTGAAGATTGCAACATCCAAATGACATGAAAATTTATGAGCATATAGTAGACTTATAGAGCTAACTTTACCAAGTTAAATCACTGAAATTGATGCCCCAAGCTTAGAGAAAACATCTCTGCAAGCTAACTGAGAAAACTGAGAGTAATGGCAATGAGTAGTACACTTCACAAGAACATGGAAAGATGAACTCAAATAATCATGAAAATGAAAGTATATTGCTTGTACAATACAATGACTTACTGATACATATGTGTGCCTTGTAATCACACCTTGATATGGCATAAAGCTCAGCTCTTGGAGGTCTTCACATAGGTCTCTCTAACCACGACTAAAACTGCCATCTATTTATAGTTGAGTTTGGGAGGCTAACTTCCCTCAATCACTCTCCAATCAATCAATGATTGATTTGATTCTCTACCTACCACAAATCACGAATTCGTGGCTCCTCTTTCCATTCTTGATCATGTGGGCTCAACCACTTAAGATTCTCTTACTTTTACATTAAGTAAACTCTTCAAAAGTTACAAGAGGTAGTTCACAAGTGAACTTTACATAGTCTTCATTTTGAAGCTTCTTTAATGACTTTGTGAGACTCAAGCCAATACTTAGGCTTGTCATAGACTTGCTCCAACATATATATATATACACACACACATATAGATATATCAGTGTGCATGCATGTTGCTAACGGCATAAATGGCCATTTTGGTGCTCATTCCTGTTGGTCAAATGCTTTGGTTGCAGCTTAACAGTTTATCGCAAAGCGGGTTTGGACGCTCAATGCGAAGCCGTGCATATGAATGTCGCCGGGTTGGCCCAATCTCGAATTACATTCGGTTTTGGTGTTGCAAGAAGATAGGGCACATCACGAAATTTTGCCCTCGTGTGTCTAGTCCATTGGACTTTGTTCTTGCATGCACGGATTGTGGAGAGAAAAGGTTGTGTGAGCACGTGTGTCGTGCAAAGGATGTTCTCGTTAAGGAGGTCATGGGAAAAGAGGTTAGTTCGCAGGTTGCGACTTTTTATGTGAAAGTCGAAGACAACGAAAGATCTTTGGCAAGCCTAAAATGTGAGTTGGAATGTCTTCGTGAGGAACGCGACAATGCGAGGGCTAAAGTAGAAAAGCTTGAGGTAAGTCAAGTGAGGTTAGGAGAGGTCATCGCGAAATGTGTAGAAGAGTTGCAAGTTTTGGAGAATAGAAGCAAGGAGTTGAAAGCAAACAAAAGCTTGAGGGAAGGCCTTGCAGGGTCTGAGCATGAAAATGTAATCTTAGACCTAAGAACTGGCTTGATGATAGCCGATTGCCATAGCATTGGGATCGAGGAGGATTCCCCCAAATATGATGATGACTTGGCACAAAGAGTCGACCGAATGGAAAACGAGATCGAGAAATTGCAAGAGACGACGTGTAGATATGATGACCAAGCGGGTAAGGTAGCGGAAGAGCTCCACCTGGAGTTAGAAAGAATGAAAAGTGCCCAAGCAGAGAGCGATGAGAAAGTGAGACGGGTAGAGAAAGAGAATGCAAGGCTGAGTAGCAAGCTCGGTAGGTGGATGAATCAGAAAGATGAAGAGACTCGAGAATGGGTAGAGGATCCGAAAGTGGGTAGAATAGAGGAAGAGCTGAAAGCAGTGTTGGATAGGTTGGATGCATTCGAAACGGAGTTAGAAAGAACGAAGAATGAATTGTCGAAGAAGGTAGATGATTTGGATGAAGAAAATATGAGTAGGATTAGAGAGGAAGTCGAGAAGTTGACCGTTCGAGTTGAGAAGAGGGAGGATATTCCCCTCGGATCTGCAAAAAGGGGGAGAGAGGATAAAGAGATGGAGCAAATATGGAATCGGTTCCGAAGCATTGATTGTGAGCTGTTCCAATACTAGAGCGATATTGATTACAACAAACAAGGATTAAGAGACCTAGTGCGAGGCTTGAGGCACTAAGAGGTACAATGGCCAATGGTAGTTTTCCGTGTCATCTATCAGGTCAGGTGGAATCTCTGCGAGGCAGAGGTTGGAGGTGAGAAGGGAATCAATGAGGCTATGGATGTCGATAAGGACGGCTTGAGTCTGATTAGGGTTTGCTTTGCAGATTGCGAGTCAGAGATGTGAGGAGGCATGGATCAAGTTGGTTGTACACTTAGGACTGAAGTGAGACTTTTTGAGGTTTCAGGTCAGCAAAGTATTAGTGTGTGCGGGTTTTGAGAGGAAAAGTTGACCATGACATTAGTGGCTAGATTTTGGCTTGAGTAGCAGCGGAGAGGAGATGTGTCTCATCGAGATGTCCACACGGGGATATATGTGTGTGTCGTTATTGGTTGGGTTGGGAAAAAGGCCTTTCTTCTGTCTCCTAATTCTCGAGACTTTGGAATTGAAAAAGAAAAAAAAAAACAAAGAAGAAATAATTGTGTATATGTGTGTGTTGTCGGTGCGCTGCAGTGGGCTAGTTGGTGGGTGGAACAACCTTGATCGGGTGATCGAGGCCACGAGCTAACGCTAGTTTTGCTGTAGGCCCCACCTATATGTGGCTATGTGCCTATGTGGGCCGATAGGTGGGTGGAGTCCCTTTGGCCAGGTGGTCAAAGCCACGAGCTCACATCGGTTTCGCATAGGGCTAGCGTTGTGCATCGTGCATAAGTAAATAAGTAAAAAGAAAAAAAAAAGAGAAAAAAAAATTCCTCACTCGAGGGGGGGGGAGAAGAGAGGCGAGAGAGCATGATGCTCGGATGGGAATATGTGTCCGTGTTTGTGGGGATCTGGGAATGTGTGGACTCCTGATGAGGCATGTTGAATCGAAGCTTAAGCTCGGCTAGGGTTTTGGCTGAGAAGTGTTTGTGGAAGACTTGGACTTGAGGGATCCAATCATGCTAGGTACCTTGTTTGTCTGCAAACCTGCAGGAAGTGCTCAGTTTGGCTCTTAGGTGGTGCAACGACTTATGAAGTCCTGAATTGCATTGACGACGAGCGGTTTTGTCGAGGTGACCCTACGTTATACTTGAGAGGTCTTTGCCATATATTCGTCAAGTTAGAGAGGTGGGTGGGTGACCAAGCATAGGATCTGATTGATGAACGAAAGAGCACAAAATAGATGAAAAGACAAGTGGGAATAGAAAACCCTAGGTGCGAAGGAAATGGGAAATGGACGAGAGAATTCAGGTTAGAAATGGAAAGAGAAACGAGGGAGTGATCGTATAGATGGAAAAGTGTTGAGAAGTGAATGTGGGGATGCTTTCTGCATGCATGAGTACATGGTGTGTGCAAGGAGGATGTCAGCATGCATGTATGATGCGGATTCATGATGTGTTGGTTCCCATTGTTGTGATGTATATTCGTGTTTTGATGAAAAGTGGTCTAATGTTTTTGATGAGTTTGCAGACGCGAAGGACACGACGGTTGAAGATGTAAGAAAGTATATGAGGTCAGTAAGTGATATGATTGGTTTTGATACTAATGCATGAGGGTTGAGTGTGATTGCAGGTGCTACATTGAGGAAGAAGAGAATGGCACGCAACGTAAAGATTTGTATTTGATTAAGTAATGAGCATATGTTGGATAACTTGAGTGTAGGTGCTAATTGGCTCGTCGGGGACGACTTCGCGAGCAGAAGGGGAGAGTATGTTAATGGCATAAATGGCCATTTTGGTGCTCATTCCTGTTGGTCAAATGCTTTCATTGCAGCTTAACAGTTTATCGCAATGTGGGTCCATTGATGTCTCACACTTGAAAGAAGAGCAGAAATGTACATAACCAAATACATGCAAAAGCTCTCAAAAGAGATGTCTCTATTGTAGTGTTTGATTCACTTTCCTTGGCAAAGTGAGTGCTTCATGAGCTTCCAAACCCAAATGAAGTTCCCGGGAAGCTTGCATTGGTTCTATTTAGTCCAGACATAGTTGGTCCAACATCGAAGAGATTCTCTGAAGAATTAGAGAGGACTAGTAGTGGAAAACCTAAGATAGACCTTAGCTTTGTGTTAGATTAAATAAATGGGGGTTTATGTCGTCCTCTCAATGCTGGCACATCCGAGGGAATAAAGGCAGACTTCAAAGGTTCGGGTATAGTGAAGAGGATAGTCTTATGAAATGTGTGTTGTCGGAGGCGTGGACAAAGCATTATTGGATCCCTGGGATAGTTAAAGAAGACAAGCACTATGAACAGTTGTTACTGATTGAAGAGGGATTTTGCAGGATACTGGACTTTGAAGTGGACAAGGTTCTTACTTGAATCGATAAGCAAATCAAGAATGTAAGCATCTTGATGGTGGTAGGAGGAATACGGGGAGAAAAAATGTGTACACAACTTCGGATCTGGTTGTTTCTGTGCTTATGGTCCACCGGAAGGGGAAGAACAATGTCTAGCTTTGAAGATTTGCAGCCGATCCAGCTGGTTTTGATGTGAAGGTGGCACCTTTATGGGCAGCAGGTGACTTGGAGGGGTTGGAGCTGCGTTCCTTCAAAAACAAAGGACAAAAAGGGGCAAGGTATTATCATCCATGGAGGTGCTGGTGTAATCCCCGAGGGCATCAGTGGGGGGAAGGGCGATGGTCATCATCCTGGGGAAGTATCAGAAGGCAGGGAGATTGATCTCTACAATCTGTCACTTTTGGGCACGGAGGAATCAAAGGGAGCTGCTGGGTACATATCAGAC
This sequence comes from Ceratopteris richardii, assembly GCA_020310875.1. Classification (NCBI taxonomy): domain Eukaryota; kingdom Viridiplantae; phylum Streptophyta; class Polypodiopsida; order Polypodiales; family Pteridaceae; genus Ceratopteris; species Ceratopteris richardii. Next base: position 56,567,400 of record CM035410.1, on the reverse strand, counting down.
AGGGGGGCCTTCGATCAGATGTGTCTGAGGGTCTATCTAGATCCATAATCTGGCCTATTAACTACTGTTTTTGCCTCGATGATACTGATGGTCACACACAATTGATTCTCAACTTGAATGGGCATGGGGCTAACATCAATGGTGTGCTCGCTATGATGTGAATGGGGGGAAGAGGTCATGCTATTTTTTGAAGGTTGTAAAGCTGAGGAAAGTTTTTGCTCTTTCGGTTTTTCACGTGCTCACTACCGGAAGCGTAGAAGAGCATCAAGGGAGTTGGGGAGTAGGTTCAGAGAGTTTTTCGGCTCCCAAATGATAGCAGAGAAGGTTTTTGTTTTTTGGTGACAAAGGAAGAGGGTAGTTCTCGAGAAAGGTAGAGAAGGGGGGGTAGTGTCATCTCTGGGCAAGTGTTGGGGGAAAGGGAAATCAGTTGTGGAGGTCAGAAGATGGCCCATGTTGGGCTCTTGACATCAGACTTGGAAGCTTTTGGGGCATCAATCGGGTTACTAGAGAGGAATGGAGCAGGAGGGGGTGCACAATAGCTCTTCTTTTCCACTGATGTGTGTGGAAGAGGATAGCAGGAAACCTTTAGAAAACAAAGGAAAGAACATCTCATCGACGACTGAGGACTGAATAAGGGAGAGTAAAGGAAGGGATCATGCTTTGCTCTCTTTTGGTTTTTGGTTTTTCGGGTGTGCTTTTGTGCAGGTCAAGAGAAGATGAAGGGCTGTTGTAATCCTTTTGGGAGAAGCTTTTGCGGCTGCTACTGGTGTCTGAGCTGATGACACAGGGAGAAAGGAGTTTTGGGGTTTTCTAGGAGAGCATGCCGGAACGCAGTAGCCAAAATATCCATCATAAATACATGCAAAGGCACAGAATGCAAGGTGAATTGAAGGAGATGACCAGATAAAGGTTTGGAAAGCTGAAAGGCTCCTCACATGTGGTTTGAGCAATGTAAAACACGTCTCTTGAAGGACTGCAGTTCCGTGATGGTGCTTCTCCATATGTATACACATGAATTTGCATCTTGAAAGCGAAAAAAGGAAGGGAACTTCAGAGTGTTTCCATGTCAATTGTTAAAAGGACTGAGGAAGTGTTTGTGTTGCTGAAGATTGATGGTACGCTCCTATTCTGCTAATCTAGTTTCCTGCATAAGAGAGGTGGATTAAAAGTGCAGGTTCGTCATCAAAGTGAGAGCTTTAAACTCTTGCTGAAAATCTGTGTTTACGTTTTGTGTTCTTTTATTATTATCCTCGAACACGTCACTGGAGTTTCTTTCAACATGGTTCATTAATGATGTCCACAATTTATGTTTTGTGCATTCACAAATGATGACAAGTGGTTGTTGAAGCCATACATACTATTTTACCAGTACAGATCATAAGGAGAGTCTTATGCTAAGATCTATGATAGATGCCATTCATAAACAACACTCTTGTTTCCTACGAAGTGTGGTTTATAATCTAACGCTACTCATAACTCCACGTTGGAGCATATTTAATTTCAGAAAATTGCTCATCTAGAATGGTTGCTACAATCAGTGACAATCACTGCACTGGTATCATAATCTTTCAGCTAATATAACCCAACCCTTATTCAGTGTTGCACACATATCTGCTAGTGCATGAATTGTTTGTGAGACATCATCAGTGCATAACTGCATATGCGGGTATGTTTTGACATATATAACAGAAAAAGGGTATTGCTGAAGTGTATGTTCTCATGACAGATATCATATACGTAAGTACAATTGATACATTGGTGCCTTGAATCATACGAATGGACATGTCCATGTGGTGAACTCAAGTTATTTCATGTGCGGAGATGCATATTGTTACATATCTATTTCCTAGTCATGCAGTATGAGAACATTGTGCTATACTACTTTTGGTAAAAGAAAAAAAACTGGTATTAGTGTGTGGAGAGAGAAAATGAATGAAATAGGATCACGTTCCAAGAGGCATGAAGGTACTAACTTGAATCTTAATGGCCAAGCTGCTATGCATTCCTTGGATGCTTTTGCTTGAATGATTCTCATAAGCTTGCCATATTTTATCGTATCACTTCTTTGAGAACATTTGCATATGTCATTCCATGTTCCTAGTGCCACTCATACAACCTTTTTCCCTCAAGTTCTGGAAGGCATGACACCCTCTTGTTTTCCACAAGCTTATATCTTTCCATTGATGCTAAGTTGGATTTGAATGCACATAGAAAGAGATAGGCCTCACTTTATTTTGGAACGACTTGGTGAGTGGAAGGGTCAATAAGGATGAAGTGGGAGTGGAGGCGCTTGTATGCGTGTTTGAATGTGTGTGTGGGTGTAAGAGAAGTGTGAATGAGAGGGTGATAGAAAGGAGAGTGTGAAAGAGAGAGAAAGAGGGTATGTGTAAGGAAGTGTGAGAGATAAAGGGGGAAGCAAGGAGAAAGCGATTTAGATTGGGTGCATGAGTGCGTGAGATAGAGAAAGGAGGGTGTGAATACGAGGGTGTGCATGTGAGGTGCATAGGCTTGCTAAGTATGTGAGAGCATTTGTGTGTGTGAGTGCATTTGTATCTGGGTGTGCATGAGTTTGTGTGCTTGACTAAGTGTGCGATTGAGTGAGGGTGTCAGAGGTTGAGAGTGAAGTATTGTGCTTAATAGAGGGAGAAGAGAAGGGTTGAGAGAATGGGAAAAAGAAAGTGAGAAGACTTGGGCTAAGGAGAATAGAGAGATCCTACCAGGGGTCTGGAAGGTGAACCAAATCAAGCATAGTTGTGGCTTGAGGGAAAAATAAACTTGGCAAGTTATGAGAAACAAAGCAGAGATAGCTGGATATAGGTGCAATTAGTTGCACATTCTACGGGCAAAAGACCTTATCCACATGTGTATGTATGTGTATCTATATGTGCGTATGCATGTGTTGTGTGTGTGTGTGTCTATATGCATGTGTATATGTATATATGCATGTAAATATGATTATATGAGTCTATGTGTGTGTATATATGATTACGCATGTGTATGTGTATGTGTATGTGAGTATGTGTATGTGTCTATGTGTATTCATTGTATGTGTGTAACTGCATGCATGTGTATGTGTGTGTAAAAATGTGCATGTATGTGTGTGTATGTATAAATGTGCATGTATGTGTATATGTGTGTAAATGTGCATGTATGATGTATATGTGTGTGTATGCGTGTCTTTTTACCTCTAGTCTCACTCTTTTCTCTCTCTCTCTCTCATATACATACATACATACATAAACACACATACTCATATCCACATATATATACATAAAAGCAATGCGTATCATGCATTTTTGCGAAGATGAGCCATAAGTGTCCACATTTCTTTTAGACACCACTTATGCGACCATCCTGACCCAAACTCTGTCTCAAGTGAAATAAGTACGTATTTTGTATCCCTCTCGTCATTGACACTACAAAAATAAAAAAAAGATGTAAATAAAACATAAGATATTTATTTCAATTTATATGTAAAATTTATACTTACTTCCACGGTAAGTGGACAAGGCGCAGGGAAGAGTCACATAATGCCCGCATTCTTCTCTTGAATTCCAATCCATTCCCTATGTACACAATGTTCCCCTCTGGCTCTATATCGCACTCTAGCCCTAAGGTGCCTATGCATGTCCTCATAGGCAACTCTGCTCTGCTATCATGATCTGGAGGTGGTATAGGTGTCCTAAAAATAGATAGATAAAAATAAATAAAAATATGTGTTATAATATCATTAAAAAATTTTATGAAAAAAAAACATACATATGAGTAGATAGCTATCTTCCTGCATGTGGAGCCACAGAAGAGCCCTCCTCTGATCGCTTGGTAAGCATCTGGATCGTATAATCCAGCTCATCATCAGGCATCTCTAAGTACTCATGTATGATGACTCCTAGAGTATCAGACAAAACTTTTGCTCTCATAAGACTTTTTATGAGAGTGAGTTTTGCCTTTCTCTCTCTACTAGGATCCATAATACGTAACATATAAACAAAATGGGTTAGAAATCAATATATATATATATGTGTACATATGTATGTGTGTATATGTGTATGGTTTATATGTGAGTGTGTGTATGCATGTAAACATGTATGTATGCATATGCATGTGCATTATATATGCAAATTTATGCATGTGTGTGTATGTGTGTGTGTGTATGCATGTAAGTTTGTATGTATGCATCTGCATTATGTATGCATGCATGTGTATGTGTGTGTGTATGTGTCTCTATGTGTGTGTATGCATATATATGTGTGTATGTCTCTATGTGTCTCTCTATGCAAATATATGTGTGTATGTTTGTGTGTCTATGTGTGTGTGTGTCTGTGTGTATATACATGTGTCTATGCATTTGTATGTATGTGTGTAAATGTGTGTGGATGTGTGTATATATGTATATATATATATATATATATATATATATATATATATATATATATATATATATATATATATATATATATATATATATATATATATATATATATGTCTATATGCATGTGTATGTGTGTGTGTAAGTTTGTATGTGTCTATGTGTGTATGTGTTTGTTTATATATGTGCGTGTATCTCTGTGTGTGTAAGTTTATATGTGTGTATGTGTGTGTGTCTATGTGTGTAAGTGTGTGTGTCTCTATGTGTGTATGTCTGTGTATGCATGTGTAAGTGTTTCTCTGTATGTGTTTGTGTCTATGTGTGTGTAAAATTGTGTGTATATATGTGTGTATGTGTATATGTGTGTATGTGTCCATGTGTGTGTATTATATCTATGCATATGCATGTGCATTATGTATACATATGTATGCATGTGTGTGTATATGTTTGTATGTCTGTGTATGCATGTAGGTATGTATGTATGCATATGTGTGTGTGTGTATATGTGTGTATGTCTGTGTATGCATGTAAGTATGTATGTATGCATATGCATATGCATTATGTATGCATATGTATGCATGTATGTGTATGTCTCTTTACGTGCATGTGTATGTGTGTGTCTCTCTCTCTATGTGTGTGTGTGTGTCTATGTGTGTATATGTATCTGTGTGTATGTGTGTGTATGCATGTAAGCATGTATGTATGCCTATGCATATGCATTATGTATGCATATGTGTGCATGTGTGTGTATGTGTGTGTATGTGTGTGTATGTGTGTGTATCTCTCTACGTGTGTATGTGTGTATGCATATGTATGCATGTGTGCGTATGTGTGTGTATGCATGTAATTATGTATGTATGCATATGCATATGCATTATGTGTGTATGTGTCTATGTGTGTATGTGTGTGTGTATGTGTGTGTGTGTCTATGTGTGTATGTGTGTGTATGCATGTGTATGTGTGTGTAAATGTGTGTGTATATGTATGTGTATGTGTCTATGTGTATGTATGTGTCCATGTGCGTGTATGTGTATGCATGTGTATTATGTATGCATATGTGTGTGTATGTGTCTATGTGTGTATGTGTGTATGTGTATGCATGTATCTATGCATATGCATGTGCATTATGTATGCATATGTATGCATATGTATGTGTATATGCATGTAAGTATGTATGTATGCATATGTATATGCATTATGTATGCATATGTATGCATGTATGTGTATGTGTGTGTATGTCTCTCTATGTGTGTGTGTACGCATATATGTGTGTATGTGTGTATGTGTGTATGTGTGTGTATGTGTGTGTATGTGTGTGTGTATGTGTGTATGTGTATGTGTGTATGTGTATGCAATGCATATGCATGTGTATGTGTATGTGTGTATGTGTATGTGCATATGCATGTGTATGTGTATCTATGCATGTAAGCATGTATGTATGCATATACATATGCATTATGTATGCATATGCATGTATGTGTGTATGTGTGTGTATGTGTGTGTATCTATATATATATGTGTCTGTATGCATGTGTATGTGTGTGTGTAAATGTGTGTGGATGTGTGTGTGTGTAAGTGTGTTGTTGGAGCAAGTCTATGACAAGCCTAAGTATTGGCTTGAGTCCCACAAAGTCATAGAAGAAGCTTTAGACTATGCAAAGTTCACTTATGGACTACCTCTTGTAACTTTTGAAGACTTTACTTAATGTAAAAGTGAAAGAATCTTAATTGGTTGAGTCCACTTGATCAAAAAGGGAAAGAGGAGCCACGAATTCGTGATTTTTGGTAGATAGAGAATCAAATCAATCACTAATTGATTGAAGAGTGATTGAGGGAAGTTAGCCTCCCAAGATCAACTATAAATACATGATCATCAAATGATCATTTTCATGATCATTTGAGTTCATATTTCCATGTTCTTGTGAAGTGTACTACTAACTGCCATATCTCTCAGTTTTCTCAGTCAGATTGCAGAGATGGTTTTTCTGAGCTTGGTGCATCATTTTCAGTTATTTAACTTGATAAAGTTAGCTCTATAAGTCTCCTATATGCTCACCAATTTTCATTTCATTTGGGTATTGCAATCTTCAATTATTTGCAGTTGAAGTCAACCGTGTCTATTCATTTTCACTTCTCTGTCAGGTACCCGACTTTTTTACTCATCTTGTCATAGATGTTTCTCAGTGTGTGCTTAGCCAAATTCAATGGTTTAAATCTTGTTGGAGTCAACATATTGTCTAGTATAAGCATACAAATTTTCATAATCATTGGATTCTTAAATCTAGAGTTATGTTCATTTTTCTGCTCACAGGTCTCATTACTTCAGTGTGTGGTTCATTGTTTTTTATGAGATTACTCTTGAAAGTTAGCTAGACTTCCCCAAGAGGAATTAAGCTAATTGTTGCTGTGCTCAAAGAATTATGAAAAACACTAGACAGGTGTATGAACCAAAATAGCAAGTTCTTCATCTCTGAGCTAACTCCAACTTATCTGTTTTGATTTATCTTTTTGAGAGTGATCTTCCAAGGTACATAGGGTGTCTAATACATCCATTGGAAAGCTAAAAGGGCCCACCACATACTCATGGAGTTCATTTGGATGGAGTAGATCAAGGATTTTGCAACACCTCTTCATCTTCTAGTACATACCTATCCATCTCTTCAGAGTGGTATCAGAGCAATGTTGGACAACATGGCAGATGGATTTCCCTCATCAATTGACAAATTGGACAGAGGTAACTACTCAACTTGGTCATTAAGAATGGAAGCTTATCTCCAAGGTATAAGTTTATGTGGTTATGTGCCTAGAGATGTAGTTATGCCAAGTTTCAGGAACAAAAGTCAACCACCACAAGAAGAGCAAGAAAGATTGAGCACATGGTGCTCCAAGGATGCACTTGCAAGGTCGTATCTCCTCAACTCTATCTCAGATTTTTTTTTGCCTCACATTAGAAGTTGTAAGACATCTCAGGAAGTGTGGGATGCACTTGAAGCTTTCTTCTTTTCAAGTACTAAAGCTAGGAAGCATCAACTATGGCTGGATTTCACAACTCTCAAGAAGGCTCCCAAACAAAATGTGACTGATTTTGTTACAAAGCTCAACGACATAGCAGATCAGTTGCGAAGCATTGGAGAGGTAATAGATGAAGAGCAAACTGTAAGGCAAGTCATCAATGGCTTGAACGCAGATGACAAGTGGGAAGCATACACCACAGCTATGGATTTGTACATGGACATGCATGTACCTGATTTCAATACACTCATTGGACAACTACTTACTCAAGAGGCAAATCTTATCAAAAATGGAGAAAGCTCTAAAGGTAATCAATCTTCAGCTTTATACACCGATAAACGCAAGTCCAAAGGTAACAAAGGAAAGGCAAAGAAAGTGGATGATGAAGCACATACATATCAAGCTAACTATGCATGTAGAGGAAGACATGGGAGAGGTAGAGGAAGAGGAGGTAGACAAGGCAGGGGGAGATCCCAAGTCTCCAACTCATGTTCTATTTGTGGATTAACTAATCATACAACTGACAATTGCTTTAGGAATTCCAGGAATCAAAGAGGCAGAGGATACAATAGAGGAAGTTATGGCTACTCAAGAGGAAGGTTCAACAATTATCATGGCAGCTACAACAACTACAATCATTCAAAATATCAAGGGGGCTACAAAGGAATGAGAGACTACAATAACTACACAGAAGTCTCAAACAAAGAGGATTCATTATTGATCATGAACATGGCTATGCCACAAGGTAAATTTGATGAGCATGTTTTCTACATAGATTCAGGTTGTTCAAATCATGTGGCAAGAAATCTGGCACTCCTATCAGATTTAGAAGATCCAAGGAATAAGCATGAGGTACAAACAAGAGATTATACAAGACACCTTGTGGAGAAAATAGGAAATGTCAAAGCACCTGATGGAAACATCAACCTACTCAGTAAGGTACTCTATGGCCCTACCATTACAAAGAATTTGATAAGTGTTGGGCAGATAGTAGAGAAAGGGTTGCAAGTCAGGTTCACAAAAGCAAGAGCATTTGTTGAAGATCCAAGTCAAGGATTCAGAAGAATTGCAAAAGGTGAAAAGGCAGGTAGATTGTTCACATTTGAATTACAAGATACTAGAAACTTTTCTCTCTTTAATTATGGTAACACTCACAGAATTGGAAGTATGGCACAAAAGGTTAGCACATATTGGTGAAAGGTCATTAAAGCAAATTTGCAGGGACCAAAGTGTACTTGGACTCCCTAATTTGTCAAAACAACATATGATTTATAAGTTTAAAGCATGTCAATTTGGAAAGTCTCACAGGTTACCATTCATGAAGAAAGGTTATATGCATGGAGATCTCTTGGAGTTGGTTCATACAGATGTATGGGGACCTAGCAAGAAAGCTTCAATATCTGGATCAAGGTATTATGTCTCCTTTATTGATGATTGCAACAGATGGACTATCCTATTCTTTATGAAACACAAAGATGAAGTTTTTTCATGTTTCAAAAGATATTTGGCTCTTGTGGAGAATCAAACAGGCAAATCACTAAAAAGGCTAAGGTCAGATGGAGGGGGAGAATACTTCTCCCATGAGTTTGATTCTTTTCTTCAAGAAAGAGGAATCAAAAGAGAGGTAACTACAAGGTACACTCCTAAGCAAAATGGAGTGGCAGAAAGGAGGAATAGGATAATTGTTGAAGTTGCAAGGTCCATGTTAAATGAAAAGCATTTTCCTAATTGTCTATGGGATGAGGCTGTACCTACAACCACTTACTTGATTAACACGTTGCCTTCAAAATCCCTTGATGGGATGACTCCATATGAGGCTTGGAATGGAAGAAGAACAAGCTTAGATCATTGTAAAATTTTTGGATGTATTGCTTTTGCTCATGTTCCTTCACAGGTTAAGAGGCAAGATGGATCCAAAGGCAGAAAGGTGTGTATTTATTGGATATGGCAACAATCAAAAGGCTTACAGGTTATACAACCCTACCAACAAAGGATTCTTGGTAAGCAGAGATGTGGTTTTTGATGAAAACAATTCATGCTATGAAGATTCATGCAGGAAGGTCAATTTACCATATGATCTTGAAGAAGATTTTCCAAAGCTTGGTAGAGAACAACCAAAGATTGAAGAACAAGACACCTCAGAGGATAATGAAGAATCTCAGATGGAAAAGATCAAAGCATGGAAGTCTAAAGGTAAAGGAAAATTCCAGGAACTTGGACATGAGGCAAAATCATCACATCATGGCCTAAGAAGATCTATGAGGGAAAGAAAAAACTAGAAAGGTATGGGTTTGATGCCCCATTAGTAACTAAACATTCTATCTACATAGCACAGGACATAAACCAAGAGGAGCCATCATCCTTTGAAGAGGCCAAAGAAAAATCAGAATGGAAGCATGCAATGAAGGAAGAGATTGAAGCACTTGAGGAAAACAACACTTGGGATTCGGTGCCCAAGACCTCATCCATGAAGGTAATAGGCTCAAGATGGGTCTATAAACTCAAGAAGAATTCTGCTGGTTCCATTAACAGGTATAAGGCAAGGCTTGTAGCAAAAGGCTTTGCACAAACTCAGGGAATTGATTATGAGGAGACGTTCTCTCCTATGGCAAAGATGCCTACTATTAGGGTTTTGCTTAGTATTGCCTCTTCCAAGAATTGCAAGATGCTTCAACTAGATGTAAAGAATGCATTCTTGAATGGTTGGATAACACAAGAGGTATATATGGCACAACCACCTGGTTTTGAGAATCAAGTTTATCCTGATTATGTGTGTAAACTTAACAAAGCATTGTATGGTCTCAAGCAAGCTCCAAGAGCTTGGAATCTCAGGCTTGTTTCATTCTTGTAGGACAAAGGCTTTCAACCAAGCAAGGCAGATCCTTCAACTCTTTATCAAAAAGAGTAATTATGAGGCCATCTACTTATGTGTATATGTAGATGATATTATATTGACAGGAAATGATGCAGATGGTATGAAGAAGATCAAAGATCAGATGAGAGAAGAGTTCAAGGTAAGTGATTTGGGTTCACTTACCTACTTCCTAGGTTTGGAAGTTGTCCAGAAAGATCATGGTTTGTTTCTCACTCAAATAAATTACATTAAGGACATGTTGGCAAAATTCAAGATGCAAGAGATTGGAGGTACTCCAATGGAGGTCAATCACAAATTGAGCTCACATGAAGGTGAACTCATAGAGGACATCACATCATATCAAAGTCTAGTGGGTAGTCTCAACTATGCCACATTGACAAGAGTAGATATATGTTACAGTGTGTGTGTGCTAAGTCAATTTATGCACACACCAAGGAAACCACATATGGATGCTGCCAAAAGGATTCTCAAATATCTCAAAGGAACCATAAATGAAGGACTTTATTATCCTTATGTATCTGATTTAGGTTTGAAGCTATTTTCTGATGCAGATTGGGCTGGCTCCAAGGAAGATAGAAGGAGCACTTCAGGTTATCTTAACTTTGTAGGTTCAAAGCTTATTTCATGGTCATCCAAGAAGCAACCCACAGTTGCTCTCTCTTCTACTGAAGCTGAATACAGAGGTCTTGCCATCGCTACACAAGAAGCTATGTGGATAAAGACATTATTCAAAGATCTTGGATTGGAGTTTGGAACTCCAACTATTTATGATGACAATATGAGTTCTATTCATTTGGCTGCTAATCCTATTTTTCATGCAAGGACTAAACATATTGATTTCATTATCACTATGTAAGAGAGAAGATTGTGAGCAAGGAGATTCAAATATCATATGTGTCCACTCATCAACAATGTGCAGATTATCTAACCAAAGCATTGGATGGCACAAAGCTTTGCAAATTCAAGGCTATGATTGGTTTACAGGTAATCTTGGAAGATTGAAGACCTCAAGCATAGTTGGCTTGAGGGGGAGCTGTTGGAGCAAGAATGTTATTCATGCCAATGGGATTGTATACAATTGTTCATTAATAGATACATTTACATCATTTATCTCTGAGTTCTCTGTTAGTCTACTCAAAAGTCTGTCAACTTGTCAAGGGCATATCTCGGTCAATTATTCACCAAATCAAGTGATTCAAAGCTTGTTGGATTCAACTCAAAGTCATCTACATGGTCTCAAAGTTTGAAGTGATTCTATTCAGCCAGTTCAGAGAAATCTGCATCGAGGTGAACTCTGGTCATTTTCTGCTACAGTCCTAAAAAGTCGGGGGTATAGCTAAACTTGCTAAATTGATTTCTCTTAGCATAGTTTATCTTTTTACATCATTCCACTTGCAAATGATAGCTTACTAAGCTAATTAAATACCCCTAGAAGGAATTTTATCAATTTCTACACTGTTGGTCATACCGAGTAAAACATCCACCAGGTGTCAAGACAAAAATAGAAGGTTTTCTTGAGTTTGTGAACTTCAAAGTTATCTGTTTTGGTTCAATCATTACATACATCACTTCCAAAGTACATAGGCTATTTTTTGGTGTTATTGCAAAGCTAAGAAGGTCTTCTTATCAACTCTGAAGCAAAAGAGGGCTGGTACAAAGCAGGTTTAGCAGTACCTACTCAGTCTCTTGGAGCATCCATCCATCTTTCCCAACACATCTCTCTCTCTCTCTATCTCTCTCTCTCTCTCTCTCTCTCTCTCTCTCTCCCCCATGCCACACCTCCATCCCACAGCTACAACCCTCCCCCGACATTGCATCTCTCTCTCTCTCTCTCTCTCTCTCTCTCTCTCTCTCTCTCTCTCCCCGCCATGTGGCATCAACTCTTGTCACAACCTAGAGCACACAGTGCTCCTCTCTCTCTCTCTCTCTCTCTCTCTCTCTATCTCTATGTTCCAGCTTCTACCATCTCTCCATCCCCGCAAGATCACAATCATATTGGCTCCATACCCTCCTACATCGCTTCGCTCTGCCCCATAGATACTTAACCAATCTTCTCTCTCTCTCTCTTTGTGCTGCCTAACACCTGTGATGCGTAGCCAAGAATCTCGCATCCCTCCCCTTGGCCAACCACAACCACAAGCACCCCCCCTTTCTCTCTCTCTCTCTCTCTCTCTCTCTCTGCTAGACCACCATTCTGCCCTACCATTCCACACCTACACACCCTTCACGAGTTTCCTCTCTCTCTCTCTCTCACTTGCATTGCTCACACTTCCCCTGTGCATGGTGACAATGGGTATAGTGGGCGGTTGTGCTTGTTGAATGATAGCTTCAAATTCCAATGTTATATGTGCCAAATGCGGATCCAACACTCCCTTCACAGTGAGAGGCGCTCTTGCATCCAAAAATGGCTACGAGGCCCACACAATTCTCAGGGTCATTTGATTAAGGGTGTGCATTTATTGCTCCCTAGCTGCACGCTTCTCTCACTATTCCATCATGAGGATACGTTCACCATATTCATGGTTTCTACGGCACCTTTCGGAGTTTATGCCAATAAACATGGTTTACAATTTGACTCACCTAAATCTTTTACCTTATCTGGAATCAGTTTCCTCATTTTTCACTAGAGAGTGCAAGCCCCATTAGATCCATTTTCTAAGAAATATGGATGCATTGAGGTTTCTGTAGTTGAACAAGGAACTGTTGGATTAATTAGCTTGAATAGGTGAATGCTTAATGCTCTCTCTTAGAGCCATTTTGGACTACTTTCATGCATATTTCTCTTTAGAGAGGTCCAACAACAGCAAGAAGAGTGTTCTTTGTACTTCCTCGACAAAGAATGTTCCCCTTTTGGGGCTGTGTTTTCAGCCACACTAGTTCATCTACATGTTTCGTCAAAGGTTTAGTTGTGGTGGAAGCAACCACTAGAAGTCTATGCAAGCTTTTTAGCCTAAAGAATAGAGTTGGTAGACACTTGGAGGTGTTCTTGGCTTGTGTTTGGGTAGTGAAATCATCTTTTTAGTGCCATTTTATTGCATATATTGAGCACATACACATGACGTAAGTTTCTGTGGATACTGCTTATGTCCTCCATGTTGTCATTGACATAGTAGTTACGTTTCTACATAAAGCATTTTATGCTTGATAAAGAGGGTTGTGATGAGGTTTTCTTAACTAGGAGACACCTAGATGTGGGGGTCTCTTTGAAGATGCAGGTGGAAGACTTACCCAATCTTTCCATATGAGATGTATGATAATTGTTCTTAGGTGCTCCACAAGCATAGTTGGCTTTTTTTGGGTAATTGATTATATTTACTGGAGTTAGTATTCACTATGAAGATAAACATGTGAATACTTGTACTTTTATGAGATTTTGAAACTATTCATATGCTCATTTTGCGGAGGATACTCTAGCAAAAGTTTTCCAAATTTTTGGTTTTGTCAACTATACAGTGGTCGATTTACTCCTTGAAACACTTATTGTTATAAGCACATTGATTCTCACATAATCTTTTTGGCTATTCATTATTGTTCATTAATTCATTTTTCTTGGAAGACTATTGAATGCTCTTCTACAATCTGACACGCTCATCCTTCTTTGTCCCTTAGAGGTGTTTGGACTCTTATAGCCCCATTATCATTCTATTCAGGTTTCTACCATCATGGCATCAAGGTTTGAGGCACATCTGGTGGATCAAGGTCTAGTGCCAATGTTGTGAGGAGGAGCTATGACTCGCAAGAAAAAGACCATTTTGAGATCCAAAAATTTGATGGCAAAACATTTTCTCTATGGAAGAATCAGATTAAAGATATGCTAATTCAGAGGAGGCAATGGAATCTCAAAGAAGCTTCCTCACATGGATGAAGATGATTGGGATGAGTTAGATGAAATGGCTATGTCTACCATTCGATTGCACTTAGCATACAATATTTACTTTATAATATGAGCAGACAATATTTACTTTATAATATTAGACTCTCAAAGTGCACTTGAGATTTGGAATAAGTTATGAAATATATATGAAAAAGAGATAGCATCAAATAAAGTGTATCTTATGAGAAAATTATATGACCTTTGCATGAAGAACACAAATAGTGTTTCTGCTCATCTAAATTAGTTTGATGTTATATTCTTCCAATTAGAGGCTTAAAAAATGGATATGGATAATGAAATGAAAGCACTCTTGTTGTTATGCACCTTACCATCATCATGGGATACATTCTGCACAGCTATTAGCAATAGTGCACCTCGTGGTAAACTAGTCTATGATGAAATATTTGGAGCACTCTTGAGTGAGGAGATTCGTAGAAAATCTATGGTTGGCACTCACAGTGAAGATGCATATAATGTTTGTGATTTGTACCAAGGAAAGAATCAGCAACATGGTAGGAGAAAGAACAAGGAAAATAATGGTCAACGGAATAAGAGTAGAAGTAAATCAAGGAAGAGGGATATCAAATGCCATAATTATCATAAGAAAGGATACATGAAGAAATACTATTATGCATTAAAGAATGTTAAAGGTAAAGGAAAAAATGTTGATGGACATGTTAAACAACTACCTCCACCATCTACTTGGACTATGAGGATTGAGAAAATTAATGCTATTTCTGAAGATGTTAATGTGTTGAAACTCGATAGCACTGTTCCAACTAAGACTATTATGGCTGATTCGTTTTCTCATATGGGTGCTTTATTATGATGCTTCTTTCCATGTGACACCACATAGAGAATGGTTCTCTAGTTATGCAGCAAAGTCTCATAGTATAGTGAGACTTGGTGACTCTTACCATTGTGATGTTGTGGGGATTGGAGATGTGGTTGTTTAGTTCATTGATGGTTCAAACTTTACTATGCATAATGCATGCCATGTACCTAAATTATCATGTAGTTTGTGTCAGTTGGTCAACTTGATTACCTTGGTTACAAGGTGGTCTTCTATGCCCTGTCCTTTCGCATATTTAAGGGCAATATGGTTATTGCAAACAAAAGCAAAGTTAGCTCACTTTATCCTTTATTTGTATCATAGAAAGAACACTTGTTAGCTGTTAGTGAACAACCTATGGCTTGTATTTGGCATGGTCATTTGGGCCATATATTGCATAGTTCAATGAAAATCTTTCATGTTTTGGCTACACACCTGTGCCATCGTTCTATGATTTTTCATTCTATGAGAATTACCAATATGGAAAGCAAACTAGGAATGTTCACAAGATGCACATTGACTCTTCAATTCAGCCTTTAGATCTCATTCATACAAATGTGTGTGATCCTATGTCCACAAGATCATTAGGTGGCTCTCTTTATTTTGTCACTTTCATAGATGATGCTACTAGAAAAGTTGAAAAGTTTGTGTATATCCTATCAAAGGAAAGGATGAGGTTATCCCTACTTTCAAAAAATGGCTTGCTTCAGTTGAGACTCAAAAAGGAAGTAAGGTTAAGGTTTTACATTCAGTTCAAGAAATGCAATTATCACTAGCATATAAAGAAAAATATACTTTGAAAATTATGGTATTTATTACATTACATGGAATCAAGCTTTCTCAAGCTGCTTTTCCTTCTCATACATTTGAAGTACCTGCAATATCTTCATCCATTGTAACAATATGTTCGTCGGTTTCTCTATCATCCTGATTACTTTTTGATTCTTCTCCACTAGGTTGTACATCAATCTGAGCATCAACATTCTCGAACACATTTGTATTATCTGTATCTTGATTTTTGATATTTGTATCTTGATTACTGATATCACACCATTGATGCAAAGAAGGGTCATTCTCAAAAACTGAAGAGCAAATTGATTCTAATTGTTTTTCTTCAACGTCTAAACATATACCAAAACATCTCTGTGTTTTAGATAAGCTTCTTTGAAGAACAACTCCTCGACAATACAACTCTATAACATAGCTGTCTTCACGAGCAAAAATATTGATGAAATCATCAATGAAATTTTTTTCTATGAATTCATCCAAACCTTTATGACCAAAAATATTTATATTTTCTTGATCTATTCTATCAATCATCTGATAATTATCCTCTTTGCTAATGTACATAAGCACTATTGCAAAATCCATCTCTCCTTTGGTCGAAGAATTACTACTCTGAGTGGCTCCAATTTTGAAATTTGTAGTTGTATGTTGAACTCCTTCCACAAGCATATGGACATAGAGGAAATCAATAAAAGATACTAGAACATATTGTGCCTCAGAGTTCATCCCGTTGAGTGCAAAAATGAATCTAGAGAAGAACGTTGCTGAAATGCATTCCCGACTATGTAAACTGTATAGTTTTGAATCAAACCTAAAGAAAACAATATTGAATGGAAGGACTTGCTCTGCACAAAAACTTTCCACCTTGTTCAAATTGAAACCAAATCCATAGATTGACCATGGAATAACATTTGTTGTGGTCTTTATTCCCATTGCAACTCTATACAAATGACTCAACAAAGTTATGGCAGCCTTTGGTAAAGGAGGAGACTTCTTTGCCCTGTTTAATGAGTCTTTCACAAATGTTTCACTATAACTTTTAATTTTTTCATATTGTATGTCTGTGATATTTTATTTCTCAGAGAGCTTTTCCCAAGTCAAAACCTCTGTTGTTAAATCAATAAAAAATGCAATTATAGTATTTTTCAAGACACAATTTGTCTTTAATCTCCATGCAATTTCTTCCATGTCAACCATGTGCTTCAATGATTTTTCCTTTTTTAGCAAAAGTTTCTTCTCTAAAATTGCCTTTTGAATTTCTAAAATTTCTTTATTGTCTAAACCTGCAGTACATCTGAATAATGTCGGACCTAATATAACCGTCCTTGATGCCTACTTCAATTGACCACCTTTCATTGCCATTATCTTTGTAGATGTCGATATAAAATCTTTTTTTGAATCTCTTTTGCTATTTGGTACTTCACCCTTTGTATTAAGCAGTGCCCCTTGACTATACAACGGCATTATTGATATCCAATTCTTCCATTCCTCATCATTACATAAAAGAAGATGTAAATCATTCTTTATAAATCCTTTTTGTGAAGTTTGCTCTGTAGTCTCTACAAAATTCTGCAAAAAAAAACATATATAGTTTAAATAAATACAAGTTTTAAAAAATAATAATATATACTAACTAAAACATATAAAATACAAAGAATATAAACATACCTGCCATGATATAAATTCTCTTTTACTCTGATTAACACCTGGAGGAGGTTTCGATGGACATCCATTTGCTTTCCATTGAGATCTAGCTTGTAAAAGTTGATCCACAAATGGTTCCTTCTGTAATGACTTTGCGACCATCAAATTAGCCTCTTTAGATATCTCCCTTGAAATTTTTGGAGGACAATTTACTATAATTTTTGCTTTTCTATATCTAACTTGTTGTCGTAACGGTAATGTCACCATCGGAGAATTAACAGTTTGTAAAGTTTTCGCTGCACTAATTGAATGTTGTCCAGATATTATCCAATACTCAACTTTATCAATATCATCATGAGATAAAGTTTTTAGAGGTATTCTGACACTTGGATCAATAGGCATAACAACTGCAAGACCTTCATTCTCTTTCGGAGCCAAGGCAAAATCATTCATTAATGTACGCACCCAATCTCCGTTTAATTTTCGATATACATAATTCGATGGTGCTAGAAAACATCTTTTTACATCAACATTAAATACTGCATTAGAACCGAAAGCATAGTATTCTTGTTTTTGAAGTAGTAAATCCATCATTTTATTTTCTTGTGGCTTCACTATTGTATCTTCTGTTTCTTCACTCCTATTATCTAAATGTCGGATTGATACATCTTCATCGTTCTGTACAAACTTTGACGATGATCCTAAATCTTTATTTGAAGAACCTTTCAGCTTTCGTTTGTTAGATCTCCCAAATACATCTGAGCTTCTCTTCAAAGATTTTGATTTTTGTGTTAATCTTTTGGCTTCTTTTATAATTTTCACTAATTCTTCTACTGATTCGATTGATCCAATTGAACCTAATGATCGATCAGACTTTGAGATACTATCTTCCATATCATCCAAACAAAAAGTCTCCCATGATAAGCAGAACTTATTCGCATTAATATTCTCACCATTTGGAAGCACTTTACACTTAAAACACGGTGTGCCTTGTGCATTTACATCTTCTTTAACATGAACAATGTTGCCCATATCACCATATGTAGACCATGCATCTCTCATAAATAAATGTACATCTGCTTTGAAGTTTCCTTCATGATCATAAGTATCAGCAAACCATTTCATGTCTTCTTTATGTGTCAAATCAAAAGAATTCTGAACCTTAATCCTATTTGAAGGAACCTTCATCCCACTTGTTTTTTATAAATTTTCCAATGAAAATACATTATCCATCACATTGCTTTGAAATTCATTTGTGTTTTCCATTACTCTTGAAAGTCAAACAATTTTTTTTTTTTAAATCACATCAACATAATAACAAACAATATCAATATAATAACATCAACTTTCTCATTCATAGTCATCAAATTTATTATCAATACTATTCTCTCTAATTATTATACTTTAGATTATAGATTATTATCAAATTTACGAATTTTGAGCCTCTTAAGTTCGTGCCCCTTGTGTTCAAATTTGAAAATATATTTGAGTTAAAAATACTATTCATTTTGAGGCTCAAACTTAAGTTCGAGCCTCTTTTTTCTTTTGCACATAAGGCAGAACAATCCTAAACTTGATATGACTGGAAAAGCTGAGAGGCTCATATCATATAACCCAACAATCCTAAACTTGATATGGTTGGAAAAGCTGAGAGGCTCGAACTTAAGTTCGAGCCTCATACCATGTGATCCAACAATCCGAAACTTGATATGGCTTGAAAAGCTAAGAGGTTCGAGGCTCCTAAAATTGAATTGATTCTAACGCTCGAACTTAAGTTCGAGCCTCTTTGTTCTTTTGCACATAAGACACCACAATCCTAAACTTAATATGGGTGGAAAATCTGAGAGGCTCATATCATGTGACCCAACAATCCTAAACGTGATATGGCTGGAAAAGCTGATAGGCTCAAACTAAGTTTCGAGACCCCATAATTGAATTGATCCTGAGGCTCAAATTTAATTTCGATCCTGTTTGATCTTTTGCACATAAGATGTTGTTCAATTGTGTGACCCAACAATCCCAGATTGATATGGTGGAACTGAGAGGCTCAAACTTAAGTTCGAGCCTCATATCATGTGACACAACAGACTCAAAGTTGATATGATTTATAGGCTCCATCCTGAAAGGTTCGAGCCTGATGATGCAATATCAAAATTCAAAGGCTCGACCTTAAGTTCGAGCCTCATATCATATGAGTAAACAATCCCAAACTTTGAGCCTCTCAAACTTAAGTTTGAGCCTCATATCATGTGACACAACAGACTCAAAGTTGATATGATTTATAGGCTCGATCTCGAGCCTGATGACGCAATATCAAAATTCAGAGGCTCAAACTTAAGTTCGAGCCTCATATCATATGAGTAAACAATCCCAAACTTAATATGATTATAAGTCAAAATTGAGAGGTTCGAACTTAAGTTCGAGCCTCTCAATTTGATTATAAACTTGATATGGCTGGTATGGATGAAAACTTGGTATGGCTGGAAAAGTTGAAAGGCTCGAACTTAAGTTTGAGCCTCTTTGTTCTTTTGCACATAAGACACAACAATCCTAAACTTGATATGGTTGGAAAAGCTAAGGCTCATATCATGTGACCCAACAATCCTAAACTTGATATGGTTGGAAAAGCTCAGAGGCTCGAACTTAAGTTTGAGCCACCTGAAATTGAATTGATCCTGACGCTCAAACTTAAGTTCGAGCCTGTTTGTTCTTTTGTACATAACACACTCTTCAATCATGTGACCCAACAATCCCAAACTTGATATGGTGGAACTGACAAGCTCAAACTTAAATTTGAGCCTGATGATGCAATATTCAAAGGCTCAAACTTAAGTTCGAGGTTCATACCATGTGACCCAGTAATCCTACGCTTGATATGGCTTGAAAAGCTAAGACGCTCAAACTTAAGTTCAAGCCTGCCAAGTTTGACCCTCTTGCTATGGCACGAAAAGCTGAAAAGGCTCGAACTTAAGTTGGTATGGCTGTTATGGCTGAAAACTTGGTATGGCTGGAAAAGCAGAAAAGGCTCGAACTTAAGCCTCTTTGTTCTTTTACACATAAGACACAACAATCCTAAACTTGATATGTCTCAAAAAGCTTAGGCTCATATCATGTGACCCAACAATCCTAAACTTGATATGGTTGGAAAAGTTGAGAGGCTCGAACTTAAGTTCGAGCCGCCTGATATTGAATTGATGCTGAGGCTTGAACTTAAGTTTGAGCCTGTTTGTTCTTTTGCACATAAGACATTGTTCAATCATGTGACACAATAATCCCAAACTTGATATGGTGGAACTCACAGGCTTGAACTTAAGTTCAATCATGATGATGTAATATTCAAAGGCTCGAACTTAAGTTCGAGGTTCATACCATGTGACCCAACAATCCTACACTGATATGGCTTGAAAAGCTAAGAAGTTCGAACTTAAGTTCGAGCCTGCTAAGTTCGACCCTCTTGCTATGGCACGAAAAGCTGAAAAGGCTCGAATTTAAGTTGGTATGGCTGGTATGGCTCAAAACTTGGTATGGCTGGAAAAGTTGAAAGGCTCAAATTTAAGTTCGAGCCTCTTTGTTCTTTTGCACATAAGACACAACAATACTAAACTTGATATGGTTGGAAAATCGAGGGCTCATATCATGTGACTAAACTTGATATGGTTGGAAAAGCTGAGAGGCTCGAACTTAAGTTCGAGCCGCCCGACATTGAATTGATTCTGAGGCCCGAACTTAAGTTCGAGCTTGTTTATTCTTTTGCACACAAGACACTGTTCAATCATGTGACACAACAATCCCCAACTTAATATGGTGGAACTGAGAGGATCGAACTTAAGTTCGAGCCTGATGATGCAATATTCAAAGGCTCAAACTTAAGTTCTAGGTTCATACCATGTGACCCAACAATCCTACGCTTGATATGGTTTGAAAAGCTGAGATGCTGGAACTTAAGTTCGAGGCTGCCAAGTTCGACCCTCTTGGTATGGCTTGAAAAGCTAAGAGGTTCGAGGCTCCTAAAATTGAATTGATTCTAAGGCTCGAACTTAAGTTCCAACCTCTTTGTTCTATTGCACATAAGACACAACAATCCTAACTTAATATGGGTGGAAAAGCTCAGAGGCTCATATCATGTGACCCAACAATCCTAAACTTGATATGGCTAGAAAAGCTAAAAGAGGCTCATATCATGTGACCCAACAATCCTAAACTTGATATGGTTGGAAAAGTTGAGAGGCTCGAACCTAACCCCCAAAATTGAACTGATCCTGAGGCTCAAACTTAAGTTCGAGCCTATTTGTTCTTTTGCACATAAGACGTTTTCAATCATCTGACCCAACAATCAAGTTCGAGGTTGGTATTAAGGGACACAGTGACTCAAAACGTAGAAGCTCGAACTTAAGTTTGAGCCTCATATCATGTGACACAACAGACTCAAAGTTGATAGGATTTATAGGCTCGATCTTGAAAGGTTCAAGCCTGATGATGCAATATCAAAATTCAGAGGCTCAAACTTAAGTTCGAGCCTCATATCATATGAGTAAACAATCCCAAACTTAATATGATTATAAGTCAAAATTGAGCAAACTTGATATGGTGGAACTGAGAGGCTCGAACTTAAGTCCGAGCCTCATGTCAAGATTGACAATTGATATGATTCAAAGGCTGGAACTGAAGTTCCAGCTTGATATCCAACGACACAATGACTCAAAACTTACAAGCTCAAATTTAAGTTTGAGCCTAATATCATGTGACACAACAAATTCAAACTTCATATGACTTATATGCTCGATCCTAAAAGGTTCGAGCCTGATGAAACAATATCAAAATTTAGTGGCTCGAACTTGATACACTCGAACCTGAGAGGCTCGAACTTAAGTTCGAGCGTCATACCATGTGACCCAACAACCCTAAGCTTGATATGGCTTGAAAACCGAAGAGGTTCAAACTTAAGTTAGAGCTTGCTAAACTTGAAATGATTCTAAGGCTCAAATTTAAGTTCGAGCCTCTTTGTTTTTTTTTGCACATAAGACACAACAATCCCAAACTTGATATGGCATACACACACTATACATGTATGTGCATGTATGTATATATGTGTGTGCGTATATGTATATAGGTATGTGCGTGTATGTATATATGTGTGTGTGTGTATATGTATATAGGTATATATGTATATATGTCTGTGCATGTATATATATATATATATACACTACTTATACAGCATGTATGTATATATGTATATATGTATATATGTCTATGCGTGTATGTATATATGTGTGTGTATGTATATATGTATATATGTCTGTACGTGTATTGTAGCTCTGTGATGAGTAGCACCTCCTTTAATGTCAATCCGGGAAGACGTGAGGATGGTATGAAGACCTCGAGCAAGTGGCGGTACAAGTGCGTGAGTGAGAAGCACACAAGCATGCACACACAGACACACACACGCGCACACACGGCAAGACAAAGAGAGAGAATCAATGGAGTTCTTTAGATTATTTTCAAAATGCTCTTACAAGTTCGTTTCAATTACAATCTAACCTCAAAAATGAGCTCTCTAGCTCTTTTTATAGTTTTTGACTAGTTTTGGCCCTGTCCAGACCTAGTGTCCGGCCTAGTTAAAAATTAGGTTCCAGGGCTTATTTGAGGGCTCAAACGAAGTCTAAAAATTATGAAAATTGGTACGATGGTACTTCTAATACTCCTCAAGCTCGAGGACTCCTCGGCTTGCACAAAATGGAGTCTATTCTACCAGAAAAGGGATTTACAATGTTTGTGTAGTGATTAAAATCACTTGAGTTGTACATAATCTATGGGAAAAAATAATCTGGCCTTGTTGCCGTATTGTGCATGACTCCTTTGTTGCTTTGTATGCCAACACTCCCCCCTTCCTAGCGTCTGTCGCCCCTGACAGACCTTTGTTCCCTCGGGTGGTCGATGTAATATTGGATGACATTGGTGGCCAGTTCATGTTCTCCTATCCTTAAGCCTCTTGCTAGATCAGCTTCCAATGCATCCCAATTTATTGCACCAGGGATCTCTGGTTGAGGGGTGGTGTAGTACTCTGAATACATTGCTTGTTCACAAGCAAACAGTTGCAGCAGATGTGTTGGCTTTGGTGCGAAAATCTCCGAATGATACTCCCAGAAACCTGATCTGAACATTTCTTCGAAGGTCTGTTTGTAGCAGGCGGGGAGGTATTTGATGCGTGCATGCCAAGCGTAAGCCACACGAATACTGGGGGTGGTGCTCATGTCATACACCAAGTCGTAATCTCCATTGCTAAACCCCGGGAGACGTACCTGTGGTGCGGCTGCATTTCTGAAGGTCTTCAGGACTACTTGCATCATATCTAAGATTTTAAGCATCATTTGCGCTGCTACATCTTGCATGGGCTTCAAGCGCGGCATCCAGTGGCGAATGGTCCCCATCATATATGCTACCGATGGTGGTCCTTGTGGTGGCGTGATGTACGGGTAGTTCAGCCATTCCTTGCATTGCGCGTTGTTCTGTACCTTGATATTAAATGCCTTCCACGACCTGCGGCGGGGAACTGGACCGTAGCATGGGTTGTACAGGAGGTGCAACGGCGCGTTGTTCCATGTGCGTAGCATTTCTGGATAGGTCTCTAAAAGTTTCTGCCGCCATGTTGGTTGACGAATCTTGCCTTTTTGCACCTCTGGAGGAAGGTCTTCGGGTTGAAATTGGGTCGCAAAAGTAGGAATCTGACCCGTGACTCTTTGTATTTCTGCATTATAATCAGCCAAGATAATATAATACGGCCTGTATTGGAGTTCCGATGAGAGAATCAGGCGTCTCGATGACAGGTTCTTAAAGTAAGCTGATTGTAACACAGTCTCCTCTATGACCCTCATGGCCTGATTTTGCACTACGGTGCGCTCTTCGTGCGAACTCCCTATTTCCTCCACTTGACGTAACCAAGGGGGCCGTGGTGCCTCGAATGTGTCCTGCGCTTCTTCTGTTTGTTGGCCTCCTGGGAATGGTTGCGGATCGTATTCTTCGTCAAACGTTTGTTCCACAGGAATTTGCACAACTTCTTCGTCCGTGGGAGCCTCTGGAGGGGAAGATGGTCCCTCATATTGTAGTAGGCGTGTTTGCAGTTCAGTGACCTGTTTCTGGAGATCTTTTATGGCCTCTGCGTCTGTGAGAAGTGAAGCCGCAGAGGGTGTGGTTGGATGGGCTGCTGTTGGTGCTTGTTGGTGTTCCTGCTTCAGTTGTCCCAGCTCCTCCGATAGCTTATCATGTGCTTCGAGCAGCATGGCATAATCTTCCAATATAATCTTGATATTATCGGGGGTCACTGCTTGAAACTTGGATGGGCTGATGGGTGCCCCCGGTGTGCTCTCAATAGCTGCCTCCAGGTTCTCTTGATTTTGTATTTGTAGGCGTCTATTCTCTTCCAGAGCAGCCGCAAGATGGCGTTTGAGTAGTGCCATATTTCGCTGAAGTTTAGAGTTGCGTTCCAGCTGTGTTCGTAGATGACCTTCTACCACCTGCACCGCTTCCTGATCTACGTTCTGTAACTGTACCTCCAATATGTTATGGGCTTCTTGGAGGGTTTGGAACTGTGTGTGGAGGCGAGCGTTCTCCTCTTCTAGTGCCGCAAGGCGGTGCTGTAGTGTCTCTGAGTGCTCGTGCAGGCGTTCGTTTTGTTGCTGGAGCTGAATGTAATCTGTTCTTAATTTTGATATACAAGCCATCATGGTGTCCAATGCATTACCTATAGATGAGTGGGGGGTGTTTACCGTGGAAGATGCATAGGAAGGGAATTGGGGAAGGGAGACAGTGAATGATGTGTCTACGAAAGTTGTGTGTGTGGGTGAAATTGGTGGAGGGGGAATGGGAGGAGGTGAAACCGTGGGTGGAGGTGCCGTGGGTGGTGAAATGTCCATACCTTCAGGAGTGGGTGTTAGTGTGGGGCCTGCCATATACATTGGTATGGTAGGTGGTGTGTGTGTGGAAGTGGTGAATAGATGTGAAGTGGGGTGGGGAGCTGAAAAGGCAGGGAATGGCTGAGAGCCTGGTTGAAAAGTTCTGGCCAGGAAGTCATGGAGGGATTGTAGAAATGGAGAGAGGGATGACGGGGGTTGGGGTCGTAAATTTGGGAAGGGCTGAAAGGGTTGCGTGGTAGCAGGGAAGCCCATGAATGTGGATCTAGGGTCAGGATGACCCATGGCTGAGGACGTTGGGGATGGTTGCCCTAGGGCAGGCTCTAGGAGGGGTTCGGTGGATTGTGTAGTGATGGGGGTTGCTTCAAAGGTAGGGTTATCAGTGGTAGAGAATAGGGTGGCACTAGAGATGGGAGTACGGAAGATGAAGGTGGGGTCAGTGGGTTGAGTAGTCGATGTGGTTTCCTCTGTTTCTCTTCTAGGAGGTGATGGTGGGGGAGTGGGTGGTAGTGGTTCGGTGGACGCCTCCTGGGTGGCTGGGTGCTGTTGGCTCGCTGTTTGGGAGGTTGTCTTGATAGTTTCAGGTGTAGTAGTTGGCACTTCTGCAACTGTAATGGGAATTTGGATATTCTTACCTGACCGAGGTCGTGTCTGGAACCTTCGTGGGTCATATTGAACTGCAGGCCTCTGAATGGCAGTGCGCACTGCTTCTACTACTCCATATGTTTCTGCCATCAATAAGAGACCTTCCTTGTACTCTGAATCAACTCCCGCTTCTTCCAACAACTGAGTCATAAGTACTCTGCTGCTCTGTTTAGTGAGTAGTTGCTGGGATCGCACTCTTTCTATAATCTGATACAGCCATCGGAGTTCTGCTGTATAGGCTGGGGCTTCAGTGGTCTCTTCTTCATACGCTTCTTCTTCTTCCGGTTGTCCTTGTTGTTGACTTTGCTGGGCGTCACTCCAATGTACATGTCTACCGTCTGTAGACTTTCTTCTTCTCCGTGAGGATGTGCCCTGCTCCTCTGCCTCTGAATAAAACTCCACATCGGAGAATTGTGTGCTTTGTAGGAATGCTTCGAAATCCTGGGGGTCCAGTCCTTCAGCCTCTCCGGTGGCGGCAAACTCGAATTCGGTTGGAACAGGAGGAGCCGATAGGGTAGCTTGCGTCGTAGTGTCCGATTCCGACCTGGGTATCCTGATGGTAAAGGGAGGTACAGTGGCCTCTCTTAGTGGTGATGCCTCGGGAGTAGTCAGGACTTCCCTTGCCTGGACACAAGGAATCGCGCCCCTCATGCGCTTGGACTGATGTGTGAATGTCTTGAGCCTTTTAAATATTTGTAATTGTGCCCAAGTTAAGGCACGTTCAATGGGGACATCATATGCTAGGCATCGATAAATGATGCGTGTGATTGCACAGCATCCGTTCACCACTAATTTCCTAGAAGCCCGTTTGTTTGCTTCATACAATTGATCTATAATCCATACTGGTAGCTTAATGGGTAACGCACCTGCTTCCGCTAAGTAGAGAGCGAACCAGATCTTCTTGTGTGGTTGTGTGAATCGGTCTTGGCCGGGAAAGGCGAAATGTTGCATACACATGCGGAGAGGGATGGACACATTTGGGGTGAGTGCTGCCATGTCTTTCAGCTTCAATAGTTTCCTATCCTTCATGTTAGTGGGAACAAGAGCATCCTTTTCAGAGGGTACATGCGTACCATGCATATTCAAAGCGTCGCTTACCAACTCCACAGTAAGTTCAAACCTCTTCAACTCGTTGTTGCTCAGCAATGAGGGGAGAACAAATGATCCGGGTTTGTCCTTATCTTCATTGGCTTGTAATGTGGAGACCAAATAGTAACATCGGAGGAGATCGGGTTTAGGGAGTGGGGCTTCAAAATATTCTGCCAACCCTGCTCTTTGCCATATGGTCTGGAGATCTTCGGTGTTCTGTAAAGTCTCGAACTCCTTGGAGAAAAATTGGAATCGCACCCATGATCTGTCATACTCGCACTTAGACTCCTAGATATACTTGGCCTCTCCTAATGGACCTGGCATGCCATTGAACCAATGAGAATTGGCATGGACTCTTTCCGTGATCCCTGTAGGTGGATCTGGCACTGAGATTTGCTGAAGGTGCTGCATCTCCACGGGTCGTTCAGTCGGGGGCACCCCCACAGGTAGACTATCCACATCAATTCCTGCAGTAAGTATCCCTACTTGTGAGCCCGAACCTGTCGCTTCTGCCATTTTACTTCTTGCCTTCTGATTCTGTGAGAATATAGAATCATGTGTTAACATCGTAATGGACAGAATAAATCCGTTGTTGTCCCCGTTACAACATTAACATGAGGTAGATGGTGAGTTAGTGGTTAGTATGTGCACGAAGACAGTGTGTGTAGTTAATGTTGGTGTATTCCTAGGAGACTACTGCCGTTAGTAAGTGGGGGTGAATTTACAAATTGGGGTCGGGGGGTTTATTACAGGTCTTAGACTGCCAAATGCAGTGAATGGGCTTTGCTTTCGGTTTCGTAGAGACTCTAGAGAGCGGTCTCGGTGTCGCGGTTTGGGAATCGGGCCTTTTAGGGACCCACTTATAAGTGATTACATGCGTGCTCTTGGTTCTTGGTGTGTTCCTAAGTGTTGAGAGCGAGTGAATACTGGTTGTACTCGTAGTTGGGTTATGCTGCATAGGTTGTGGCCTTGGCGTAGCTACTTGTGCCCTCAAGCAAGCCTTAGGCACCCAAATTTGTCTTGATTGTGGGCTTGCCTTCATCGACTTCTTGGGCACCCAAATAGATTTTACTTTAGCAGAAGAGTTCCTGAAAGACTTCTTATTAGCGTCGTGTTGTTGGTTACTAATAAGAGGCTTTGCCCGTGTAGTTGACGGTGGTGCAACCGGTTGTTCGCCTTTCCGCACCCACACCTGGTTTAATTTCTGGGACATTCTGCTGCGCAGGTACTTTTGATCTCGGACATAGGTAGTACTCTGCCTCTTCTGCCTGTGATCCACCTTTGGTTGCTGCCTCCTTCTGGCCTTTGGAAAAGAAGGGAGTTCCGTTGCATCCCTGACTCCGTTTTTGCAAATATCATTCCTCTGCAACACAGGGTTTTGAACAAGAACAGCATGGTCATCTTCATGTGTACCCCTGGAAGGACCAGGAGTCTGTGCCTTTCCTAGTTCCTCGAGTGCTCCATTGTCTAATTCTACTGTAATTCGACTATGATTGACCCAAACCTGGAGAAGTCCACTTCTTAGGTTTAGATTGACTGCTTGGTCATAGATCCAATCTTGACCCAAGACGAGAGGTTCAGTGAGATCCTCATCTTGACACATCAGTACGTTAACTGTCATTGTCTCATCATGAATGTAGAGGGGAAGTTCCACCTCGCCCATGCAAGGGGTTTCCACGCCTCCCAGCCCTATGAGATATGCTTCCACTGGATTGACAGTTAACTGCAACTCTTGGCAGTAAGACAATTTAATAGCACTAGTGGCTGCACCTGAGTCAATCAAGGCTCTTACGGTCCTTGCACTCTTTCCTTGTCCTATATCTAGGGTTATGAAAGGACGTCGATCAATTATCCTATGCGAACTTGTTCCAGCGACTTCACACATTGCCATATGATATCCTTGATCTGCATAGTCAGTTGTCCTAGGCTGCTCTCTACCTTGCCTTCGTAATTTCATCCTTCTGATGCGTTCTAAAGCTTCTGCTTGAGCTTCTTCTCTGATTCTCTTTTCTTCCTCTTTGCATTTCTTAGCAGTGTTGAGTCGGCTCAGCATTTCCTCCGTGAGGGGTTCCTGATACAACTTGACTCTGCATCCGCTAATATAGTTAGGGAGAACATCACCCTCTAACGTGGCTAATTGTACTGCTCCACTCGTGGAGATCCTATTGATGATCATAGGTCCGTAGCCTCTCTTTTCTAGCTTCCTCGCGTGTTGTTTTAGTGTATAGACTAAGACTAGATCTCCTGCTTTCAAGCCTTTATCCTTCACATGGGCATCGGAATATGCCTTCTGTCTTTTCTTGGCTGCATATATTCCAGCAGCGGCTCTCAGTCTTGTTTCTCCTAATCATTCAAGGTCAAAGAGGAGAGCTCATGACCCGTCCATTCGTGCTCTTGTGCTACTCTCAATGTAGGGATTAGGAAGTCCAAGGGTAGTACAGCGTTTTGGCCGAAAACCATCTGAAAGGGGGTGGCTTGGAGTACCGTTTTGTAGGCAACTCGGTATGCCCAGACAGCATGGTGTAGCTGTTTGTCCCAATCAGAGCGTTTAGTGTTCACTAATTTCGTCAGTACATTGCATAAAATCTTATTAGTGCTCTCAGCTTGTCCATTAGCTTGAGGGTGATAAGGGGCAGACTTCTTGTGTATTACCAAGAATTCTTGGAGTAGATTTTCAATCACTTCGTTCAAGAAATGAGTGCCTCTATCACTTACAAGCTCTATAGGTAGCCCGTATCTTGTGAATACATTCTCAAACAAGAATTTGGCAGTTGTTTGAGCATCGTTCTTTGTCGTAGCCTTTACCTCTACCCACTTGGTGAGATAATCTGTTGCAACAATGATGTATTCCGCATGCGAACCTT
This sequence comes from Ceratopteris richardii, assembly GCA_020310875.1. Classification (NCBI taxonomy): domain Eukaryota; kingdom Viridiplantae; phylum Streptophyta; class Polypodiopsida; order Polypodiales; family Pteridaceae; genus Ceratopteris; species Ceratopteris richardii. Next base: position 56,537,503 of record CM035410.1, on the reverse strand, counting down.
TAGCTGGGGGATTAATAGGACCTACGAAGTCTATTCCCCACTTAGAGAATGCACGTCCACCCATCATAGGTTTCAGTGGCATCTCATCTTTGTGTATAGGATACTGAGTCCTTTGACAGACATCACACCGTTTCACATAGGTATGTGCATCCATGTGAAGGGTAGGCCACCAAAAGCCCGCAAATAGTATCGCCTTGATCACCCGATCTGGTCCAAAGTGTCCTCCTGCTACACCTTGGTGAGCAGTTTCCAAGATCTTAAGATATTCACTCTCATGGACACACAGTCTCAGGTAACCATCCTTACCGCGTTTGTATAGATTATCACCAATGAGTGAGTAATCCAAGGCTTCCTGTTCTAAACTTCTTTTCCTAGCCAGAGTCATGTCTGGAGGGAATGTGTTTGTCCTTAGGAATGATACTAGTGGTTCGCTCCAATCTGGCACAATGGATACTTGATAAAGAGTGGCGTGTTCCACTGGTGGTTTAGTGCAACAGATTGGGCATTCCTTGCACAACTTTTGGACATCCGCTTCCATAGTTGGCCAATGCACTCCGAATCTCTTTAGAGTCTGTAAAGTTTGTTGCTTTGAATGGTGTTGCTCTAACGCACCTACATGTGCTAATTGCAACCATTTAGCGTACTCATCCTCTTCTACGCAACAAGCCAAGATCCCTTGATCTGTGTGCTTGTACATGCTTCCTGCCATGATGTGGTATTTTTGGGCTTTTACAACCTCTCTATTCCGTGTGTTTACCACTGGAGGTTAGGCCCGTATGTCAATACTGGTACCAATGGCTTAGCCCACTGCGGTACAACTTCCAAATTAAACAAGTAAGCATCAGGAAGGTCATCTGATACTCCTTGTGGGGCCTCTCCCGATGTGAGCCTAGAGAGATGATCAGCTCTCAAATGAGTCCTACCTTTCCTTACCACAACCTCAAAATCATATTCCATTAGCAAGAGAAACCATCTCACTAATCTTCCTGTATTGCATGGCTTGTTTACAAGATATAACAATGCCTGATGATCAGTAAAAAATTTAAACTTATTTGCAAGCAAATAGTGTCTAAATTTCTTAACTGCATATACCATGCCTAATCCTTCTCGTTCAGTAGTGGTATAATTTCGTTCAGCAGCATTCAATTGTCTACTAGCATAGGCAATTGGAAGATCCATATTACCTTCACCAGTAGGTTGTGCAAGCACACATCCAATGGCATAATTGGATGCATCCACATGAACATGGAATGGCTTATTCCAATCTGGTGTGGTCAAGATTGGTGCTGAACATAATCTTCGTTTAAGCTCTTGGAAGGAATTCTCGCATTCATCAGTCCACTCAAAGTTAGTCAAGAGTCCGTACATGGGCTTTGCGATGACCGCATACATGTGGATGAAACGTCGGTAATACCCACAATGCCCCATGAAAGCTTGTACTTCCTTGACATTCTTTGGCCTAGGTAGCTCTGCTATGGCTCTCACTTTTTCTTCGTCGGTAGATATGCCATTCTTTGACACTATGTGTCCTAGAATCTTGCCTTGCCTGACCATAAAAACGCACTTTTCTGGGTTCAGGCAGACTTGATATTCTCTACATTTGTCAAAGATTTGTCTGAGTTCAGGAATATGGGTTTGTCTAACATTGGAATGAGCACAAAGATCATCAACATAGACTTCTAAACTCTTCCTCAGGAACTCCTTAAACACATGGCACATCAGCCTCTGGAAGGTCGCGGGTGCATTGGTGAGCCCAAATGGCATTACTCTAAAAGCAAAAATGCCCCATTCTGTGGCAAAGGCTGTCTTATGCTGATCCTCTGGAGCTATGGCTACTTGATTGTAACCCGAAAACCCATCGAGGAAGCTGTACACTTCCTTGCCTGCTACTCTTTCTAAGAGATGTTCTGTGATGGGAAGCCGATAGTTATCTCGAATTGTGGCTGCATTAACCTTTTTCAAGTTAATGCACACACGCAGTTTGCCATTCTTCTTGGGCACCACCACGATGGGGGATACCCATTCAGTGTGCTCAATTTCATAGATAAATCCAGCTTCGACCAGTCTATCTATCTCTTCTTTGATCTTAGCAGCGTAATTATCGTTATATGTATAAGGCTTTTGCTTAGAGGGTTTGGCGTCTGAAGTCATGGGGATGGTGTGCGAGCATATGTCCGGGTCAACCCCTTTCAAATCCTTGTAACTCCAAGCGAATACATCTCTGTATTCTCTTAGTAAGGCAATCAATTCGTGCTCTTCTTCTTCTGTCAGGTCATGGCCTATATACGTGCATCTCTCCTCGCCTTCTTCAATGGCCACAACTATTTTCTTGGTGGTTTCTTTGTTATCATAGGCCTCTCCTGATTGTCCCTCTCGTTTAGGCATTCTTATCATGAATCTCCTGTCATCTATCTCGTACTTCTTAAAATTTTCTGGGACCTCAAACAAAGATTCTTCCTCCTCTGGTAAGACTTCTTTCTTTTTTCGTTTCTTTCCTTCTTCCTTCGGGGTCATATGTGTTGCTAATCTTACATCATTTGTCAGCTCTCCATGCCTCTGGGGTTGAAATTCTACATCATGGAAGTATTCTTCATCTGATGCAAATGGTGGGTCCATAATGATTGACTCTAGATCGGAGTCACTTGCATCCTCAAATGCGTCAGGGCTAGGTTCGCATTCTTCTAAAACTGCCTCTCCCATGATTGGCTCTATGGAGAAGACTGAAATGTCATAGCCATCCTCATCACAGTGAGGAGTCCATTGTTCTTCATTGATGGCTACGTCCATTGTTGCTAAAATTTCTGCCCAACCGTGAGGCTCAAATTCTTCGTCTGGAAAAACTACAGGTGCATAGGCTGGGTCTTGGATTGATCTATGGGTTTCTTTCGCACCTACCTCTCTGGCTTTCTCTCTCTTCTCTTCTTCTACTGCTACCTTGCACATCCATAAGTGGGTGTCTTCATGCATCCATGAGGATCCAGACCCTATGGAATGCACCGATTCTATATCATCTTTGGCTCTATGGATGGGATTCCATTGGATAGGAGGGACATCTCTATGAGAATAATCCTTGAGATTGACTTTGGTCGTAATACCCAAGTGTTGCAAATACAAGGAGTTGGTTCCCCAATCCTGTACCACTTGCAACTGTCGCATAAATGGTCTTCCTAAAATCATCTCATAGGCATGATTTTTGCTAAAGTCACATATAGCAAAGCTATGCTCAAACTCAACACCACAAGTGGTGAGAGTTATTCCTTCTAGCAATCCTAGGGGTCTCTCTATGTGACCATCGGCCATTTGCAATTTCATTCTCGTTGGCCTGAGTGCCGGCTTGCCCCAACGCTTCCATAGGGAAGTGGTGGCAATTGCAACTCCTGCACCTGAGTCCAAAATTGCCTTAGTGGTGTAGTCCTGGTAGATAATGGGAAGATAAGTGTTCCCTTCTTCACCTTCACACATATCTCCGATCTTGTCCAAGGGAATTTCTGGCACTGTCCTATGGGATCCTACCCGGGAACGAGGTTTTGCTATCTCTGGTACTTGTTTGGCTATATGTTTCCATAATTCAGGTCTAACCTTGAGTAGTTCTTTTAACTTGAGATTACACTGCACGTTAGTGTTCTTCACTACTTCTGTGTTCCTAGGTATGACTGAATCTTCGTTTCTCACTATGACTGTAGGTGCTCTCATACAGGTGGACTTTGCCTCCCATGGTCCTGTGAAGTGGGGTAACTCTTGTATGGAATTAGATTCAAAGTCCAATCTCTCGTGAGATTGAGTACTCTCCTGTTCCCCGTAAATAGATGGGATGTCTTGTGGGAATTGGTCGTGTGCATCATCCACAAGTTCAAAGGGAGGGGCAACTTCACTTTCGTTATCCCATTTGTCTTCTTGAATCTCTCGTAGGAAGTCTGGTGCAAACCGATTCATAGAAGAAGAAGTGTCTGGCTCCGTAGAATTAGGCGCATAAGCAACCTGGGAAGGAGGGCTTATTCTATCGTTGGCTCTCTCCTCGTTCTCACGGATGGCTGGAGCGCAAGCTCCCTGGGGAGGGTTACTCATTCTATTACTTTTCCGGACAGGCTCATACGCTCCCTGAGAAGGAATGTAGGCAACTTGTGGAGGTACGTGAGCTTTCGAGGGAGGCTCATCTGCCTTTTGGGGGGGAAGATAAGCTTCTTGAGGAGGCACATGGGCTTCCTGAAGAGGCTGGCTTATCCGTTCTCTTGCCCTTTCCTTTCTTTGAGGGGTAGGTTCCTTTTCTGATTGTGCAATTAGCCTCTCCATTCTTTCTAAGGAGGGGAAGTTGTCTGGTTTAGTGGAATTGGCCGCATAAACTTCCGATGGGGAATGGTTCATGTTTTTGCTTGCTTTTTCTTTCTCTTGATTTTTTTCTTCCTTGTCAGATCTTGCAATTATCCTCTCTAACTTCTCTAGGAATCCATCCAAGTGTAATTGCGTTTTGGCTGAGCCCGAGTAATTGAAAAGGCGACTGGCTTCAAACATAGTCTGAGCCAATGCGACCATTTTCGCGCACAGTTTGGTTCTTTCTATCTCTAGGTCAGCTCTAGGATAGCACTTGTCATGATCCGTGACGTTTGGCCCTTCTTGGATTCTGGCCTGATATGCTTTAAGCATCATGTCTATGTCTTCAGGAGTGGGATCAGCTAGTACTGATCCTGTTTGGGGTGGTGGGTGGGTTACGTGGGGTGTCTTAGAGGGTGGAGGGATGGAGGGTGATGGGGATGGTAGTGGTGGGAATGGGTGAGAGTGCGGTTGAGATGTGATCTCCATGATTTTAGCCTTGGTTTCTCGTAAACTTTCCTCAAGTTCACTCATCTTCTTTGCCCATTGCCTTTTCATGCGTTCGCGGCTATCTCTCCAAGCTCTTGTTCTCTTTTTATTTTGGCTCTCAGTATCGCTAGCGTCTGGGCTCTTTTCCTTGCCTACCCCTTGGTTTTGCTGCACTGCTTGAGCTCTCGTGACTACCTGTACGGGTGCAGTGGAAGTAACACTTCCGCTGGAATCTACCACTAACTCAATAACATTGATAGGCGTGATTTTTGGCATATTATTGGGGTTCTTTGGGCAATCTCGTAAGAGATGCTCTTTTCCACAATCTTGGCAGAAGCCTTGGATCGTCACTGACTGGTTTTGTGTAAGTGGAGGTAAGGGGCAATCACGAATGAGGTGATCTCCTTGGCATCTGTAGCACGGTCCTCTTGGGAATGGAGGTCTTACTTGCCTAGGTTGAGGCCTAGGGTTGGGGTTTGCATACATGAGGTTCGTGTAATCTGACTCCCAACTAGGTTCGTTTGTCTCTTCGCTATAATGGGACTCACCATGCTCAGGAGACTGCATGTAGTAGGCATGGGGGCTATCAACATGTGTAGAATCAAAGCTATGGTCACTCGGGTCACTTTCAGAAAGCAAGGATGTTACAGGGACTATGGCTCTATTCAGGTTCTCTTCTGCAGCAGTATACTTTACCGGAATCACATTAGCTGGGGCTGGGGGTTGTTGTGCTAGCACAGGCTGAGGCCTTTGTTGGTTTTGATATTGAGGTTGGAAATTTTGTTGTGGCCTGCCATATGGTTGTGGAGGGTACGGGTTCTGGTATCTGCCTTGTTGGTAGGGCTGAGGGTAGGGTTGCCTAACCGCCTGCTTGTTGTATGGGCAATCTTGTGCGGTGTGATTGGTGTATCTCCGTTCTATGGTGCATTACTGGCTACTAGGATTTACTTGGGGCTGAGCCATAATGGGGCAGACATTCGCCATGTGGTCACCACCACAAGTGTAGCACCTTTTCACAGGGGCAAACCTTGGGATTTGTTTACTAGTTACCCCTAATTTCTGAGCTACTTTCTCTGCGAGTTCCTCAATTGATGTGGATTGCGTGGAAGAGTGACTAGATGCACTATCTGAATCTTTGTAGATTTTGGAAAGCTCTAGTTCTTCCCCTAGGTTATCTTCAATGTCAATGCACATGCGTACACACTCTTCTATAGTCCTAGGGTCTTTCAGATACACATAGGATCTCAATTTCGTACTCAGCAATCCATCAAGGAATAAGGCTACTTGTTTGGCAGATGTGGGTAGCTCCGAAACAGGACATCTTTCAAGGTATTGCCTAAATCTTCTTCCTGCAAGTCTCACAGTCTCTTGAGGGGTTTGCTTGAAGCTGTGAATCAGTGAGGAGGTATTGTGTCTTATGCCACTCTTGGAGAATTCAATAATAAATGCTTCTAGGAGTTGGTCTATGCTCCTGAACTAGCGCTCATCCAATGGCTGAAACCATGTAAGTGCTGTGTTCCTGAGGGTTAGACCGAAGGCATTGTACTGCGTGAATAGATCCTCCACTTGTTCAGCTCTCAAGACTTGCTTGAACTCCGCCACATGATCATAGGGATCTCCTGTGCCATCAAAGTAATTCTTCATGGACTTAACTAGCTGGGTTGGTCTCAACGTTCTTGTATGCTCTCTAGGTCTCGGCAGAGGAAATCCATCCACATTTCTTTGGTTCCTGTGAGCTCTAAGCATCTCAGGTTCTACCCTATTCGTCTCTGTCCTCGTTCTTTCTCTGCCCCCTGGGTTGGCAAAACTTACTTCTGGTCTATCTCTACTTCTGTCTCTTTGCATTCCATGAGCTTGGGATGTCCCAGCCCCAGGGTGACCATAGGATACATTTGATCTTGGTTGGGGGAAAATGAATTCACCCTTCCAAGTGTAAGCATGCCTATCATTTTTCGTAACCGCAAAGATCCGTTCTGAAGCGTGATCTAAGTAGGTCACTCTGCCTGGACTATCAGGATCCTTAAACTCGTAGATCATGATATTTCCTATGTCAATTGGCTGATTAGATTTATACCTCCAAAAGGCTTCGTCAGTTTCTCGATTGAGGAGCAACTCTATGCTCTTATTGTCTTGGGGAACCCACTCAGGCGTGATAATCCTAGTGAGAACTGATTTACCTCGGGGGGTTCTAGGTTCTACTCCCATGTTTCCTTGTTCCAAGTCACCTAAGTCCGCTTCTGAGATTACATTCCCAAATTCATCTGTCCTATCCGGGTGACTAGTGACTATATATATAGTTCCTTCTTTGTCCAGGTATGCACCATTTTCAAACTTGACAGCTGGGTGCTCTAGTCCAGTAGATTGGTCAGGATTTTTAATCTGGGCCACGGATCTTCCTAGGCCGTCCTCATAGATGCTAGCACCTAATCGGTTGGTCCTAAGGTACTCCAACTGTGTTTTGTAAGGGCCTTCCACCCTGTACAAGTAAGGCACATCTGAACTTCCCGAAGGCCTGTCCATGCCTTGAGACATCTCTGACTCACTGGTTTCAGAGCTAGGGTAGTACGAGTGGTGGCTCAACTGCTGGGCCCAAGACCTAGCAGTGTGGTTAACACTAGCCTCTGAAGATCTAAGGCTTTGTCTCTCCCTTACTAGATGTCGTCCTGATCTAAGGTTCATATGCCTATCTAAGTAGCCCAATTCTTTGCCCAGAGTACAACCTCGTTGCTGGTTACTTTATATTAGTCGCTTGGTTCTTTTTAGGTATTTTATCGTGTTTAAGGTCTTGTCTGATATCACATCGTCAGGAATATTTGAATGTTGTTTCGCACTTACAGTTGATCGTTCCCTGTTAAGTTCTTTCCCTTTAAAATTCTCGACAGTACAAGGATTATGCCCTTAGCTTGAGCTTGAAAGTTTAGGTATGCTTCAACTTGATAGTGGCCTATCGTCGCCCTGACTTACTCCTACTTCTAATCGTTCTTAGCCTAAGCTAGGAATTGACGAAGAGGAGTTGAGAGTATTCCGACCTTTCTTGCCGAACCTTGCTCTTTAATGCTCGAGAAGTTGATTCTCAAGCTTGCGCAAGACCCTTGCTTGGACGCTCTCAATTGCTTCTCAATAGACCTGCATAAGTCCCAAGCTTAGTTCCAAGTAGACCTTCCAATTGACAGACAATTTATTTCAGACACTCTTTTAATGACTTCTAAATATCCTATCTGAAAATCAACGTATGAAAAAGTTATGACCGTTCAGGGTTTAGGGGGTTACTAGACAAACAGATCCTTTCAGGGGTTTTAATGCATTTTCTAAGGCCTTTGTAAGTATATGAATACTTGAGAGTGCAAATATGCCCAAAATTTTAGCCTAAATTCCCAAAAATTTACCCCTTAATTTTTTGCCGAAAATGTCTGTCTATCGCGATAGACGGTGTCTATCGCGATAGACACAAACTATCGTGGGGGCTGTCTGTCGCGATAGACAGTGTCTGTCGCGATAGACGTTGTCTGTCGCGGATTTCTGTCTGTCGCGATAGACGGTGTCTGTCGCGATAGACGGTGTCTGTCGCGATAGACGGTGTCTATCGTGGAATTTCTGTCTGTCGCGATAGACGCTGTCTGTCGTGAAATTTCGGTCTGTCGCGATAGACGGTGTCTGTCGCGATAGACGGTGTCTATCGTGGAATTTCTGTCTGTCGCGATAGACGGGGTCTATCGTGGATTTCTGTCTGTCGCGATAGACGGTGTCTGTCGCGATAGACGCTGTC